>CM076575.1:1547577246-1548827788 GCA_034641835.2 Pinus albicaulis
ACTAATAGAAAAGCATAGGTAAAATAGGTGAATCCTTCATACCTAGACTGACTTCTAAAAATGTCTGTCCAATCTACTACTGATTGCTTCCTCTTATTTACATCCATAATATTCAGACCCAAATGCATGAAACTCTCAACATAAACATAAAGGAATAAATAGGTTATCAATGAAGGGAATCTAAAACATCCAATGAGATTTAAATTTGACAATTGAGAATTGGAAAATTTCTCCCAATAGGTTGGTATATCTAAAACAATATTAGGATGCAACATCACACTAAACATCCCCAAAATGACTCAGTTTGTAATAATGGTATCTTATTTTCCAAAAACCCTGGAAATTATCTATAAAATTGGTCTTGCATGTTCAACAAAAGTCTAAAGAGGAAATTGGGTTTTTTCTAAAGACAAATGTTGACCTGTAGGCATTAGATAAAAAGAAATTTGGGCATAATCTTTGCCAGACAAGTTCTGAAAGGAAGTGGTTGGGTAAAATTAATTGCTTAATAAATAAAAAAACTAATGACCTAGACATTAATTATCAACCAAGGAACGTCTCTTGTTTCAAGGAAACCAAAATATATGCAAGAAAATACCAACAACTAACACTGGTTATACATGATTATGTTCTACACTATCAAGCTTATTCGAAAAAAAATAAAATGTAAGACTTGAAAACAATAATAATCTCAAAAGCAAAAAGTAAATGATAGAAAATAATTATGCTAGTCACACGAATTTAATCAATACTAAATTAAACCACACCTTGTTGAATTAGAAATTTAACCTATTGTACCCAAGAGAATTCAAATGTTAATCTAGAACAGTAAATTAAATGAAATCTAGAAATTGCAGGAAACAACAAATATGGAAAATGCAGCAAACAAAAAATTACTTTTAAAGAAAGGAAATTTAATTTAAATAACAACAATTGAAATTCAAACAAAAAATCACACAACTAAACTACTTTATATGTTCAAGGTAACACCTTGTCCAAGGTAGTGGGCCCTGTTAGAGTCGGTCTTTACATCCCTCCGTCAGAGATCATTTCTCTGATTGCATTTCATTTTTTAGGTGTCTCATTCAGCTCATTCATCTGCATTCCGTTAGGGGCATGCCATCATTTGACAGAAGGGCTTTGTCACTCATTCTCCCTCATGTTTGTACCTTCTGGTTGGTCAAAATTGATCAAAATTCATCAAAGTTGATTTCAGTCATTTACAGTCATAGATGGTATTTTGGTCAAACAAGAGTCAACTTGGTCATTAGGTCTAGGGTTCCACGAATTTTTTGTCCTCAAAATGTCCAATAATGCCAGCAGGCCAGAGGGAAGTTCTAATAAGTTCTCATTTCAAAAAAAAAAAAAAAATCATCGTCATATTGCTGGACTATGACTTTTCTTCAAAACTCTGTTTTGAAGAAAATTCGTCATTTCTTTTTTTGTAATAAATTGCCATGTAAATTTCACAAATTTTCAGTTGTTAGATTTTTCAAGGCGTAGCCCTACTCATCCTTTGCCGAAATCCAATGCCACCATCCCTGCAAAAAATCAACCAAGGAGCCATCATTTCAGCCAAAGATCAAAGAGGAAACAACAAAGACAGAGTTTGTATTAAAAGTGAAAAAATGCCAATTTCAAAACATTACAAAGGTGGGTCTTTACAAAGCAAAAATCAAATCCATGACTTTACAAAGGTATTTCTATGTTTATCAAGCCATTTGCATCCAAGCGATCGATTGAAGTCGAGTTTAGTTGTGGAAGGGCGAAACTATGATTTTGAAGGCAGACTGTGTGCTTGGGTGTGCACGCGGCGCATTGGAAGAAGGCGCGGCACACATAGACCACGCGATGCACATAGCCATTTCTCACTGTGGAAATTTTCTCTATCGCGGTGCATCCAGGAGGCGCGACGCACTGGGTGTGCGCACGACGCACAGAGCCGACAGGCTTAACTTCATCAATTCTTCATCAAATTTCAAAACGACTCAATTCTTTTGATCCAAGTAAGTTGTGCGCTTTTGCCCATTGATTTTAGGTCGTGTTTGGTGTTGATTGGAGGCAAGATATGAGAGTTTTTATTGGTGAAACATAAACCCTATATTGGTATCAAAATTTGCTCCTTTGGGGTTTGAAATTGAAGTATTAAAATTTGACTTTGGTGCTAAACGCTCCCACTCCATTGTTCATTTATGTTTCCCATCACTGTTATGTTATCATAAGGCCCCTCTCCTATTCCCTCTGTCCTAAAACCAATCATATCCCTTGTTCCCATTTTCCCTATCACTAAACCCTAGTAGCCCTCCTCCTTTCATATCACTTATAAAATCCCCAAATTCTGAAGTTCCCCAAACAATCAAGTGACTGTTATTGCATTAAATTCACTTGGCAAATCCCCACTTTTCCCACTGTCCATATTTCCTCATAGTCCCTATTTCCTATTTAGCACATTTGGCATTGAAAACAAAGACACTAAGTCCAATTTCTCATTTTCAACACACCAAACATACACCTTGCTTTCAGCACCATGACAGAGACAGATTCATCATATGAGCAAGAATATGAGAAAGACAGTGACTCAACCACTGAGCTTAATGTACCGAGAAGGCCTCATAAAAGTGGTAAGCACGTCAGAGAAGAGCCCACTTCCTTGAATCAGTTGCAGGCCTGCCCGCTTGCAATGGCATGCTTTCAGAAACATTCATGTTTTCAGTATTGTGAGATGATTGTTCATATTCAGCATCATCAGGAGTTGGTTCGCCTGTTTTTTTTACATTTGCGTGATGGTCATGTAAACCTTGCTGGAGTGAACTTCACCTTGACACCAGAAACCATTTCTCAGGCAACCGAGATACCGAATATAGGTGAAGAGTGGAATAAGAGACAGTAGTTGGATAGAGCATATTATGACCCTTGCATCAGGCTTGGCTATTTGAGGCAGCTCAGCAGGGTATTCCCATTCTGGTTTCTGAAGGAGTCCTATGCGCCATTGATGAAACTCATCATCAGATACTTCAGTTGCGAGGGTAGATTCTCACGCCTTTATGCATACCACATCCGGCTGTTGATGCATTTCACGAGAGTACAGATGATGAAAATTCCATATTTTATGTGCCGAAACATAGAGAGGATGACTATTATTGTGTAGAAGAATACTCCAGAGCAGCAACATAACAACATTTATCATTATGCGCTCATCAAGATGATTGTGGTACATCAACTTGGATTGCAGGGCATTGCATGGGAGGAGTTAATTTCCCGTGACTTGTTCACAACCCCTCAGCCTCCTCCAGAGATTGTTCATGATGAGGGTGAGCCTTCACATTAGTTTGAGGGTCCTGAGACAGAGCCTATAAGTGTTCCAGTGTGTGTTACCTATCAGAGAGGTACCAGAGCCTTATTTACAGCAGCACGGAGAGTACTATCTCCACCCGAGGTGGAAGGGGTCTCGTTACCTTCATCAGAAGCGCGAGTACTATCTCCACTTGGGGTGGAAGGGGTCTCGCCTTCGACATCAACACAGATACAGGGACAGGACAGAGGCAAGAGGCCTATGCAAGACACTGATTTTACACTCATTGATGTTGATTTGAGTTCCCCCAGCTCAAAGCTGAAAGAAATCATCCAGGAGCAGAAAGCTGAGATCGACACATTGACCGAGAAATTGAAAAGAGCTCAGTGGGTTATAAATTACTTGGAGTAGCGGAATCAGCAACTTGAGGATCAGCAGACACTCATGGAGTTGCAGAAAATCCGTGAAGACCGGGAATTGGCCCGAAAAAGACCAGGTGACATGACACCGTTTGAGCGGGAGACTTGCGTTACGAGAGTCAACATTCATCTTGAGAAACTATTGGCGAAGGCCAATAGGGACAAAGACATGCTCAGACATATGAAGAACCACTATTGGGCCCGCACACATGTTTGCAAAGCGAAGATGAAGATCCTAAAAGCGAGGCTAAGGAGGGCACTGAAACGTCGAAAAAGACCTGATCCACTTCGAATCTTGGCCGAAGCTTCTTTGGGTGAGTATGAAACTTGATGGGGGACCTTCACTCCAAATTTCAGCAAGTTTGGGGAAAATTTTGTCATTTTTGAAATTTTGGTCGCAAAACAGATTTTTCCGCCCAACTCGTCGTGCCACTTGGCGCGCGCTTATGATTGGGACATCTTCTGGAGGAAAAATTGATATTTTTGAGTTTTTTATGATAAATTATGCATGTTCAGAAATGGCTGAGAGATTTCATCAAGTTCTGGATGGTCTTAAGGGTCAAAAACACTCCAAAAAAGGCCTTTCTGCCACCTTTTGCACCAGCAGGAACTAGTCTTGGGAGATTGTAGTTTTGCAGGGAAAAATGAACTCCAAATTGAAAAATTCCACTTGGGTTGGATAGTAGACAGACAGGGCTTTCCAAAGAGCTATCATGAGCTCAATTTGGACTTCGGGAAGTGCCTAAAAAATAGGCTCAAAGTGGCGCGACGCATTGAGTTTTTGGGCGCGACGCATAGAGAAATTTGGCCTCATTTTGACTCTTCAGCTCAGAAATTCGCCCAGTTTTGACTAGTTTTACTTTTTGATGTAACTATTGATCTATTTGGATGTAATTTTATGATTATGATGTAATTTTGGCTCATATTTACTTGTTCTAGAGGATTCATTCACTAAAAAGTAAAAATTAAATGAATGAATCAGTTTCCTTCCATATAGAGGCAAGTTGTTTGATTGCCTAGATTTCAGTTCCTTGTTTAGAATTGGTTGAAACAGCTCCTAGAAGGATGAGCTTGACCCCTAGAGGCATGGGAAGGGGTTAGAATTGTCTATATATTGTATTTTCTGAGACATCTTCATGGTTGGATACTTGGGAAAAGTTTGGCACTTCATTGTACATACACTTCTGCATTTTTGGCAAAGGAAAGACCAGGGTTTTGCAGCACTTGTTGGGATCCTTGTGGCTCTGAGTTTTGATGATGTTTTCTCCATGTATCTGTAAGTTTCATTAATGTTATATGTATGACATTTCCCTTCTCTTTGCTTCTGAAATAAACAAATGAGTAACTAAGGTAGAATTCACTAGTTTGTCGGTGCTCTGCCTTAAACTTTTGTTTATTTTTATATGTTTTCCTCCGTTTGAAGAGGATCCTTGCACATTATTGCCCTCTTCAGCTCCTCAGCAGTATTTTCTGTCCATTCATTGAATCTAAGACATCAAATCCATTGCCTTCCCTGCCCCAACTTGAACTCTGCAAGAAATTGGCCTCATCCCCAAGCCCAAAATTGCCTTTCCCTTTTTCCAACAAAAAACCCTTAAAAATCATTCCAAACTCCTTGATTCATATACCTAGCCTAAAATTAGCACTCATTTCAGTCATCTCAAGCCCTATTGATACATTTTTCCTGAGATTGACCCGGAGAGAGCCCTCTCCTGTTCTGGTAGGGCTAGCTACCAGACTAAGCGTGGTTTGGTGTTACCCTGAATCCCGCATTCCTTCAACGTAAGGTGGATTTGGGCTATAACATAGTGGTGACCATACTGGGGAAAAAATGGTTTGCTTGTTGGTGTTATTTGTTTCATAAGCTACAGAGGGAGCCTGAAGTTATGCCAGGTAGCCTTCGAAACGCTTTTGCTTTGCATTAGCGGAAATAGATAAATGCTGCTTCAGTCAATCTCTGGTCTAGCTCGTGGACGTGACACTTGACTTGTGAATTACCCCAGTATATCAAATCATTCTGGACTTTTGGGTGATTGAGTCTAGAATTTGATAGGCTGAAACAAGTTGGTTTTGTCCTTTGATTTTTGAATAGATCAACACACTGGCTTCCAGAAGACATACTAGAGCTAATCTCGATACTGATCCACCTCTAGTGTATGAGAATCCCAATCTGATTTCAAGAATCCTCCGTCGAGAAAGTCCCGTGATCCCTTTGTTTAAATCTCATTCATGCCCTACTGTATTTGAATTCCTTGAAGATATTGAGTTTGATGATCAATTCGAGTTGTCGTTGTTTGAAACTGAATCTGAAAGTACTACTGGTTCTACTATCATAAATCCCGAGTTTATCAAGTATCTTGAGATTGAACAAGCTAATAGATCCATTGATAGTTACATCTTGAACATTCAAAACTCTATTGTGGCAACGAATATTCCTGAGTTTATCGAATTTGCTTCTGAAACTCTTGGTCCATCAGCAGTTACTTCTGATTCACAAGTTCACGCTGAGCCTTCTTTCATTCCTACCATTCCCGTGCAACCATCTATATCTGATCAGCAATCTACAGTAGTTCCTCCTCCATCTCCACCACATACACCTCGTACATCTACTGCTCCTACTCCACCCGTTTCTCCAAGACAGATTATAAATCCACCAAGAGTAATGGCTGCTAGATTCGCACCTCTTGTCTTGCCCCAAAACTTGGATCCCATGCCCGCTGATTATCAGAGTAAGATCCCTTTGTTTGATGGTACTCCTCAAAGTGTGCCCGCTCAGCAGCATATTGATAGAATGACAGACTTCTTTGATCTCCATGAAATTGATGAAGAGAATGTCACCATGAGATTGTTTGTGCAAACTTTTGGAGGTGAGGTACGTAAGTGGTTCAGAGCTTTGCAGCCAAGAAGTATTACTACATTAGCCGAGCTTCAGAGACAGTTTTTAGATCGGTGGGAAATAAATAAAGATCCACTTCAAATTACTTCTGAATATACCAAGATCAAGCGCAATGCTGGTGAGTCCGTCCAAGACTATATTATCAGATTTAATGCAGTTTATAATGCAATTCCTGATGATTTGAGGCCATCTAAGAAGTCAGCTTTGTTAAAATTCCCGGATGGTTTTGATCCAAACATGGCCTATTCATTACAAGAAAGAGATCCGCCCACCTTAGAGGACATGCAGAAGATTTCTGTTAGTGTCGAGGCAAATTTGAATGGCAAGAGAGCTAGGTTGAGAGCTGAGAAGAAAGTCGTAATAAAAGAAGAAGCTTCTACATCAGATCAGCTACTTCGTAAAGTGGAAAAAATGTTCGAAAGGTTCACACTTGATAAGCCCGAACCACAGATTCGAAATCCCAATTTCCGTGGTCAGCAGCAGCCCCAATTCAGGATCAAACAACGAGAGCAGTGAGCACAAGAACCAGCAGTCCAGCAGCAAGTAAAGACGCCTCTTCAGCAGAATTTTGTTGGTCAGGATTCAGATGATGAAGATGATGTAGTAGGGGAGGAAAATCACTTCTTTACTCCTGATGATTTTCCCATTTATATCACTGAAGATGAGGAGTATGCAGAAAGTTCAGTAGTACAAAGAGATGAGGATTTTATCTTGGCCAATGATGCAGCTCTTGAGGAAGAGTCGGATGAGTATCAGAGAGGTTATATGAATGCCTTGTCAGCCCAATAGAAGCAATATTCTCTTAGAAATAGAGATGTGCCTGTCAACCCAATCCAAAAGAGAAAGGAAGTTTCAGCACCTAAAAACGATTCACCTGTTGCACAAAAGAAAGAAAAAGAAATAGTTGATCCCGCTGCCACCAAGTCATCATCAGCAGAAAAATCAAATCAGCCAATTACATCGAGGGAGAAGGCTGAAAAGAAAGATGTTCCAGCCAAAGAGATCGAAAATATTTCAGCCTTTAGTTTGGAGAATGAGATTTCTAAATTAAAGGTATCCATTCCCTTGACTGAACTAATGAAGAACAACAGTTATAGAGGTCAAGTTTCTAAAATTTTGAATTTCGATCCCATGTCTGATATGGTGAATATTGAAGATGATCAACCTGAACTGATATTTGGACTAGCTTTAGATGGTGAGTCTCCAGATAGCGAAGTGCCTCCTTTTTATATTAGTCTTCGATTGCATGAGTTTGTATTGCATAATGCCATGTTCGATTCCGGTGCTTCCCATAATCTTATGCCGAAGGCAATCATGGAGAAGTTGGGTTTAGACATCACTAGGAAGTACCATGATATTTATTCATTTGATTCTAGCAGAGTGAGATGTATTGGGCTCATTAAAGACTTGGTTGTTAGTTTGGATCAGATTCCCACAAAGAATGTTTTGATGGACGTAGTTGTGGCAGACATTCCTCCCAGGTTTGGTATGTTGCTTTCCAAATCTTGGGGAGAAAAATTGAAAGGGACATTACAATTAGATAGTTGTGGCAGACATTCCTCCCAGGTTTGGTATGTTGCTTTCCAAATCTTGGGGAGAAAAATTGAAAGGGACATTACAATTATATTTCTCCTATGCAACAATTCCTGTGTTTGGTCAAATGAGAAAGTTATACCGGGAACAAAAAATGAAGTATATGATTACAACCAAGGAGAAACCGGTTAATCATCCGATTAATTATGTACATATAGATTTAGAGTCTTTTGTTTTGTTTGCCGATAGTTTCAATGATGTAGATAGTCATTTAGTTCAAGAAGAAGATATTCCAGAGATTACTGAGAATTTCAGAGAATTTTTGCAGAAAGAAAGGAAAAAATCGGAAAGCACAGTTGAGCAATCAGCTAAAGATAGTGGACATCAAGCAGAAAAAACAGAGCTAGCACAATTTCAGCACTTAGAAGATGATGAAGAGGGTCTATGGACCATGGATTTCGATGGTGCAGTGGGAAATGATGGTGCTGGGATTGGTATTTAGGTACGCAGTCCTTTTTCCGCTCCAAATAAGGTATCGAGCAATGTACGGGTATGTGCTTACAAATTAGCATTCGATTGTTCAAACAATGAGGCTGAGTACGAAGCTCTGATTGCTGGCCTAAAAGTTCTTAGAAAGCTGAATGCTAAGAGAATTGCAGTCTATGGCGACTCCGAATTGGTGATTAAGCAAGTAAAGGGTGAATATCAAACGAAGCATCCCCGGATGCGGGCTTACCGGAATGCTGCTTTGGATATTTTGAAGCATTTTTCAGATTATACTTTGAATTGTATTCCTCGCATTCAAAATGGAATTGCAAATGCACTTGCTAAGGCAGCAAGTAATTTGAAGATCCCAATGAACTCAAGTAATAAATTCAAAATCCATGTGAAGCATCGTCCTACCGTCCCGAATAATCAAAGATGTTGGCAAGTTTTCTAAGATGATGATGAGATTAATGATTTTCTGCAAAATAAAGGTAAGTTCAAAGATACCTCAATTGATGTAGAATATGATGATGGTGAAGCTGACGTGTAAGTCAATCAAATGGAAGTGTTGCAGCTGAAATATAACGTTATTCCTAAAGGTTTGATACCTTTAGAAGAGCTCTTCGATCAGGATGATGTAGCTAAAAAACCAACCTTACGACCGACTGAAAAAGGAGTTGAAGATGTAAATATTGGAACAGCTGAAGACCCAAAGATGGTGAAGTTATCCAAATCATTTCCACCGGAGGTAAAGGCTAAATATATCATTTTTTTGTCTTCTTTCGCTGATGCTTTCGCTTGGGACTATTCAAATTTAAAGACGTATGATACCAATACAATTCAACACACTATCCCAATCAAGCCTAATCAGAAGCCTTTCAGACAGAAGCTAAGAAGAATCAACCCTAAGTTGCTGCCATCAATTGAGAATGAGGTAAACAGGTTGTACAAAGCAGGAATCATTGTTCCCATCATATTTTCTGATTGGATTTCCAATTTGGTGCTAGTGCGGAAAAAGATATGTGAGATTCGGTTGTGCATTGATTTCCGAAATCTGAACAAGGTGTCATTGAAGGACAATTATCCATTGCCCAAAATGGATCATATACTTCAGCGAGTAGTTGGAGCATCTCATATGTCACTACTCGATGGCTATTCTGGATATAACCAAATTTTGGTCCATGAGGACGACCGAGACAAAACCGCGTTCACCACTTCGTGGGGAACTTTCCACTATGCCAAGATGCCATTCGGTTTGAAAAATGTTGGTGCGACTTTTCAGCGGGCGATGGACATGGCTTTTGCAAATGAGAAGGATGTTTTCCTTGTTATATACCTTGATGATTTTACGGTCTTTTCCAATTCAGATGAAGAGCATATGTATCACTTGAAAGTTGTTTTTCAAAAGTGCAGAAAATATGGTGTCTCACTTATTCCGAAAAAGAGCTTGTTTGCCATGGATGAGGGAAAACTACTTGGTCACATTATTTCAAAAGATGGAATTCATATTGATCCAGCACGTGTTGAAGCAATTCAGCAAATTGACCCTCCCAGGAATAAGAAGGAGATTCAGTCTTTTAATGGTAAGATGAAATTTTTATGCCGTTTTGTGCCGAACCTTGTTGAACATCTAAGAGAGAGAACAAATATGCTGAAAAAGGACAGCCAAGTGAGGTGGACTGAAGAGGCGGTAAAGTCCTTTAATTTGGTGAAGTTGGCACTATCTTCAGCTCCGGTGTTAATCAGCCTGAATTACACCCAAGATTTTATTTTGTTTTTATTTGCTTCGGAGCATACCATGGCAGCTGTGTTAATGCAGAAAAGAGATGGGCATGAGAAGCCAATAGCTTTTTTTAGTCGAACTATAAGAGACACAGCCTTGAAGTACAACATCATTGAGAAGCAAGCTCTAGCACTTGTGAAAGCATTAAAGGATTTCTGGGTATACATTTTGCATTCTCATATTTTGTCCTATGTTCGTAACGCTGCTGTGAAAGATGTTTTAGTACAAACTGATCCAGAAGGAAGACGAGGCAAGTGGATTGCAGCTTTGCTGGAGTATGATGTGGAGATAAGGCCCACGAAGCTTATCAAGGGACAGGGGCTGGAAAAGCTTATGGCTGAATTGAATTTGCATGCATTAGACATAAATCTGATTGCTGCTATGTCTGATGAGGATGAGGAGAATTCGCCACTTCAGGTATTGAAAATTTTTGTTGCTTCTCCGTGGTATTCAGATATCGTTTATGTTCTTCAAAATTTGTCACCACCGCCCGGCATGACTAGAAACAAAGGTAGAACACTGAAACTGAAGGCTGCAAAATTTTGTATTTTGAATTCTGCACTTTATTGGAAAGATCCAGGTGGTGTTTTGTTGAATTGTTTGGTGGAAGAAGAAGCGAAGAAGGTAATGGAGGATTTCCATAAAGGAGACTGTGGGGGTCACCTTTTTTGGAAAACAACAGCCAATAAGATTTTGAGAGCGGGATACTATTGGCCGACATTGTTTGCTGATGTGTATAAAACTGTCAAAGGCTGCCATGAGTGCCAGATTTTCGAAGGAAGACATAAATTACAACCTTTGCCGCTTAAACCTATTGAGGTAAGCGCCCCTTTTTAGCAGTGGGGTTTGGATTTCATTGGGGAGATCCATCCTCCTTCTTCAGGAAAACATAGATGGATCCTAACAGCGACTGATTACTTCACGAAATGGATCGAAGCAGTTCCCACCAGGCAAGCTACGGATTCGGTAATCATTTCTTTCCTTGAGAATAACATTTTGTCTCGCTTTGGTTGCCCGAATAAATTGATCACTGATAATGCAACAACCTTCAAATCAAGAAATATGATTGAGTTTTGTGCCAAGTATAAAATCATTTTGGGGCATTCAACCGCCTATCATCCGCAAGGCAACGGATTGGCGGAATCTTCCAATAAATATTTAGTCAACATCATTAAAAAGTTGCTGGACATAAACAAGAAGAGTTGGCATAAGAAGCTGGTCAATGCGCTATGGGCTGATTGGGTGAGTCAAAAGAAATCCATTGGTATGTCCCCCTTTGAGTTGGTTTATGGAGTGGATACAGTGTTTCCTACCTCTCTTGCTGTTCTGGTGGTCAAGCTTCTTCAGGAAGATGGCAGTGAAGAAAACCATATGCAGAGAAGGATAAATCAGATGATTCATTTGCAGCAAATGAGAGAAGAGGTTTTCCAGAACACATTTAAGTTGTAGGAGAGAATCAAGAAAATCTATGACAGGAAAGCGAAGGCGAATAAATTTCAATTGGAGGAAGTGGTGCTGAAGTGGGATGCTAGGAATGAGGACAAAGGTAAACACGGTAAGTTTTAAAATCTCCGGAAAGGTCCCTTTAAGATTGCAGCATATCGAGGTCAGAACGCCTTTCTTTTAAAGGATATGAATGGTGAAGATTGTCCAGGAGGGCCGGTCAATGGTCGGCTGCTCAAGCGGTACCATTTCTAAGATGTTTTCTGCTGATCACATTGTCATTGTACATATCATTTATTTCAATTTCATCGCAAGTGTGCACTGTGGTCTTTTCTTCAGTTTGGGGCCCGAAGTGAAGGCTATAATTCTGAAGAAGGATTTCAGTTTTGGTTTGAGTTTGTCTAGTTGGTTTGGTTCAGTCATTTCAGTTTTAAAAGTTGAGTCAGTTTGAGTCAAAGTTTGAGTCAAATAAATTCAGTCAACTGTCTTGAGTTGCTTGGTCAAAATAATGGACTCCATAGCCCAATGGACGAAGGCACTGTCTATCTCTCCCAGAGATCTGCCGTTTTTGGCACCTCCAAGGAGCCACCATCCCCATTGGAGCCAATGTCAGAGTCGGTCTTTACATCCCTCCGTCAGAGATCATTTCTCTTATTGCATTTTATTTTTTAGGTGTCTCATTCAGCTCATTCATCTGCATTCCGTTAGGGGCATGCCATCATTTGACGGAAGGGATTTGTCAGTCATTCTCCCTCATGTTTGTACCTGCTGGTTGGTCAAAATTTATCAAAATTCATCAAAGTTGATTTCAGTCATTTACAGTCATAGATGGTATTTTGGTCAAACAAGAGTCAACTTGGTCATTAGGTCTAGGGTTCCCTAAATTTTTTTCCTCAAAATGTCCAATAATGCCAGCAGGCCAGAGGGAAGTTCTAATAAGTTCTCATTACAAAAAAAAAAAAAAATTTCATCGTCATATTGCTGGACTATGACTTTTCTTCAAAACTCTGTTTTGAAGAAAATTCGTCATTTCGTCTTTTGTAATAAATTGCCACGTAAATTTCACAAATTTTCAGTTGTTAGATTTTTCAAGGCGCAGCCCTGGTCATCCTTTGCCGAAATCCAATGCCACCATCCCTGCAAAAAATCAACCAAGGAGCCATCATTTCAGCCAAAGATCAAAGAGGAAACAACAAAGACAGAGTTTGTATTAAAAGTGAAAAAATGCCAATTTCAAAACATTACAAAGGTGGGTCTTTACAAAGAAAAAATGAAATCCATGAATTTACAAAGGTATTTCTATGTTTATCAAGCCATTTGCATCCAAGAGATCAATTGAAGTTGAGTTTAGTTGTGGAAGGGCGAAACTCTGATTTTGAAGGCAGACTGTGTGCTTGGGTGTGCGCGCGGTGCATTGGAAGAAGGCGCGACACACATAGACTACGCGGCGCACATAACCATTTCTCACTGTGGAAATTTTCTCTGTCACGACGCATCCAGGAGGCGCGGCGCACTGGGTGTGCGCGTGGCGCACAGAGCCGACAGGCTTAACTTCATCAATTCTTCATCAAATTTCAAAACGACTCAATTATTTTGATCCAAGTAAGTTGTGCGCTTTTTCCCATTGATTTTAGGTCATGTTTGGTGTTGATTGGAGGCAAGATATGAGAGTTTTGATTGGTGAAACATAAACCCTATATTTGTATCAAAATCTGCTCCTTTGGGGTTTGAAATTGAAGTATTAAAATTTGAATTTGGTGCTAAACGCTCCCACTCCATTGTTCATTTGTGTTTCCCATCACTGTTATGTTATCATAAGGCCCCTCTCCTATTCCCTCTATCCCAAAACCAATCATATCCCTTGTTCCCATTTTCCCTATCACTAAACCCTACTAGCCCTCCTCCTTTCATATCACTTATAAAATCCCCAAATTCCGAAGTTCCCCAAACAGTCAAGTGACTGTTATTGCATTAAATTCACTTGGAAAATCCCCACTTTTCCCACTGTCCATATTTCCTCATAGTCCCTATTTCCTATTTAGCACATTTGGCATTGAAAACAAAGACACTAAGTCCAATTTCTCATTTTCAACACACCAAACATACACCTTGCTTTCAGCACCATGATAGAGATAGATTCATCATATGAGCAAGAATATGAGAAAGACAGTGACTCAACCACCGAGCTTAATGTACCGAGAAGGCCTCATAAAAGTGGTAAGCACATCAGAGAAGAGCCCACTTCCTTGACTCAGTTGCAGGCCTGCCCGCTTGCAATGGCATGCTTTCAGCAACATTCATGTTTTCAGTATTGTGAGATGATTGCTCAGATTCAACATCATCAGGAGTTGGTTCGCCTGTTTTTTTTACATTTGCGTGATGGTCATGTAAACCTTTCTGGAGTGAACTTCACCTTGACACCAGAAACCATTTCTCAGGCAACCGGGATACCGAATATAGGTGAAGAGTGGAATAAGATACAACAGATGGATAGAGCATATTATGAACCTTACATCATGCCTGGCTATTTGAGGCAGCTCAGCACGGTATTCCCATTCTGGTTTCTAAAGGAGTCCTATGCGCCATTGATGAAACTCATCATCAGATACTTCAATTGCGAGGGTAGATTCTCACGCCTTTATGCATACCAAATTCGGCTGTTGATGCATTTCACGAGAGTACGGGTGATGAACATTCCATATTTTATGTGCCGAAACATAGAGAGGATGACTATTCTTGTGCAGAAGAAGACTCCAGAGCAACAACATAACAACATTTATCATTATGCGAAAATCAAGATGATTGTGGTACATCAGCTTGGATTGCAGGGCATTGCATCGGAGGAGTTCATTTCCCGTGACTTGGTCACAGCCCCTCAGCCTCCTCCAGAGATTGTTCATGATGAGGGTGAGCCTTCACATCAGTTTGAGGGTCCTGAGACAGAGCCTATAAGTGTTCCAGTGTGTGTTACCTATCAGAGAGGTACCAGAGCCTTATTTACAGCAGCACGACGAGTACTATCTCCACCCGGGGTGGAAGGGGTCTCGTTACCTTCATTAGTAGCGTGAGTACTATCTCCACTTGGGGTGGAAGGGGTATCGCCTTCGACATCAGCACAGATACCGGGACAGGACAGAGGCAAGAGGCCTATGAAAGACACTGATTTTACACTCATTGATGTTGATTTGAGTTCCCCCAGCTCAAAGCTGAAAGAAATCATCCAGGAGCAGAAAGCTGAGATCGACACATTGACCGAGAAATTGCAGAGAGCTCAGTGGGTTATAAATTACTTGGAGCAGCGGAATAAGCAACTGGAGGATCAACAGACACTCATGGAGTTGCAGAGAATCCGTGAAGACTGGGAATTGGCCCGAAAAAGACCAGGTGACATGACACCGTTTGAGCGGGAGACTTGCCTTACGAGAGTCAACATTCATCTTGAGAAACTATTGGCGAAGGAAAATAGGGACAAATACATGCTCAGACATATGAAGAACCACTATTGGGCCCGCACACATGTTTGCAAAGCGAAGATGAAGATCCTAAAAGCGAGGCTAAGGAGGGCACTGAAACGTCGAAAAAGGCCTGATCCACTTCGAATCTTGGTCGAAGCTTCTTTGGGTGAGCATGAAACTTGATGGGGGACCTTCACTCCAAATTTCAGCAAGTTTGGAGAAAATTTTGTCATTTTTGAAATTTTGGTCGCAAAAAAGATTTTTCCGCCCGACGCGTCGCGCCACTTGGCGCGCGCTTATGATTGGGACATCTTCTGGAGGAAAAATTGATATTTTTTAGTTTTTTTATGATAAATTATGCATGTTTAGAAATGGCTGAGAGATTTCATCAAGTTCTGGATGGTCTTAAGGGTAAAAAACACTCCAAAAATGGCCTTTCTGCCACCTTTTGCACCAGCAGGAACCAATCTTGGGAGATTGCAGTTTTGGAGGGGAAAATGAACTCCAAATTGAAAAATTCCACTTCGGTTGGATGGTAGATAGACAGGGCTTTCCAACAAGCTATCATGAGCTCAATTTGGACTTCTATAAGTGCCTCAAAAACAGGCTCAAAGTGGCGTAATGCATTGAGTTTTTGGGCGCGACGCATAGAGAAATTTGGCCTCATTTTGACTCTTCAGCTCAGAAATTCGCCCAGTTTTGACTAGTTTTACTTTTTGATGTAACTATTGATCTATATGGATGTAATTTGATGATTATGATGTAATTTTGGCTCATATTTACTTGTTCTAGAGGATTCATTCACTAAAAATTAAAAATTAAATGAATGAATCAGTTTCCTTCCATATAGAGGCAAGTTGTTTGATTGTCTAGATTTCAGTTCCTTGTTTAGAATTGGTTGAAACAGCTCCTAGAAGGATGAGCTCGACCCCTAGAGGCATGGGAAGGGGTTAGGATGGTCTATATATTGTATTTTCTGAAACATTTTCAGGGTTGGATACTTGGGAATAGTTTGGCACCTCATTGTACATACATTTCTGCATTTCTGGCAAAGGAAAGACCAGGGTTTTGCAGCACTTGTTGGGATTTTTGTGGCTCTAAGTTTCGATGATGTTTTTCTCCATGTATCTGTAAGTTTCATTAATGTTATATGTATGCCATTTCCCTTCTCTTTGCTTCTGAATTAAACAAATGAGTAACTAAGGTAGAATTCATTAGTTTGTTGGTGCTCTGCTTAAACTTTTGTTTAGTTTTATATGTTTTCGTCAGTTTGAAGAGGATTCTTGCAGCCTCTTGCCCTCTTCAGCTCCTCAGCTGTCTTTTCTATCCATTCATTGAATCTAAGACATCAAAGCCATTTCCTTCCCTGCCCCAACTTGAACTCTGCAAGAATTTGGCCTCATCCCCAAGCCCAAAAATTGCCTTTCCCTTTTTCCAAAAAAAACCCTAAAAATCATTCCAAACTCCTTGATTAATATACCTAGCCTAAAATTAGCACTCATTTCAGTCATCTCAAGGCCTATTGATACATTTTCCCTGAGATTGACCCGGAGAGAGCCCTCTCCTGTTCTGGTAGGGCTAGCTACCAAACTGAGCGTGGTTTGGTGTTACCCTGAATCCCGCCTTCCTTCAGCCTAAGGTGGATTTGGGCAATAACAGGCCCAACTGCCCAAGACTTAGTTTTTCCTTGAGAAATAATTCAGATCAAATTAAAAGTAACAGATGTAGAATTTAATGAATAGTTTCCTTCATTAAAATATATGAGAGAAATAATTACATTAGAATGAAGCTCTTAGATTTGTCTCAAGTTAAACAATTTTTCATCTTCAATTCATCATTTTTTCATCTCCTATTCAACAATTATTCATCTCCTATTTAGGAATTGTCCATATCCTCATCTTTGATCTCTGTTTTCATTTAAATAATAGAGAGCAAAGGGAAATTACAACTAAATGGATTACAAAATGATTTTCCAATATAGTTATAGATTGTCTAGAACAAATTGATCAGAAATATCATATTTGAGATATCTTTCCATCATGATTCAGCTGGAACAAGTCGAATCTAGTATTGCAATTGGAAGAATTTGGAAAATGGCCACAACAACAAATTTGGGAAAATCATCTTCGGAGAACCTTTTGTTTCTCTCAATCCAGACCAAATTTTGGAAAAATTCTCATAAAAAAACTGAATTGGTCTGTTCTACACAAAACTCGTGTCTCAGAATGTCAAGATTCATCTCCATTTATCTGAAATCGCCACCAAAAAATCGTCACTTTTTATCCTAGAGAATTTATGAGTTGGAATAGTTGGAGATCGAATTTCCAATCTGGAAGAGATCTTGGAGGCTAAAAGCATGAGTGACGTTATAAAAAATTAATAAACCATATTTGAAATAATCATGCATAATAATTATCAATTTATCAAAAATAAAGGAGAATAAATATTACTTATCCATAAGAGCATAAATAATTATAAAATGGAATTAAGTGATAAAGTATGATAAATAATGTGATAAATAATGGTAGAAATGGATGAAATAGACGTTAAAAAGTGGTAATAATAATGACAATTTAGTGGCCCAACAACAGCCAACAGGGATTCCTCTGAAATTGGGGTGTAACTATTTGAAGATGGAAACACCAAAGCTCGTTCAATTAAAGGAGAAGACACCTAGAAAAGGTTTTCACCTAGAGCATTCATAACAAAACACTTCTAGGGATGCATGGTAGACACCAACCAATGGATAAATTCAGGAAAAACATAGGTTTATGGAATTATAGCAGCAAAAAAATCATACCTTATGAAAACAATATACATAGGGGACTCTTTTTGACTAAATGAAATGTGTTGACGAAGTTCCATGAGGTTTAAGGAGAAAATTGAGTCAAAAACATCCCTCTCAGTTTCCACGAGAGGAATGTGAGAGGTTGAACGAGATAGGGAAACTTGTTTAAACATTTTGAAGCTTTCAAAAAGGTCGAATTAGATTATATAAATACCTGGAAACCTTGGCTGACATTGATAGTTTGAAATTTGCACAATAGAATGACTGGGATGACGCTACAAGCACTGGAAAAACAACTGGAAATGTAAAAAATGACGGTGAAAACGAGATTTAGAGAAGAAAACGGGGAAAATGAGGGAAACAATATTTTAATGATGATTTGAAATATATGGGACAAATGATGTGACGTGGTGACATGGATGTGTCAGGGATGACGTGGAATGAGAGTGACGTGGAGTGTGATGAGGTGACGTGGAGTGTTGTGACAGGATTGTGCTCACTTTCCACCATGATATAGGAGCACCAGGTTTACATTGTAACGCCCCCACAGTGCCCCTGCAGTTGATTTGCATTGTTAATCTAAAGTCAACCCTCCCAATGTTGACTGGTTTATGGAGGCACTGTGATGGATAAAATTTGTTATATTTGTGCTGTCAAGTTTGGGATATCGGGTGGACCTAACATCGCCGATAAAATCCGTTCGAAAAGGCGCCCTGCATTTAACACTTTCTCCGACTCTACTCTGTTCGTGCTCACAAAAATTTAATGCTAAGCTACACTTTGTCGTAATTAAAGATTAATCCACCATTATTTCTTTTCAAAATACTAAATCTAATAGATACATTTTGATTTTTTTTTTTTTTTTTTGAAATACATGTATATATATATATATATATATTTCAACATATAAAGACAATATGAAAATGAGCTACACCATCTGGCTCCACATGGGTATAGTGATTTGGAACAAAGCACTAAGAACGACAGATTTGTGCCTTCACCTGGGGCATGGAGTTATATGATAGCTTAAAACATTACAATGAAGAGCTCATCAGATACTTACAATGGTCAAGTCATTATTTACAATGGTAAAATAAAAGAAGATCAATGCTAGAAATAATGTGTCAAGTAATTCCCATTGATAGAAAGTTACAATAGTTCTCCATCCAGATTCTCCAAAATAAAAAATTTATTGGCTCTAACTTCTGCCATTATGAATGGTACAAACCATAGATGATCAAACTTACTATTTTCGCCTTTATTCTCTCTCCTTAGATTCCTCTCAGAACTAGATCTCCAAGCTGGAAAAAAATCTCATTGGACATTTTGTCAAACATCAACTTCATTTTCTCTTGATAGCTAATTAAATTTTCAACCACCTTCTCTCTTTTTTCATCCAACTCCACCACTTGATTTATCCTCCGAGCTAGTGCATTGGGTTCTTCTTAAACATCTTGAATAAGAGAGATTACTAGTTTTTCTAATTGACTAGGAAATAGAGCTGATGTTCCATAGACCAATTCAAAGGGGGACTTACCAATATCTATCTTTGAATTTACTCTATTTACCCACAATGCAAATTTCAGCTGAGAATCCCACTTGTTATTGTTTTTTGCAATTGTCTTCTTTAATATTCTTACTAGAATTTTGGTAGAAGATTCTGCTAACCCATTTCCTTGAGGATAATAGGTGGTAGAATGTGACAATATTACATTATTCTTATGGAAAAAATCAATTATATTTGCATATTTGAACACTTGGCCATTATCTATTACTAGTTTCTTTGGACAAAAAAATAGTGTGAAGATATTGTCTTCTAGAAATTTAATTACCACTGCATCTGTTTCCCTCCTAGTAGGAATGGCTTCCACCCATTTGGTAAAGTAATAAGTACGTGTTAGGATCCATTTTTTTTCTCACTTGAAGGTGGATTTATTTCTCCTATGAAATAAAGTCGCCATTCCCTGAAAGTTTCATCCAAAAACACCAAAATCCGTGGTAAAGGTGCCAACTTCTTCTTTTCAACAAATATTTGGCACTTTTCACAACTTCTCACTAATATGAAAACATCTGAAAACAAAGAAGGCTAATAAAAACCAACTTTTAAAATATTATGTGTTGTTACTTTCTAGCTGTAATGACCACCATAATGACATCCATAATATTCATTAAAAACTTCAATTTTTTCCCCTTTTGTCAGATAGAGCAACAAAACACCAACATGATCTTTCCAGTACAATCTGCCATTTTTTATCACATACTTCTGAGCTTTTAACATGAGGGATTTATACTTTGTTTTGTCTAAGGAACTTGGGCAGCTAAGAAGTATTTATAATGAACAATATCCTTATACCATTCTGAGCAGAGGTACTTATATTGAATTTTATTACCAGACTCCTTTTATTTACCTTTCTCCTCTGTTTTTTTTTGTTCAGAAACTTCAACTAGCAAGTTAATTCCCATTGCCCGATAATTTGCTTTTGTAAGAACTTTTGCTAGTCCTTGCCCCTTTAACAATTTTGTTGGTTTAATGTCCATATCATACTCTTGGATATTTGCTATCCACTTCCCTCTCTTTCCTTCACTTTCAGTTTGAGTTAGCACGTCATTGACATTAGAGTTAGGAACATATGTAGTAATTTGAGATTTCAAGACATATATTCTAAAAGACTTCAAAGATTTAACTAGAGCATAAGTCTGTTTTTCTAAAATATTATACTTCAATTCAACATCCCTCAACACTGTGCTGAAAAATGCTACTAGTTGTTTTTTACCATCTTCATTTCTTTGCAAAATTACACCAACAATAGTGAAAGGAGAAGAAAATGAAAATATCTGAAAATGATTTTGATAATCAGGACTTACCAGCACTAGAGTCTCTGCAAAAGCTTCTTTAATTCTGGTAAATGGTTCTCAAGCAGCTAGGGTCCATTTTACTTCTGCATCCTTTTTCAACATTTCAGTAATTTCTTTGACAATATCTGCATAATTTATAACAAATGTTCTAAGAAAATATATTCTTCCCAGAAAACTCCGAATTTCCTTTTTGCTTCTAGGTAGAGAAATGTTCTTAATTGATTCTACTCATTTAGGATCAATTTTCAATCACTCTGATACAATGTGCCCAAGTAGTTTTCCTTGTCTCAGAGAAAAATGAGATTTTTTTGGATTCATTGATAACCCATATTTTTTGAATTTTTGAAAGTTTGCTGAAGGTGTTTCAAATGCTCCTCATCATATCTAGAAAACACTGTGATTTCATATAAATGAATAACCACAAATTATTCTTTCTCCCCAACAAAAGATATATCCATATCCCTCTTAAAATTTTCACCATCATACATCAATCCGAATGGAATTTTTTCATACATGAAAGTTCTCCATGGGGTTGTGAATGTTGTCTTCTTTTTATGTTGTAGCTACAATGCAATATGATTTTAACTAGAGAATCCATCAATCATAGAAAGTCTAGAAGACCCTGAGACTCTCTGCAGAATGTGATCCATCTTTGGGAGGGGATAATTATCTTTCAATGAGGATCTATTTAAATTTCCGAATTCCATACACAACCTTATCTCTGCATTTTTCTTCCTCACATTAACTAGATTAGCTACCCAATCTGAATATTTTAGGGGAACAATTATTTTTTCTTGAAATAGTTTCTTGACTTCCTTTTTCTATAGATGGTAAGAATAGAGGATTAATTTGTCTTAGTTTTTTCTTATATGGATTTACTCCTGGCTTCAATGGAATTTTGTGCTGAATAATATTGGTATCATAAGTTCTAAGAGCTTCATAATACCATACAAATACATCAACATACTTCTTAAAAATATCAGCATACCTATGTTTGTATTTTGCGGAGATACCTTTCACCATTTTGACCAATTTTGGTTTCTGATCTTTCCCATGGTTACAATCTTCGATATCCTCTTCCCAATTCTGCTTATTTACATTTATAACAACATCATTTGCATCAAAAAACGTTTCTAATGGAACCAAACCTTTGGGGATCACATTATTTTTCAACTGCACAATTTTCTGACCTCCCACAGAATCCTTCCAAGGTGATTCAGTGTTAGTTTCTTATTCCTGAAGATTTTTAGTTTCAAATTCTTGATCAATTTCTAAATTTGAAAATTTCCCTACCATTTATAGAAATATTTTTATCTATTATTCATCCTGAAAAGCCTACCAATATCTTATGTTATCTGGAATGGAGTGTTTTCTTGTAATCTCAACTTCATATCTCAGTTTGGGATTTAATGTAGGTTTGAAAGTGTTAGCTGCAACTTTTAGCGAATCAAATAACTTGTTCCCATCCCTTTGAAAGAACTTGATATTAACTATTGAGAATAAATTTTCAAATACATCCCAAAATTCATTTTGGTAGGCCCTAAGCTTCAGATGTTTAGTCTGACATTGATTCTTGATTTGTTTTACAATTAACTTAGAATCTCCAAAAACAGAAATGCATTCAATTCCCATATTTTTAGCAGCTTGCAAAACAAGAATCAGAGCCTCATACTTCGATACTTTTTTTTAATAAGTTAGGCTATTCTATTAATTAGATAAAAGAAACATTACATATGCTACAGGCGGGGTTTGAAATATGCGCTTAACCAATCCCAACCCTAGTTGCTCGGTTTCGGGGCTGCCTCAGAAAAGGAAACCAACCCGGGAAAAACTTGAGACAAAAAATTACAATATGCGCAAGAGTGCTGATGTATCTAGATAGTAAAAAATATACAGAAACAAAAAATCATGGATGGTAGCATGCTTGGAAAAAAACATGGAAGAGCTGTGCAGCTGTGCAAGACTCAATATTCATCTTCATCATCACTGTCAGGGGCCTCCTCCTCTATGAGGCAAGCGGGTGCCTACGTAGCTGCTTCCTTAGAGTCTGCCAATGGATGCCTGGGTTTGGGGATAGGTGCGTAGAGGATGGGGGACTCCAGATCCTCTGCGTCAGGGATGCGCATCCAGTTGCCTTCAGATTCCATCAACCATCCATCTAATTCATCGTCTTCCTCTGCTTGAACTGGCAGCGGATCAGTCTTGCAAAGCAGGGGGTGCACTTGGTGCGCTATGGTGGACTTTCACAGGCTGCACCTACCTCTTTGTGCAGCATGCATTGGAGCTTCGTCCTCCTGCTATGGATTAGGGATCTGTCTCGCAAAACTACCGAAGGAGGAGCCTTCCATTGAATCCAAGCAGTTGTCCTCTCCACGGTGATAACAGACAGGGAGAGGCCCTCTATGACCACCTCGGATGGTTCTCTGGCATAGTCTGGGGGCCATTGCACAATGAGGCAAGGGAGAGGCTTCAAGGGAAGGGTACGCAATAGGGGGACAAATAGTGTCGAGGACCGGGGGGGCAGAAGGGCCAGGGAAGAGGTGCGTAGACTAGGAAGTCACAACCCAGAGGGGACTGTGTAGTGCAGCGCTAAGAAGAGGGTTGTGTGACCGTCTGGAATTGGGGAAGTGCTAAAGCAGAGTCAAAAGTAAAGGCAGAGGGAAATTACTATGAGTTTCTCGGGGCTAAGGGCTCATCCTTTTAAAGGGACTTGGACACATGCGAGGGGGATGGAAATGAGTAAGCCTCACACGCAGGTATGTATCATGACCAATTTCCTGAGTAGGCTCAAGTGAAGAGTGATGGCTAATATACAAATCAGTAATGATAATCGTTTATGGTGATAGTTGCAGGGGGGTACCTTGGAGAGGGTGACATTGTACCCATCATCTCATCATCATACCTTATCCCGTTTGTCTTGTGTGGATGGCTAACGGTTTGAGGATCCGCAGCATGTGAGGCTCTGTGCAAAAGATCTTCGTCCTCCAGGGTATGTGAGATATGATTGTCGTTCATGCCAGTTCTGTAACCCACATCTGGGTGGAGAAGATCCTTTTAAATGAGAGTGTGACATTCATGTCTTAAGGATTCCTCGTCAACCTGAGTAAGGTTAGAATGATACAGCTCACAGTGGCTTTCCACCCCTTTATTCGCAAGGAGATCCACTACTGAGTTAGCTTTCCTTCGCACATGGAAAAAATTAATGGCTCTGTGATTGTGTATCAGTTGTTCCAGAACCTTGAGCTTATGGGCTAACTTCTAGCTGTTGGATACCTTTGAGGAAGCTGATCCTTGGAGGATTCTTGTGGCTGCCATATTTATGACTTGCGAGTCTCCCTCCATTTCCAGGGGGGAAGTAATGAAACTCAATTGCAATTTGAATACCCTGTATGAGCCCCTCCAACTCCACAGAATTGTTGTTGTCCCATCCCATGTTACCTAAATAAATCCAGAGAGGTTCGCCTTGAGAGTTCCTGATAATGCCTCTGAATCCTGCATTTTCGGGATTGCCTTTGGACGCACCATCGAAGTTGCATTTGAAGAAGCCATTTTGGGGGGGGTTCCATTTTTTAGGGGAAGGAGTTCTGCCCATGCTTCTAAGATTGATATCCAGGGGGGTGTTTATACTCATTTTCCAATTTTTCCATATGTGGCGCTCTAATGCGGAGGTGGGAAGGTCCTCTTGACTCCATGCATCTAAGGCCAACGTTTCAGAGAGGTTTTTGTGAATCAGGGCTCGGAGCTTCTTTGATGTGGATGCTTTCTCTTTGAATATGTGGTTGTTCTTTTCCTTCCATATATTCCAAATAAATCATATTTTGTTATATTATTTGAGGAGTCAAATTCTAATTTATAAGGAAAGGGAAAATTTTGACCTTTATGGGAAAGCAGAAGAACCCGAGCACCACTCCCTTCCTTTGAGTATTATCCATCAAAATACAATTTCCACACTCCAATTTATACTGCTTCCTTGCCTTGAATTGAAAAAGGAACTTGTACTTTTGTGTCTTCAACAATTTCTTGTGGTACTTGTAACATGAAACAAGGAAAATCATATTTTTCCTGATTGTAAACTGGATAGTTACTTGAACCCTCGAGTGCAATATTTTTTACAAATATGGTTTCCCTATATAAATTCCTTTCCTCTCCACCAAAAACTGGAATGATTACATAGGAGAAATCCAGTTTTAGCACTCCTCCCAACTTAGCTCCCCAGGACCTAGAGAGAAACATTCCAAAACAAGCTGGAATATTTGCAACACCAACATCCATCACAATACTTCTGGCTGGAATCTGAGCAAGTGACACCACCAAATATTTATAAGTCCCACACATTTAACCTTATTTGAGTCAAAAGGGTACAAATCCTTGTAAGGTTTTGTAATCTGAGGATTAAGCTGCTTATTCACTAAAAGATGCATTAAATTATGAGAAACTCCTTAATATAACATACAATTATGAAGAATAAAAGTATGCATGCGAAGGGAAATATAAAAGGGAGGAGTTGAAGTATCATGTTCCTCTACATGAGGGCCAAACATCACCACTTTCCTCTCTTCTTGTAGATTAACAATATCAACTGCATCATTGCTTTGTGATAAATTTATAAAATATGAAATCTATTTTTTATAATCAACCTTCTTCACCAATTCAGTTAAAGGAATAGGAATCTTAACTTTTTCCAATTATTTTTGAAAACTAAAATAGTGAACCTCCTTTACTATTTTTACTTGCTCTTCTTCTCATGGCTTCTCCCTTTATTCATTGTGCTGACTGGAAATAGGTTTTTGAGATTGTTTTTACATAATCCCTCCATCTTAATGATTTCTTGAACTCTCTCCATGATATACTGGGATTGTTTTCACTGTTTTCTTACCATTTTCATATTTTTTTGGTGTTGGTTGTTGAACTGTTTTCTTTGACTGGTCCTCTACATGGTCTTGTGTCCTTGACCTTTTCCTCGACCCCATATCATATTTTTTGTGTAATTATGCTTGCATAAAGTCTAGGAATTTCCTACAATATTCATCAATATCTTCATCATCCAATGCAATTTGAGATTCCAAACTTTCTTCCCCATTATTTACCATTTCTTCCTCCTCCTCAGACAGAGTGGAGTATTGATTCTCTGATAATCTAATGCTCTCATCCATTGTTTCTTTTGGTTCATCTTCAATATAGAAGGGTGGCTGGACCTGATCTTGGTCCTTTTTCTCCCTTTGCATAATCTGCAATGGTTTACTTCTAAATAAGGATTGAAATTTATGTTTTGAGCTTGCTGGATATTCTTGGGAAGATTTTTGCTATCCGGCTTCAATTTCACCAATTTGTTAGACACATTTATAATGACCTTAGTCATCTCACCAACTTTTGTGCATGAGAATATTTAAGCTGATTTGAAGATTTTTCCTCTTCCTTCCATGTTTATTATCAACAACTTCATCTTTATGCTTTATGTTTCCTGCTGCAGACAAATTTTCCTCAATCTCTAATGCATATGTTTGAATTTGATTCAGAGTAGGAGACCACCTTTCCCTTAGAGTAAAACCAAAATCAGACTCAAAAGCCCTCGCAAACACCACTTTTTCACCAACATGAGGTAGTTTTATTTCTATAGGGAGACTGTTATGCAATTTGTTAAATATTTTAATGAATTCAACCAGCTCTTCCTCTGGTTTCCTCTTTATTGCATTAAACTCAGTCAAGTAGTAACCATGATCCTTATTTTGTCCCCATCTCTGTATAAATGAATTTTATAACTCCTCCCATGTGTTAATTGAATTAGGAAGGAGGGATTTAAATCACTTCCTCACTTCTCCATCCAATGACTGCACAAAAAATATTATTACTACATCCAAGTATTCGACATTTAGATTTTCTGCAAAAGCAAAGAATTTTTCTATATATTTTTTCTGTTGTTAATTCATCTTCTCCTGTACATATTGGTAATAACTTCTAATAGTATTGAGGCATGAAATTCATAGGTTGGGTAAGATTCAGAGGAGCATACATGTTTAAAAGAAACCCCTGAATAGCCATGTTTTTATTTTGAGGGGGAATATAATAACTTCCTACTTGAAATACAAATGGATAAAGTGGGATGTCAAATATAAGAATAGGTTTAGAAATTGTTAGGGTCCCGTGATTTGGCTGATTGGCAAGCCAAGTGACAAGGTAACATCAAACCAAATTTAGAGCCCAAGGACCTAGCCTTCCTGGACTCAGAGAGGGCTCTCTCTATTTGTGTAAGGGATATCTATGTGTTTTGCTTCTTGTGTTTCTGATTTTAGGCTAGTTATGAAGTAGGTTTTTGGTTTTGTTATTAGGTTTTTGAGGGAGGAACTGATCAAAGACTAAGATAGATAAAAATATTTTCAGATCAACTGGGCCATGGGGTCGAAAAGGTCGAGAAAGCTTCAGATGGTGATACAAGGTATGTTGAAGGGCCGATTTGTTCAAGGTAAAATGGATCTTTGGTAAAATGAAGTGGGATGGACACTAAGTTTGTGTAGGAAAAATGCTTTCAAACATAAATAGTTCAATAGCAAACATTTATATGGTAGGGCTAACCATTAATCATGATAAATGTAACTACAAACTGATAAATGCATAGAAATAAACATTCAAGCAATACATAGAGATATATGACTCTCTAACTTTAGGAAATTGCTATCAGAATTTGGGAAAGACAATTAAGACAAACAAATAACTCAAGCTACTAAGAGGAAACTCCTAGACATAGTATTTTGAGCTATCGAGCACTTTGAACTAAGATTGCAGAGTTTTAGGCAAAGGGAAAGATCGATACAAGACCTATTTGGTTCAACTAGGACAATCAAACATTCAAAGAAAGGTTTCAGAAGTGGAGCTATGACTAGCCATGAGTAAGCAGGGCGTACTGTGAATCATACTTAGCATGCATAAAACCATAAATGAAACAAGAAAACAATTTCTTCAGTGATCAAAGAGCAATTAAGAATTCTTTGATATGACTAAGAAGGAAGAAAACATAGAAGCTGTAATGAAACAAGAAATTTGAGGTGCCTCCAGGGGCATGTCTCAAATCTATTCTCTACTATCTTACAGCAAGCAAGCACATGAAATATGTATGAAAACTAAGAAACATAACAGAGAGGGACACTATACCATTTTACCAAGTCAAGGAATCCAACAACGGTCCTCTTTCATCATCCAAAACATTCAAGAAACTATCCAATGCATGAGACAAGTATTTCTTCCAAGCTTGTATAACCATATATGCTCAATATCATCAATTTTAGCCTTTTTTACAATGAAGTCTCTTGGAATATATAGGCCAATATGAGGGAAAACCTCCTAGTGCAACTAGCAAGCTCATTGGCCCATCAAAAATATTTGATTTTGTCCTTGAGGCTTTGAAAAGCCCAAGGCACAAAATATCTGTAAAAATACCCTAAAAATGCCAAAAAAGGAAATTATATTGACTTTTCCCAACTAACAATGGCCAAAAAAGGCTAAACGCACATTTGGAAAAGCCACTTCAGAAAACTGCATTTTTACAAAAATACTTCAGAAATATAGCAGCAGAAAATTCCTTGTTTTGCGGGCAACCTTTGGAGGCCTTCCCGATGTCGAAACGAGGCCCGTGATGGCTCGTTGGAAAGCCCTGGATGTCTAGTTTCTGAAAATTCTTTTCGTTTCCAAAAATGATCACTAGAAGCCTATGAAAATCTGACCTGTGTGGAAAAACCCAGAAATTAGTCTTTGCTGATATGCGGGGCAGAGTGTTGAAAAAGTGACTGTTTTTCGCCACTTTGGGGGACCAAATCATCTTCAATTGATCTGAAATTCACTGGGTATATGCCCCTGAAATTATGGCATCCAATGATACCATTTTCATCCTTTGAGGATGCTTCAAACAAAAATTGCGATGCCCATGATTTTTTTGCAAAAAGCCCCAAAAATGTAAAAAAACCAAAACTTGTCGAATTATGCCCAATTTTGGCAAGCAAGTACCTCAAGGCTTCTTAGAAACATGTCTAGAAGATTGGGCCAAAATTCCAAGCTTAGAGGTGTCTTTCTCCTTTTTTCTCACTGGGCGCCCTCTTTGGGTGATTTTGAGTTTTTCTTGTGCATCCTTTCATTTCCTTTAGGAAAACTGATTTGGATTTTTGTAGCGCCCGTTGCTTCTGATATTCTTCACTGACTTACCAAGATAAGCTGATTCAAATGATCTCTTGAAAAATATTCTCAACACAAAACTCTTTCCTCTTGTAATTCACTGTGTTCTTGGATGCTAGCAAACAAGCATGTGTCAAATGAGAACAAAAATCACTTTTTATTATTGTGTTTGGGAAAAAGATCTTGAAAAATGATATGTTTGTGGTTTTTGTTGAAGAAGAATCTCTTTCTTTTTTGGCACAAAAATCCTCCCCTCAAACACTGCCTCTCTTTTTGATATCACTGTTTTTGAAAAGTAAACAAGATTCTTTTAAAACTGATACAACCTCTTCCCTAATCACTTTTTGATCCTTGATTCAGCCAAGAATTTTCTTTCAATACTCATAGCAAGAAAATCTCTATAATTTTGACAAAAAGCCCTATCTCCAATCAATGTCTCTCTCTGTTTTTAGATGACCATGGCAATTTTGAAATTAGTGTTTAAAGACTCCTTTCAATTAAAAAAAACTTCATCTCCTAGCCACTGTTTCTTCTATGATATAGCAAAAAAATTGCCCTTTGAAAACATTGTTAAGACACCCTTTAAACAGATTTGAGGACCTCCAACAAACAGACTCTGCTTTTCTCTCTAGCAACTGTGTATACTTTAACTCTCGTCAACACAAAAGAATTTCAAATATGGTACATCAAATCTCCTCTCTTTTACTGTTTCTCTGTGGTTTCAGATGATCAAAGAAACTTTGAAATCAATGTTTTAACACCCTTGTAAACTGATTTAAAGACCTCAACCTAAGTTTGCTTTTCTCTTAGAGACTAGGTGTGTTCTAAGCCATTTATAACATAGGAAAGACTTTCAAATTAACATATCAAATATCTGCCCTTTCACTGTTTTATCCTTCACTATTCAAAGAAAAAGTCCTTCCTTCAAACTTGCAAAGCCCTCATCATCTATCACGGTTTTTAAAAGGTAAACAAGACTCTTTTCATACTGATACAACCTCTTCCCCAATCACTGTGTTGATCCTTGATATTAGCAAACAAGGTGTACTTTTGGAAAACACTGTGATAACATACTTCTTCAAGCTAATTTGAAACCCTTCAAACAAACTCTATTTTTCCTTCTACCAACTGTGGGTAGTCTTAGCTATTTTATAACACAAAGAACTCTTTCATATTGGCACATTTAACCATCCTTTCTTTCATTGTTTCTCTCTGATGTTTGTAATAAGCAAGTTTTCTTTTTATGGAGAAATCTGGTTAGTTTTCTCCAAGTAATAACTCCACTGTCTTAATAAACAAACCTTTTGCAAAAAGAGGTCTTCAATATAACTTATGATAATATTTTACATTTTAATCCCTATTTTGATCCTTGAGACTTGCAAACAAAACCTTCCTCAAACTAAAACTCTAGCAAAGAGAGAAGAAGAACCTTTGGCAAAGTTTTCTTGGCGTGTTGGAGATGAAATTCTGTGGGTAAAAATGCTTGGGCACTTTTTGAAAGATTGTGTTGCTGGTGGTCTGGGCGCCTGGGCGGTGAGCCGTTCAGGGGTGACCTTGGCAGAGTTTAAAAACAGAGGTTTAGAGGTGATTTTCACAACTTCAAGGATGGATAGTGGAAAATGAGCGCATTAGGGGCATGAGGAATTTGGAAGGAGATGCTTTAATGGTTTGAGGGCTCAGATAAAAGGTAAAAGGCTATGGGCGCTGGCGTTCAGAGTGGCATTTAGGAGCAACACTGGGCTGGGCCATTCAAGGGTAACACCGGGCGACGGGTGCCGGGCCGTTCAAACATGGCCTGGGCCGTTCACAGTTGAGCAATGCAGAGGTTATAAAATGGAAGTTTACTGACTAATATGGTAGAATATAGACATTTAAAACATTAGGCTGGTGAGGGGGAGGCCTACCATGGCTTTGAGCGATCGGAGGAGGCGTTGAGGACTTGGGCGCCACATTCAGCAGGTCATCGGCCGTTTAGGCATGAACGCGCCGCGTTCAGGAGTAACACTGGGCGTTGGGCACAGGCGTGCCGCGCCTATCTACAAGGATGCTGCGCATGTTTTCAATCCTATAGATGATTTGATTGCTCCAGATATCCTTTCTCCTTTGTGACTTTATGATTGGGGAAGGTTTTAAAACATGATTTCTTCCCTGTTTTAAATTGAAAAACCGTTTTTATCCTTTATGCCAATTTGAACACCTTTTTTCTCTTTTTTTCAAAAAACAAAAACTTCCTTTGTGAATTTGCTTTTAACCCTTTTGTGGCCTTGAATCCTCCGCTGGTAAAATCTAACTTCATTTGATGTCAAAAGAGCACAGAGGGTTTGAGTAGAGAGTTTTGGGAGAATCTCTCTTAATTCCACTGCACCACCACAACAAAGGTAGCTCCAACATGCTTTTTGAACACGATCACCATGTATGCCATAGTCCTGGCTTTCTGCAAAAGTCTGATAAACTAAGAAGTTTGAGCTCCAATTTTCAGAAATTATAAAATCAGTGCATATTGCACAAAGATCCTATATTTACAACAAGCATAACTGAAGATTTTGAAAGGATGCAGCTGCAAGAACACAGAAAGCATTGTTGTCATTGAGTTTTGGATGAAGTCCATAAAAGTAAGCTAGTGCTATAGTCACTGCCTTAGAATTTTAATCTGCTTATTTAAAAGTAAATTTTCTTCTTGTGTCTGTTCTAACAACTTTTATCCACTTGAGCTTGAGCCAAAGATTCTTCTATTCTGTCAATATTCTCCTGAAGAGCTTGGTTTTTGCTTGTAATATCATCTGGAAAAAGAATTCTCTGTTTTATGAAGTGAAGGAGGTCATCAACCATGGCTTGAACCTCTGCCTGTCTTTATGAAAATCATCCTATAATTCAGATAGTGTGCCTATTTGTCTTTTCGAAGGTGGCTAATTCAGTCTTAAAACTTGAATTCATCCTCTGTTTTAAAATGCCTAAAGACATAGATTGCTTGTATCCACCAAGATTTGGTTTTCCTATAACTCTGTTATACCCTTGGATTAAGCTAATCCATATGAACTGTGACCAAATGTTTGCATGCTACATATCTCTTGGAGGAGGTAATTGGATAGATTATGGTGGATCTGTCTAAAAGAACAAAGGCCTCCTTTTTCATAAATCATCTGTGTGGGCTGTTTGTCTTGTATCAGTTTGTAGATATGACTAAAACCCAAACTTGGTCTATTAACCTCACCATTCAGAAAAGACTTGTTTTAATTAAAAATATCACCCGTGATTTATCCTTGGAGGGATGTTTTCATAATCATAAGATCAGAGGTCCTTTAACACCAGTATGTTGACCATATTTTTGTAATATGAAAAGGTCTTCAACCTATCATCTCTCATTAACTTACCACTATTTTTCAACCATGTATTCCCAATTTGCAGCATCATTACCAGACTTATCCTCAAAGGCCAGACTACCAGCTTTAGATTTTTTTATTTTTCTCAAAGATCTCTATTTTGAAGATAGCTCTGTTCTATTACAATACTCAGGTTTTGGCTCCATTTCACAATCTTTCTCAATGTTTGAAACATTTTCTGTTTTCATACAATTCTCAAGTTGTGAGATGATTTGACACAACTTATCATCAACTGATGATTCAATAACACCAGACACTTCTGGTAGCTCTGCAACAGAGGGCAGTCGAATAACAATGTCCCCAATACAATAATTATAATCTGGGTGCTCAATTAGCTCATACACACTTACCACTTATTCTTTGTCAAACTCTCTAGGGTATTCCGGCTGCAACATAGGTTTCTTCCTCTGGGTGTGCTCTTTTGAATTGAAACTTTTCACAACTGCTACACGCTTTGATTCCAGATCTTCTCCATCCTCTTCTGAGCCCTTCTCCAGCACATATTGTTCAGGCCAGAAATCATGCATTTCTCTATCCTCTGGATCTAGTTCTGAAAATTATTGTTCCAGATCAATGCTTGCATATTTTTTATTAACTCTTACTCTAGAACAATCATCTGGATCAGGTTCATCTTCATTTTGTATTTGTTAGTGAAACGGACCCAACAACAATGGCTGTAAAATTCTCTCCAGTCAATATTTATCAAAACTCTGCAAAGGGCTTATGTGTGCCAAATTTTATGGAATTCTCATTTCCATTTAGAATGTACAGAAGCTCTGACCCAAGTATTTGAGAATGACTTTGAGGACTTCTAGATATTTTTGTTAGCCATACTAAAAGCCAAAGGAAACCATAGATTCTGAAGATAATGAAAGGACCAAAGACTCCTGTCTATGCCATTATAATGGGTGAAACAATTAAGCTTATAACACTGCCAAGATGAAATCCAGCCATCGAAAGACCCACTAATCTTGCTTGTTAATTAAGGGGAAACCACCTTGAACCATGTTTTTCATGCATGGCATAACTACACCTTCTGCAATTTGAATGGATCATTTTAAGGAGTAGATGTGCTTTTTCCTTGATTTAGTCAATAAGGGAAATCATCACGGAAACTAATGTTGCAGCTCTTTTTAATGACCCTTTAGACCTATCATGAGGCCTTCTCTTATTATATGCTGATGGAGGTTTTTATAGAAAAAAATAAGAGGTTTCTTCAACACTATAATATCACTACTTTGCTTATGATGTAATACCAGAATTCAACTTATGAACTTTCAATTGTTCCCACCGATTTTCAACTTTGACTTTCCAATTGAATACTTTCTTAAACATAATCTAAACCTGCTGATGCATCCTTTGTTTTATCCCTTGGAATGAGGTGGCCTACAACGGCCCTGAAATCATTTAAAAACATGTTAGCCTTCTGCTTGTTCATAAAGGAGGCCACAACATGCCTTTCTAACCATCTGCTCTTGCTTGGAGGAGGCTTTTTATCATGTTACTTAACCATATGCTCTTTCATTGGAGGAGGTTATTCAACATGTTTCCCAACCATCTGCTCTTGCTTGGAGGAGGTTATCAGCATGATGTTTTCTAACATTTTCTCTTTTGAAGGAGGTCATCACAGTCATGAAATTTCATCTATTTCCCAAACTGTGTCATCTTTCTTTGCAACACATGTCTCTACTTGGTATATCAAAATAGGTAATAAAGTGAAATTTTGACAATCTGCTATATGAGGCATGTTCTGAGATATGTATCCTTTTGTCAAAATATCTTTGTGAACTTTTTAAACCGAAAACCACATGAATTGTATTTGTAGAGTATTTTCTTGCTAGTCGTTATTTACTAACCTTCCTTGACTGTGTTTGCAAAGGTACATTGGATTTTCTTTTTGAATAGTGTTCTTATTGTTGGAAATATTGTCATTGATGGCAAAGGATGTGGCAAAGGAATTGGCATCTAAATATAGCAGAGAAGAACAGATAAAGAATGCATCTACAATTTGAGCTACAGATAGCAGTATCAGTCAAGGAACAGAGACAAGCAGAGTTGTCCAGAGACAGAGAAATAGAAAACCTGAAGAATGAGTGAAACTCTTAATCATTCGTATATGGTGATGAGGGATTGGTTCTAAAATCTCCATGACTTATATATTTAGCAGAATATTTGAGTCCCTGTGGACATTTGTGAAATCATGTGTTACTAACAGATGGGATTATTCCTGTATAGATAGCTTGAATTGTGAAAAGCGTGAGTGTGTTTCTCAGAACATCTAGATTCTGTGGAAGGAGGAGATTCGTGAAGTTATGCTTTAGAGATGGCGCAGATTAATAGAGTAGATAAGCGAAACCCTGGTTAATTTATTACACATGAAGGGCAGAATTCATATATATATATGCAAACGAAACTTGGAGTACGGAGCAGGAATTCGATTGGATGGTTGATCACTGTTTAAAAACTGCGAGTGAATAGCAAAGGTGGTTTCCGGGTTTCATCGCACCACCTTTCGATGATAGGTGGTATTTCCTGGATGGGGAGTGATTGCATAGAGGTGTTGACACGCGTCCCTACAAAACCGCCATCACTGAGCGCCATCGCATGTTAACTATTGACCCAGGACGGCCAGCGATATTGTTGTGCGCCGTTGATCTGGAGGGAAGCCATCGGACGTCGATCGCTTGATGAAAAGGCACGAATATTAACCAAAGTACGAGCGGAAATGTGATTGGGTCGCTGATCACATATGTGGGCCCAGTTTGAATTTTTTTTTTATTGGTCCTTTTCATTCTAATGTTTGCGGGCTCAACCAAGATGATTTAAATTAAATATTTATTATGGCAAAAAGCGATATATACCATCGATCGGGAGAGCAGAATTGACTATATTTGTGGGGCCCCAGGGTCAAAGGTTAATTTGTTTGAAAGTGTTGGATATTTTATAAATCCCGAAGGGTTAATCATTAGTTAGAAGGCTTGGGAATTCAACAGTTGTAAATATATTTATTTATCAATTTCTTTGAAAATTGATAAATAAATTAAAAAGAAATAAAAGAGCCCCTTGGGATAAAATTAACGGAATATCGTCCACGAATACCATTAGCAATTAAATGGTTTTGACCCAAGGCTTTAATGAAGGCGAAAACTATATAAGGTGATGAGAATTATGAAGGAAGAGTGTGTGTGTGTGCGAGGGTTGAAAAAGAAGAATTCCTCGAAATAATATCTGTATGAACAGACGACGTGCTTATCTGATGATTCTAAGTCTATGATGCACCCATCGAGATATATTGATCTCAAGGTGATGAGTCTTGAGTTTATTCAAGAGAATAAATGATGAAGAGCTGGGGCATGTCTCCTAAAGAACACATATAAATGCGGGTAAGTTTATATAGATCTGGCTTGCTCTGCAAAATATCTAATTACAGATCTATACAGGAAAAGCACGTATATATATCCGGGTCATCTACATTGTGCATATGACAGTTGGGGTTTCCTGAAGATTAATATACACAGAAGGATACACGGGATGTTGAAGTTTTAGGGAAAATATGATTGTTGATGATTGAATAAAGGGTTGCGTTGAAGCTGCTTGATCCAGTATGAAAATTGATGAAACATGGTCTGCAGTATATCAGAGGGCCGAAGCCTTCAGTAAGGGGGTTGTAGCTCCCTTCCAGTGGTAGCTGGTAAACGAGAGCAGGGGGTAGTAGCTCCCTTCCAGGAGAGGCTGGTAAACGAGAGAAGGTTGTAGCCTTCTGCAGGTGGGTGCCTGCGTGCTGGTATAAGTCTGCACCATCACATATTGTAAGAATTTTTCTCTATAATAAATATTGAAGACTGAGATTGCAGCAGCAGTGGTTTTCTCCCGAATTGGGTTTCCACCTTAAATCCTGGTGTTGATATGTGTTGTTTATGTTTGATGGTCTGTTTTGTTATTTATGTTCATGCTTACTGCTCATCTAAAGAATGAATGATGCAATGCCTAAGTAAAAACATAATAAGATATCTGGACATACATGTTGGATGCAATAATGTAACATATGGTTTTTGAGAGAAAGAAAAGAATAATTGTTCAGCCCTAAATACTGATTCACCCCCCTCTCAGTATTTTTCCCAACAATTGGTATCAGAACCGGTCCTTCTGAAAAGCTTAGCCGCTAGAAGGAAGATCAAGCAAGATGAGAAATCAAGATGGAACAACATCTATCAGGCCTCCGCTCTTTAACGGAAACAATTTAATCTTATGGAAAACAAGGATGAGATCCTATCTTCAGTCTCTGAGAGCAGAGGTATGGGCAATTATTGAACAAGGTTATCAATATCCAGCTGCAGTACCAACAGATCCAACGAAAAGAAAGAATTATGAAACAAATGCAAAGGCGGTCAATGCTCTATTGGGAAGTCTGACTGAATCAAAATTTGTCAAAGTCATGCAGCTGAATACAGAAAAGAAAATATGGGACAAAATCATTCTAAGTTATGAAGGTGATGCAAAGGTAAAAAGAGCTAAACTCCAAACTCTTAGAATTCAATATGAGAATCTAAAAATGGATAATGAGGAGAGCATTGCCAATTTATTTTTACGTCTTGATGATATTGTAAATCGTATGAGAAATCTGGGAGAAACAATAATCGAATCTACTTTGGTTGAGAAAGTCTTAAGGTCACTAACAAAAAAATTTGAATCGAAAGTTTCTGCTCTTGAAGAAAAGTAGGATCTTCAAAACCTTACTGTGGTGCAACTTCATGGCATACTAACTGCATATGAAATGAGAAGAGGAGGACCATCTGAAGTCAAAGAAGCAGTCTTTAGAACTTCTACAAAAGGGAAGGAAGTACAAAAAACAGAAGGATCAAGATATATCTCAGAAGAAGATGAGATAAACTTTGTGAAGAAACTTCAACTTGGCACAGGACGGTTCAGAGGTAAGCTTCCTTTCAAATGTTTTGATTATGGAAGAGTTGGTCATTATGCTGCTAAGTGTCCTTATAAAGAAACATATAAAAAGGGGAAGGAAGTAGAAAGAAGGAATAAGAATCGTTTTAGCACTAGAAAGAGTTACTATACTCATGAAGATAGTGATTATGATAGTGAGGAAAAATGTGAACAATATCTTAGACTTCTCATGGCATTTGAAAAAGAATCTAGAGAAGAAAAGGATACTTTTGTGGATGCTCTAGAAGACAGTGATTTTCTTGATGAAAACAATAAACTCAAAATTTTCTTAGAAGAGAGGAAAATAACCATAGAAACTCTGAAAAATCAGCTTGAAGATAAAGAGAAACACAATGAGAAATTAGAGTGTGAAGTAGTAGATCTAAGAAAAGAACTTGAGAAAGTAAAGACTCTGAATCTTAGATTTGCTAAAGGGTCTGAAAACTTAGATGAGATTATCAAGGTACAACGTTCTCCTCTTATAAAGACAGGTCTTGGATATATCGGAGAATCTTCTCAGGCTTCAGCACCAAATTATCTAAAAGTAGTTACAGCTGGTTTACAACATGCTGCCACTCAGCAAGGGAATAAAGAATCTTTACAGGTAAAGCATGATCATCTCAATTTAAGGAACACTAACAAGAATGTCTTTCAAAGAAACACCAATCAACAGATAAATTCATATAGAAGATCTTATGATCACAGAAATTAATTCTTCAATGGACAATGTTTCTCATGTCACAATTTTGGTCATAAAGCTGTTCAATGTGTAGCATATAAAAATATCATGACAAGACAAGCAAGAAAGAAAAGGATTGATATTGAAGCAAAGAAGAATACTTATAACAACTTTTCTCCTCTTCAAAATGAAGTTGAATGCACTTATTGCAATAACTTTGGCCATGAAGAATCTGAATGCAGGAGAAAAGTTCAGCCAAAAGAACATGTTCCTTCAAGCTCCAAAGTATGGAAAAAAAGGAATTACAGGTTGAAAATTGTGGCATGGCGTTATTTACAGAAGATGAAGAAAACCAATGGTACATTGATAGTGGATGCTCAAGACACATGACAGGTGATAAAGACAAACTTCTTGCATATAGTGCTCTAAAAAAGGAGAAGAATGTTACATTTGGAAATGATACTCCTGCGGTCATTAAGGAAAAGGGTCTGTTTTCCTAAAAGATAAGGTGAAAGCTAATGAAGTAATGTATGTGGATGGATTAAAGCATAACTTGTTAAGTGTAAGTCAAATGTGTGATCAAGGAACTGAAGTTGTCTTTAGTTCAAAAGAATGTGTGGTACGTGATCTTGATACAGGTAAAGCAATTATAAAAGGAAAGAGAACTCCAAACAACCTGTATATATTGAAGAACTGCAAAGAACAATGTTATTTGAGTAAATATTCAGAAAATTGGCTATGGCATAGAAGGTTGGGGCATCTGAGCTTTTCTCAAATCAACAAATCAAGCAGACTTAAAGCTGTTCGTGATCTTCCCAATATCACTCCACCTGAAAATATCATATGCAAATCTTCCCAATTTGGTAAGAAAACCAGAGTACAATTTAATGCCAAGGAAGGATCATCAAGTAAGCCTCTTGAACTCATTCATACTGACATATGTGGACCTATGAGGAAAAAGTCACCACGTGGTGAAGAATACTATATCTTATTCATTGATGATTTCTCTAGAATGTGTTGGATTGGGCTGCTTAAACACAAAGATGAAGCATTTGAGAAATCTCAGATCTTCAAAGCACTAGTTGAGAATGAATAAGATCTAAAAATCAAGTGTCTCAGATCTAATCGAGGAGGAGAATATACATCCAATGAATTTCTTGAATTCTGTGAACAACATGGCATAAAAAGACAGTTCTCTGTAGCTGGCACTCCACAACAGAATGGAATTGCAAAAAGAATGAACAGAACAGTTAAAAAAATGGCTAGAGCTATGCTTGATGATTCCGGAACACCTGACACATTTTGGGGAGAAGCAGCACATACAGCAGTAAACATTCTCAACAAGGCACATGTTAGTGTAAATAGTGATAAAACTCCATATGAACTCTGGTATGGTAAACCTCCCACTGTAAAGCATTTTAGAATTTTTGGAGGCAAATGCTTTATCAAGAATAATGATGAAAAACTTGGCAAGTTTGAACCCAGAGCAGATGAAGGAATATTTCTTGGTTACTCCTCTAGGAGTAGGGCATATGAATGTTACAATAAAAAACTTCGGAAGATTGTTGAATGTATTGATGTTTTTATTGATGAGTCTCCTACAGTTCCAAAAGAAGAAAAGCAAACAACAGATGAAGATGATGATGACACATATCCTTCTACATCAAATAAGAATGATATAGACAGTGAACCCAATGAAGAACCCGAAGATGATTTATCTGAAAAAGCTCCATCTAGATATGTTCAAAAGAATCATTCATAATCTCAAATTTTGGGAGAAAAGGGATCAGGTGTACAAAAAAGAAGGACTCTTGTGGGATCTTCTAGCAATTTGGCATTTCTGTCCACTATTGAACCACACAATGTCAGTCAAGCCTGCAAAGATGATTGTTGGATTCAAGCCATGAATGAAGAGCTTGATCAAATTGAGAAGAATCACACTTGGGAATTAGTACCAAGACCTCATGACAAAAATGTCATTGGAACTAAATGGATATTCAAAAACAAGTTAAATGAGAATGGGGATGTTATAAGAAATAAAGCTAGACTTTTTTGCAAAGGGTATGCTCAACAAGAAGGTATAGAATTTGAAATTTTTTTTTCTCCTGTAGCCAAACTTGAAGCCATAAGAATGTTTCTTGCTTTTTCAAGCTTCCAAAAAATCAAAGTTTATCAAATGGATATTAAATCTGCTTTTCTCAATGGTGATCTAGAAGAAGAAGTTTATATAGAACAACCAGAAGGATTCATTTTGGGAAATGATGAAAAACTTGTTTATAGACTTAAAAAGGCTCTATATGGTCTCAAACAATCTCCAAGGGCATGGTACTATCGTCTTGAAAAATATCTTCATCAACAAGGATTTTAAAAAGGGTCTGCTGATAGCAACTTATGCACAAAAACTGAGAATGACAAACTATTGATTGTGGTAGTATACGTTGATGATATCATTTTTGGAAGTAATAAAGAGTCTATGAGTCAGAAATTTGCTTCTGATATGCAGCAGGAATTTGAAATGTCTTTACTTGGGGAGCTAACATTCTTTCTTGGATTGCAAGTGCAACAAGCAACAGATGGCATTTTCTTATCACAAGAAAAATACCTCAAGAAAATCCTGAAGAAGTATGGCATTGAAGATTGCAAACCTATAAGTACACCAATGATAACCGGATGTAATCTCAGTTCTAGTGATGATTCCCCCACGGTGAATCAACCAGAATACAGATCTATGATAGGAAGTCTACTTTATCTCAGTGGGACAAGACCAGATATTATGCATGCAGTTGGGATTGTTGGACGATTTCAAGCCAATCCAAAAAAGTCTCACCTTCAGGCTGTGAAAAGAATATTCAAATATCTACAAGGAACACAAAATTTTGGACTATGGTATCCAAAGAATTCTGATCTTACTCTTCATGCATACACTGATGCAGATTGGGCTGGAAGTGTTGATGATCGGAAAAGCACTAGTGGTGGTGCATTCTATATGGGGCCCCAGCTAGTATCTTGGTTAAGCAAGAAGCAAAGCTCCATTGCCTTATCAACAGCAGAAGCAGAATATGTGGCAGCAGCATCATGTTGCACTCAACTTCTCTGGATGATGCAAACCCTAAAAGACTTTCAAATCAAATGTTCACCCCCTATCTCCATTATGTGTGATAATAAAAGTGCCATCAGTATCTCAAATAATCCTGTTATGCATTCCAAGGCCAAGCACATTACCATCAAGTATCACTTCTTACGTGAACAAGTGCTTGAAAAAAAGGTGAAATTGGAGTATGTTTCCTCCAAAGAACAAGTGGCTGATATATTTACCAAACCTTTACCCAGGGAAGCGTTCGAATATCTCAGACAGAAACTGGGAGTAGTCTCTGCCATGCAGAGGATCAGATCTACTTAAATTCAGAAGATTAAATTGGTTGTAAGGTGATGTTGGGCATCACTGAATGAACAGGCTAAGAGGGAGCATTGGTCATATGAAAAGGATGCATGATCTCAGGGGGAGCATGGTATTGTCAACTCTTTGCCATTGATGTCAAAGGGGGAGGAAAAGAAACAAAGGGTTTCTATAAGATTTTTAGAGGACGAGTATTGCCATCAATGCCAAAGGGGGAGATTGTTGGAAATATTTTCATTGATGGCAAAGGATGTGGCAAAGGAATTGGCATCTAAATATAGCAGAGAAGAACAGAGAAATAATGCATCTACAGTTTGAGCTACAGAGAGCAGTATCGGTCAAAGAATAGAGACAAGCAGAGTTGTCCAGAGATAGAGGAATATAAAACCTGAAGAATGAGTGAAACTCTTATTCATTCGTATATGGTGATGAGGGATTGGTTCTAAACTCTCCATGACTTATATATTCAGCATAATATTTGAGTCCTTGTGGACATTTGTGAAATCATGTGTTACTAACAGATGGGATTATGCCTGTATAGATAGCTTGAATTGTGAAAAGCGTGAGTGTGTTGCTCAGAACATCTAGATTCTGTGGAAGGAGGAGATTCGTGAAGTTATGATTTAGAGATGGCGTAGATTAATAGAGTAGATAAGCGGAACCCTGGTTAATTTATTACACATGAAGGGAAGAATTCATATATATATATATATGCAAACGAAAATTGGAGTACGGAGCAGGAATTTGATTGGATGGTTGATCACTGTTTAAAAACTGCGAGTGAATAGCAAAGGTGGTTTCCGAGTTTCATCGCACCACCTTTCGATGATAGGTGGTATTTCCTGGATGGGGAGCGATTCCATAGAGGTGTTGACACGCGTCCCTGCAAAACCACCATCACTGCACGCCATCGCACATTAACGATCGACCTAGGATGGCCAACGATATTGTTGTGCGCCGTTGATCTGGAGGGGAGCCATCGGACGACGATCGCTTGATGAAAAGGTGCGAAGATTAACCAAAGTACGAGCGGAAATGTGATTGGGTTGCTGATCACATATGTGGGCCCAGTTTGAATTTTTTTTTATTGGTCCTTTTCATTCTAATGTTTGCGGGCTCAACCAAGATGGTTTAAATTAAATATTTATTATGGCGAAAAGTGATATATACCGTCGATATGGAGAGCGGAATTGACTATATTTGTGGGGCCCCGAGGTCAAAGGTTAATTTTTTTAAAAGTGTTGGATATTTTATAAAGCCCGAAGGGTTAATCATTAGTTAGAAGGCTTGGGAATTCAACAGTTGTAAATATATTTATTTATCAATTTCTTTGAAAATTGACAAATAAATTAAAAAGAAATAAAAGATCCCCTTGGGATAAAATTAAAGGAATACCGTCCACAAATACCATTAGAAATTAAATGGTTTTGACCCAAGGCTTTAATGAAGGCGAAAACTATATAAGGTGATGAGAATTATGAAGGAAGAGTGTGTGTGTGCGAGGGTTGAAAAAGAAGAATTCCTCGAAAGAATATCTGTATGAACAGATGACGTGCTTATTTGATGATTCTGAGTCTATGATGCACCCATCGAGATATATTGATCTCAAGGTGATGAGTCTTGAGTTTATTCAACAGAAGAAATGATGAAGAGTTGGGGCATGTCTGCTGAAGAACACATATAAATCTGGGTAAGTTTATATAGATCTGGCCTGCTCTGCAAAATATCTAATTACATATCTATACAGGAAAATCACGTATATATATCCAGGTCATCTACATTTAAAGTGCATATGAAAGTTGGGGTTTCCTAAAGATTAATATACACAGAAGGATACACGGGATGTTGAAGTTTTAGGGAAAATATGATTGTTGATGATTGAATAAAGGGTTGCGTTGAAACTGCTTGATCTAGTATGAAAATTGATGAAACGTGGTCTGCAGTAGATCAGAGGGCCGAAGCCTTCAGTAAGGGGGTTGTAGCTCCCTTCCAGTGGTAGCTGGTAAACGAGAGCAGGGGGTAGTAGCTCCCTTCCAGGAGAGGTCGGTAAAATGAGAGAAGGTTGTAGCCTTCTCCAGGTAGCCCGTGCGGGCTTGTGTATAAGTCCTCCAAGACTCACATTAATATTGTGTTAAAGTTTTCTCTATAACAAATATTGAAGACCTAGACGCACGGTGGTTTTCTTCTCCAAAAATTGTTCGCACTTCAAACTTCGGTGTTCATATGTGTTGTTTATGTTTGATGGTCTGTTCTGTTATTTATGTTCATGCTTACTGCTCATCTGAAGAATGAATGATGCAATGCTCTAAGTAAAAACATAATAAGATATCTGGACATAAATTTTGGATGCAATAATGTAACATATGGTTTTTGAGAGAAAGAAAAGAATAATTGTTCAGCCCTGAATACTGATTCACCCCCCCTCTCAGTATTTTTCCCAACACTTATCCCAGGCTCGAGGTAGCATAAGAAGCAACTGTCTTCTCATGTACTATGATGATGTCCTTTGGAACTTATGCAGCATTACCTCTGAAGGAGACACTGAAAACACCGTAGATCATCATTATATCAGGCCTTTTCATTTATGTGACTTTGAAAGATATCCTCTTCTCTTTGGGAAACTTTTGACTTTTGAAACATGTACTCCTGCTCTCTTTCATTGCAGCTCTCCATCTGTTTACTGATGGAAAATTTCTTCATTATGAGAGACATATTTGGACTTGTCTCTTTGCTCTTGTTTGGATACTGTTTGTCATTCAATTACACCCCTGCAGAGATGCAAAACATATGACTTTGAATCTTGGAGAGCTCCTTTGGTGTCTTATGGAGATTTTGCCCGATCTAAGCACATTCTTTTAGATAGTGAACATGCTTATCTTCTTCTTATTTGGATCTTTGTTGAACTTCTTCTTGAACAGAGACAGAATGACCTCTTAGTGGTGTTCGACCTATGGATGTGTCAAGACTTATTTTTGCAGAAAAGGAAGACAAACTCTGACTGATTGGTACTAGAGAGAGGCTCTTTGGTTTAAAATGTTTTTGCCAAGGAAAAGACTTCCTAAACACCACTATCTAACTTATGGGAAACTTTCATTGATTCTGATTGTTTTTTACAAGAAAATCAGGGATAGGAAGGGAGAAACTTTGTCAAATATTGGACAGTGAATTTCATGAAAAACAAGGGGAAAATGATAGCAGATAAGCAAGGCTAAGACAGCTATAGACAAGGATATTTTGCTAAAGAAAGACATGACTTGAAAACTGAAGCGTGCTCTGATCATAGGCTAACAGGGAGAGGTAGGAGGATAAAAAATTTGTCTGGGGTGTTTTCTAGATGAAAATTTGACATATTGATATTAGCTTCTAGAAAAATTAGCTAAGGAAACTAGTCATCAACAACATGTGAAAAATACTGATGACTAACAGAAATAACAAGGACTGTTTGTTAAGAAACCAACAAATAAACTGTCTTGATTTATTCAACCTCTGGGAAAGAAAAAGAAACATATTTGAATGATATTTCTTCTAGAGTGGGCTCTGGAAAAATATTTCGAGGGGAAAACAAGACCTCTTGGGAAAAATTCAAAATTTGTGCAACTTCTTCTGAATGATGGACCTTTGGATATTATGAAAAAAAACTAGTTACCAGGAGTGGATAAGGTAGGAATAGGGGTTATTGGAGTTTTTTCTCTCCAAACCCTTCGAGATGACAACTTTTTTGGTTAAAAAAGAACATGAGCCTTTGGATGTGAGGTATCAGACCTCTTTTGAGGCATTCTGGAACACAGGACTGTTGTTTTGTTCTCTTTTGGTGAGAAATATAAACCTAAACACTTTACTTTCTCACCATGCAAATAAATGCTTCAAAATAAAAACCGAGGGAAAATAACTTCATTGCTTCGCTCCCGGACAATGACGCCAAAATATGTTGTAACTTTAGGAGACAACCTTTAGCTGAGTAGAGGTTAGTTCCTAAGCCATCTATTCAAAAAGATAACAGAGTTCATTTGTTGTCACATTTCAATGATTTAGAAGAATTTTTACAGATAATGTAAAAGAAAATATTCTTGGGAAAAAAATAAAATTTTCAAAGTGGCCTCATTGATAATGAATATGATTTCTTAAAGGGTGTAATAAAGTCGTGAAGAAGATGATGAAATTTGGAACGAGAGGCTACTCAAATTTCAAAATCTCTTGCTTAAAACTTTAGTAGAAATATGGAAGACAAGGAATTTGAAAATACAAAAAAGAGGATAAAACATTAAGGTTATTTAATTGCATTTATAGAAACTAAGAAATTAGTTAACTTTTTCATATACAACCAACAACTTCATTACTCTTTTCCATGGAAGATAAACATAAAATTCTTTACAAAGAAAGAGCACATATCATACTCAGAGATATGTTTAGAAACACCTTGAAAATAACTTTATTAAAACTCCAAGAAGATGAAAATCATTACATAAGAAAAGTATTTCCTTTTGAATGTCAAAATTTTGGAACCCTTTCTCGTTCATCTCAACCTCTTTTCTATCATCATTATTAAAATAACAGTTGAGAAAACTATTAACTGTCAAAAATATATAACTACTTCAAATGGTTCTTTCCTATTCATTCTTCTGAAGAAATTCCTTTAAAATAAAATTTAAAATACATCATAACATTATTTTACAAAAGTGAATATTGAAAAATTCCACAAAAATGACAGGTGGACTCTGTTCATTAAGTAATCTGAGACTTTTGTGCTTGCTCGCTTGTAGAAGACCCTTCTTCTGCTGTTATTGTTGTAGGGGACATCCAATCCTTTCATGTCTTCCATACTAAAAGTTATGAACTTGGAAATTTTACAAATCTGGCGTGAGCCATTTTGAAATTAGTAATTCTGTTGTAAGTAGTCTTCTTAGTGAAAAGAGTTTTGATCAACCATAACAACTGAAAAATATCTCTGCAAATAATTCACAATTGTTTCTCCTTTCAGTACTGTTGTCTTCTCACGAGAAGTGCCAATTTACTCCTAGCTTCCACCAACAAAGTTTCATATGTCTCCCAAAGAAGCATGTTTCCTTGTTGATCCCAACATGAGGTTAATATTGAACTTGTTCTCTTATCGAATTTGGTGTTAAAATTCAGAACAAATTCCTTTATCTATCCAAGTTCTATCTCAGTAGTCTTCCCGTTACATAGTAATTTTTCACCATGCTCATTTTCTCATCCCTAATCTTGAAATTCCTCGTGATAGATCCTGTGGGATGTTTCCACCATCAAGAAATATGTTAATATATCCCCTTGAAGATCTAAATAATACTTCCTTGAAAGATTACTAATGAAACTTGGTCAAATTCCTAGTTTCCTAGGTCATCACTCTTCCTAGTGCCATGACCGTGCTGATTTCCTTTTCGTAGTTCTGGCCAAGCACTGTCAACGCCCTAATTTCTTGGAAACCTGCGTTGATCCCCTTCCTGGCAGTGCTTTCTCAAATGGAGGAGAATATTCGACCTCTAGAAGCTCAAGGGCAATGAGTTGGTTGTTGAATGGTGATGATAAAGTCGAGCTCTCTCATTTTAGAGCCTTGATCTCATCCATGGGGGATCATCCCTTAGAAAGTGGACCTTCCTCCTCCTTTCATGGGCTCCCAACCTCTTCTCCCTTCCTATAAATTCACATCCCTCATTCCCCCAATATTAGAGCTTGGTTTATCATTGTCAAACTCGTCTGAACTCTCATCCATTTGCATGCTAGCATCATGATAAAGCCTAAGTGCTCAGGAGAAGGAATTATTTTTGAGCTTCGGTGAAAGACTTACATTTTCACCCAAGGATGCCTCCAACATCAAGGCCTGATTGTAAGCTCTCCTTTTGTAATTTATCAATAATAACATTTAATGTTTGCTTTCTATATTTGTCTACATGTTCATGCAAATATTCTGGTACTCCTTGATATTCTAGATAGATAGTGTTTACGTTTATTATGTATTGTATCACGTTTGCTGTTGTCTCTTGATCATCCGCAGGTATTTGCACGCCATATGTAGCAGGAAGCGGGCCTACAAGGATCGTGGATCGAGGTCACCATCAACGGATCCAAGTATAATGTTTGGAAAAAGGTATTTATGTCTCTTTCCTCATTGCATTGTAAACATTAGTTAAGAAAGCTTTGCATTAGAAATAATCTCGTGTTTCTAGACCCACTCTAGGGCTAGAGAGATAGCCTCTATCCGTAGAGGGGATTTATATTGACAAGAAAACTGGTGACTCCACTGGGGAGATTTAGCCTTTCATCCTCCTTTCCCTGAACTGATCTTGGATCAGTATCACCGATTTTTGAAATTTAAATCTACTTAGTCCTCTATCAGCTTGTGTAAGGATTGTTAGTCACTTCATTGTGTCAGGTTTGGTGCTTGTGTGAGAATATTTTTAAATTTTCCTTGTTTTTAGCGACCAACGCCCTTTATGTCTACACAGTAGCGCTGGCAGCGCTGTTCTATATAGTACATTCGCGTTTATCGGCCTTTAAACACTCTTCTGCTTAGCACAGAAGCATTGATCTGAGTCTTAGGAAAATTTTAGTTTCCCTTCTGATTTTCCAGTGTGTCCTGGCCCTTGAAGGATTCTGTGAGACCCCAGTGATCTCATTGTTGTGTGTTTGACTTACATATATTATTTGAGAGAGTATTTTTCGTCTATTTGATTTTTTTGTACGTTTGGGAATTCTTCGCTATTTCAAACACCCTTTGTTGAATTTTTCCTGCCTTGTTTCGAAGTGAATTGGTGTATGCTTTGGTCATCTCTGCATCTCTGATTTTTTCCCTTTGGTTTAGTGTCAAGCATAAAGATAAAAAATTGTTTTGCGCACAAGTCTAGAAGAGTGTGTTTTTAATGTTCCTAATTAGCCCAAGCTAATTGGAACATTTCATTTTGTCTTAATTTTATGTATTAATGAATAAAATGTAAAGGAGGACATGAAAAACTCCTTAGTTCAAAGAATAAATACATGCCCAATGTGAAAAGGGATAAATCTGGGCCTTTTGTAACAAATCCACTTGTGTGTGAACAAAAATTGGACCACCTTGGAGAACTAGCACAATTTTAGAAGAGGGATCCAATGTGAAAGGGGTTAAGTCCATTGAAGTGGTTTAGGGTTTGTGCACCCCTTCAAGTTATAAAAATGAGGAGAGGGCTCATGTAAAGGTTGTTGATCATATTTGGAATTTTGAGGTGCTTGAGCAACTCCTTTCTCTGCATTGTTTAGTAAGAGAAAGAGAGGGTTTCCTGTTTAGGAACTCTCCTCCCTTCATTGAGAAGCTCCTGGAGGGAATTGTACTGCATTTTCCAATATATGGCATTTTTTTCCAAGCTCCACCTCTAGTAGCAGCGCTGATCCTGTTGAGGGTTTTGCACCTACTGTGAGTTGCAGCAAGTGGTGAACTAGATATGCAAGATCTAGTTGTTTTGGAGGATATTTCTCTAAGGGAGGGTGTCTTGTGACCACCCGGAAGAGGATCTCACTCTTGTATCTTGATTTTATATCTGTACATTTCATCTATTGTCATATTTGGTTCAATCTACAGTGCTGACCCTTTGGGTACTGTGTTATTTCATGTGTTGCTGCAAGTATTATTTGATTTTCCCTTTGTAATAGATCTCAGATGATTGAGGCTTGCCTCTCATCTTGAAGATCCACATTGTAGCTTGTTGATATCTATTGCTCAGATCTGATATTTATTTTAATAAAAATCATCTTCAACTATTTCTGGAAGTTTTTGCAGTTCCATGTATAAAAAGTCAGATCTACAATTTCTAGTGCATTATTTTGTTAAAACCCCAAAGGGGACTTGTAAAAGAGGCTGAGTAGTTTCTAGATATGGTATGGATATGATGTAACAGCCATAGATCAGTCATAGATCTAATTTCCATTATTTAACTACTGAAGCATACTTAGAGGCCCGACGCAGTCCATTCATTTCTACAATTTTATAAATGTCGGAGTTGTATTTTCTGAAGAATTTCTGCTATATTGTTCATGAGATTTGTTGTAGATTGAAGGGAGGATCATTCATGTTTCTATTCTAATGTATATTGCTGTACTTTGGAAATTTCAAGTTGACCTCCTCTGATTATTTTGCAAAACTGCGCAATTCTGGTTGCTGGGTTTCCTTGTTGCAACAACTCTTCTCTTTAGCTAGTCAGCTTCGTGGGAGATCTTTTTAAGGGCCTTAAACTCATTTTTTTTTCTTGAAATTAATCACACGAGTCCCACATAGCCTAATATAGTGGAAAAAATCCCTAACCTTCATTATTATTGCACCCATTTTCTTATACAACTTTCTCACTGAGCCTCTTGCTGAATTTCCTCACTCCTTCCTTGTTTGGTTTTTGCTCCTCTTTTGGATTTATTCTTTAGATCTGAAGATATAAGAATCCAAAGGGCTGAAAAATTCGTTTTGAGTGTGTTATATCCATACTTGCTGTGTTTCACCAATCTTCTATAGACAGAGTCTGGAATGGGCCAGGAAGCCTATGGTTTTCACCCTCTCTTTAGAGATGATATAACCAGTAAATTCCCTACCAGTCTATCTCTGGTTTAGATCTATTGGTGTGATTCCATAGTGGAATATCTTAAGATATTCCCTACTTAGCTTATTTTTCCCCATTTGGAACATTACAGTGGTATCAAAACATGATCTCTGGCTCAGCCTGTGAGATCAAGCTATCAGAGTAGTGCTGAGGAGAAGCAGAAAGCAGAAGCGGAAAGCAGAGAGCAGAAAGCAGAAAGTATGGAGAGGATGAGATTACTCTCATCAATATTTAGATCTAAGGAGAACCTCTCTGAGGGGGTTGAACAGTTGAAGGCAAAAAAATGTAGTGAAACTCCAAGAGGGTTTCAAGGGAAAAAGGACTGCAGTGAAACCTTTATGAGGTTTCAAGAGAAAGGAGAAGACATGGGGATTATTCCTTCAAGAGAAGACCAATATTTTATGTCTCCTATTGAGGATGAGGCATTTCCCATCATTAAATAAAAGGCTGGGGGTGACATCGCAGTCATAATAAGAGGCCCTTTGGCCTTTCAAGAAGAAGGAAGAAGAAGCAGTGAAGCTCCTAAGGAGTTTCAAGAAAGAGAAGAACCTCTGATCAGATATACAAGATCTATACATGAGGAAAATTCTGCATCCTCATCTCATGGATATGTGCACTCGGCCATATGACCTAAGCTTCAAGGTTCTGAGAGTAATTTCTTCATGAAGAGGAAGAAAGAAAGTGTGAGTTTGTTTGATGCCTTGCCTAGGGCAAGATCTCCTTTGAATAAAGGGAAATCTTCTCAAGAAGGAATCATGGAGATTCCTCCTTCACTAGATGACCAAGATCTACAAGAGTTTCTTCTCTTGGAGCAAGTGCTCCAACTTCATCTTCATGAGGTGTTTGAGGTGTTTTTGTTGTGACTGCGTTATGACCTCATATCTTCTCCTCCTCTCTAAGGTCTCTTGTTGATGATGAGACAATTTCAGTTATTAGAGAGGAGGAGAAGATAGGAGGTCATAACATAGTCACAACAAAAACACCTCAAACACCTCATGAAGATGAAGCTGGAGCACTTGCTCCAAGAGAAGAAACTCTTGTACACTTGCAAGGAGTTCCACAAGATCTCACACATAGAGCTCTTGAGCAGAATGTACCATCATTGTCAAATGATGAGATATTTATAATAGAGGAAGGAAGAGAGGAGGCAGAGCATCTAAAGAAGAAGAGCAAACAACCTTCTCTGTTTCAAGGGCTGGAAGGGAAAAAAGGGCAAGAGGACTTATGCAGAAAAGATGAGGACAAATCTGTCCACCCACATCCTCAATCCACTTTATGCCTTGATGTCTCCTTATTTGGGGGAATTCCACCATGGAGTTCTCATGATGAGCAGAAGAGAAAAGTATCCCCTCAACCTTGTGCATCAATGCCATCTCTTTTCAAAGTGGGGGCCAACACCACATGGGAGACTTTGGGTAAGAAGCATGCCTATGAAGATCACAGTTTCCTTTATGATTGCATGCATTCTTTTACATTCTATATGCAGGTCATGACTCCCAAGAGGAGTGTTATACCATACAAGCTTCATGGCCAACTATGGGCCAAGGTTGTTCTCAAACATGGCCACTCCCTTGATGGGCTAAGGGAGATTCTACACCATGATGGGTGCTGTCCCAAGGCACCAAATATAATTTTCACTTTCAGCAATGGTGGGATGAAGGGAGCAGCAAGTAAGTGGCTTGTGAACCACTTACAACATTCATATTTGATGCATGAAAAGGACAACCTGTGCTAGGTTTTGTTGGGTGAGTTTAAACACTCCCCAAAATCTCTGATTTTCTTGTCACATGCCTTGTACTTCAAGAGAGGGCTGTATAAGAAGAAGGCATGGGTGTTTGATTTGACAATGAAGAGGTATGGACACCACATGATGAATCCCATGTCCATACATTTAATTTTTCCTACAATGTATGTGCATGTGTTTTTGTTTAAGATGCATTTCAAAATCTTGTATGTACTTGGGCTTGGGAGAAATTGAAATCTTCTCATGGGTTGGCATAAGGAGGGTTGTTCCTATCATGATATTGATGCCCCATGCATGAGAGGAGGGATGACACATTGGGTGAATTTGTTCAAGATTAATGAAATCTCCCATATCAATTCATGCTTCAAGAGGAGGATAGAATACTGCATGGTTGCTTCATTGTGTATCTTGTTTCTTTTTACAAAGGGCCATGTATTGAAGTTATGTCATGTAGGGAAGTCCCTCACATGGAAGAATTTATAGCATGACATGTGTTGTTTGAATCACGTTCAGCCAACACCCATTATCCTCCACTATTCTCAAGCTTTGAAGAAGCTTGTTGCAGTAAGAAGGTGGTGGGTTGGCCACCTATTATATTATGGTTTGGAGCAGCATGGGGAGAGCTTTGAAAGAGGGCTACATCAACGTTGTCAAAGAGGCATGAGCCATGTAGGGATGTATCAGCAACATGACTCATTGGGAGGGTTGAATTAGCCCACTCTTCCTTCTCTTGGGGGAGAAAATGGAACCGTGCACCTCTCCCTTAGTTGGAGAAATATTATTGGTGAAGAACATGACATGTTACACATGTTTTTACTTCTATTTCATGCATTCTTACACCATGTTTTTGTAGGCCAAAGTTCTGAGGAGGAATGATAGTTCATGTGAGCCTCTTGACCCATATTGGACTCCAAAATTTCTAATTTGAGCCACTCCCTTGAGAGGGAAAAAGGGAGATTTTTCAAAAAGAAGGGTGCTGCCCCAAAGCACCAAACATGCACCACAATTTCAGCCATGGTGATATGGCATGGGAAGAAAGAATGAAGGATGGCATGTGCCTCATGAGAGGACCACTCTCCATGTATTTTCTGTTTCATATTCCAGAGAGAGCATGAGGCAAACCATGTTTGTTTCACATGAATTACTGTCACCTTATGGGATGAGCTGTTTGCATCTCATGAGAACATTGGAGGAGAAAGACATGGATGGATTGGTGAGCACTTGGCTTATGGAGGAAGATTATCTTAGGTTGGTGTCACAAAGGAGGAAATTTTTCAGCACTCACCTTGCAGTTGCTTGAGGGCAAGCAACAATTTTGGAGGGGAGGACTGTAATGTTCCTAATTAGCCGAAGCTAATTGAAACATTTCATTTTGTCTTAATTTTATGTATTGATGAATAAAATGTAAAGGATGACATGAAAAACTCCTTAGATCAAAGAATAAATACATGCCCAATGTGAAAAGGGATAATTATGAGCCTTTTGTAACAAATCCACTTGTGTGTGAATAGAAATTGCACCACCTTGGAGAACCAGCGTAGTTTTAGAAGAGAGATCCAATGTGAAAGGGATTATGTCCATTGAAGTGGTTTAGGGTTTGTGCACCCCTTCAAGTTATAAAAATGAGGAGAGGGCTCATGTAAAGGTTGTTGATCATATTTTTAATTTCGAGTTGCTTGAGAAACTCCTTTCTCTGCACTGTTTAGTAAGAGAAAGAGAGGGTTTCCTATTTAGGAACTCTCCTCCCTTCCTTGAGAAGATCTTGGAGGGAATTGTACTGCATTTTCCACTATCCGGCATTGTTGGCCAAGCTCCAACTCTAGTAGCAGCGTTGATCCTGTTGAGGGTTTTGCAGCTGCTGTGAGTTGCAGCAAGTGGTGAACTAGATCTGCAAGATCTAGTTGTTTTGGAAGAGATTTCTCTAAGGGAGGGTGTCTTGTGACCACCCGGAAGAGGATCTCACTCTTGTATATTGATTTCAGATCTGTACATTTCATCTATTGTCATATTTGGTTCAAGCTACAACGCTGCCCCTTTGGGTACTGCGTTATTTCATGTGTTGCTACAAGTATTATTTGATTTTCCCTTTGTAATAGATCTCATATGATTGAGGCTTGCCTCTCATATTGAAGATCCAAATTGTAGCTTGCTGATATCTATTGCTCAGATCTGATATGTATTTTAGTAAAAATAATCTTCAGATATTTCTGGAAGTTTCTGCAGTTCCATGTATAAAAAGTCAGATCTACGATTTCTAGTGCATTATTTTGTTAAAACCCCAAAGGGGACTTGTAAAAGAGGCTGAGTAGTTTCCAGATCTAGTATGGATCTGATGTTACAGCCATAGATCATTCATATATCTTATTTCCATTATTCAACTGCTGAAGCATACTTAGAGGGACGCAGTCCATTCATTTCTACAATTTTATAAATGCCCGAGCTATATTTTCTGAAGAATATCTGCTATATTGTTCATGAGATTTGCTGTATATTGAAGGTAAGATCATTCATGTTTCTATTATGATGTATATTGCTGTAATTTGGACATTTCAATATTACCTCCTCTAATTATTTAGCAAAACTGCGCAATTCTGGTTGCTGGGTTTCCTTGTTGCAACATCTCTTCTCTTTATCTGATTTTTAGCTAGTCAGCTTCGTGGGAGATCTGTTTAAGGGCCTTAAAATCATTTTGTTTTCCTGAAATTCATCACATGAGTCCCACATAGCCTAATATATGGGAAACGAGCCCTGAAAATTGTTATTATTTCACCCATTTTCTTATACAACGTTCTCATTGAGCCTCTTGTTGAATTTCCTAAAGTATAAATTTCCTGCTCCTTCCTTGTTTGGTTTTTTCTCCTCTTTTGGATTCCTTCTTTAGATCTGAAGATATAAGAATCCAAAGGACTGAAAAATCCATTTGGAGTGTGTTATCTCCATACTTTCTGTGTTTCACCAATATTCTATAGACAGAGTTTGGAACGGGCCAGGAAGCCTCTAGTTTTCACCCTCTCTTTAGAGGTGATATAACCAGTAAATGCCCCACCAATCTATATATGGTTTAGATATATTGGTGTGATTCCATATTTCTATGATTCCATAGTGGAATATCTTAAGATATTCCCTACTGAGCTTATTTTTCGCCATTTGGAACATTACAGTGTTTTGTCTAAATTCAAAAAGAATTGGAAGTGATTTTAAATTTTGTTTCAATTTAGATTGTCTTTATCATTTTAAGAAGAGTGAAAATCATTTCATTCGCGCATTATTTAAAGTGATTTTTGTTTGGTTTGATTGGAATAAAAGTGAAAGAATTTTCATTTCTTCTTTCGTTCATTTGTTTTTCTTTTGATTAAATTTGAAAGTGAAAAAAAATAAAAAAATTATTTTCGTGCATCTTAGTGAAAGGAAAAGAATTTTAATTTTTCAATAAGTTGCATTTGTTGGGAAAGTGAATTCAATTGAAAAGAATTGCATTTCATAACTCTGAACTAGTTTGGGGGGCATTATTGTTGCTACATTAAGTGCATTCTTGCTTGTCTCTCTTCGCTAAATAGTTTAGGATTCATAGAAATTGAAAGCTTTCTTTTTGCATTTACTTTGCACCATAAGGATTCAGGTGACATTCGTTGTAAGCCTTGAAAATGAAAATTTAATCAAGATCAACTTAAAAATAACCCAATTTACCTTATTGAGCATTGGAATTAAAGAAAATATTTAGTGGTATAGGCTAGAGAGGTGTTCTGACGTCGTTAAACATAGGAGTTGTCGCTAATAGTCTGCGTTACAACCCGGGGATGATATCCCGTCCCACGTATGGAAGTATATTGATGTGTGATAAGTATATTTGGGGCACTCCCATCGAATGGTTATGCATTATAAAACACTACTATGGATGAGACTCCAACGTGTCATTGCATATATTTGGGGAGACACCATTAGGTTTCAAGCTTGGCATAGGTAATTGAGTTGGCTGCCTTGTAGACATGATACACTGAACACAACATTCAGGGAGATTGGCTGTCGTATGTTAGGTCCTTTGTAATTTTTCTATCATTTGATCACCGAGGTGTATATTGTAGTTCACAGATACTTGGTAAACCTTTATGCCTAACACACCCTTATTTATTTATTTTTTGTTAATTCTAAAAGTAACTGCCCATGAATACATTTGACCCGTGTATTTCTCCAGCATTTTATTTCTTGGTAAATTGTGATTTTTTTCACCTCCTTCCTTTTTGATCTTCTTTTGAAAGGTCATCGTGACTGAATAACTGAATTCACCTATTCCCTCCTTTGGCGGATCTCAAGAGCCTCCTCCTAAGGTCCCTCGTTTTCCGGTTGGACCCCTCTAAGCGCAAGGTGAAGAGCTTGGAATTGTCATCAGTGTTCAACCCATATCATCTCGAGCATTGCCTGATGATTCTACTTGGACAACATCAGAATAATCTGAGCCGAAAAGCCCTGAACCATCTACAAAGTTCTCGGTCTTTCCTCAAAATTCCGCTCTTTGATCTGATTGTAGTCTCGCCTAAAAAACCTTATAGCGCTTTTGATCAACCCAGAATCCCTTTTTTGGCTTCTCCAATAGCATCCCACTCTACTGTCCGTTGGTTGTTTCCTGAAAAAATGGCATCCAATGTTGGTGATGTTCCATTCATGAGCACTCCTCAAAGAACTCTTCGAGAAACCTATGGCTCTTATATCCCGGAAGCCTCTTCATCAGTGTTTCCCTTCGAGGGAGAGTTATTTGGATCCACACCTCACGATTCAGGTAGTGGAGCCGAAATACCATCTAGTCATGTTGCGTCTATTCTCCCTCATGGTTATACCTCTTTGGGAAACCTTATTTCTAGAGCTTTTGGTGGTACACCTTTATTTCTAGAACCCGTTTGGTCAATGGGTATTTCTCCATCTTCTGGACCATTCTTTCGAATGTGGTTGCGGTGTCTCAACTTGTTGTTCGACCTATGATCACCATTGGTCAAATGTCCATGTCAATCAGATCCTCTATCCCCTTTTCACCATCTACGATTACTGCAGTCCCACCATTGAGTGGGAAATCCACGGTTTCGTTCGTGCCTGGGGGGTGGTATAACCCTCTCTATGTACGTCCCCTGTTGGGTGGCGAGAAGCCGAGTTTTGGGTCTATTCCTGGGGTAGGAAAGAATCATGTTCAGGAGCCCCTTAAGTAACTAAACGTATCATATTTGTATGTGCAACAACCTGACATTCCTTATGTTCAAAGGCCGAACGTACAATATAAATATGTTCCTCAACCGAACATATCTTAGCAGTACGTCCAACAGCCCCAGCCTTCGGTAAGTGTTATTGCGACTAATCCTTATAAGTTTGGTTCTTACACCCAAGTTGGTTTGAATCTCCTTTTGGGTCAGTATGGTCCTTTTCCTCATCATTCTGGTGCTCAATACCATCTATTTCCTCAAGGTCAGTACTAGCAGGCCCAACCAAAACCTTAGGCTGGACCCTATGTTTAGCAAGGACCACAGGCTGGACCCTGTGTTCAGCGGGGACCTCAAGCTGGACCCTATGTTCAATAGGGACCACATGCTAGACCCTATGTTTAGTAGGGACCTTATCTTGGATCCTATTTGGATATTTTAGCAAACTTGTCTCAGTTAAAAGGCTCATGCTGGCTGTGTGCGTGGAGACCTTAGTCCTGTTGTGTGCTGACCCTGATGGTTGTGTGCGTGGGTAGACTGAAGGTGTTGTATGGAAGATCTGGCTGTGAATGAATAAAGGAGTGTTTTGAAGGATATCTGAGTATCAAATGCATCTATTATTTTCTTTATGATATGTTTCTGCATATTATTTTCGGTTATTGTGTTATCTGTATTCAGATCGATTATGCAACTGTTTTCTGCTTTAGATGAATGATAAATGAATGGATATGTTACTGTTGAACTTTAATAATATGTATTAAGGATAATTACGAGGATTGAAGAGTCTGTTTTAGAGTGTGCATAAGGTGTTCTATGTATTTGACCTAAATATGACTGGTTAGGGCTTATGTTGCGAAGGTATGATCATGGTTATTTTAGATCTAAAGACATCCAGATCATTTAATTCTCTCTCAGGGTGTGGAAACCTAGTTCCAGCACCCCCCCATTCTTCTTTAGGTGAGACTTTGACTTGTGCAAGCAGGTCACTGCCGAAAGGGCCAGTATTAAGATGGTTTTGTTGGTTAACCTTAACTTCGAACCTGGGTTAGGACCCCTCAAGCCAAAAAATGGTTCCATTGCCGGGACCAGGATCATTTTGAGAGATATTGGGTGATGTGGAGGTCATCAAAGCTTGAATTAGAGGATTTGTTTGAGAAGCAAATTCAAGAATTTTCCCTTAAAGAAAACAGAAGTAAGAAGCTGTCTGCTGAAGATTGGAAACAAAATTATATTTTCACAGAGGTTCACGAGATATTCTTTGTGACCTTTGTGAGTGAATTTCAGGACTAGTTTTCAAAATTAGCATAGTTCCAAACCTGTTGGAAGGACGACAAGGTCACACAGTGGACACCTGAATTGATCAACCAATTGGAAAAGATTGATAATTCCATCACCTAGATCGTAGATCATTGGGTTGAAAGCATCTTGGGTGGGTTTGTGATAAAATTTGTAGTAGATCAGTTGATGTTGTATTTTGAAGCTGAAAGACGATTTTTCAAGGGATTGAGAGGTAAATTCATATGATCTCTGCCTCTGCTAACTAAGATGCTATAGTGTGAAAAGGGTGTTTTGTGCAACCACACTGAGTGAATGACCCTTGATAAGATCAGAAGCACTATGTGCAACGGAAAATATTATTGAGTTAATCAGAGAGGGGACTGATATGTATACAAATCTTTGAGAATTTCACTTAATATAGAGAGTAGTGAGGCTACACATGCTGAAGGTAGCCTTTCTGCTACGCCACACTCAAACTCACTCAAGGGTAAGACATCTCCTACCCCACTACCACCTGTAGAATATATGGTTGTGCATATGTAGCTACCCACATTTAAGGGTGTTGGTGTTCCGAATGGAAAATGGCATCAACCCATGGTATCCATCTACCCATGTTATCCATCCACCCATGGAATTTACCCATGGTATTGTAAATGGCATTGACCCATGGTATTCATCCACCCATGATATTTATTCGCCCATGGTATTGTAAGTGACCCATGGTATGTATCCACCCATGATATTCATCCACACATGGGATTTACCCATGGTATTGTAAGTGGTATCTACCCATAGTATTGGCCTATGGTATCTACACATGGTATTGTAACTCAAAAAAGGCTATTAATAACAAACCTCAGTTTGTAAAAGGACATATTTTCCACCACAATGTAGCTTCTACAGTTATTCTCTGTTTTAATAAAACAAGTTTCTTTGTGGTTTTATTTTCTTTGTGTTCTCTCTTTTTTCCGGCATTCTAATTTTGTAGATCTTGTCAGATCCATTTCAATTTTTTTTAGATCTTGGGGGCCTCCCCCAAAGATCTAGATCAGTGGTATCAAATTCAGTTTACAAATCCATGGGAATGAGGGTTTGAAGCATATTTTAGTTCAATTTTTGGCAGCAATGTTCAGCAAACTCCATGAATTTCTTGGATGGCGAGTTTGAAGATCAGATATGAAAATTTTGGTGAAAAATTTACAAAATTGAAGACCAGATATGGATTCCTTGCGAGAAAATACTCAAATTAAAAAAAAAAAATCGGCCAAATTGGAGTTCGGATGAGGGAGATATCACTGATTCAAAATCAGCAATGTTGAAGAAATTTTTCTGATGACAATTCATGGATGGCGGCTCTCCTGTCATTTTTTGCAATTTTTAGTGTAAAATTTCAGAAGAATGGATATATATCTGAGCTCCTCTTGAAAAATCACCCAAGTTCAAAAAAAAAATCGGTCGAATCTGTGTCTGGATGTGGGAGTTAATGTTGATTTAAAATCAAATATTTTTTTCAGAAATTTTGTGACGGCGATACAGTTCCAACGCGAATCTGAGAGTCTAGAGTCTCCATATAGTGGTTTCAAACACATGAGAAGATGAAAAATGATCATTCCATTTCCATAAGTAGGTTATAATAAATATTCTGAGTTATATTGACCGAGTTATGCTCATTTTAAATCTGGAGCAGCATTTAGAGCAGGTTCCCTTTGGAGACGTGCCCTCCCACCCCGCTTTAGTAGGCCCCTGCTTCACATTCATCAGTTTCATCATAGCACTATTAAATTTGGGGGAAATTCCAACACTTGGTTCTGACGCTTTTGACCAAATGTCGGAAATTTCCCCAAATTTTTTCAATCCCGCCCGAAACCTTCGCTATACCGACGTTTATAGAAAAGTGTCGCAATACCGACACTTAGACAAAGAGCCGCAATTGCGACATTTGGAGGAAGACATCGCAATTGCGACACTATGCCCCAAAGCGTCGCTATTGCGACGGCTACCTCCAAACTTCGCAAGTGCGACACAATGTCTAAGTGTCGTAATTGCGACGTTTGGAGGCATCTGTCGCAATAGCAACGCTTTTTCTGCCGTCGGTATAACGACACTTATATGCGTGCTACATAAAAATATGAAACTTATATGCGCGCTACATAAAAATGATTTTATTAAAAATACGAAACTTATATCCGTCGCAATAGCTACATTAACGTCTGATATCACACGCGCATTCGCCCTCCGCTCTTGCAGAACAACATTCGCCCTCAGCATTCACCCTCAGCTCTTGCAAAACAACATTTTCTCTCAGCATTCACCCTCAGCTCTTGCAGAACAGCATTCGCCCTCATCATTTTCCCTCAGCTCTTGCAGAACAGCATTCTCCCTCAGCATTCGCCTTGAGCTCTTGCAGAACAACATTCGCCCTGAGCTCTTGCAGAAAAACATTCGCCCTCAGCATTCGCCCTGAACTCTTGTAGAACAACATTCGCCCTGCATTCGCCCTCAGCTCTTGCAGAACAGCATTCGCCTTCAGCTCTTGCAGAACAGCATTTGCCCTCAGCTCTTGCAAAATGGTAAGTTCTTACTGCAGGCCCTTCCTCCTATAGTAGGGTTGACTCTATTTGGGTTTTTTTGGTTAATTCCATTGGATTGTGTTAGGCTGTAGGGTTCTCTCTGGATGTCAAGAATCAAGATTCAATAACCTCTATTATCTTCATCACCCAATACAAGATTTAAATTTTTCCCACAGAAACGCTTATTAATTTGGCAGCCATTATTTCTCCCTGCTTTAAAAACCTTACATTTAAATGAAAACAAGCATTGCATTTCAACTACAAAAATCTATTAGTGTTCAAATGTACATGTGTGCATCACTTGTGTAGGGTATTCCTTTTCCACTTTCACATTATCCAAGAATGTGTGCAGTATAGTTCATTTTTTTTGTGATTTAGATTATCTTGAAAAAGGAAAGGTAAATTATTTCCCATGGAAAAAGAAGGTTTTCCCTTTTTACTACTAGAAATGGTACAACAAAGTTCCATTTCTACCCGAAACTCGTATGAAACAGGAACCAAATAAAGGCCATTTCCTCAATGGACATCATTTGGCTTTGAAAATGGCCATTGCACCGTGTTGTTTCTTATATTACATCACGATAGTTTCTTAGGTCATTTCTTGTTTCTTGAGATGAAAAACAACCAAAGAAATTGTGAAGATCCTTTCAAGAAATAAATGACTATTTCTCAATCATATCTCAACTATTTTTTATTTTATTCAGTGGTTGCTTACTTTGAGAGAAATTTGACACTTTTATAAGGAATATAACATAAAAACACAAAATGGGAAGGAATTGATGAGGTAGATATCCTTTAGTTGTTGTCAATTAAGAATCGATAATACACGATGCATGTTTTGTACTACAAACTAGATTCCTTCCTGGAGTTAGGACACAGAGTATTGAATAAAAGTTGTAGTTTCTAACTTCTTGTATTGGTTCATCAATCTTGAAATTCAGACATTGCATGTCTTCATTACTTCATGTTTGAATAATTTGCATCATATCGTACAATAGGAAATTAGGAATTATGATTATTATTGCTTTATGGATCTGTTAAGTTACTTTTAAGTTTGCATGGTTTAGTGTGAAATTATTCTAGTGTGCCCCAGGTGAAGGAATTCCAAGGACTGAGAACCCTAGCTTTTAAATGGTATTGTTTCTTATACCCAAAAACCCCTCAACATCACTTATTATTAGTTCTTAACAATAGTGTTGTAAACAATTTGAGAATTGATATAGAAAAATCTCGCACTTCTCAAGATAAAGTCCTAAAGCTAAAGTGTGATACCATGTGTAATTCAATAGCCCCATTGTCACCTCACCAACCTCTTTTCACTTCGGGCTAGCTCTCCTCCAACTCAAGGGGTTTCTCCCTAGTAGATTTTAGGGATCTAATGGCCCAACCAAACCAAGTGAAGAGCCCCCTAACTCTCTATGTTTACTACTATCAATCAAAATATTGAACAATAGGGTCAGACATGCATCCTGAAGATAAAATTGCCAGGGTATTTTTGGGTAATTTCAAAGGGAAATTCTCCAAACACATATAATCAAGGAATTATAATGTGATTTCAAACCTACGTTGCACGGGTTCCCGCACCCGGGGTGGGGTTCTCGAACCCGCACCTGGTTCTCGCACCCAAGTACCGGATTCGGGTAAGAACCCAAATGAACCGGGTTCTTCGAAAAAAAAATTCGGGTTCTTTGGGTGCGAAGAACCCACGGTTTGGGTACTTAGAACCCGAATTTCAGGTTCTTCGGGTTCTTCATGAATAATTTCCTCAAATATATATATATTTTTTAAATGATTAAAATTTAATAAATATTAAAATTAAATTAAAAATAATTTAATAAATTAGAAGTCTAACTATTTTTTAAAACATACAAATTACAATTAAATTTTAAAACTTAAGAGTTAAAACTTAAATGATTCAAATGAATTGGTATGCTATTTGAATGAATTGGTCTGGCATATTTAGAAAGATCAAACCTCAGAAATAAACATGTCTATTTTTTAATGGTAAAGAAGTCTTAGACATTAAAGTTACAGCTCTATTATAGTAGATGTATAAAATGCTTCCTACAGGTTTATTGGCATGGGGTTGATCGAATACAATCTGGACATACACAGCCTAATTTCCAAGAGGGATTATTTGTTCACACCAAAGGTGCTGTAGCTACTATGACTATGATGCAAAACTGGACAAATAGCATATATATCATACTAGGCATGGCTTAGACAGAGTAGTTACTGGTGAAGAAATTTCTGCTGGCTTTGACTTTAAATGTAACAGAAATTTAATCTCTTAACCAGAGGTTTCCTGGATTTTAATTCTGTGAATTTTCTGCCTTGGGACTACTATGAAATATTATACAAAATAGCAGTGGAAGTGAACAGTATTCAAATTGTAATGTTCTCTTATAATTAAACTGCCCAAGGGAGGACAAAGTAGCCTATCCAATCCCATAGGCTATATTAAATTATAAAGGGGGAAGTTAAAACTTAAAAAAAAAAAAATTAAACCTTAAAACATACCTACCTATCCATGAATCATAATTTCATAACTTACCCAGCGAAAGCCTAGACTTACCACAAGCATCCACCCTCAAATTGCTATGGATGAGCCAGAGCCTCAAGATGAGAGTGATTCCTACTTGGAGAGCATGCTAAGTGAAGATCTAAGTGATGCTGATGACATGGATGTTGATGATATGGCTTGAGGAAGCCATTGCTCACTATTAGGCTTTAGCTATTTTTATTTTAGTATATCAAAATTTCCTAGTTTATGTTTACAGTTTGCCATTTGGAGATGCCTTGAGGCAAATTTTGAATTTAGTATGACAATGGACATATATTTTGAAATTTTGAATCATGATTCTAATTTCTCATAAGTTATTAATATGTAAACTGAGCTCCAATTTTCACTTGATATCATATATGAATCATGATATTATCAAACTAGAAATTTTGAAATTTCAATGACAAATGTCACATGTGAATGTTGAAACTTGAATGTTGAATGATGTGCATGTTTAAATCTTTAAAGTTTAAAGTTTATAAATTATTAGTAATTTACAAATTACTATATTAGTGTCATTAAATTTATAATTTATAAATTATAATTTAGAAAATATAGTATTATATATGATATATAAATTATAATATATATTAACATAAAAATACCCAGACGAACCCACGCACCCTGTTTCAAAAAATGTTGTCCCCGTCCCCGTCCCTGAACCCACGTTTCCTGGCAACATAGTTTCAAACATTAAATATAAACAAAATAGTTTAAAGGATATTGAAAGGAAAAAGGTGATGGAAGATAGAAAGTGCCTTACTTAAATGCTCTAAGGATTTTTCAATAGTTGCTCCAAAAGCTTCACTTCAAGGCCCTTCAAGATCGTCTCCAACAATGCTATACCATCAGCTTCAACAATGTTGCTCCAAAAATGTCCTCAAGGTCTTCACAACAAGTTTACTAGAAGCTGCTCCAACAATATATTCAATAAGGTCTTCATTGTCAACTCGTCTCTTGTTTGGGTGCCTTAATGTGCAATGACATGTTTCCAGGACCGAATTCAATGCAAGGCATATTTGAAACTCTAACTTTGTCTTCCGGTGTCTTATTAGAAATTATTTCAGTTTTCATTTTGTGTTTTCAAGTTAGATATTGTTTTCAAGTTTTTACATTTATAATTTTATTGTAATGTGGCAGACTGATCAGAGCAGTGCAGGAACAACCCCGAGACGGGATGATCGCGGAAAGAGGCCAGCGGAAGAACATGTAAAGTGCCAGCATTGCTCTATCTTCAGGTATTTTAGTTATTTACATAATTGAAATAATATTAATTTTGTTCAAATATGCAAACACCTAGCCATGGTACGCCCGATGATTCCCTCTTTGAGGAAGAGCTTTCTTCATCCCTATCTCTAGTGTTCTTGTTGCGAAAAAAGGCACAAGATGCAAGGTCGGAATTTAATACTTTGATAGACACGCCTCAAACACCTGAAACAGAAGAGAGGATAAAAAAACTTATGAGCTAGCTAGAAACATATCAGGTAATAATAAAAAGTCAAAAGGATATTTTTTTTGTTCTGCATGAGATGAATTGTGATAGTTTGATTTTTAATTTTTACATTGACTAAACTAACAAAAAGTTTTTTTGTATGTAGCGTTTTCTGGCACTTGCTGAACCCGATGTTGGTGGTAGTGGGACACAAGGGCAAGAGATTGCCTAGCAACCCTCTCATACACCTTCTACTCCTTTAGGTCGTAGCCAAGAAACACACCCTACCCAAGCAGACACCCAGCTAACCGCTAAACGTGTTGGCAATGATGAGGCGGATGTGGCCAACTACATTATTGCGTTTCCTGGAGCTACACGTGTCAGCTCCACAGGGACCATTAATGGCACGTTGTTGGTGAATGATGAAGGTGTCCCTATAAAGCACGTACAACTCCCAGGTAAATTTTGATATTTTAACTATTTCATGTACTTTATCTAAAACATATTTATCATGATTTTTATTTTTAAATTAAAGATAATATCTTCTTCTTCTTCTTCTTCTTTTTTTTTTTCTGTGTAGGAAAGAATGAGTTCTACAGGTTTTTGGAGAGCCATGCATTGGTAATTTTTGGCCCAACCATACGCACAGGGTGGAATTCCCAGAATTCCAACCTGAAAAAAGAACTTCTAGATTATCTAGAAGCCCTTTTTGGGGTCGGCACATTTGACAGAACAGCGGTGGCTCGAGTAGCCGGCAAATATTTGAAATATACTAGGGACACCTATAGGACGCAATTGCAATTTAACCCTAGATATGAGCGTCCTCTCGCAGTTCCAGAGAGTGAGTGGAGAGCACTCATCCATGACGGAAAAGAGAAAAGGGCAAAGAAAGAAGGAAAATGCCAACTGGACCCGCAAGGTAAATTACAACTTTAATTCAATAGCTTTAATTTTCTCTATGTCTAAAATAAAAGTGTGCTACGTCATATCTGACTTCAATCTTTTGATGCTAGGTTGCCTGACACCTCGAAGGAAACCAAAGATAGGATTGAAAAAAAGGGCCATCACAAGCTAGGCCAGGGCGGCTACTTGAAATTAGCCGCAAGAATTGTAATTAAGTAGCTAAACATCTTATAATTAATTTTATCACCTTCCAACGTTTTTGTAATCCTATCAAATATGATTAAAAATACACAGTCATATGTAATGTAGGTTGATGACTTCGGAACAGAAACTACAGAGGAAGATAAAAATATTTCTTTCCATTTCGGCTATCAAGCCATAGTTGAATGTCGCAGAAGCTTGGGGCAGGTCCCAAGATCCAAAATGCCTGATAAGGTAAAACATTAACCTTTTAATATGTTTGTTTTCTTCCATAAATTTAATGTCTAATAACTTTGTCTAAATCAGGGGAGCAGCACTACCGACGAGGCAAATAACCCAGTTTTAGAGCCAAATGTAGATGATCCTCATGTGCAACTTGATCATTGTAGTGGGGACCAGGCCGACAATGCTACTATCAGTGAGGGCCGTGACAGTAATTAATTTCCACTTATAATTTTTTCTAATTATACCTTGATGGTTGTCCTTATAACTTTTTTTTTTAAATGATAGAGAATGTTTCCCTTGAGGATCTTACCACCAGAGAGGAAGACAAGGCAACAATCCCAACAACGACAACTGGTGCACCAGGTAAATAATCTCATTGCAATTTTTTTTATTAATATTACTGAACTAGTTAAATGATATTTAAAAACTGACAATTAAAATTTAATATTATCTGTTTTTGTAGGCGATTCCCCGTCACTAGATGAGACCAGACATCGTGACTACGCAACTAGGTCAGCGACGACAACTGGTGCACTAGGTAAATAATCTCAATGCAATTTTTTTTATTAATATTACCGAACTAGTTCAATGATATTTAAAAAATGACAATTAAAATTTAATATTATATTTTTTTGTAGGTGATGCCCCGTCACTGGATGATACCAGACATCGTGACTACGCAACTAGGTCAGCGGCGACAACTGGTGCACCGGGCAAATAATCTCATTGCAATTTTTTTTATTAATATTACCGAAATAGTTCAATGATATTTAAAATTTGACAATTAAAATTTAATATTATCTATTTTTGTAGGTGATGCCCCATCACTGGATGAGACCAGACATCGTGACTATGCAACTAGGTCAGCGGCGACAATTGGTGCACCAGGTAAATAATCTCATTGCAATTTTTTTTATTAATATTACCGAACTAGTTCAATGATATTTAAAAACTGACAATTAAAATTTAATATTATCTGTTTTTGTAGGCGATGCCCTGTCAGTGGATGAGACCAGACATCGTGACTACGCAACTAGGTCAGCAATGCGGGTCGAAAGGCACGAAACATGAGCAGAGCACGATGATATTGATGATGTAATTAGGAGCTTTAGAAATAGGAAGAAGAAAAATAAATTTTGATAATGTAAAATATTGTATTATTATAAGACAAACGTTACCATACTTGGAACATTTTTTGCGTTATATAAAAAACTCATTTATCATACTATTTTCATGTCAAGCATTAATTGCAATGTTTCCTTGCGTAATTTTTGTTGAATTTTTTTTATTATTAGTTATTGAATATTTTTTTTATGCTCATGAAAGTAAAATATGAAATATAGATTGGGTATTGGGGAATTGAGAGCGATGTGGGGGGGGGGGGAGCGGTCATAAGAGCTTCCACCTTCATGTGGTTGGCCCTGTTTAGTAGAGAATAATTTATTGGAGCGATTTAATCTTGGAGCAAACCTCCCTCGATCCAGCATAACAACAAAAAAGTCACTGTTGACTTAGTTGCTACTCTTTCAGATCGTGGGAGGCTTGTTCCAAGTTCATGCGACTCCAATAAATTGTTATTGAAATGAAGAGGAGCTTATTCAGGTATGTTTTGAAATTTTCAACATATGTTCTAACATTATCATAAGAATGCATCTTAGAGTAAAAAATACTACATCAATTACTTGTATTTATTGTATAGATAATGATGGATTTTGATTGACTTGGCAGTGCAGGTACAAATCCTCTCGCATCATGAGCAATACAACTTGTCAACCAGGGTCATGTCCAGGATATTTTTGCTTGTGCGCTTGACCAGGTTCGTAATGTCACATTTTGTAAGTTCCTTTACAGCTCATAATTCAATATTAAGCTTGTTCACGATTATTATCTAGGTTTTTTGTATGTGTTTTTTCATCTATTTGATTGTAAGCAACTATGCATGTTTCCTGTTGTTCACTATGATTTCTCCCATAACCACTCCCAGGATGAATCCGACTTTATTGTTACATAGGTTACTTTATTGTTACTATGATTTCTCCATTTACGATTTCATAGGTTACATCATGTAAAGTTGTCAATCTCAGGTTGGTGATGAGCTTTAGTTCTCCAGATTTGGGGCTTTTCTGACATTTTCTCCCTCATGTCATTCCTGCATCACCTTTTTGTTCGAGCATGCCAATTTTCTACCACTTGTATCAATTGGCACATGTCAATCTCTGAGTGGTGCCACATTTCACCTATTTTCAGTGAGAGTTTAGGGTTTGTCTAACATAGCTTCAGAAATTCGATTCAATGCCTGCTTGAATATCGTCACATAATACTCATGGTTTGGATTGATGAGCATGTTCTGAATGGTTGGTTGATTCATAATAACCACCCATATAGTCATCTTGAGATATTTCAGAATTTTTCTCAGGTTTCCTTTTTCACTGTTTCTAGTGGGTGGGATGGTGTGGGGTGATCCATCAATAATGGTGCTCTTGTAGTAGGGAATTTGTTTTTGGAGATATATAGGAGCATTTGATGTAGATATCCCATTGGATGCATTCATAGATGGGCACGAGAGGTCAAGAATTTAAATTAAAAATATGCAACCTCTAGCATGGCAACCTGAAGGCCGCGAGAGACACTGGTTAAAGATTGTTTTGTGCTGGCCTTAATATAGTCGTGATTTCTTTCTATTATCTTAATGAAAATATATATTCCGGTCTCATTAAAATGAGGATTGTGGTTGTATTTATCTTTGGTTGTTTCTCTCTTAATGCTCCAGAAGTTGCCAAAAGTTGCGATAGTTGTTTAGTTTGCCTGTTACAACTTAAAAGTGGGTTTTAGCAATGGGAGTCATGTTTTTTAAGGTTCATACTAATATGAAGATCTTGTAATTCTATATTCAGGATAAGAGAAGATGGCCTCTGCTTTGGGCAGTATGACAAAAATTGCCACATCTACCTCATTGGGTAACAATGGAAAGGGGAAGAAGTTGGGTGCAATGTATGATAATTATGGCAAACAATTGTCTTCTCTTTCAGTTTTTTCACACATTTCCTTTAATCGCTCAAGCAGAAAAGGGACTCTAAGATTACGCGACAGAGAGAAGGTAGTTAATACAAGAGCTATGGAAAAGGAGTTGTACTTCAACAAGGATGGCTCAGTGACAAAAAAATTGCAGGTCAGAGAAAAAATTATGTTTAAAGGAAGGTCACTTGCACGTGAAACTTCACTGCGGTGGATCTTTCCTTGTCCACTTATATTCGATTTTAATGTTTTATTTTAATTTTTCATGGAGGGTTGTTTTGGCATATGGTCTGGCATTCAATTGCACACTTACTGAAAGCATTGTCAATTTGTCTTGCAGGCGGTGTGAACAAACTTGCTGATCTTGTTGGAGTCACCCTTGGGGCGAGGGGCAAAATGTTGTCTTGGAGAGCAAGCATGGTTCTCCGAAAATAGTTAATGATGGTGTGACAATAGCTAAGGAGGTAATTTGTAGATGTGTGCTCTGGTTTTCTTTTTAATGTTGTATTAGTTCCCCCTCTTAAATGTCTTAGATTTGGTAGGCATAATTTGAAAACTCAAAGGTGAAAGGAAACATATTTGTTACCCAGTGGTCTACTTGGCCTATGGAGTAGCCACATTAGAGTAATGCATAAATCTTTTCACAACAATAAAAGGAAAGGGTTATGGCTGAGTCAAATTTTATTGTTATTGACAGTGTAATGAAATGTATCTCAATGCTATGGTTTTGGCCTTTTTTATTGGTTGGAATTAGAGGACCCGGTTGAAATATTGGGGCAATCTTATTTGGTTTTTCCTTTTATTTGATGGTTTGGTGTATCTAGTGAATTAGTTGCCTAAGGTATTTTTGGTTGCAAACTCCTTTTCATTTTTTATACGGTATTGGCCTTGTAGATACATTTGATTGTGTGGTCTTGTTAGATCTACAACATTTGTAGTTGTTTAGTCTTATGGCCGAGGTGCACTTTTATTATAGAGCTCGTTAGGTAATATTGTCATTTAAACCTTCAGGGTAGAATGTTGGTTGTGAAACATTTGGTATTCAAAATGACACTTGATCCTATACGACATCATGCACTTGACTTAAAAATTCATATTCAAAGTGTATTACTTAAACAATTATTGCAAAATTTCAAATATTTATGTTGTTTTAAACCATTATCTTTTTCATGTATTGGATCTTTGAAAATGTGAAAAAGACTTTGGTATGAAACCAGCGAGTATGAATGATTTCGGCAAAACAACCACTTCCAAGACATGATTTAGAAGTAGAACATATGTACTTATGAAGCATAGAAAGATATCCTTGATGCATTGTCAATGTTTGGCTGAGGTTATTTTTGGGAAGAAAAATAACCCTTATTCCTAGAATAGTGATCTTGATACAAGTAAATGCCGAGAGAAAGAGATCATGTTGTATGTAACAAAACCGAAATTGGACCCCTAAGGAGAGCTGGTGTGTCTACAATCGCTCTGTCAACATTTTCCCTTGGTTTACCCAGTTCTTTTCCTCGGCACAGTCTTAATTGAATTCTTTGCTGCTGGGTTATTTATCAAATTCGTAGAATTTGATAAATAATACTATCACGATGCTTGGACTTTAATTTATATTCACGAATTTATATTATCTCCAAGCCTTATAACCAATGTTTAACTTTCAGCACTGTATTTACACTCCGTTTCTTTTTAAATAAATAACTTGTAATGAACTTTTGGCTCTATATTTCACACCCGGCCTTAAACAATCATGCTCCGGACTTATGCTAATTATCCACCAATCGTTTAATTAAACAATTTCATTATACTTCGGCTCCACGTATATATATCAATAAGCAATCAAACACTCGTATTGTACATTATCCTCGGCTACCTTAGTTAACCTCACGGGCAAGTTCAACGTGCGACCAAGTCGATGGCCCTTCTCGAAATCAACGAATCTTGGCAATTTCGCTCGGCTTCCAACGTCGGGCTTTAACGTGCGATGGCACGGGTTAAATGGTGGTTTACGCGAAGTCACTTCACCACATGTCGCATTCCCTATGGAATCGCTCGCCCGAATAGAAATACCGCCTACTCGCCATGATGCGATATAGAGCTGACCAGCTTTTGTGATTCCACTCGTGGTTTTGGTCGGGGCTTGACCACGGGTGTGGGAAATCTGGTTCCGCTATCCTTTTGTTTGTTAACTCATGTGTCAATCCTTGGGTCGGGTTCCCAGCACAACAATTTTGTCTCTTTATTAGCGGGATTTTTTTATATTTAGAGCGGTGTTCACGACCCAGGTTCTCTACACGAGACCTTGCCTTCGGGTGGGGTGAGTTCCTGAGAATTCAAAGACAAAAAGAAGATAGGTATTAGTACCCAATCGCCTCACATTTAAACAATTCTTCACAATTGTGATTCGAGATAATTCAATGGCAACTAAACTTGGAAATCATTTAGCCATCAAGCAATTGTTCACACACGGAGAGGTTTTATTGCGAAATCCCCTCTTTCTCTCCTCTTCCCTCTCTACTTTTATTCATCGAGGAATTACAATTTATATACATAACATATGGCTCTTGGTTCTCTGGAAAGTTCGTTCTAGAAATAAAGAATGCAATTATAATAATTCAACTAACTATTTGTTCGACTCCTACAACTCTAACTAGTCTAAGTAATCTGATCTGACTGGTATTGACACCTAGGCTTGTTACAACTCAGATGTTTTAGAACCTCCTAGACACAACATGTGGACAAAACCTCACCATTCTTTGGCTAGTACCTAATGCCCACTGCATCATCGTCGACATAAACCTATTATAAAAGTGAAGCAGAATGATTATTAATTATGTCATACTAAGTTGCTTTCTAAAGAGTAACATTGTAGATAACCTTAAAAACATTTGTTAAGTTTATTTTTGTTTGACCATTTGATTGTGTTTGATATAGCAGAACTCATAGCATTAGTATTTCCTCCACTCATATTAAATAATTATTTCCAAAATTTTCTTGTTACTATTACTTTAGGAAAACCATGAAGACTATGAATTTCTTTCATGGACACTTCTACCACTTGGCTTGTTGTTTATGTACTTTTAGCTCTAAAAAAAAATCTACAGAATTTGTCTATATAAATGACCACAAAAATGTAATACTTACCTTTATATTTGATATTACTGTAATAAAAAGTCTATTGATATATCTTCTAGTCTTTGAATATGTATGTGGAATGGTTGAAGTAACCCTAGAGATTTTGCTATCTCTCTTTTATTTATTATGCAAATGACCTTCTCTTACAAAATTTTGAATATCTTTCTTCATTCCTTCCAAAAATATATTTTTGATCAACACAGAGATGTTTTAAAGAACCCTGCGTCCTACCATCGGAAGAAACATGGGACTCTCCCTTAATATTTGTTTATTGAAATAGCATGCATAAAATATTCTGTTGCACCAAAGTATATCTCTCTTTCACTCCCAATGCTCCATAGAAGTTCATCCCATCCTTTATAAATTTTAGTTTTTGTTTGAAATCTTATTGTCATTTTTCCAATATGTAAGCTTCTTCTAGCCACCTAGGAATAGAAAATGTAATTGGATATAAATTTGAGGCCTCTTCTATTTTAGAAAGAGCATCATGTACTAAATTTTCCTTACCCTTTTCTCAGATTATCTCAAAATTAAAACTTTGCATTTTCTCCTCATTTTGTTAATCTTCTAATGAAATCCATAGCTTCAAAAATACTTTATGCTATCATGAAAGGTATATCTTGACTTTAAAGTACCTCCCAATGATATACTATCCCCATTTTTATTGCATGTAATATTGCTTCCATTTATTTTCATCGTAGATTTCACCAAATATTTTCTTTGAATTCCTTGCTTTTAAAAGCCAATGATATCCCTTATTGTGTTAATGTTCCATAAATTCCTTGTCACACAGTGCCTCACACACTCTACTATGAATGTTTTACCAAAAGTAGGTGCTCTAGATGTTGGTGTAGAAGACATGGCATCCATTAAAAGAAGAAGATGCCAAAGTAGCCTCATCATTCCATATAAATGATATTTTCTTCAAGAGAGATATGTGAGTGGACTTGAAATGCATGCATAATTCTTAACAAATGATCAAGTAATATCATGTAAAGAGATCCCAAAAATCTTCTAAGAACCTTGATTTTCTTAGGAATAGGTCATTTTGTAATTGCTTGCATCTTTTGAGGCTCAACCACTCCTTTGCTAAACAATATGAACCAAATACTCGAATTCTTATTTTGAAAGCATTTGGATATTTTTACATAAAAATGATTGTTCTCAATAATTTATATAAATTTTCCACATATTTGATGTGTATTCCATGATTTATTAGCAAATATATGTATTATCAAAAGAAAACCAACACAAATTTTATAAGATGGGATAAAACCAAAATTGTTCTTGAAAATCCGAACTGCCGGACTTCAAAGCGGCGATAAACCATAATTTAAACCAAATTGGCGTTCCAAAATAGCACGCTGGCGTCGGCCAATTTTTGTGGCCTTAAAAAACCAAATAATTCGCCCTAATCTTTTTAGGGTCTACAATTTGAAATTTGGCGTCTAGGAGGAGAGTTGTGGCAAATTTCTTATCAAATTAGCCTAATCTTTTGGTCTGGATTTCCCGCACAACGCGGCGGCCCAAACAAAGATCCCACTCCAATCAATTTCTACCACGTGTCCTCAATAAAAACTTGCCACCTTGAAATTTAGTGCATTGATGGCGTTCGTGATGGGACATGCATGTGGCGATTTCATATGTCGCATTAGATTCCTTGTTGTTCAATTAAGTTCCAAGGTTTCGCATCCGTCATTAAATCTTAACCTTGTTCAAGATCGGACCTTCACTTGAATTCGCGGTGCATGCTCCAATGATCAATGTAATCTCATGTGATAGGAAGATTATTGACAACGTCCTTAGGTGCATTGCATTGATAAATGGCATTTATTATGGTTTGAAAATTAGTTCTGAAAGTTTAACACTGTCCATGACAGAAGGAAATTGTGGGCATTCTTCTTGTGACCTTATTTTTTATCTTATTTCTCTGGTCGTGCATATGCATGCTTCCTCTCTTCTTGGAATTCTTATAAATTCTCTTATTTTACTCGTGAAATTTTTATATATTGTCCTTCAAGGATGTTAGAAGGTACTAGTCCAACTCCTAGTGCTCCTCGACCCTCTTGGAGTTATATTGACTTGATCGTTGGTCTCCAGGTTACCTTATCAAACTATTACAAGATGACGATTGGTTGGTTAATACATATAAATTTCTATCTGTTCTGCTGTTCTACCACAGCAGCAACATGCAATTTTCATACTAGTGCTCTCTCAATATCCATGGGTAAACAAGTCTTTATGGTTTCAGAGGAGACTAGCGGAAGAAGTACTCGTCACGTTGAGTCTAAGCTGGGCTTGGCCATTAGGGCCTTAGGAGAGCCATTGTACAAGTGTGAGTACTTTGAATCTGGACCTTGAAGGATGATTGCTAGATAAATGGAAGTAAGAGGTAATTTGTTATTTGTTTTTTCTAGCTACATTGCGCCAATTGAACACTTTAGTCTTATTATTATGGGACCTTTATAATATTTTTGAATTACAAATTAAGCGTTAAGTACGTTTCCCATTATGAGATATTCCTTATTTTCGATTTTTAGTGATAATTGCCATAGTCGAACAATATTTCAACAATTATTTATTCTACCATTAATGATTCAATTTACTAGAAAAAAAATCTTCTGCATTTCTATTCAACTGTTTTTGAAATGAGTATGTTTCTATAGTTACATATATTATATACTCTCTATATCTCTTGAATTTTTCTCAAATAAGTTGGTCTGTATTATTCTCGACAATGAAATAAGCATTTGAATTTTATCAGTCAAGTGTTCTAATTTTGATCTAGCATTTTGATCTTGTAGGCTTTGATTTTATGATGGTATCTACTCTCTGCAATTATTTCTGTTGGATTTTGGGTATTTATTTTGTATTTGAGATAATGGTACGTGTTTTCTATCTATTGCTTATATTTCTGCTCTTTTCTTCTTTCTTATAAATTGTACAGATATTTGGATACTCTAGGATTTGTGGTATTCTCCATATGGATTAAGTGGGTTTTATCATGTGTGTATGTAGCTTGTGAATATTTCTATCTATTGTAGATTGGTTTCAATTTTCTGGATGGATATGGGTTCCAATCCTTGGATGTGAAAATTAATAAACTGTGGATTGTTTACTTCATATAATATATTCAAACATCGTTTTCTCTTGAAAAAAATGAATAATCATACTCTATATTAAATACATAAGTATATAGTCTGTATTCTTGGTTTATTGATATGGTCGTGGTATTTTTATATTTTGGACATATCACACTCCTCACATGATTAGCGTTTTCCTGCATTCGAGGATTTTGGGTACTTTAATTTATGACTGGAACAATGGACGTCGGTACTCTATACGTTGCTTTACTATTCCATATTGCTATTTCACTTTCTTGCCGATGCCTCGGGCATGTTTGGATACTTTCTCGGATTGTCGATAATCTCCATGGACCGTTAACGAGTTTACTATGAGGTCTGTATGTGACATGGGGTATTTTTCTATCTTGTCTGAGGTGGGACTTCACTTTCTGGATGGATATTTGGGTTCAATCTTGGATGTGAAAATGTAATGACTTCATGAATTGTTTACTTCGCATAATATATTCAAAATAGCATTTTCTCTTGTGAAAAAAAATGATTAATGTTTATCACTCTGCCTTCAAAATAGCGATGTTTGAAGATCTGTATTCTTTGGTTTATTGATATGAATACGATGGTATTTTTATATTTTGGACATATCACACTCCTCACATGATTAACGTTTTCTCTGTTCGAGGATTTTTGGGTACTTTAATTTGTATTTGGAACAATGGATGTAGGTACTCTATCCCGATTGTTTACTATTCTACATATATTTCACTTTCTTATAGATGCCTCGGGCATATTTGGATGCTTTCTCGGATTTGTCGATAATCTCCATGTGGGCCAGTTCTTGGGTTTATATCAGTATATTATGTGACATGGGTATTCACTACTATCCTTTATGCAGGGGTGGGACTTCCACTTTTGTATGGATATTTGGGTTCCAATCTTCGGATGTGAAAATGTAATGACTTCATGAATTTGTTTTACTTCATATAATATATTCAAAAAAACGTTTTTTTCTCTTTTTAAAAAAAAATGATTAATGTTTATCACTCTGCCTTCAAAACTAGCTATCTTGGTCTATATTCTTGGTTTATTGATATGGTCGATGGTCTTTTTATATTTTGGACATATCACACTCCTCATGTGATTAGCGTTTTTCATTTTGTTCAAGGATTTTGGGTACTTTAATTTGTATTTGGAACAATGGACGTTGGTACTCCTATACGGCCTTTGCACTATTCTATCTTTGCTATTTCACTTTCTTATAGATGCCTCGGGCATATTTGGATGCTTTCTCGGATTTTCGATAATCTCCATGGACCATTATTGGGTTTTATATCATGTCCACTGCATGTATGTGACATGGGGTATTTTTCTATCATTGTACGGGGTGGGACTTCCACTTTTCTTGATGGATATTTGGGTTCCAATCTTCGGATGTGAAATATGACTTCATGAATTTGTTTTACTTCATATAATATATTCAAAACAACGTTTTTCCTCTCTGAAAGTTTCATTTAAAAAAAAAATAAAAAAAATTGAACACCGCGTCGCTATACCGACGCCTTGTAAACATCGGAATTGCGACATATTAGAAACGTAAGAAAGAGCGACGGTATGAAAAATTTGGATGACGCGGCGTTGAAACGTCGGACCACATTTCATCGGAATTGTGACGATTTACAAACGTCGGAAGAAGCGACGTCAAAGCGTCGGACCACATTTCGTCGGAATTGTAATGATTTACAGCCTTGATCGGATGACGACGTCAAAAATTCGGACCACATTTCGTCGTAAGTGACAATTTACAAACGTCGGAAGAGAGACGTTGAAATGTCGGACCACATTTCGTCGGAAGTGCGGCAGTTAAGGAAACGTCGGAAGAGTGGCGGCTTGTTTGGAAGCGACGTAAAAAGTGTCGATGGTATGCTGTTGCGTCGGAAGGAGGCTGCGGCGGTATGAGTAACCACGTTTTTCTTGCCTTTTCGATCTATCGCTCTTGCGGCAGTATGTGTTGAATAGCATGACAGATTGGCGGTCGGAATTTTAAAACGGAATTTTCTGGTGGGCGAATGTCCTAGTTCACCACATGCGAAGCACTGACCTTTGAGAGGTATCTTCTTCTTCCTCACTCCCTGTTGTACACTTCGATGCAAAGAGCCACATCTTTCTCCTCCTCTTTGTTGATCATGATTCCGTCTCCTGGTCTTTGCTTTTGGCAGCTGACCTCTAATCTCTTCTTGTGAGAAGAAGCTGCCCACATATTCCCAATTTTGAAGTGTCACTCTGCCCAAAATGCCTTGGGCAAGGTCTCCCCTTTTGAATACTTTGCATTCGGGGCAGTCCTAACAAATATACCCTCATTAGGAGTGGCCCCCATCGCAGTGGCAGTCACAGTCACCTTGATCTAATGAGAGAATTCGATTTCCTCTCCCTTACGCATTTGAAATAGTCGAAGCTAATTCCCTAGAAGCATTCTCCTTTGGACATGAGTCCCTTGATACATTGAGTCGGCGTTTCCCACATCTCATTTGTTGTGTTCTTTTAAAAATGTGTGGGACCACATGATCCCTTGACCCCATATAATTAAGGTCTTGGCCCTTTCTTGCACTTCCTCATACTTCTTCAATTGATCAACATCAACATGAACAAAAACGCAAACTTTCTTGGTGTGATATTTAATGCGATATTCATCCGGAATTGACATGATTTCGACCTTCTAGACGACGAAGTTGGGTCTCATCAACATCACGATCCCTCGATCCTGTGCGGTCATCTTTCTTGCTCAAAATATGTTGAAACAGAAAAATCTCCCTCGCCATTTGCTACCCTAGAAAAAAGTCACGGATTTAGTTTCTTGGCACTAAAAACCCTCTAGAATTCATTCACTCGACAAGTGATTTCCCTCGCGGAAATCCTCTGCTCTTGTCGAATCAACCTTCTCCAATCACTTTGCTGATCATATTTCGAACTTCGTGGTGATAAATTCCGTCGAAGAGCTGTTTCCCCTACTTTTTCATCCACCTTCTTAGACACTTTTACGCACGGATAGAACAATGCCCACGACTTAGAAAAAGCTATTACTTATAGCCACGACAACCGACTTGCTAGCCCCACCTCTTAGACCACGTCACCATTATGGGCACATGTGAGCCTCTGCATCGGCTCTACGTGAGCTAGACCGGCTCGTGTCACCCCTATGGGTCTACGAGAGCCTGCGTCATCTTTGCGTGAGCTAGACGGGCTCTGCGTCACCCCTCTGGGCTTGCAAAGTAATGTCCCTCTCATGCGCTGCGTTACCCCTTCCTGGATGCATTGTTGTCACGGTTGCCTTCACAACAAAAAAATTTGCCTCTTAGATTTGATGGCTTCGGCTCTCCATGATCTTGAAAAACTCGATACCATGTGAAAATTTATAAATTCACTTAACAGAAATTCTATTGTATAAATCTGGTTTACTTCTCCTACTTGTGTTTTTAAATTAACAAGTTATTTTTCAGAAATATTCGAGAAAACTGTGGAAATAAACACTTCATCTACAAATATGCGGATCAAGTAATGAAGAATTAATCACATTCGACAAAGTTACACAATAATTTTGAATGTCCCAAGGAAAAACCCAATGTGGGAAAATCGGTGCAACAACTCTTGAGGTTTTATTATTATGCAATTTATTAATACAAACCAGAATTACGGTAGTGGTTTACCCAACGGGGAAAAAACCCGACACAAGTACCTCTATGTCGGAGACGGATAATATCGTTGATTAGGCCGAGGATGAAGAACCCCCGAGTGCCTACGCGGTCAACGCTGTCACCCTTCATTGTAGTTTGCGTCACCCTTTGAGATATGATGAATACGAGCCTATACGGCCCCACTAAAACCCTAGTCTTTGCCCTCGATGGCTGCGTCATCTCCTCTTGCTCTGTGTCACCCCTACAGGCTTGCGTGAGCCTTTGTCTTGCCTGCGTGAGCCTAGTAGGGCCTATGACACTGCCTGCTAGAGCTGCTTTTCTCTTGTTTAGTATCGTTTTTCTGCTAACGTATTCCTGACCTCGGATCAAATCCCAGCTGTGGATGCCTTGCTACTTGCAAGCCTCACTTGAAAATTCTCAGCCCAGAACCGCACCTAGAATTTGACTTAGCTCGAGTATTTGCCTTTGTGTGTGTGTTCTCCGATGACCCCAAGCCTTCCCTTTAATACTTTTCATGTTTAAAATTCAATGAACGTGATCTAATCTCTAATCAATGAATAAAGATGCAGAAAATACTTGATCCTCGTCATAGAACATTCTCACCCACATTTATAAATTAATTCCTTTTAATTATTTAATTTACCTAAGTTAGACTTAGGGTCTCCATTAAAATAATTAATTATTTTAATAACTTAGGCTATAAAATTCATTCTCCAAACAATTTTACGGGTCTTGGAAGTCTCATTTGTTTCTAGCCCCTCCTGAAAGTTTCAAAGCTAGAGCATATGCGATGCTACCTAAAACTCAACATAAAATTGTCTTCTTATTCTGTAATAAATAATTCCAATAAGGTAAAACCTTCCATATTTCATGTCCACAGTAATTTGGCTTCGCACCCAAATTAGTGATACCCTTTTCAACCTTAATGAAGAATTTGAATATTGGTCTCATCATCCTTGAACCTTTGTATCATCCTATTGAGCTCTCCTTCATGTGCCATGGTAGTGAGGGCTTCGGTGAAACTTGAGGTGAAATTTGCGGTGGAGAGTGTTGAAAATGTGCTCTCCTTGACCTAACTTGAGGACTTGAACCACAAGCTTTCCTTCTCCATTTTGGCTTAAACCTTGTAAGCATCGAAACACTTACAACAAAATTAAACCCTCAAAATAAGAACCAAATCTTTGATGCCAAGGCAAAACAGTGTATATATGGCAGAAGTTACATGGTGCAAATTTCAGAGTGAAATGTTTAGAAGTTTTCAACCAATTGTGGTGTTCAATTATATACATAAACATGCTTGAAAGCTCGGTTTTGCGGAAAAATAAATAAGACATCAATACCATAACGAGTATACACAAGACAACAAATGATGAAGGAGTTTGCCTCATGGGCTATACTCTGGTCCCCGACTTCCAATGTTTGACCTCTTCATTATGCCTAAAAAACATGTGTTTACATAAAATTGATGCTCACAATGCTAAAACAATGTCCCCAAATGAGTCCCGAACAATAAAAAACCCTTTAGTTGGGCTCTTTCTACACTCAAAAAAGCTAAAAATTAGTGGAGTTATGCTCCATAGAAGTTTTTACGCACAATTGTCCTACAATTCGCACTCACCTACAAATTGTTTTACAAATTCCACGTTTTGCGACCACATGGAAGCGACAAATTCACCACCTTGCCGACAAGATTCCGTCGGGCCCAGGGTTAATTTACATTTCCTTAAATTGCCTATGTCGGCCTTAAACAACATAAAATTGCGTTAAATGTCACAGTTAGGACCGTTGGATTTGGGGTTAGTTTGAAAATTGTCACTCTAAGTATTGTCCCACTCTCCAAAATGAGTTATAGCCATGGTCTTCGCAGGTTTGTTAGCCTAACGGAGCCCTCGTCCATGACGAGTTCCACTCCATCTAACCAAATTTGGACTTTAACCTCCTGTGGCCATTGCCATCGCAGTATCTGTCGGAACTTCGGTTGAAGTTTGTCGGTTGGGTTGACCCGCTCCAACCCATAACGTTAAACATCAACACCGATTGTTCATATGTCATGGCTTGAAAACCGTGGAGTGCGTTAAGCTGTGATCTAACACTACCCACCATAACATGAAACTATAACTCGATCACTCCTGTGAACTAGAGTATCACTTCTTGGCGGTGTATTCTGTGCCTAACTCCAAACCATGACTTCCATATATATGTTGCATGTGATATGGATTTGTTGACTGCCTTAACATATAACTCTGTATAGACTTTGGATATGGGTTTAATATATGGTTCAAAACATTGCATATTAGTCGAGATCATACATGGTCCAAAGAAAAAAACTCAAATAACTTCAAGTGCTTGTAAATCGATGAAAATGGAGTCTAATAGGGTTTCTCTCCTTGTCATTGCTGAAGCATTCAACGTAGCCGCCCTTGCATCTAATGATGCCATTCGAGACGCAATCACGGCAATCGACTCGGCTGCCGTCTGCCGATAGACTCGGCCAGTCCTCAGGGTCTCCCTTCATTCATCTCTAAAAACTAGTCTCATTCACTTGAGCATATGCAAGAGAGACAAGTTGTCGTTATTTTGCTGGAAATCATTGTTTAGGGTCAAATATACTACACGGATCCTCAAATACCTATCGCTCTCTCCCCCATTAGATGTAGAGCTCGATCTACGCAATGGGAATCCCCGATAAAATATGTCGAGGCATATATTTTTTGATGAGATTTGCAATTTCCTGCCTTTGCACAGAGGAGCAAAAGAAAAACCAGATTTGATTGCGCATAAAGGAAGGAAGCAACATATACGGATTTATATCTTGATCGTGCTTATGGCATAGTCAACTACAAATCACGACTCTGCAATCTAAGTCAACATCCACGAATCACCCATCGAAATAGAGTGCGGAAAGGGCCATGTGCTCAGTGGGCCTCACATTGAAACAAATGTTTCTGGATCTTGGTACGTTTCCTGTTGCTTTGTTAGATCATGCTTGTACAGAAGTGCAAATCTATGGATTATATTGAAATTTCTTGTAGGAGCTACCTCTCTTGGGGCATTTCACTGACCACGAAGGGGTTTGAGTTTGGACATAACAACTCATTTACTGAGTTTTTGGATCAAGGACTAGATCGAGTGAAGAAACTAACAAAATATTCATCTCTTATAGATCCATTTAGTATATGTGCGGAGATATGATAGCGACTATACCCCAAAATCGTCATATTGTAGAACCCGAAGCAAAGGATGTGTAAACATGTATGAAGACCTCAATAAAAGGAGTTATGAATCAAATTTTTATTTGAACTGCAGGAAAATCTATATGAGGATCTAGACGGGGATCTGCAGTTTCTAGCCCTAAAACATGAGATTTAAAAAAAAATTAGGCATACTAGCATGCTACAAATCGATATATGAAGGAAAGTGATGCCAGGAGGTCCACACCTTGCGGGGATTATGGCATCAATCCGGATACGCCCATCACTGCCTCAAGACTGCTTGGAGGATGTCCCGATTCTAGCTCAAAATGCCCTACATCATTCAAGGATGTTGTTAAAGGGGAAGGGGAAGCCAGAAAACAATTCAAAATATGTCGAATCTCCGGCGTTATATCATGGAGAAAGTCCCGAATTCTGACACTAGGTTATTATGGACAATTAAAGAGTCCATATGCAAGGTTCTACCAAAGTAGTAATGCACTTAGATTTAATGGATTCGAAAGCTAAATCGAGAGGCACTTCATTAATGGATCTTCTCTAATTGGGCCTTAAGTATTATTATTCATCTTTACTCTAAAAGGGTTTTTTATTGTCGGGATTGACACATTGAAAGATAAAGGATTAGAAGTATTAAAATGAAGGACCATGGTTTTGAGGCAATATTTAGATAACTGTGATGCCTTAGTTTCCCGACTTTGATGCTACCACCATGGTGGTATCCAAAATGCTTGTGTGGGTCGGAGTTGCATAATCACCTCTCCACTTACGGCACCACAAAGTATTAGAAGGTAGCGAGGAGTATGTGAAATTTCTTAAGGTGATATGAGAATGAACCAAAAAAGGCATTTTACTTTTGCTACCAAATTTGTGTTGAAGTTGATCTCAGTGAGAGTTTGCCTCACCTCATCATGATGATCTACCAATAATCTTCAATGGTCACAACCTCTTGATTATGAAAATACGACATTTTGTTGTCGTACATGTCTTCAAATGGGACATATCTAAAGCACATGTCCACAAGCCAAAAATGACCCCAAAAGAAAAAGAGACAATCACAAAAGCCCAAATGTTGGCAATTTTCGGGAGATCAGACGAAAGAGAAGATGAAGATGACCCGGAAATACTACAAATATCGATCATTATAATGACAAAGGATACCCCACATATAGATGAGATCGAACACATATACCCACATTAATGCCAATATCTTGACTCCACGGTAAGCGAGTGTAAAGGTTACCCCTAAACAAAGAGGTAAGTGGTACCAAAACGAACCCATGTGGCTCGAGATGTATACATTTGGCTGAATAATGAATAATTATCCATAGAGACTATCTAGGTCACATACTATTTGGGCTTCCTCATGTATAATCTCACTCAACTCAACTGAATCATCACACATGGGAAATAAAATCAAGCGATAACACATCAAATCATCATACACCACATTAACAGTCATAACATGGAGAAAGATTATAGGCCCAAAACCCCACGGTACATTGTGCTGTCTCAATGGAGAAATCATCATGGCACTTCATTACAATACTCCTCACAAGTACTCGGTACTATCTCTGTGAAGTTACACACAAACTAGCTTGGTTTTGAACATGTTCTTGGTTCAAAACTCACCACTAATTGCCTTGCCTCTATTGCATGTTTCAATGCTATGGGATGGCCTCTTTATATAGATAAACCACCGGCTTTGAGGCTTGTGCAATCCTCATGGGCTTACTCACCTATCGTGTGTTGTAAATATGTGATATAGTCACAAACGATAGCTAACTCCACCCTTTCATCTATCTCTTTCACCCAGAATATAAACTGAGCCCGATCATACTGCTACAATGGATGATGTGTTCTTGAGTTGAATAATGAGTTACTAATTAATGAATTAAATAATATTTAATTCACTGCGACTCATAACTAATTGATTAGCTAATTAAACTAATCTCAGCTAGTTCAGCCTAAAATAAACGGAACACGACTCCTGTCATCCTCATTAACTCCTCAAACACGCCTTTGAAGTCCAAGCAAAGTCAACCATGCATGATGCCATCAAGCCCTTGGGAACCACGTGATTCCTCGTCGGATGCATGAGCCATACGTAGCTCGGCCGAAGTGCTCCAAGAGAGTACTTCTTTGATTTATAATCCTAAATATTATTAAGGGTAAATAATATTTGACATATACATTTTAAGGAGAGGCGGTCTAAAAATACCTCTTTGACCTCAAAATAGAGTCTCATCTATTTTTTACCAACATGACACATACTTCAATAATCTATTTGGAATCCACGAACCATACTCTATGTCTAAAAATAGACATAGTCTAAAAATAGATTTTGCGCGAATTTGCTGCCCGGGCCCACTTAGTGAGCGACTTCATTTCACTAAGCTCCATCATCTTGCTGCATTTTCAACACTCCCTCTCGGCCAGATGGATTATCTACAACTATCCACCTGCAGTAGATTCGGAACATACGGTAGGCGCCTTCGTCGGGGGATGTCGGCATCACGATCCCCCTCGTGAACATATGAAAGCATCATGATTCTACGCTGAACACAATCTGATATGATGTTTGATGTCGATGTGTTTGGACCTATCATGAAATGCGGGATTGGCAGGGATGGTCTGTAACTCTCTGTTATCACGGTAGATCAACCAGGCTCAGTACCTTTGAACAATCTTGCGAGGATCTTCCTCATCCAAATAGCCTTGCATGCGGCCAAGCCCATTTGCCATGTACTCGGCCTGTTGACCGGTCTGCCGGATCCTTCTCTTTGTACCGAAGCTAACGTCGACCCAATCTTTGAAAACTCCTCCGGATATTGCTCTTCGTCGGTTGGACTCACCTTAATCTGCCGTAGTGAAGCGGCGCCGCTCCATCCTCACATGCAGCCTGCATAGACCATATCATGATGTGCCTCCCTAATATAGCGCAATACGCTAGCACGCCTTCCAAAGAGCTTGGTAGGCTTAACCATAGCTGCGAAAAGATGGTTAGCTACATAGCATATCGGGTACGTGTATTGACCGGATACATAGCGACCCCACCAACGTCGATAGGCTTAGTGGCATCCTACCTCCGCTAGAAGTAGCATCCTCCTTCTCCGACCACCGGAAAGTGTCCAAAAACGGAAGCTTACTGACCTTGCATGTTGAACCTCTCCCGGGAATCTCGAGCATACTGCCCTAAGAAAAAAGCAGGTCCTCTGCATTGCTGACCGCCAAATCTCAATCCCGGAAATAATGAAGGATGCCCAGAGTCCTTCATCTCAAGCACAAATGCAAGATCCTCCTTACATGAAAGTATCAAGCTTGCTCATCGCCCGGTCAAAATCAGATCATCTACATACGGTACGATGATCAACGGCTTCCCCTCCACCACAATAAAGTGGGGTTAGGATCCATCGACTCTTGGAAGTCCAAGCCCGGTGAAATGGCCCCACTTTATCCCAGAGTGTACGAAACGAGGTGCTTGCTTCAGCCCGTACGGTGCTCTCTTGGTCGCTGGCGATATGGCGAAGATCTCGAAACCTTCGGGCTGCTCTATGTACACTCCTCCTCAATAAATCCATTGAGAACGGAGTCTTCATCCATGCGATGAATGTGCCACCCCATGTATTTGAGGCAAGGATCGTCGTATGGAGAGGGGTACCTTGCGAAGACGGTGCAAAAGTCTCCCTCATAGTCGATCCCCTCGATCGAAAAGCCCGGACGACAAATCTCACCTGCCTTCTCCACACTCCGTGGTAGCACCCCGCTACCTTGTAGATCCATCGCGAACCACCACGAGGATTTCCCAACCCGGTCTTGGGACGATCTCCCACATCCTGCTTGTTCTGACGATCGGAATCATATTCTTCGATCATGGCATCAACTCCATGCGGGTTCCTCCACGGCTTCCTCCAAGGAGATGGCTCGTCACAACACGATGACTCTGAGCCATGTATCCGGTGTATCGATCCGGTGGTAATCTCTGTTCTTGTTGTCTTTGTGGGTAGTCCTACAGCCTTCTGCGCATCACGACCGGTCGCTCGGCCACGTAGTGTGCATGCACCCTCACGATGGTTATTTGCCTGGGTAGTTTCTTGCACCTCTGAACCTCCTCTTGGCTGATCCACATCCAAGACTCCTCCTTAGGAACTAAACTGACTCCTCATGCGCACAAGTGTAGCTCCTCTCCAAGCCGGGCTCTTGCATGGCTTTCTCCTCTGAAATTTTATATCCGTCGCACAACGATCTTGTGGTAATACGGCATACACAGGTAGTTGTGAGTGTATCGGTGTACCCCACAAATATTCCAACCTCGGCTGATTGGATCCGGCTTCCTTCTCGCATCCTTCGTCATGCCGCATGTAGACGGAGAACCAAAAATCCGCAAATGGGAGATATCGGAGCCTCTTGCGGAATAAGCCTCCTCGTGTACTCATGCCAAGAACCTTGTGAGGACAGCGGTTAACATATATCTGCTAACATGGCCATCTTCATACAAGTGAAGGGTAGGCTTTGATCATGCAACATCGCCGTCTGACACCCACGATTGTTGTTCTTCCGCTCGGCCACCCCGGTCTGGCACGTGGGTTATGGGGTGCGATAAGGCTCTCTCGGAAATCCCATACTGTAGTGAAGAACTCCTTGAATTCAGCAGTAGATCTACCAGATTATCACTCCTTAGAGAAATCACCTTCTTCCCCAACTCCTTCTCACCAGAGTGCTTCAAACTCACGGAGACTTTTAACGAATGTATCGCTCTTCTTACGCATGAAGAAGATCCGAAAGCACTTCGAGAGAAATCATCAAAAAATATCACATAATACTTGCTTTGTTTTGAAGCAAGCTGAGAAAGGACCACACGTACGGCGTGACTCTCTCCCAGGATCGTCGTGGCGCGGCTGTCAGCTTCTCGTGAAAAGGTGGCTTTCACATACTTCCCTAAGTACACCCCTTGCAACGTCTGACTGGCAAGAGTGCCATAGAAGCCAGTGAGAGCTCTATTTTGCCAAGTCTTCAAAGCTCCATGGTGAAGGTGGCCCAATCTCACACATTGCCACGGTTAAAGCCCTCATCATCTAGGCTCCATGAATTCTCCTGCCTTGCATGCCATGTTCTTGTGACCATCTACACAAATGATAAAGGTTCTTGGTTCGAACCCCTATCTTCCGAGTCTCAGGTAGTCTTACGCACTGGAAGGCTTTTCCTTATTTGAAGACCACATCATACCCCTTATCCTCCAACATACGCCCACCCGGAGATCAGTTATTCTTCAATCCCGGGTACATGCATGACATCCTTGAAGACAAAGGGTTTACGGACTCCTACGAAGGATGTGAATTAGATGCAATTATCCTTGTATCTACCATCATCGCCCATCTCGATGTGCACACCCAAATCTTTGTCCTCCGGATACGAGAACAACTCCGATCTCCGTCATATGAAATGGCCTGCCCCATGCAATCCAGAACCGCCGAATCCCGGCCTTGAAACCAAGCATGCGATCGGTAGGCTTTTTGGCGATGCGAATTGTTGGCAATACGCTTCGCCCTTCTCCATCTTGATGTTCTTGAGCTTATCTTTGAGCGCCGGCTCCTTTAGTCGTAACTATTGCGAATAGATCATCAAAGAAGCTTTCCACATTAAATATGGAGTAGCCTTGCTATCTTGAAATTTGGATACAATATGATCCTTGACGCCCTCCAACGGAATCCTTGACACTTCACCATCTTCTTTTGCCATCGAATTCAACGGGATCAGTGGGCTTTTGGACATACGTATCTACGAACTCCTTCGGACCATTATCTTCTAATACTTCTTCCGTACGATCCTTCCATGCAACATAATTCAAAACATGCAAGAGCATATTCGGAGTGCTTAGTTGAAAGACATTTTCAACAACGGCACCAGAAAACAAAGCTGGCACCAAAACTTAAATTCCACCTCAAAGGTCAAGTAGCTCTAGATCGTGAGAACAAATTATTTCTAGCACGGAGAGATTGACGCAAGGGCGTTTACCGGACCTTTCACTTTCCGAAGAAAGATGAATCAGGAGGCTTCAGCCCGCATGCGGACTCGTCTACCGGAAATGGTTGTAATCAACGCTGATGATCAATCTACTGCTTCAATAAGCTAAAGATACCATGTAGAAATTTGCTGAATAATGAATAATTATCCACCGAGACTATCTGGTCACATACTATTTGAGCTTCACGCCCTGCCTAATCTCTTCCACTCAACTCCAACTACAGATCACTCCTCATAGGAAATAGAATCAAGCGATAACACATCCAAATCATCATACACATTAACCTGTGAGTATGTATGGGAAAGATTATAGCTATGAAAACCCCGCGGCTATTGTGTATATTATAATGGAGAAATCATGTAACAACTCGGTACAATACTCCTCACAAGTGCTAAGTGCTATCTCATGAGATACACACAAACTAGCTTGGTTTTGAACATGTTATATTTAAGCTACCATAAACCTTGCCTCTAACTGCATATTTTGATGCATGGGTGCCTCTGCACAGACAAACCTTTCAGCAGGATGGCTGGTGTTCAACCTCATTTGGAAATTTTCCACTATCTTGTGGTGTTATGAAATATGTAATTGTAATCACAACTGATAATAACTCCACCTTTCATCTCTGCCTTCTTTAGTCTCACTGAACCACGATCATACTACAAGTGAGCATTATTCTGAGTTGAATATTGAGTTATAATTAATAGTGTATGTATGTTCACTCTTAACTAATTCGATTTAACTAGTAAACTCTGTCAACTAGTTCAACTAAATAAACGAACACAACTCTGCCTATCTGTCTCATTAACTCATAACCCGCATGAAGCTGGCTGAGTCAAGTGTAATAAAGTCGTGCCATCAAACCTGATTCATTGATTCCTCATCGGTGCATGAGCCACTTCTGTAGCTCGAACTGAAGTGCTCCAAGAGAAGTAAGCTAGCACATTTATAGTCTAAATATTATTAAGGGTAAATAATATTTGACTTCCACATTTAAAGGCGGTCTAAAATAGACTTTGACCTCTTTGACCTCAAAAATAGAGTCTCATCTATTTTAACAACATGACATACTTCAATAATCTCAAAAACTGGAATCCCGAACCATGCTCCATATGTCTAAATAGACATGAGTCTAAAAATAGATTTTGCGCCGAGAATTTGCTGGGCCACTTAGTGAAGGCGACTTCATTTCACTAAGCTCCATCATCTTCTAACATTTTCAACAAATGACCCGGGAAATACTACAAATGTCAATCATTATAATGACAAGGATACCCCACATATAGATGAGATCGAACACATATACATTAGTACCAATATCTTCAGCTCCACGAGTAGCGAGTGTAAAGGTTACCTAAACAAGAGGTAAGTGGTACCAAAGCGAACCCATGTGTCGGATGTATACATTTCTTTGAATAATGAATAATTATCCCACGAGACTATCCTGGTCACATACTATTTGAGCTTCATACACAACTTACATAATCTCTTCCCTCAACTCAACTGGAATCATCACACATGCGGAAATAAAATCAAGCGATAACACATCAAATCATCATACACATTAACACGGTATGTATGGGGAAATATTATAGCTGAAAACCCCTTGACTATTGTGTATATTATAATGGAGAAATCATGTAACAACTCGGTACAATACTCCTCACAAGTACTCGGTACTATCTCATGAAGTTACTATTCAAGCTTGGTTTTGAACGTATTCTTGGTTCAAAACTCACACCTAATTGCCTTGCCTCTATTGCATGTTTCAATGCTATGGGATGGCCTCTTTATATAGATAAACTACCGGCTGGCTAGCAATCCTCATGGGCGCCTCCTATCTGTGTGTTGAAAATAGCAACAATATAGTCACAAGCTGATAGCTAACTCCACCCTTTCATACATCTCTTCCTTTAGTCTCCTTTGAGCCGATCATACATAGTGGGCGGCTGTGTTCTTGGTTGAATAATGAGTTACTAATTAATGAATTAAAATAATATTTAATTCACTCGACTCCATAATAATTGATTAGCTAATTAAACTAATCTCAACTAGTTCAACTAAAATAAACAGAACACAACTCCACTATCATCTCATGCTCCTCCAAACACGCACTTGAAGTCCAGCGTCAGCCATGCATGATGCCATCAAACCCGCCCAGGAACCACGTGATTCCTCTTGTCGGATGCATGAGCCACTTGTAGCTCGGGCAGAAGTGCTCAAGAGAGAGTAAAGCTAACATTTTATAGTCTAAATATTATTAGGGTAAATAATATTTGACTTCCCTGTTTTAAGGAGGCGGAGTCTAAAAATAGACTTTGACCTCTTTGACTTTAAAAAATAGAGTCTCATCTATTTTTACCAACATGACACATACTTCCAAGAATCTCAATGGAATAGAACCATGCTCCATATGTCTAAAAATAGACATAGTCTAAAAATAGATTTTGCGCCGGGAATTTGCACAACGGGCCCACTTAGTGAAGGCGACTTCATTTCACTAAGCTCCATCATCTTCTTGCATTTTCAAAAAATGACCGGGAAATACTACAAATGTCCGTCATTATAAACTGACAGGATACCCCACATATAGATGAGATCGAGCACATATACACATTAGTACCAATATCTTGGCGGCTCCGTGCTTGGAGGTGTAAATGTTACCCCTAAACAAAATTAAGAATGGTATAAACGACCCATGTGTCGAAGGTTCGGATACAATAAACAAATCCGAGTAAATGTAAATGAGAATCAAATGGCTATTGCATCATCCACACCCCAACCTTTGGTGGTTGGTGAGAAAGTGGAAAAAATAAGGTGAAAAGAGTAGTAATTAGCTCTTTGATGTTTTGTATGGATCTTGAAAGTCGAAAGTGGTTATTATGCATATGCTATTTAGCACCTGATATATAATTTTGTTAAATATGAAAAAAGTAGTGAATTATCCTTGGAAAAAAAAATACATGGTTCGAACTTGGTTTTTGCGTATAAAATATGTTTGGGTCCGGGTTAGCCGGACCTAACTTTACGCACGTTGTGTGGCTGATTTAGATTGAATGCAGGGGTCGGGGGTTAACCACAGTCCCAACCCCCAATTCCGATGCGAATAAAATTTAGTAGCATTTGTGAACTATGATAGTTAAGAATCGCCGATGGGCGGGGCAATAGAGAGCCTTGTTGCTAAGTCATGAAGTCCAACGATTGAACCCCATAGAGGCCATACAACCTGGCAAAATTCCACTGCAAATGAGTGGAGGCCATGTGGCGTGCTTGATTGACCCACATGCCTCTCCCTCATTGGGCCACTACATACAACCAATGAACCAATTAAAAAAATGCTAATTCAAACCAATAAAAGGATGACACTTGTCATCCAATTATAGGCAAACACATCACGCACAATCGGACGCCCACTCGATGCTCTGAGCACGTAAGTATATTTGTGACCCAGTTCCAAAATTTTTGGTTGTTCCAAACCAATCGGAAACGTGATATTAGGAGCATCGATGTCGGTTTTGAGTAAACTGACTTGCGTTGGATTTAGGGCGAAGATATCTTCACTTTGGCACTAGTTTAGAGCCAATGAGAGAACTTTGAAGTTTGAGCATTAAACTAATCCACTTGATCATTCGACCTTTACTCACACCCTTCGCCCACTCAATAACAAAGAAATAATAAAATACATATAAACATTACCAAAATCCTCCATAAATTCAGCTAAGAGAAAGGGGGCTATCGAATAAGGTTAAGGGGAAGCGAACTATAAACATATACAACAACGAATACTAGACACCAGTAAGTAATTATCGAGATGAGATATGAGAGGTTTCTTCACGTACCTATGCCACCTTTAATACGCTTCATCAGACCATTGCTTCCTCGTCTAATTTACGGTCATATGTATTCTAGGTGTGTCCCACAGTAGCTCCCAAATTCTTCATTCTATGGGGAAGGGATTTATCAACACGTCCCCCCACCAAGAGTTAGCACAACCTTTCTTTTTCCGGTTGTCACCCATAAATTTCTTTGCGAACAACAATTCTGCGGGTTTTCCTTCCCTTTACCTCTTACATCTTCCTTGTCTATCTCTGCACAAGTTGTTTTTCTATCCATCTTATCACTAGTAATTTTCAACAACATGCTCAACGTAATTACCACCCCCTCCACATACGCAGCACCCATAACCTCCTTTTGGCATCATTTCCTTTGGCACATGCATTTGAGCTCATAAATGTTGATTGCGAGTTAGAAAAATTTGAAGTACAAATCTGCTTTTGCCGACAAAAATCCCCATACACTCTAACCTATAGGTATAATAGATGCTCCATGTCCCTCCCACACGTAAAGTCGTCAACTTTCTCCATATTGTGATGTTTCATGTGGTCCAAGGGATGATTAATTAAGTTGATGTCGAGTTTTCCTTGTCGAGGGACGTATTTGCCCGTCCCCTAATTTTATTGATTAGGTGGGGGATGTACCCGTTCGCCCCCTCCCCACCCCACCCTTTCTCTCCCACACCTAGCCACCCCATCAGGGAGACTTTGATCTAAGAGTTAAGCATATTTTGCTCAAGATTATTAGAGTGGAGCAAGTTGCCTTTATAAAATTTCATTTAATATTATCATCACTTAGAGATCATATTTAACCTCATATGTGCTTGCAAGGTCGTATCATTATGCGTTACTCATTCGGATCAATTTTACAAAAGGATTAACAAAAAAAAACTCATATATGATATTTCGAGGAAATCATAATATAATATTATGTGTAAGACAACACCCCATAGCACAAGTACTTTACTTCTTCAAAAACTAGCACTAAGTATAACCTAAAATCTAATATTAAAATCTCTTAGAGACGATTGAAATAAGTTATCGGGCATTGAAAAACATATAGTAGGAAAAATAACCCAGAATCCCAACTAAAAAAAGTATATTTTAATGCGATGGCTCCGAAAACAACACCAAAACAAAATCTTTATCAACAAAATATTCATCTGCAAATTTGCTAAACATTGATATAGTGTTTGAACCCTTTCAAGAGGTTCTTTCCTCACTTGTTTTAGCTTCTAAAGTAGTCTCTTTTACAAATGTAAAGCCTCTTTAGAAGGCTCATATGTCTTCTCATTTAGTTCTTTGTAAGCATTATTAAATGAAACAAAGTAAAATTATTGCTTGACCTTGAAACTCCATCCATGATTGGGATAAGCATTAGATTTTTTTTATCTTGTTACTCCTCTTTCTTCACTCTATAATGAGTTAGGAATCCTTTAGAGATTTGGATTTTTAAGTTCCTCTCTCTTGTGCAATGTTAACAAACAACTTCATAAAGCATAAAAATATAAATTTACCTTTGTTATTAGCCTTGTACCATAACATCTATTTAAAGAAAATAAAATGTTTTAGATGTAATAGGAATGCCTCCTACTACGCATACTTAGGGTCCTTAATAAGCACCATAGAAAAATCCCCACCATAGACTTAGTTATATCTCGATTTTTCAAGTTCTCATCCTCTTTTCTTTCTAAATTTAATTATTCTTCCACAAGTAAATATATCTTGATTGCATAGTAAAATTAGAAGAATATCCTTGCCTTAAAATACCATGTCCTTTCTTCAAGCCATAATCCCCAAACCACAATGCATGGCAGGCCTTGTATTAAAAAACTAATTTATCATCATAACAACTTTCCAAAGCAAGCTAATATAGACTCCCTTCTGTTTCCTTTACACCATTTGCTAACTCAATGCCTAGCTTCAAACTATGTGAATCAGTTGAATTACCCTAATAAAAGATATGTATATTCACCATAGTTCTTATACAAAATACACCTAAAGGATCCCAACCATTACCTTTTTGAGTTATTATACAATGTAATTTTTGTTTATTTTATTTTTATTATTTTTATAGTGCTGACCAAATATCTTATTTTTAAAAGGTTTGTTCAACTTCCATACGGTTTCCATCACCATTTGGTTGGGTATGTGTTATACTCGTATTGTTAGCTTTGCACACAAAAAGAATAATGATTTTATGGACTATTTTTTAAATTTCGGCCCATGGTTTTCTAGTTCTTATTAATTAAGGTTTTAATGTATATGGGTCAATTAATTAGGGTTTTGGATGCACAGATTCTATATATTGTATGTAAGTGGTGAAGTTAATATAAGAGTTAGAGGTGTGGCTCTAAAGCATTTGTTGGGTTTCGTGGTTAATGGTTTCAAGGGTAAATCTCTTAATATTGTGTATGATTACTATTTTTTTTTTGTAAATTAAGTAATTGTATTAGATCTAAATAGAGTACATAATTTTACAAAAAAAGGGCACCTTTTAATCCCAAAACAAAAAGGCGCGGAGGGAAAGGCCTATGGAGAAACACTTCCACGGACACGGAGACACATATAAAGCCTATAACTAAGCCATCGCGGTGGGAACCCATCTTGTGGCAGTGCAAAACTTGTCCTCTTCCCGGGACCAGAGACTGAGCCCCGGTCAACCCAGCAGTACCTTACAAAATATAACAACATAAACATAAACCAACTACGGCGAGGCATTACTTAAAAATACCCTTAAACGGGACATTCATCCTTAATTTTGTTCTTCTCTACATAATCTCCTCCGGCCTTGGCTTGGGCATTGTCCACGCGATTAGGCGTACTACGAGGCTTGAATCAACGGATGATAGTGGTCTTATTGCTCTCCTTAGGAAGACTGGATCGAAATGTTCAGCACATGCTTCAAATAAATCTCCTAGAGCTAGAAAACCCCTCAAGCCGCCCGGCGGGTTCATCTCTTGGGGATTTTAAGTGACTTCCGGGCTATCCAACCTAGTCGAATTCTTTTCATAAGCGAGGGTACCGATGCAGTACGCATCCTGTGAGTGGCCTCTGCATGCCCGGCGCCTTGGCCAACATGGGTTTCACTTGCAGCAGGTGCGTTGAGTTCGCGGCTGGAGTAGATCTAGTGGTCGGAGTGCCGGGGTCCTTTGCTCGGTCCACTTCTTCACATATATCCTTGTCTTCCACTCTTTAGCTTGCTTTGTCCATGGGCTTACTGACATGTTGATTTTATGTTTTCCTTACGAGCAAAGGTCGGCCTTCCTCCACCTCCTTGGTCACGGGCAACCTTGCTGGGCTTCGGAGGATACGCTTCACCATTTTGTAATGATGTCCTCTCTTACCTGGCTGCCCCTATGCAGACTCAGCTCTAGTTATTTAGGTGCGTGATCGAGGATGGTCAGCACTAAAACAAAGGTATCTCCTCTACTCCCCAATACTATATATTTATAATATGATTTCAGGTACTCGGGATCTTGAAATGAAACGACCTCCTTTCTCTTCCTTTTATGCAGCAGACTATGATAGACGGAGTGAGGGATGTTCTCCAATCCATTCGGTACGTCTCGCAGGCACGCACACTTTTTATTTATTAGATTTTTCCACATACGCAATATCTGGGATCGGTGTCTTGTCTTTTTTTAGTATGATAAATCTCCCACACTCTACCACATAAACCAAAGGACATTGGGCTTTGAAACCACTACCATGAATTACTATATCTGCGCAAAGGACACCATGTTATCATTAATGATCAATTTCATGTGACCTATTCGCACCTCTGACGATCCCGGTTAGGTTAACTACGACAAACCAGTCACACTCCCTCTCTCAAATTATCAAAAAGCATGTCCTACCAGCATGTGTCGGACAATATCCGTTGTCACAGCATGATTAACGAGGACATCCGTCGTAGAAGACTAGCTGACGCCTAATAGCCTAAAACACTACCCCTTTGAGAACAAAGAGATGGTTCGAAATGAGAGTCGTGAATAACGAGAAGACGCTAGTGTTTGGTGACACTGCGGAGCCCCCGACCCCGTGCACTTGTCCGTTTAATTGCGTTAATTGCTAGCAGTAAGGTCCCTTCCACAATAAATTTTCCATTTTCCAACCGGACCAGATCTATAGGCCCTTGTTCTAGTGTAGCGAATTTGCCTCATTATTCGTAGCTTCAGCACGGGAAACTTGGGTAATGCTTAATATCTCCTTTGTCATCGCGGATAGCTCCTCCAAATCCCGGCCCGGACCGGGTTTCCATGTGAAGCACGCGTCAAATTCGGCTTGTAGTAACTTTGGGTGAGGGGGCTGCCAAAACGGAAAGTGATGGAGGTTGCGGTTGGCGGGACGGCAGGAGCCTATGGTACCATCAATCCCAAACGGGTTCATAATGCGCTTCTCGTTAGTAAATTTCGGTCCACATGATCATATTTGACCTTGGTAAGGGCTGTTGTTTCCTATTATTCTTCATGATTTCAATTTTAATGTGGTCCGAATTGGCAAACTTCATCTGGAAGATTCTCTGTTCCTTTCCTTCCAAACCGACCACATGATGAAGCCGGAGACGGGCATGCATAGAAGATTTTACAATTTCTTATTTAGTATACTTGGTCCTCACCTAGCTATGCTTTCATGGATAGAGTCTACCTTAATCGGTTGCAGACATTCATACATCCATTCCATAGTTATTTATTCCCACTCACATGAGTTTAGGAGGTGGTTCATTGTTTCCTCCTCCACCCCTGGAACAACATCTCGATGGCCCAATGAACTCTTTCCTAAATGCACAAGTCTCCCGAGGTGAGGTACATTATGCATGGGAGCCTTAGGAAGGTTTTGATCTTAGGCCTTGTTAGATAGCATCCCAAACATTGTTATGCCGGTGGAATTTTTCTTCTAAATATTTACTCTTCTCGTTGAACACACTCACTTCTTTGAGGTTAAAGGTACCTACTTCCATCTTTCCCCACTAAGGCTGATCCTCCTCTGCCGTCCGATGATGTATTCTCTTATCCACCCCATGGGCGCGGAAAGCAGTTTTCCACGCTTGGATCTCTGAAGTCCAGGCCCAATGGAACCATTCTTTTGGAAAGATCCCGAAGTGATCATTTGTCTCAAGTAATGATGAACCTTTATTTTGCCAATCTCTTGAAAAATTTGTTCGTTAAGTTATTCTCAGGACTCTCTGACTTTGGTAATTGTTGGGGAACATCTTCCCGAAGAAATCCGTTCTGCTATTCCAGTTTCCAAAACAATGATCGCCCGATGATATTTCTATTGGCCCAAGCTAGGTTCCAAATGGGGGATCCGGTGATCACCCTTGTCATTCGACAAAGTCCGGGCGCGATCGTGCACGCCTTGGCTTCCTTAGCGTCGCCCAAGGAGTTTGGGTTCCTTCAGCCATATCCACTGAGCTTGGCTCCACATGCTCTGTAATAGTTTTGGATCTTGAGCGGACACTCCCGGGTCTTAGGTTTGCATATCTTCTCCCCAAGCCACCGGGGCCCATTTCTTTTCTTGTCAACTTTGGAGACCACGGGGGAAATTCCGCTGAATATCTACGATTTTTTGGGGGACTCCCTTAGGTGCGGGAAGAATGGGCCAGCCATGTCTGCCCGGGATAAGCTTCAACATAGCCTTCGTCACTGACCAACCACATTAAAATTTAGGGTTCATTTGTCCAATACTTCCCAGGTTCTCGATGGAGGAGAGGCGGGTTTTTCACAATGACCTTTACGCAAGGTTTGGCCATTGAGGGAATCCCTAGATATTTGGACGAGAGGCTATTCCTTCTAAAGCCAAGGATGGCCATGAGGTTCCTCTGGATAGCCATATGAGTATTAAAGAAAGAAAATTGAAGATTTTTTCTAAGTTCGAGTTCATACTCGAAGCATGACCAAAGAGGTTAAAGAATAACTTTAAAACCTAGGGCCTCCTAATAGTAGGAATTCCATGGAGCATCATGTCATCAACAAATTCTTGATGGGTAGTGGGCGAGTAGGTTGCGAGAGGTTGAAGTCCCATGATGTCGACTCTCCCTTTTGCGGTTTTTGATGATTCGGCCCAAGCCCTCCATAAGAATGACAAAAGAAAGGAGAAATCGGATCCTGCCCGATTCCCTGGATGGAGTGAAGGGACAACGGGGGATCCATTTACGGGCGGAAGAGACTCGAGGACAACACCTTTATCACCAGAGTTGATCCGATGTTGAGTCGAACGAAAGCTTCAAGACGGCCTCCAGTAGTTCCGGCTTAATTTATCATGGAAGCTTTTGACAGTCAAGTTGGATAATCATGCCAGCACTTCTGTGGCTTGAAGGGAGTGGATCATCTCATGCGCGGAAAAGGATGTTGTCCTGTCATCTCTACCTTCAACAAAGCCATATTTCTCCTCAAGCCAATACGTAGGGAGGATATGCTTCAATGTTTGTTAGCCATCACCTTAGATATGATTTTATAGAGTACATTGCAAAGGGCTATGGGGCGGGATTTCGGCAGGAATTGTGGTACCCTCTTCCTTGGGAATCAAAGCAATAAAGTAGAGTTAAGGGATTTCAAGATGGAGGAATTTTTATGGGAGTCTTGGCCAAGCTTCCCAAATCTCATTACGCACAATGTCCCAACAAGCTTTGAAGAAATCAATTGTAAGGCCATCGGGCCAAGACGACTTACCATTGGGCATTTCTTGCCTCCTTCTTCCACTTCAATTAAGTAACGAAATTTGGTCAATTTTAGATTGTGGTCCTGCGATAAAATCCTGGGATGGAGGCCATGACTTCTAGGATTGCCCCTTCCTTGTCCATAGCCGGTTCGGTGGCAATTTGAGCAAAGTGGTTGACCAAGAGGGTAGAGATGTCCTTATGCAATTTATAAGAGTTCCCTTATGCATCTTTTAGATGGATGATTTTGTTGGTAAATCTGTAGTCTGTAAGGCGGATCTATGAATTTTTTGTATTCTTATTCCCTTCCTTAAGCCATTGGACACGGGATTTACGTTTCCATAAGATCTCCTCCACCAAACATCTTTCGTCCCATTATTTCTGAAGTCTGCTCAACACGAGATGGAGTCTTGGGAAATTTCCTCATTTATCCAATCCTTATGCAACCATTCCATCTTATTCTTCCAAGACAATATTCTCCTTGAAGATGTTCTCGAACACCTCATGGTTCAGAGTATGAAGTCGGGCTTTAATATGTTTCGAGTTTTTCTTGATATTGAGAACGTCTTCGTACCCTTAATCATAAGGGGTTCATGCCACCATTGCTTAATTTTTGATTTGAAATCGAGGTGGTCTAGCAGATCTCTAAAATCTTAAGGGCTGTTCTTAGGAGTGCCCAAAATGGCAACATCCGGGGTGATGGTCCGGTGGTCGAGCCCCACTTGGAATGGTGTACGTATCCACTATGACACCCTCGAGAGGATATATTCGATTATGAGAAATGATCTATTCTCGAAGAAATCATGCATCCCCTCCTCTTGTTATTCCGGAGTGCTGCAACCGCTCTTTTAGAGAATATCGTTGTTTTGGAGGACCTAATGAAGTGACTAAGAACCTCTGCATCCACAGTTAAGCCTCATCGGCCCCCCTTCTTTTCTCTTAACTAGGTTATCATATTAAAATCCCCCCGTAGATCCCTTTAACACCGAGTGTAGTTGCCGAGATTTGAGGCGGTCCATGAAACAACTTTTCTTCTAATGTTTGGGGGCCATATACATTAGTACATAAATATGTACCGGGTTCCTCCCTATAATTTGCATCTCGAGGATACATAAGACCTTTTTTCTTAAGTTTGCATTAACCGGATAAGGAAAGAGTGGGAAGTTCCAAAATGTTACCGGAACCTCCTTCTAGCCCATTTCCCTCCACCTCTGGTAGTCCCATTCTTTTCCATTTTTCCTACTTATCTCTTGCATCTTCTTACTTGAACATTTAGTTTCTTGTAGAAAGATCATATTTGGGTTTTCATTTCGACTTTCTTCTTGAGAAGTATTTGTTTTCAACGGCTATTTAGCCCTCTAACATTCCATGGTAAGATCTTCATGATAAAAAAAAATAAGTTAAGAAGAGGATGTGGAAATCCTCGAGGGCTTTCATCTTACCTAAATTTATGAGCAATTTGAACTAATTCATGGAAGACTTCGTTGTTAGATTTTCTTCCTCTCTTGCGCCTATGTTTGGCCTTACGGTGTCAATGCCGTCACCTGGTACATTCAAACCCTTACTACATTCACTTAATTTCTCTTTGACACTAAGTCTACCTCTTGTTGGGCCGAGAAGAGGAAATTCGGCTCCCCAATCACTTCTTACGTCGGGATGTGTTCCAATCCTCTTTTCTTTATTTGTTCCACCATAGTGTTTAGGTCTATTCCTTCTCGTTCTAGGATATCCCTCGGCTCAAGGTCTTAAAATTGCTTGATTCACTTATTTCCATTTCCATCTCCCTCGGTATCTTCATCATCGCTTGGTGCCTTCTAGGGTATCTTCCGGAGTGATCTGTTAGAATATAGGATGCACTTCGGAAGTCCCAAAGTCCCGTGCAGTCACGACATTTGGGAGTCTTCGGCTGTGTCATTCTTAGATCCCAAAACTTCAAAGGCATTACCTATGCCTTATTTGATATCCTTGTTTGATACAGTTTCTTCGGTTTTCTCTACGTTTGTCTCCCACTTGGACGGAAAAAGCATTCAGTCTTTAGTAGCCTTCTTACTCTTCATTTCTTATTTAAGGCAGCGTTCTCACGAGCAGTGTCCATGCTCATGAAATCTCTGACAGGGATTGCTCATGAGTCAGTAGCTGAAAGAAAACATCTCTAAATTCAAGCCCATGATCCTTCGTCTCAAAAAATACGAGACAATCACATTCCACACAAATTCACACCACGGGAGGTATACCTTTTTTTAGGAGTTGCCCTCAGAGGCTTGGACAAACTTTCCCAACTTGTTACTTGTCTGTTCAAGCGGCAGAGAACTCAATGATCGATAGGGAGAGAGAAAATGCGGATCCATCAATTTATGTGTAAAAGTTTCCTAAATATGGGCGAAGTTAGGTTTCCATGGCCTCATATAGACCTCTTTGAGGCATAGAAATAGGGACCCCATCGAATGCGATCTTTGTCTTCCCGGGTCACTTAAAAGCAATGAAGTAAAGAAACCCTTAGCCCCAAGATGGAGCCGGACATCGCCTTGGGAGTTTCAACGCTATTTTATTGAAGGAACAAGGGTTTTGATTAAGCTGAAAACCCATAATTTTTAAATCGAGTGCATGTGTGCCATATGGTCCCTGTAATCTTGCATTTACGGATGCAGCAATGACTCGAAGACTTTTCGAGGTTTTCGGCTTGCGGCCGTTCTCCCCTTGTTTTACTCTCTGTGGCAGATCTTTGACGGATCCGAGCCTCTTGGGGTTGGGCTTGGTTTCTACGGTGTCTTTTATCCCTTCTTTTGTCCCAGGGATTCATAACCACAGGATTAGGGCTCGCTTTGTCTTTACTTTCCAATATCTTGATTCCATTTCTGCTTTTGACCGGTGTCTCTTTGGTTGTCTTGCTCGCCTTCTTCTATTGTCCCACCTCATATTTCCTCTGATTCCAGGCTTAATAATCACACACCCCTTAGCCAGGCCTTCTCCTTTATCCCTAATGACTTGTTTGTAAGAAGGGGCCCCATTGGCCCCGCTCGTCTCATGTGAGTGGCGGGGCGGCCCACGCCTCGAGCTGCGCCAGAAGGGCCACGCCCTTCGCGAGGAGCTTTACTACGGTCACTCAGCTGCACCACAGACCCTGCAATTCCCTTGTGTATGATTACTATTATCTTTTATTTGGTATCTATTTTTATAAAGAATCTAGGTGTGTATTACTTTAATGTAAGGTTCAAAACTTAAACATATCTTGCCACCTTCTACTTTTTCCTCCATATTAGCATCATACATTAGTTTTGTAGTATAATTGTCAAAGACATCACCAAAAACTCATAATCACGTTCATGCGTTAAAAAGGTTTTTATGGGGATGTCTTTAGCACTCCCTCGTATGAATTGACTATATACGAAAACAAGATCAACATGGGAAAAGAAAATTTATCTTTGCAAATAATCCAATAATTCATTAATAACAATAATAGGAAACTTGTATTCAATGGCCATTTTTTCAGCTCTTTATAATTTGGACACACATGCGGTGAACCTTCCATTTTTGTAAGCATCACCACTAGCGAGGAAAAAGTACATTTGGCTCGGTTGAATGACACCAACCTCAAACATTTCTTGAACCATACACTCAATATCACTTTTGTGCATGTGGATTCTTAAATGGTATGATGTTAGGTGATACATTTCTCGATTAGAGAATGATTAGCATGGTCATGACCTCAAGCGAGTGGAAGACCTTCAATCATCTCTCCAAATACCTTAGAATGATTGTTGATAACTTTTTTGGAGATCCAAAGGAATGAAGGGTTTCAATATTTGAGCATCTAGTGACACTTAATTTGTGTAATTACACCATATACTCCTCTCTTGCAATATTGGCATGATATTAGAGCTTATCACTTTAGAAAGTTTCCCTTGAACACCTATCAGTTCAAATTCCTTGTCTTACGATGAAAATCTCGTGAAATGTTCCTCAAAATGAAGAGTCATTGTTCTTGATGATTTTTACCATGCCACCCCTAATATAGCATTAGCAATACCCATTTGGATTGTAATCACTAGTCTATCCAATAAATCGTCCCCATAGTGAGCTTATATTATGGAACTATCTAAATAATGTATGGTACCTTAAAACAATTGTTACTTGAAATTTTGGTTCTAGATATATAAAGAAATTAAAGTTTGCTGGTGCAAACAATGAAGTTATGGGTATTACTAGAATCAATCAATTATATTAACTTATTCTTTTTAATATATCCTTCTATCTCGAGAGTTTAAGGAAGTAGTCTTTTATAATTTTAGATCTTGCAACTATTACAAACATTGATCATCTTCCTAATTGCAATATACGTAAAATAATTTCCTCCTACACTTATGCCCTTGCTATACTTGTTGCAACAATTGAAGCATGGTCCCTTTCCCTTATTTCATACATCTCTTGGTACATCAATATTGTAGGTTTAGTGAAATTTAGGAGAAGACATCTTGTTATCATGGTTTTTAGTGGCTACCCTTCAAGTAGTCATACTTTTGCTACTTTCACCCTTATCGGTAAAAGCATGCTCTAAGTATTTGGGATTTCCAATGGATGCACCTCATGTTGAATGCTCTCATTTAACATCCCCATAAAGATCCTCTAGAATGTCCTTTATATTAATCTCAAATTTTTCAAATTGTTGGATAGTAGTCGATAATTGGAAATATTTGTTCAAAGATTTATCAATTGACTTAAGAATGTGTTATTCTTAATATCTCAACAAAATGTTATCAATTCATGCAGCAAAAGTGGACAAGAGACAATCAAATATTTTTTTTGTTCATGAAAACATTGGTGCCAAAAAAAGCTGGTAAGGCTCTAAGTACAATGTCATACATTTGTCTAAAAAATATTGTTCATAACTTACTTGAAGATGTCTTTTAGTTTATGTATGGTGGTTTTTGTGCCTCATCGATTACAAGTACAACATGAATATATTTATATATCTTATCCATGGGTTAATTGATCAATACAAACAAGGCTACTTTTGTGAATCAACCTATTTATCCATTCATTCTCGATAATATTACTATCATTTTCTTCCATGGATCAACTACGATTTCACTACCATACGACCATCTCATTACAAATTTCAACATTATGAATTCCAAGTATCGTAAATATAATTAGAATTAAAGTATTATGTTAAAGCAAAAAATATGATTTATGTATCTTACATTAAGGTAATATTTAGTTTCCCATTTCAAATGTTCATACTTGTTGCAATGCTTTTTAGTTGTTGACCTACTAATTCTTCATTTTTTTGTTTTCATTTGGTGCCGGGAACTAACATTTCAAATCACCAATTATCAGAAGTTTGGGATGATTTTGGAATGTTTTTCACAATCATTTGTGTGCATAAAAATAATGTATTAATCAAAGATCAATTTCCATGATGAAAGAAAATGTTTCTTTGTTTACATCATCTATATAAAATAAATATATTAATCGAATCAATATCCATGATGAGAGAAAAATTTTCTTTGTTTACATTATCTATATAAGCCAATTGGTGAGATACACCAATGTTTGAGTCGATATTGTTCGATATTGTTTTTATATTACCAACAATATATTTACTTGTTCATTAGTATATATTCAAATAAAATAAGAAATACATAATTTAAATTATTTTTAAAAATGTAACTAACAATAAAAAATATTATGGATAAAAATTTACTTATAACATTATGTCACATAATCACAACTCTTTAAAAAAAGGAAAAAAAAGTTGCTTTCTTTCACACAATGTCTTTAGAAAGTATAACTACTCATCGATTTAAAAAATAAAAAAAATAAAATACCCACATATGTCAATTACCAAATTTTAATCAATGTACAACCTAATATTATGTATTATGGAGACTTGGCGTTGATTAAGGGGCATCTTAAATGTCTATTTACCAATGCTTGTTAAGAACCAAAAACAATATATAATAAAAATTTCACCAATTTTAAAACTATGTGTTTCATGTACAAATTAATTGTAGATTCAATATTGCTAATGTAATTTTTTAAAACATAAGACTCAAATCTACTCTACTCATACGGAAAACAATTCTCGATTGAGAAGCAATATAACTTATGCGGCATCAATTATTACATAGCTTACCACGGATATCTGGGGAAAGCCATTTGTAAGCCCCTTCATATCCATATTTGCATTAGTCGAAAATAGAGAAGAGTCTGATGTTTGCTCAAGCACGAACAATCTATGCACAAGTATAATCTATCTCATTTGCCTCACAAGTGACTCACAGCCAACATAGCCAATTCGATGCATTCAAGCTCTTATTTCCTTCCTATTGTTCGAATAATCGCCCTATAAATTAGAGAAATACGCATCCCCAAAGCTAATCTATAACTCATTCTACGCGCATGTACCAATGTCCCCTAATAATAATAATAAATAATATAATATAATATTGTTTTAAATAAATAGTAAATAAATAAGAAATCAATAATAGTAAATAAATAAAATAGTAAATAATAAATTCGGGATCTAAATAAAATATATAAAACTAAACTATAAAAATAAGTCAAGCTAATAAGCAAAAAAAGGAATAAAAATAATAAAATAATTGAACTAAAAGAAAACTATAAAAATAGTAAAAAAAAAAGTAATGTTAATGAAAATTAAAATGGAATAAAATAAAGAAAGAGTTAAATTAGAGAAACATTAAATTAAGTAAAACTTAAAAATAAAGAAAATAAAAGTTGCATGTTGAAAAAGGGAATGTGTGCATCACAGTTCCCTTCCGTGTTTGGTCTATTTAATAGACATTGTGGAAGATGAGATTCATCATTCGTTCATCCATTCTCTTGGGAGAAAGGTATTGTGAGACAAGGATTCCTGGCGGTAGTATGTTGATTGAGGGCTTGAAGGTGGCAGTTGTAGATGGGTTACATGTAGGCTGAACCTACGGTTTGAGGTGGTCGTCCCAAAACTTTTGTGGTTAGCGAGATTCGGATAATGTTCAACTTTAGATTTTCAGAAGTAGAATATCGTCGTTACAAGTAAGTCGTCTATGCTCGTTTTTTTTTGAAAATTCTATGTTTAATTAGTTGAATAGTTTTTTGTGTTTATTATTAATTTCATATTTGATATAGTCGTTGTATGTTAAATTTTTGGGGTTATTCTGATTTGTTTTGATATATATGGTAACTGATTACTATGACAATGTAAAATGGGGAGATGAATGGAAAAGGGTAAAATATAAACACTAAAAGTAATTGAGTAGAAATTTCATGAAAACATGAAAACTAGCCTATATGGGAGCATAATAGAAATATTTTTGTACTCTGTAGTGGAAAATGGACATGGAATTACAAAAATATCTTCATATCAAAATGCGATAAGGATCAACTTTGAAGTCAGATGAGGATAATTCCCTCTGAAAGGAGAAAGCATTTCCAATCCATGGATGAGATTATTTGATCATGATATTGATAAAGAAGTCATCTCACGAAATTACAAAAAAAAATAAAATTACGGTCATGTTGGGTTAAGGAAGCAATTAACCTATTAGGGGTCCTATAATATAGGATCTCAAGGTGATTGGATATATTATCTGGTTATTTGATGTTTGTATGGATTTTTCAATTTGCAAATGATTTCCCAAAGAAAAGTAAAAAGAAAAAAGACATATAAAAGAAAATGAGAAAAGGCTATTTAAAAAAATGAATAAAGAGACAAAAGAAAAAGAAAGAAAAAACGATTAAGAGAAAAAAGAATAAAAACAAAATGAGAACCCCCGAAAAAGAAAAAGAAAAAGAAATAGTACTAAAAGTCACGCAAATTTAAATGCCACTACTAATAGATAGTTTCTTTTTGTCAAATAAAGTAAAGGTTGTGTGAAACTTGTTAAAATGCCACAATCATTAGTCATTTGTTTAATCATACGGACTTAATCATGGTTAAATAAGTTTAAATTTATGTTAATTAGACTGAGAATAAGATTAGCCAAACTGTTTAATCTTGGCTAATGATTAATTGAGTAGAAAATGGTAGTGGTTCAATTGTTTAAGGTTGAATAAATGGAGAAATGAGGATAAAATAGAATAGGATTTTAGTTTTTCTAAGAAGTAAAATAGGGGTTTACTAGTCTAAATGCACCACTTGGGAAGAAATAAATTGTTTTTTAACTTATTTTATACTTGAAAAAATTGATTAAAGGAGGGTAGGGGAATAATTTTTATTTCAAAAAGACTCATATTTACATTTTAGCCTAAGTTTTCAAAATATTATGTAAAAGCGAAAAAAGGCTAATGTTGGGGTTCATTGATGTTTTAAAACCCAAATTCACTGTCATTTATATAAAGTCATTACATGACAAACAATTATGTCGTGTTGTGGTTAAAGTGCACATTATTCAACCGCATGATCATTTGACGCAACGGATCAACGGTAGGTTCAGCCCCAGCCCCCCCTCTCCACCTCACTATCTTTCTCAGTGGGAGAGAGAGGGTCTGAAAAGATGGTTTTCCCCGTCGGGTCCCATGCTACATGACACCTTCCACGCACCGCACCCCTGCCTAATTCCACTATCGCCCTCGACCCCCTCCGAAAACCACTTCCCCTCATCTCTTCCCCAACGGCTCTACCCTCCCTCCTTCCTCCATTTATTCCATGCCATGTCATTTCTAACAATTACCCTATGATCCCCTTCTGCAGGAGAGTATAGTTTACGCATTAAATTCTCTCGGGCAATCATTTGAATATAATGGATACATGCACCTTTCTGTTGAAAACCTGCAAATGCTTTTAAACACTAACCATCTCCACATTTCACCTTTATGTTGCATAATTCTCTGCAAATTAATTTTTGATGCAGTTTGCAAGTGTTGCCGATCAAGTTATCAACTAATCAGAGCACGTGATCGAGCACCAACGTCTCGTTTCCTTCTCCACGATCAACTCTACGGACACACATAGCCAGGTCAATCAACCATTCATCTTCCTCATCCCAGATTCTATTAAAATTATTCATTGATAAAGATGCCTCCTAGAGAAAAAGCAGGAGACTCTTTCCAACCCCCTTGGTTCATCCTCAAATGACCTAGACCATCCTACCATAGCCTACCATCGAGACTATAAAATCTTCGAGACACGATGTGATTTGAACTCTTCGGGCTACGGTAGCTCAAGGAGCAAGAGATTTGTTGATAAAAACGAGATGAAATTCAGACTCTGAGAGTCAATCTCCCTCACTATATTTTCCAAATACTTCCATTCTCAGAATTGTGTGAGAATATGCCAAGCTGTTATGTCCCTAATCAAAGAGGAGTATAGCCCCTGTACAGTAGGTACTGCCATTAACATGAAAACATAAGATCGGATAATTACAGGCCCCATCTATAGAAAATAGTACCCATTCTCCATGAATCTAATGACAAAAATATACCCGAAACTTTATTTTCCCGGGAGAGCCATGATTTTTAGCCTTTTCCTGCAAAATACCCAATTACCAAGAAAACATCCACCATATCCTTCTTCTATCTTCTTTGATCAAGGCAAATAAATTATATACGCCAATATCATGTATTTTGGATTATTATTCGACCAATGGGTAGATGAACCCATCTTGGATTTCTTGTCCATTTTTCCTGATAGTAAGCCTTCTATTATCATTAATTTGTCAATTTCGTGATGCTGATGTGAACAGTGTGAGTTTGTAGAGGAAGTGTTCAAATATACTTCAATTTTTGTCTACATTTTTCTATATTATTAAGAGCGAGGCAGTTTAATTTTCCATGCGAAGTGGATGAAAGAAATGAAAGCGGTCGGTCATATTTTTGGTATTCTTTAGTGATGAGGGAATGAGAAATAATTCTTACAAAGCAATTACATTGAGCAATTTATCCACCCAACAATGAGTGTATTAAATAGTTGACATAACGCTAGAGATCGGTAGGGAAATTAAAATAATCTTACATCTAATAGAACAAGTAAATAATAGAGGCGGTACTTGTACCGGAACTACACTCCAATCATAGTGTATGGGTGTGATTTGTACAAATCAGAAGCTTCCAAAATACATCCCCATGAGCATTTTTGCATTGGAATACATCAGACAAATGCTTAGTGGATGAGATATACTTTTTGTTGGCCAAGAAGAAATCACGAGTCTAGAATCAAGACACGGATTGGTCCCTTTATATGTAACAAAAAATCAACCAGGAAAAGCCAGATAAGCTTCTCAGAGGGTGAATTTCAGCCTAGTTTGACATGGTGTTACATGACCCTATGGTATTATTTCCAAATTGAGAGTGGGAAATGGCTTCTCCATACACTCATACAGAGACCTAAAATTTAGATATATGTGAACCAACTAACTTAGAGAGGATACCTTGCGGGGCGAGGAACAACTTGCTTTTACATTCACTTCTAAAACTCTTGTTCCTTAAGAAAACCAGCAAAAGAAAAAGAAGAAGGAGTCACCTTTAGTGACGGACAATGTGAGGAAGGAATTTAAAATTATGTACATGAAGAGCAAAAAATTTGAATCAGCCGGATGCGAGAGAAGAATTGAACAATAGAGATTTGCCATGATAGTCATGGAAACACCATCTTCCTCTCGGGCGGGTGGCAAGTTTGCGCATCTCCCACGGTGTCATCGGTATACCGGGAGAAACAAAACATTGTCCCAACTACAAGGTTGTTCAAGGGGTATAAGACTATTTTGACAATTTAGAGAAATAAAACTTAAGAATGAGATTCTTCATAATAACACCTATACTCAGTTTTGAACGGGCTGACTCCGCAGTAGGCTACTTTCGAGTTTTTGATTCAAAGTATGCAATGGCCTTCCTTGAGGCTCAATCCCACAGCCTAAATCAACATCAGATTATAAGAATAAAACTTTTGAGTTTTATACTAAAGATATTCATCCCATTGACCAAATGAAGATGCATAAAAAAACCGGTGAAATGATTTTCTCCACTCAACAACACTACTATGACAATTTCCGATTACGGGTTTCATTTTCTAATATTCAGTCACAGTTGAAGATGGATAAGATTTCTTCTCTTGCAAAGAAGACACGAGGATTAAATCCTTAGAGTAATTAGTAGTGAAGATGGGTTATGATACTAAGAACATGAAAGTTGTAGAGGAGTTGATAAAGAAAAATAATGTTGACATTGCGGCATTGAGGAAGCGGCTGAAATTACTAGCCACTAAAAGCCCTCTCACAAAGGATATTAAAAAAATCAGAGACTCATAAAGGTGACATGATGAAGCTAATCATGGAACATAACGCTCAGTTAGAAGGGTGACTAAGTTGGAAAGTGAGGAAAGGAATGAGAGTGAAAAATTTTCCATGGTTCACTCTAGATGTTGTACCTCTTACGGCAATTCCCACCACATCAACTACACCTTCCACACGATCTGACAGGGGTGTTGACCAGTTGACAAAGTCTGTTAAAGACTGTCAATTCGGATATAAGAGATTAAAATTGTAGGGACGGTCAAAGCACTACAATATCAAAAGACCAAGAGTGAAGCTTCACACCTTCTTTGAAGCTCGAGAAATCTGGCGATTGAAAAGTACAAAAAGAGAATCGGTTATTGGATATACCTTGGCCCAAGCTAAGGAAATTATTTACTGGTATTCTAAATTCTATGGCTGAAATTTGGCCATGTATTCCGATTATTTTTTTGAAATATTTTCTAAAGAAAATACTTGAGGCCATTACGAATCCCGAGAGAACAATTGGGTGATATGTACGCGAAAGCTACAAACATCATTAATTTCTTGAATTCAAAAGATAGTTATGAGTTCGATGATTTAGGAATGATGATAGGACAATTTTTTTGGAGGTGTTAGTGTCAGCCTTTGCAGCCTTCCTCCGATGATCAAGCATGCTCTTACAAAGTGATTTTAAGGTGTCGAAGGTCAAATTTTGTCATTTCGGTGGTCATGACAAATTTGGTCGCTAGGTATTAGGTCTAGGGTTTTCTTTAGAGTTGTCCAAATGTTGGTCCCGTCACCATTCAATGAGTGTACCATCATTCGAGAGGGTTTCATCATCATGTCGAGTTCCAAGGTCATTTTACACCTTGTTCATGCTTGATTGTGCACTAGGTAAGTTTCATTTCCCTCTCTGGGGTTTTTGAAGGTAATTTCTCTTGGATGGTCAAATCATCGACAAAGCTTGCTTCAATCACGATGTTCATACACCTTCCTCTATCCTTAATGTACCTTATTAAAAACACTCCCCATCACTAAGATCCCCCAAATTCCTCATTTTTGCACAAACCCTAGTTTCTTGCTACAACTTGGCAATTTTCTAGGCTAGGCTGTGTTTTTCCCTTTTGGACCCCTTCCCCTCACTCAATCTCTGAAATTCCACTTTCTCCTGCTTCCTAACATCCTCCCCTGCTACAAAAATTTCTCAAGAATTTAGAGCCCTTATTTCCTTCATTTAAGCCATTTCGACAAATCCCTTGTTCCACACACATCGGGATAGGTTTCACTAAAATGATGTTTCTGAAAAATAAAAGGTCTAATTTGGAAAACTGAGAGAGGTGTTTTGTCCAAAATAGGCCAGGAAGAAAAACCTCCTTCAATTTTTACACAGAATGTCATGGTTTTAGAGCAATGTCAAAAATGCGTAAGCCTTAGGAGAATTGATGCACCTGCAGTGACCTTGGAAAATCGGTATTTCTCTTAGCTTGGTTGGCCAAATGACTTGCTTGATGAGTCAAATGATAACTATACAAAAATATATATCAATTCACTATCATGAGCTCAATTTGGAGTTGATGAAGACCTTCAAAGTTGACTCTGCAACGACACTGCGCAGCAGGCGGCCTCATTTGCTCATTTGACCGAGTTTTGGGAGATTTGATTTTTGAAAAATAAATGAACTCAAATTGAAAAATTCTGTTGGGTTGGAAATTAGAATCAATAATATTTCAAATGGAAAGCTATCCTGCGCCTCATTTGGACACCGGGGAGAAGGCCTCCAAAAAAGCCTCTGTAAAAGTGCGCTACGCATTGAGCTTGGTGCGCGGCGCCATTGGTGAAACACAAAATTTTTTGCCATTCCTCTCCAACATCAAATTTGCTTGGTTTCTCAGGTTTGAGTAAGTCAAATCCACTCCTCTATTTCTCATAACTCGTGCTTGGTGTTGATTATGAGTTTATTATGAATATTTAGATACAAAACTAAACCTACTATCTTGTTGAGAAGTGCCTCCTTAGGGTTTGCAACTTGTTCTGCAGTGTCAATCATCCCACCTCCCCACCTTGTTTTCCCATATCCCATAAAGCATTTATCTCATCACTACACCATACTTGACTATCCCTACAAAAAGTAGCCAAAATTTTCATCATTCAACTCCAAGATCGGAGAAACAAGCAAAACGGAGTTGTGTGGAAAGTGCCAAAGTTACCTTGACACTAGGAAGTGGGTTTGTCAAATGAAAAATCAAAACACATTGGTTTTCAAGTTCAAGCTCCATTTTCCCGCAGAGTCATCAAAGCCAAAGAAAATCCTTGGAGGGCGAAGTCGAGTGTGAAATCCAAACTATGGTGAAAGTGGCTGCGCGGCGCATTGGGCGGCCGACGCGGTGCTGCCCAGGCGGCCATGGCCGCGTGGCTTAGGCTTTGTGCGGTGTAAAAATTACAACGGTAATGGTACCTCTGACACACTTGTAGTAGCATTGAGGTGGCTAACGTGACATATGGAAACCTCAAGCTGGAATTTTTCCATTTCTTCATCAAATTTAAGCTTGACACAAATTTTTAGCTCCAGTGGTTCACGGGTCAGCAAATTTCCATTGGAGTGTTTAGTGTTGTTTGAAAGGTTGGAATATGAGAATTTGAATGATTGAAAGTGTAAACCCTCATTTAATTCAAGGCTTGCTCTTGGGGTTGAAATTGGTGTTTTGCAATTGTAATTTTGGTGCAAGTCTCCGTTTTCCACAGTCCTTTCCTTTCCTTAATCCTATCATTATAGTCAAAATCATATGCACCTAACCTCCCAAACCACTTATATCCCTTTCCTATTCCCTCATAATCCCATTTATCACTCATATCACTTGTGCACAATCATATTTTCCCTATCCTAAAACCTACCATTCCCTATCATTTTCCCCTCTCCCATATCATTTGCAACAAATACACGAATCTAGGATTCTAAATACGGTCAAGTGGCCACATTTAACACATTTCAAATCACTTGGTAAGATCTTATATACCGGCTTGTCCCTTTTTCCTCAGTCCCTCATTTCCATTGCTTTTATTTGGCACTTGGAGACAAAGACATCAAGTCCTCATTTATCATTTTCAATCAACCAAAAATACACTTGTCATACACATTGCAACATCATGATGAACACGAGATTCATCATATGAACAAGGCAGGTGATTATGCTGAATTGCATGCACCGGGAGAGGGCAACTGAAACGTCGGAAAAGGCTGATCCACTCAAATCTTGGCGAAGCTTCTTTGGCTGAGCATGGAACATGATGGGAGCCTTCACTCCAAGTTTCAACAAATTTGGAATAAATTTTGTCATTTTTTGAAATTTTGGTCGCGAAAGCAGTTTTTATTTAGACGCGTTGCACACCACTTGGCGCGCGCTTATGATTGGGACATATTCTGGAGGAAAAATTGATATTTTTTAGTTTATGATAAATTATGCATGCTCACGAATGGATGAGAGATTTCATCAAGTTACGGAGTGGATTTTAAAGGGTCAAAAACGGCTTAGAAAATGGCCTTTGCCACCGCACACACACACAGAACCAGTCTTGGGAATTGAAGTTTTGGAGGAAAAATAAACTCCAAAGTAAGAAAATTCCGCCCAAGGTTGGATAGTAGACAGGCAGGGCTTTCCAACGAGTATCATGAGCTCAATTTGGAATTTTTGAAAGTGCCTCAAAAACAGGCTGCATCAGGCGCGACGCATTGAGTTTTTGGAGCTGACAGCATAGAGGACTTTTACCTATTTTCACCCTTATTTCAGGTAGCCAGTTTTGACTAGTTTCACTTTTTGATGTAATTCTTGATCTACCTTGATGTAATTTGATGACTATGATGTAATTTTGGCACATATTTACTTGTTCGAGGATTATTCACTAAAAAGTGAAAATTAAATGTTAGATCAGTTTCCTTCCATATAGAGGCAAGTTGTTTTGATTGCCTGAATTTCGGTCCTTGTTTAAAATTGTGAAACTGGCACTCCTAGGGATGACTTATTACAAAGAAGCACGGAAGAAGTTGAAATTTTCTATATATTGTATTTTACGAGACATTTCGAGTTGGACTCTTAGAATAGTTTAGCACTTCATTGTATATACATACTGCATTTTTGGCAAAGGAGAAGGAGCCAGAGTTTTGCGGCACTTGTTGGGATCCTTGTGGCCTCGAGTTTTGATGATATTTTACACTCCATGTATTGTAAGTTCATTAATGTTATATGTATGCCATTTCCTTCTCTTTGCTTCGAAATTAAACAAATGAGTAACTAAGGTAGAATTCATTAGTTGGGCAGTGCTCTGCCTTAAAATTTTGTTTAGTTTTATATGTTTTTAATCGGTTGAAGAGGATCCTTACCCTCTTGCCCTCTTTAGCTCCTCGAGTATTTCTATCCATTCATTCAATCTAAGACATCAAGCCATTGCCTTCCCTTGCCCCAACTTGAAATCTGCCAGAAATTTATCCTCATCCCCAAGCCAAAAGCTGCCTTTTCCTTTTTCCAACAAAAAAAAAACCCTAAAAATCATTCCAAACTCCTTGATTAATATACCTAGCCTAAAATTAGCACTCATTTAAGTCATCTCAGACCCTATTGATCATTTTTGCGAGTTTGACCCGGAGAGAGCCCTCTCCTATTTTGGTAGGGCCAAGCTACCGGAGGCGGCGTGGTTGGTGTTACCACTGAATCCTGCCTTCTTTGACACGAGGTGGATTTGGGCTATCATAAGAGGTAAATAAGATTCGACTAAAAAGAATCTTATTGCTCAATTGGAGGAGAAGTGTCGAGGAGTTTGGAAATAATAGTCAACGAGATTTTCAGGATAGAAGCTCTAATTTAGAAAGGGCTACCAAATTTGTTTGTAATTAATGATAAATTAATTACTCATGAAGATACATTATAAAACTGAAGGAGGTAGCCGAGAGATAGTTGGTTTGCAAACATCAAAGGCAACATGGCAGGTAGAGCTTTCTTAGAAGCAATGGGGAATGATTTCTTTATCTAGCATGAGTCAAATCATATTTTTTTAGTAGGGGCAACATTTGCAAAGTATACTAATATTGATGAAATTTAACGGAAGGTAACTAAATTAACATTCCGGATGAAGACAAATGTGATAAACTCTGTGAGTTAATATAGGCGATTGGTAATTTGAATGTAGTAAGATATGCCGGCTTACATTAAACAACACATCGACTAGCGCAATACGAGAAAAAAGGCCAATTCATCAACAACTCCTCCAAAGTAAGGCCACATCTCCACGTATTAGTTGTCACCTTACTGTGCGGGGAATCGATAATCTTTTTTATAGTAGTGCTAAGTATACACTTTATGTTGAGACGCGATTTTGTAATGATTTTGTAACTATTGTATAAATACTTCACATTTTGAGAAGTATTCCAGTTAGAACCTTCAGATATAATTTCTCAATTTATTGTAATTTTTTGGTTCTTTGGACTCATCAATAATACAAGGACATTCTTCACGGGATTCATGTGGTCTACGAATTGGTGATGTGTTTCTCTTGTTCATGTGTGTATTCGTTGTTTTCTCTCAGCATTATTTCTTAAAAAGCTTAATTACATTACGAAAATGGTGTGAATAGATTTGTTGAAATATACCTAATGCAAATTTGTAGGTAATTTCTATGTTTTCTCTTGAAGTCAAATTAAGAAATTCTTAATTTCTCCATAGTTATGCGAACCTTTTCATTTCTTGTTTCATATCATTTAAAAATTTTGAAAGATTCAAATAGTGCATAAACCTAACTTTTCCTTGTGAAACTTCTTTAAGTTTGATGCAAATCTAGCTATTTTTAGCTCCATATCCCAATGGAATTATAAGATTTCAATCAACAAAACAATCCATTCAAATCCCAAACAAACAAACAATTTTCTGAGTCATAACTAGCCTAAAATTTACATAAAAAAAGTTAAATTTTATGGAGAGATCCTTGTTGAAGTTGGCGGGGGCTAGATCCCGGCTTCCAAAGTGGTTTTGATGTTGTCCTTTGTGTTTACTCTCACAATCTCATAAATTACGGAAACGATAACATAACCCATGAATTCCTATAGGATGATGATGAATAGGAACAACATTCTTAGTTGGGAAGTAGTAACAATTTGATAATATGTTTAAATTAGACAGTGAAGAAGTTTCCATTGTTGAAGCTAGTAGACATGGAATATTAGGTAATTGAGACTAGGGGAAAATTAAATTATATCTATGAGGGAGTGAAGCAATGATTCAATCGAGAAAAATTATCTTAAAAATATGATTTTTATTTAATCGATAGAGTTAAAAATCTTTTTCTTTCTTTCTTTCATCTTTATATATATAAAACCATTTTAATAATGACAAAAATTATTTCATGACATTAATTAATTTAGTGATAATAAATATCATTATATTAAAGATTTATTTTCAAAGCGTAAAAATTTAGAATATAAATTATTAATTACAAAAATTACTTATTAGTAATATTAAGTAATGATGATTTCTAGTTATGAAACTTTTGAATGATTAAATAATATGGATTTCCTATGATATGATAAATAATTGGGTCAAATATGCTTTGAGGACATTTGCGTATCAAAAGGAGGAAGAACGATCATATTTTCCTTTCATCTAGGGGAAGATATTTTGGGTACAATATAAAATCCTGAAAATTGGGATATTTAACCTCCTATAAAGTGTTTATAGGATACAATCATACACATTCAACACTTAAATGAAATAAAATAGAAATAGACATGTTTCTTAATTCCTTAGTTAACTAGGATTGGTGGGAATTATATCGTTGAATCCTAGAAAGTGAAATTATTGGGCAGTACTAATTAGAGTATTAAAATATGAGTAGATAAAGTATATTGAAATGGATATCATTGGTTTTAACAACATTACATATTAAAAAGTGGAGGAAAATAACACAACATTGAAACATTAATTTTAACAACATGTATATTTTTGTATAGTAATTCATGGCATTTAGAAATACCCGAGACGTTAAGGAGAAGAAGCAACTTATAATTAGACTAAAATGGGGATGGCACCCTTTTATATGCTCCCCCTATAACTGCTTGAGGGTTTTTATAAGTATACATGTATTGTGTTAGAGCAATTCTTTTCCTAAGTCATGAGTCCATTTTAATTTTCAAGATTTAGATTTTGTAAATTTTAAAAAAAAATTGGTCGGCTAAATAAATTTCACATTAGCGCCTATTTTAGCCCTTTCGAGACAATATATTTTAATTATGTTTCTTTTTGTTTTCTTTTAATACGTGCTCATAAAATTCTGGTAACTTCCTAGGTAAAAAATAAAATAAAGAAAAAGATGCATGTTGCTTTGTGTCAAAGCCACATGTTTTAGTTTAAAACATGTTTTGAATTTTTTGTAGATTTAAATCACGTGATAGGATTGATATGCATTCCGATAATGGTAAGTTTAAAGTCATGGTATACGTGTAGTGTCTAGGTATCAATCACAATAACCAAGCTAGTTGTTGACCCCATCCTATACGTCGTAGGAGTTGGTATGGTTTCATGTCAAAGTACGTGATTTTGAATGGAAAATATCGTGGATCCCATGGTTAATGCAATGACCGTTTGAATGGCCACACATAGGCAATGCCAAAAAATTTAGGCCAATAAATCGGCATGCGGTCGGTGACTTCGATTCTGAATCCGCTTATTTTAAGCCACACAGCATGCCATACGAGGGCTACGTAGCCAACCGAAGACCATGATTTCTATCACATCGTACATCTACGGTCGAGATACTTACCATAATGAGAATCCATTGCATGGAAATTTGATTAAATATTGCCAATTCTTTAAATCACCAAGAAAGAAGGAGGAGTACCCGGTTGGCCAGGCTTAGGCATTTGTTGGAGAACAAGTTTTTTAGAAATGCAACGTGAGGGGAATGTAGATTTCGGACGGGATTTCAAGGAAGACACATCCAACACATGTTAGAGTTAGCTCTTTTAAGCTTTTCCACATCAAATTCAGCATATAGAGTTATTAATTTCTGAATACTGATAAAATAGGAGGAAAGATGAAATTAATTGAACCACAAGGTGTTGACCTAGTAGATGCGAATTCGAATGTGAGAAGGTTGTTTTCCAAGCGGGGTAGTATTCTGCGGCTCAAGGGCGAGAATCTGTCACTTAGGAGTAGCTCGGGGAGTTTGCAGAAGTTCTTTGATGGATAGGAAGACCTGATATGGTGTTAAATTAGGAGTATTTGTAGATTCAATTCTTTGAGGCATTCAGCCTTCCACAAGAATGAGAAAGGTGGTTTAAATTTCATGTTATCATTGGAGTAGCCTCCGTAGTTTCCTCAAGGATGGACATAAGTCCCAAGCTGGGCCAAAGAATTCCAGCCATCTACCTAAAAAATTAATGGGCGGAAGGCTGATAAACTCCTTGAAGATTTACCCTCACTTGTGAAAGGAGGTATGCGGTAGTGTTCTTTATCATATAGGATTATTTTCATGTTGCGGGTATGAAGACCTAAACTTGCCATACTTTCAGCGAAGTCGACAAATATGTCGGCCACGATTCAAACACATATTTATACTTCTACAATACGACTTGTATCATCAAGCTCTCATCAAAGTGTTAGTTGAAGAAGAGTTAAGGAAAATAAATCAAACATGGGACCATTCTTGTTTTACGAGCTGAGCCAACTTGCACCTACACCTCCATCTTCACAATAACACCCTCGGCACACCAAAAAGAACCAAGAGGAAGAGCTAAGAAGGAGGCATCCATAAACCAAGAGAAGAAAAATAACTTCTTCATTTAAGGTTGAAAGGGTTGGATAAGAAGAGAAGCTCCTCGGTAAATAAACCCAAGTCTATGAAAATAAAGTCCTCCCATTCCTCCTTTTCCTAATGTCTATACCGAGCTCAAAGAGGAAGGTCTCCAACTGAGATAAATATAAATCACGAGGTGCTACGAAAATTTGGGAAGCGAAATTCAATAGAAAAACAAAAAAATTATTAGCCCAAAAGTCGATGGGAAACTCCTTAAATATGCGAATTATGAGATCGGTAACAAGAAAAAAGAAAGAAGGAGGCCAAACCTATTGTTGTTACTAGAAAAAGACATACCAAATACAACAAAGTTCGAGGCTCAGAGTCCAAGGCTACGCAAAATCCAAGTTTATTGACAAAGGTCATTGATATAGAAGGAAAATCTAAGGGTTAAAGACAAAGGAATCGAAGAAAAGATAAAAACAAAACCCCTTTAGAGCGTGAAACGAGAACCCTAAAAAAGAAGAAACATCAAAAGGGTTCAAGGAGGAAAAGGCCATTGTCGAAAAGTATACAAGAACCACAGTGAATCATACGGTGACATCAAGTCGGACTTGGACAAGCTTGCTAAGGCTGCAACCCACATACAAGAAGAATCAAAAGGTTTCTTGATAAAACATATTTTTGCTTATCGAAGCTCAATTTGGAACAACAGCTCGGATTTCAAAGTGTATAAGTCTGCACATGTTTTTCATTGTTTTCTCTACATTTTTAAAAAATAAACGAGCGCTCTAGGAAATTCCTAGAGTGTTATAGTTTTTGCTCGATTCTGATTTTACGAATTTTGGGTTAGCGCTGTTTACAGTGATTTTTGACACGTGTCACCAAAATTTCCGAGCCATTTCGGAAAGATAGGGACTCATAACCAAATGGATATAACGAGTGATGGTGATAAGTGGTTATGAGGTTTTTAAGTCATATTGAATGAAGATACTTGGTTGTTAAGAACCAAAGACATGAGGAGACAAATCAACGAGAAAAGGAGATTGACATGTTAGCATACTCAATGAGTTCTACCCGGATTCTCTTCTCTTCTTTAGTTTATCTTTGTCTTTTTTAGTTATATTTCAATGGAATATGGTTTTTATGTCCTATGACACCTATATAATGTCCTCTCACACTCTCACTACATCAACAAAATAAAATCAATGTATTCCTTTATTTATCAAATTCATGTGTTGAATGCGAGTAAATGGGTACAGTTGTGGAAGACTTAACGATCCTTTCCACCAGCTTCAGATTTGGTTGAGGTAGTCTTGTAAAATCAATCACCCCAACTTCACTAGCCCTTTGATATATTCAGCCTTTATCATCTTCTAGAGGGCTACAAACGTTTTTGAACATATGTAAAAAATTATCGATCAATAACACTCCAACCACAACACCAAAATAGTCAAGTAGCCCAAGGAATGCGAGCTTTTCTCATGAACACATGAAGTCACTCCCCTAACTGCAGATTCAATAAATGCGAATTTAGCCTCATGGAGCTATAGCCGCTCCCATGGGTTGATCTCCATGTGACTATTGTTATGGAATCCAAATTTGGCATCATCCCCCATGACTTAGTCCAAGCTGGACATCATCCCCAAGGGACCAATGAAATAGGGTCTATTATCACCATTTTAGGATTGCTATATTTCTAAAGAAGAACAAATCATTTATGGCTTCTATTGTGATATTTCTAAGGTTTAAGTATATGTTATATCACTTATGAACTCACTAACGCAACCTCTAAAGGGGCTTAGCGCATTGCATAAACATCTTACATTCAAGGTGCCTTTATAATGCACTTCCCAGGCTATTCAGATGCATTGGTCAATTCGGACGAAATTCTCATTGTTCAGAGTCTCCACATGGCCAGGGCCTTCTAGAAGAGTCCATATGTGTCAAACTTCAGATCCAAGTGTCATCTAACACCTCTAAGCTTGGGAACATGTCTTGCCTATTATTAGAAAGTCATTCATTGAGAAACTACATAAGTTTATAAATTGAACCTGAGATCTAGTGCTAGAAAGGATAATTTTAGTAAAGAAATCTTTGTTTGATTCTCATTTGAGAGAGTGAAAGTACTGATATCTTCTTGGTGTGATGTTGGATGTGATGAAGGTGGGATGAAGCTAGAGTTGGTGGCATCAAATCAATCATTGGTTGTAACCTCCCCTTCTACTCTTTAATAAACATTACTATTCATTTTCCCATATATGTATCTGTATGTTTCTATTTCTCATGCAATGGACTCTTGAATGATATATATGTTTCATATCTAATTGATTTGAGTGATTAAGATAGTAAGCATATGTATATTGCAATCATTTGTTTGTTGTTCTCTTGTTTTATACTTTAGGCAATTAATCGGCGATCCTAAGTTGGATTGAAAAGCGACAACAAAAGCGACGGAGAAGGAGAAGAAGAAGCGCTTGGATCCTAGAAGTAGGTTCTTCTATCATTCCTGTGTGTCTATTTATTTTAGAGAAAGTGATAGAAAATTCTTTCATCTATATTTCAGTGCTACTTCCACTTGGGGAATTTGATTTATTCATAGATAATAATTACGCATATCAAATTGGCAACTTCGTTGGGGATTTTCCTATCATTCCTGGTGTTTTTGCCTTTGCTAATCCTCATCAGTAGCATTCACTTTTTAATTTATTAGACTTTTGAATGAAAGAATTGCATTAGAGGAATGTGTTTTATGCTTCCACCATTTTCAATCTGATGCTTTGCTTGATACCTTGTTAATTAAGACGCCTTTGCATTATAGTGCCTTGTCTCCGACTCGAGTGCGTTGCAGCGCCTTTGTCTCCTATTGAGACTGCGTTGCCTTAGCCAACAAATTCCATTCCAAATTTTTCATTGCTATCATTCTCGGCCATTTGTTTGTGTATTCTCAAATGTACATTACCTCTTAGAAACTAGTGAACTTACTTGAGTTAACTTCCTACTTGAAAAGGTAGAATTTGTTCAATGTATCTTTAGTGTTTCTTTATCATTGGCAAATCAAATTCAAAGTATTGTATTTCTGCCGTAGATCATTTGTTTTCGTAAAGGAAATTGTCGTTTCATTCTTCGTTTCACGTAGGAAAAATTGTAGTTTCATTCTTTATTTTCCTTGAGAATTTGTTATTTAAATTCCTTCTTTCTAAAGAAGAAAACATTTGTTTTTGTTGATTTTATGCATATAGTTTCCTTTCTTGCATTCACATTAAAGGAGCTGAAAGAAAAACATGCAAGTGAATATAATGGTGTGTGTGGTGCATAGGAATTAGTTAGAAAGCATTTTTGATTTGTGCTCTTTGTTTGTTTGCTCCAAAATTGATTTCTCTTTCCCTTAGTAGCTAAATTTTCATTGAAAAATATAAAAATGAAAATTTTGCTTACCATTTTAGTTTGAATTTTTAGGAATTTCCATCACATCACTCGGTGACGAACCTCAAAGACAAACTTTCTTAACAAGATCAACTTAAAATTTACATCAATTCACACAAGAAAACACTAGAACCATAACGATAACATTTAGAAGGTCTATCTTTAGAGAATATTACGGCATCATCAAACATCATAGAATGTCGTTAGCTTGTCCATGATACATTAAGTGTATTCCGAGCTCCACATATGTAAATGCTCGGAGCTCGTCATCTGATCGGAGTATATTAGGCAGTGTTCTAGTACGAAAAAGTATAAGGGGTGCTATATTGTCGGTTTCACATTAGGCAACGCTAATATGGACTTGGGCCTCCATGTACCTTTGGGTATATTTGGGAGGACAACTTTAGGTTGCTATCCATCCATAGTGAACCAATTCGGTCGCCTTGGAACTTGTGACCTGGCGAACACAACATTCGGGGTACCGTACTTCTTAGTTCCTGAGAATGATACTGCATTTGACAATTCTTGGGTAAAAATTTTACATGCCTATAATTGCCCTTTTTATTTTGTTGATTTGTTTTTGGTCATAAAATAAATGGAGTCATCATGGAAGAAGAATATCCCTTTCCTTGCTATTTGCTTAGAATAACACTGAAACTACCTTTACCGAAGCCGCCACGGTCGAAGACGAAAGCGACATCGGCTCTCGAAAATAGTACTATCGGTACCTGCAGTGCGACATCATCCTCACATATACCGGGGCCAGCTCAAGTTGTTTCTACGGATACGTTCCTCTCATTGTCAGACGAGTCCTCACAACTACCCATGAAGTCTCGTCCATCCAATCGGTGAGACCCTTATAGAACCCGACGTTGTTCAGCGCGGAAGTTGATCCGGATCCTGTCCTTTTTTCTAGAAAATATAAAGCCAAAGTCGAATGACGGAAGATGTTCTGTATCGGTGCCCCACAATCTATTATAGCCATTGAGTCTCCCATATCATCGATAAACCTCTAAAATATACTTTGGGCACATGCAAACTGACGAAATCCTTCCACATGGATTAATTTTGGTTGAAGAAATACTACAAGGTGAAACACCTTTAAAATCCAAATAATTTGATTGAGCTTTTACTGTCATAGTCTTTTCCTTAATCACCCTCCTATGATTTTGTTGATACTGTGTCTTTTAGAGTTCACGTGTGATCAATAGGTATACATTTGGTCAAATAACCATACTTTGAGCCAACATCTTGGTGGACCATCTATTCCAATTGCGACCTTTGCTCTTGCCTGCACATGCGATGTTCTACTTCACCAAAGTCACATTTATGAACGACACTGAGTCCACAGTTTACAATATTTATGGAACCTTCTTTGGTGCATCCTGAAGCCCATGGAATTCACCCCAATGTCATCGTCCTGTATTCTATTTGGTAAATCTATCTGCAAATCTTGAACGGATTGATCCCTTATAGACATCATCGAGCAATATCATGTTGGTCCATGGTATATTCCATCCATTACAATTTCAACTGGACTCTGTGTTGGAGAACAATATTTTCCATCTTATTATACTCCTCATGTTGGGGGGCAACCTATGGTCACCCATTTTGACGATACTCCGTCCTTATTTGGTTGTCCCTAATGTCGAGAATGAATGTTTGTCGGTGGCATCCCACTCTGCCCATCCCGACCACAGATGATTGTCCACTCATATCAGCCAGTTCAACTTTGTTGCACCTGTTAGGTCCCTATATTACTAGTATAGTCCCTTATTATTGTTAGTGTAACCCCCTTATTGTTATTATTGTGCCCTTGTAACCCCCATTTTTGTTATTATTGTGCCCTTAAATTATTGTTAGGTCGGCTAGGATACATTGTGGCCCATAGGATTACATTATGGCCCCATGGACTCCTATATATATATAGAAAGGGTTTTGTAGAGATTGTATCATCCAAGAATTGTTCATTTATGTAATGTATTGAGGTTTCCCCCTCGAAGTGGCTTATTTCGGCGTTGATATATATTTTTTTCTTCTATTTTTTGGAGCTAGTTACACGACATTTGAAATTGCTTGAGCTGGATTCTGGGGTTTAAGCTGCTCCAAACAGGTCATGATGGAATTTTCGATATAAATTTTTTTCTACAAAAGTTTGAAGCTGAAATTTTTAGGGTGCAGCTGAAATCCCAAGGAAGATTGTCTAAAAAGCCTAGGCTTGGTTGCCAATATTTTCGGAGATATCATCTGTGGAAGTTAGGTCTTTTTTCAATCTCCTAAACGAGTCATCGTGGAATTTTCACTACTTGATGTTTTCTGAAGGTTCAGAATCTGAAATTCATATGGTGCAAAGCTGAAATCTTGAGGAAATTCGTCAAAGAATTTAGAGCTTGGTTAACAATATTTTGGAGATATGATCTGTGGAAGGTAGTGCTTTTTCAGGCTCTTGAATTTCATCTCAAAGAGGTGATCGTAGGAAAAGTTCAATAACTCTCTCTGGGCGAGTGGATTTGAGTGCGTAAAAAAGTGGTTGCAATTACATGAATTTGCGGTTCTTGGCTATCAATTTCGAGACAAAGGGCCAAACGGTGACACTGGCAAGTCCTACAAGTTTGCTCCTCTTGAACCGGTCAAAATTAGGTCATTGTGGGAGATTGGACACAAATTTGTCTTCAGAATCAAATTAGATCGGACTGTGGCATTTGAAAGAAGCCGGAGAGGGCTAATGTTTGGGTTGAATTTCAGATATTGAAGATTTTCAGTACAAGATAATTCAATTTCAATATCGAGCTCCTCAAAACAAGTAAAGTGTGTATTTTTTTTTTCAGTTAACATAAATTCTTGTTTGAAGAATCAAATTGAATTGATTCAGGGAATATTAGCAGAATAGGTATCGATATTGGACCTAAAAATGGCGCCTAAAAGAATTCAACACCCATTAAGCCTTGAAGGCTCTACCATGACTCATGAAGATGAAGAGTTGCAACATGATCTATAAAGAATTCTGAGAGCAAGTGCAACAAATTTCACTCTACATGAAAAACGACAAAAATGAAATGGAAGTTTTGAAGAAAGGCGTGGAAGTGAAGATGGACGGTTTGAAGAAGAGCATGGAAGCTAAGATGGATGGCGTGGAAGTGAAGATGGACGGTTTGAAGAAGGCGTGGAAGCTAAGATGGATGGCATTGGAAACTAGATGGATGGAATGGAAGCTGGCATGGAAGCTAAGATGGATGATCTAAATCAAACATGAAGATTTGACAAAGTTGATACGAAGGTTTTCTAATGGTGAAAAGATAGTAGAAGAACCTCATGATGAGAACAAAATAAATGTTAATCGTGATTTCATAAACTCTAATGTTGTAGGGAAGAACCACCATATTCCAAAAATGGATATGAGGAAGTTTGATGGAAAGGATCTGTCAACATGGATACCACTACGGATGGAGCAATATTTTGATCTCCATAATGTGCAAAACACACAAAGAATGTATTGCAACTTTTGCATTTAGAACAAATACATTTGTATGGTATCGATGGCTTTGCTCCGTAAAAAATTGTCACTTGGTCAATTTTACGGAGGAAATGCTTACATTATGAGGATAAAGCCTTCTTTAGCCAATTGATAAATCTCAAACAAAAGGGTTTGAGTGGGGAAAATACATTGAGGACTTCAAAAATTGAAATATAAGAGATGCTTGATATTCCAAAAGGAACACGGGATTGATCTCTTCATAGGCACTTTAAAAGATAACATTCAACATGAAGTTCGCGTTCACGGAACCTGATTCATTAGAGAAGGCATTCGAGGTTGGCAAGAAAAGTTGAATGTAAAATTATGGCAACAAGGAAGCACCACTCAATTCTATAAAGAAGGAAGTGTGGCTACGCCTAGATTTCCACAACCTACAAGGTTGACACCACAAAAAATTGGAATTAAAAAGAGCAAAGGGGCTTTTCTATTTGTGATAGCAAATACACTAAAGGTCATAAGTGTGCTGAGAAGAGAAATTATTTTACATAGATTGTGAAGAGGAAGAAAGAAATGAACAAGAAAGGATATACACCGGCTTGACGAGAAGAGGAAGAAATGAATCCGACCATATCGTGTAATGCCTTTAACTAGGAATTACCACTCCTCAAACTCTCAAGATAAAAGGACAAATCCAAGAAGAAAAAGGTAATAGTGTTGATTGATTAATTGCTTACCCATAATTTTATTCATTGTAAGGTAGCCCGAGGAATTAAATTGTTTCCTATACCAGGCACGGAATGTCAAGTGATGGTTGCAAATGGAGGAACTATAAATTGCTGCGAAATGCCATAATGTCAAACTCGCCATGGGGAATATGTGTTGACTAGTCCAATGCTTTCCATTCCTATGGGAGGTGCTAATGTTGTATTAAATTACAATGGTTACAATCTTTGGGGACGGTAGCTTTAATTTTCAAGAACTTTTCTTGAATTTTTTTTTTTTTTGAGAGAAGGAAGTCGAATTACGGGGTATTAAAGGGAATCCGAGAAGGATGTAAACTCTAATGTTATGAAAAAGCTTCTAAAGAAGAACAAGAGGCGTAATTGCACAATTATGCTCACTAGAAGGTCGACATCAAAATCATCTATTTTACGCGGATCTCAACAAGTCTTGGACAATCATTCCAAGGTGTTGAAACTCCCAAAGAATCCCACCTATTCGTGATCATGATCATGCTATTCATTTGATTCCGAAGTGTTCCTCCAAACATCGGGCCTTATAGATATCCTTACTTCCAAAGAGCGAAATTGAACGTATGATTGCGAAATGTTAGAGGCGGGTATAATTCAACCTGGTCGAAGTTCTTTCTCTGCTCTTGTAGTATTGGTACACAAGAAGGATGGATCATGGAGAATGTGGGATTATAGGGAGCTTGTAAGCTCACCATTAAAGATAAATTTCCCATTCTGTGATTGATGAATTACATGGAGCAATTTATTTTACCAAGTTGGATCTTCGTTAGGATATCAGATTAGAATGAAGATTGAAGATATTCCAAAAACAACATTTCGAACTCATGAGGTCTTTATGAATTTTTGGTCATGCCTTTTGGCCTTACCAATGCAACTACATTTCAAGGGTTGATGAATTCCATTTTCAAACCCTTCCTTAGAAAATTTGTGCTAAGTATTTTTTGATGATATACTAATCTCTGACGAGGTCTTGGAAGGATCATGTTGAACATGTTGACGAAGGGGTACTCAAACTATTGCAGGGAGAAACAATTATATGCAAAGCATCAAATGTTTCTTTGGAGTACAAGAGTGGAATATCTGAGTCATATTATATCTCACGGTGTGAAGTAGACCCTAACAAAATTAAAGCCATTAAGGAATGGAAAGTCCCAGACAATAAAGCGATTCTGCGAGGATTTCTCGGGTTAACGGGCTATTATCATGAGGTTGTTAAGAATTATGGGAGAATGGCAGCCCTGCCTCTAACAACATTATTGAAGAAAGATGCATTTTCATGGACTCACAGAGAAGCAACCGTTGCTGAAACATCTTAAAAGGGCAATGTGCTAGCACAGTCTTAACTAACGAGACTTTACAAAAGCCTTTGTGTGGAATGTGATGCCTAGAAATGGAATTGGTGCGGTTTAATGCGGGAAGGAGAAGACCCATTGCTTTTGAAAGAATCGTCTAATCAAGGAAAGTATTGACGAAACCTATTTATGAGAAGGAAATGTTAGCAATAATGCATGCACTAAAGAAATAGGCGAAATTACCTAATGGGAAGACACTTCAAGGTAAGCGAAGTCATGATAGTCTTAAAACTTTTGGAACAAAGACTATCTTGGAAAAACGACAAAAATGAGTCACAAGATCTTGATTTATGACTTTGAAATAATCTACAAAAAAGGAAAGCTTGATGTTGTTGCGGATGCACTCTCAAAAAAGAATGAAGGTGGAAGCATTGCTTTGTGCCATTCTATTATCCAGCAGTTGGATAGCGAAGCAAGAGATGAATGGAAGAAGGACAAAGATGTATGGACACTCATTCAAAGTTAACGGCAAGATCCTAGTACATACGATACATTTAGTTAGGAAAATGATTCCTTATGGTACAAAGGTGGCAACATCTTTGTAAGAATTCCCAAATAAAACAAAATATTCTTCGGAATTGCACACTTCTCCTTTAGGAGGACCTCCAAGGATTTTAAAAACTTACCACGGGGTGAAGAAAGATTTTTTTGGGATGGCCCTTAAATCTGATATTCAAAAGTTTGTGGTGGAATGTTTGGTTTTCAGTGAGAGATAAAGTGGGAACAATAAGACCTAGGGACTTCTACAACCTTTATCCATTCCAAGTCTTTGATTGGGAGGGAATTTCAATGGATTTTATCACGGGTTTACCGAAGTCAGAGAATGTCATCATGGTGGTAGTTGATAGACTTACCAAGTATGCAAACTTTTGTGCATTATCTCATCCATTTAAAGCAAGTACGGTTGCTACTACATTTGTGGATAGAATTCAAAAGCTACATATGGAAGCCAGAGGTTATTGTGAGCGACGAGGAGATCCCATTTTATGGGAAATTTTTGGACGGAGTTATTTTCTTGTTTTGGGTACTCAATTAGCTCATAGCTCATCTTATCATCCTCAATACGATGAGGTCAAACGGAGATAGTAAATAAATGTTTGGAAGGATATCTTCGTTGTTTTATTTATCGATAGAAAGAGCAAAACCTGATGGGTCAGTGATTTTACCCTCTCACATTGAATGGTGGTATAACACTTCCTTCCATCTTTAACGACAAAAATGACCCCATTTATGGCACTTTATGGATATCATCTACCATCGATCACATCATCTTTAAGGGAAAATTCGGGGGTTCAAACGATGGAGAAGATCACATTGAGCATCGGCCAGAAGTTCTCCAACTCTTAAATGTCAACATCAATGAGAGAAGTTTTGATGTAGGGAGATTGAGTATTTTACGGCTACAACCATATAAGCAAATGTCCCTCAAGCAAGCTAAGAAGGATAATAAATTATCACCTTCAAAGTACTATGGTCCTTACGAGTGTTACCAAAAGATTGCTACTATGGCATACAAATTGGGGCTTCACTGCTTCTTCGAGTACATCCCGAGTTTTTTCCTGTTTCGTGCTTAAAGAAGGTTATAGGTGAAAATTTTCCAGTTCAAGCAATATTGCGGAACTTGATGAGAGGAAGAAAAATCATATTGAACCGGAAGCGGTCACGGAAGCAAAGAACTGGAAGCAACCTCTTTTGAATCGATCAATTTTAGAATATCTCATCGAGTGGAAGAACTTGCAGAAGATTCTACATCGAGAGGATGAAAATTTTTTATACCACAAAAGCACCCGAGCTACTCGAGCGTTGAGGACAACACTTTTTTGAGGAGAGGGGCATGTTAGGTCCCTATATTACTAGTATAGTCCCTTATTATTGTTAGTGTAACCACACTTATTGTGTACCCTTGTAACCCCCATTTTGTTATTATTGTGCCCTTAGAATTATTATTGTTAGGTCGGCTAGGATTGCATTGTGGCCCCTGGGATTACATTATGGCCCCATGGACTCCTATATAGGAGGTTTTGTAAATTGTATCATCCAAGAATTGTTCATTTATGTAATGTATTGAGTTTCCCCCTCAAGTAGCTTATTTCTAGTTGATATCTTTTTTTTTCTTCTATTTTGGAGGCTGATTTACACAACACCCACATCAAATACATACATAAATACATCCTTAACCTATTCACAGGTACAAATTTTGTACCTCCAAGCTTGTCTCTGACCGGGTCCCTCAACCTAATACCCTCAATTGTGGGCCCTCGAGACTCAAACTCCTTTAGGTAGTTTAAAACAACCACGTTTTGTATCTAGAATTATTTATTCACAAACTAGATTACCATATTATGGGATGTAAAACCATATGCAGTTATACCTATCCACAACCAAATCCAAGATGTCCTATTTTAGGTTATAATATTGGTGGACAAACCCCTTGGCTGTACAAGCTTACATAAATGCCACAACCTTCATTTCAACAAGTAGCGTACCCGGGTTTTAGTCAACAAAATCTTCAATCGTTTTGCTTTCAAATCAACTCTATCTTGAGTTACCAACAACGAATTCATATCTTTGGTGCTCAAGGTTGTTCCCGGCAATTCCATCATACCTTGGATATTCTCAACTCGGCAATCTAGCAGTTTCCTTTGTTGCAGTACAGAGTTACCATATTTAAACCGGCTCACCAATGATCCCAATCAATTATGCTCCTTGTTGGCCAGGTGATACCTCATAAGTACCCTCGAATATTCCTAATCTTAATGAAACAGCAGGAAGACCCATCAATGCATATTATGACTTATCATTTGTGGTGTTCATCTAACTCCTAAATTATGACTCCGTTTGACTACGTCTTTTCCAACGTACGCTCACCCAATTTGTGCAAAATGGTACATTGAGTTACGATTATTTGATAATTTCACCCCTTTGTATACCTTTTGACCACTTCGATTACCCATACGATATGAAACTGAACATAACTCTTGACTAATTTTAAACGAGAATAATTCTACTCACATTTATGATCATATTCATGAGTGAATTAACGTCGTCGTAGAATGGTTAAGACATTTGTTCCTAATCAGATCCTTGCAAGTGGTTCATTAAGTCTTTGTTACCATATATAATGAGGATCGGGTCATTTTCTTGTGCCCGGTATTTAGACTTGATTTATACTCGATCAGCACGTATTCTACGAGAAAACTCCCCAACACGCCTCGATCTAATTTTATTGTTCCTCCTCCATATAAGGACTCTCATGTCGGAGATGGTATGATTGAAATTGCAAGAACATCACTATATTGCATGCAGTCTCATTTCTTTTGAAATTCATGTCTATGTCATCTGACAGGGAAAAAGTGACAAGCAACCAGTAAGAAAAAGGGAAATCAAGAGAAAACAACTTCTACCTACTGCGGGAAATATCATATAATCAATCCTCTGGAAATAGGAAACCTCGTTACCCTTGCATAATCTATAATGAGGAACACTTTGTTGAGATTGTCCTCATCATGGCGAAGTATCAAAATTGGTTAAAGACCTCGCATGCATCGACGGTATTGTGAGGATCCATTTGCAGAATCAGGACACAAATCTGGTTGCTACGTGTTAGCCCCTATGATTCTTGACTGCAAACAGGATTGGGGGCTAGGTATCTTAGACACTTCAAGAATCTGCTTTCCCCTGGCTCCATTCTCCTTGGAAGTCTCTTTGTCTTTTGTGCCTAATATGAATCCTATTTGCTGATCCATCCCTAAAAAGGCCTACGCTCCCTTGCATCCTTGCAATTTATATCTTTATCCCCTTTTTCCCTCCCTCACATCCAAAATACCTTTATTTTTAATTTCCCTTGTTCATCCCTAAAATCCCTCGGAAGTCATGAAATCCTATTTACGCTCCTTGTTTGGCTTATTCATCCTTCATCCCCCAGCAATTTTTTGACATAACCTTAAAGCGCTTTAAAAATGGGCAAAATCATAAAATACATTAAAAACGAGGCCTAAAAAACCCACTTCCGACCTTACTGTGAGCCTCGGCCCTGCAGATTGACCCCACGCTCCTTTTATTCCACGGAACCGACGCTATGGCCCAGGAAACCCGGTACTAAAGGCTGGTCTCAAACATTTCGGTCACGGCCTCGGCAAGTTGATCTTGGGCGGTCGAACGGTGGTAATTAAATCCCCGGCGCGCGCTTTCACGGTGTTTCACATACGCCATCGCCGTCCATTCGCATATTGTCAGAGCGGTCCACGTTTCCTCCGCCGATGGACACGCAGCGCACTATCCCTGAAATTTCTTAGTTTTTCCGCACCACCATCCACGAATTGGCGGTATTCTTCCATCTTGATTCCCTTTGGGCGCACCGCGTGTCTGCAGCACGGTGGAAAAACCACTATCTTCCCGCCGTTATTCTTCGGCCCAAACCTCTTAAATAAAGTCCTGGTACAGTAAGTCGGATCTTAAACGTCATCAACGATCATCGAGTGCACGAGTTGCTCGTCATTAACTGTCTCCTCGTACCCCTGGTCCTCCGTCGTCGCCCCCGCCGTTGATCTCCCCCGCAAATCAACGGTGGGATGTATGCTTCAGTGACCAAGTCCACCGCCACGGTGTAATTCCACGTGAATGCTCACTTGCCCTTGACTCAACTCATCAAACATAATGTCCCATTCTCGTGTTTTAATGATCTTCATGCGTTTTTTTCACTGGACGTCGTAACCCACCTCACCGAGCAATCTTCCGCCGTTCCCTCTGCACGACTTCCTTACGCCATGTCACTAATAGCACACCTTTCTCATCCTCCACATCACCGCCACCCCGCCCATTGCGTCCGTCTGACCGTGTTTTTTACGGGATTTGCAGCGATTCTTGACGCCATCATCGCCCGATTTTCTATGCGGCGGTCAAGAAGTGCGGAAAGCCTTGTACCTAGATACATTTAAAGAAAAATGGCCGGGGAAGGTAAAAGACGGACGTCCATTAAAAGAACAAGTTTGAGCTTCTGTAGAAACTTTCAGGCACCATTAAAAGCCACGACTGTACTTGTCGGAGGCGAAGTGAAGCGGCAAAGTGATGAGGATGACAAAAGTTAAGGCACCTAAAGAAGATGCGGGCAACGCCCAAACGGCAAGTTTCAAGAACCATGCCAGGTTAGCGAGATCCCAAAGATCGATCGAAGTCACGAGCGTGGTCTGGTAACATCACGGTTATTCATCGGCGGAATGTTTTCTTCGAGTACGGGGCACCCATACGAGACACTGGCCTCTTGTGTGTCACTGAAGGAAATCCCACCATTATTGTGATTCAAAACTATCAGGCATTTAAATGACGGACTCCTCGGTAGTTTATTTTACTTTGTTAAATCATGGTACAACACATGACCAAAATGTCAAAAATCATATCCGAGAGGATCACTCTTTCATGAAGGGATAACGAATAAATACACGGCAATTAAACGAATGGGTCTCGGCCACGATTTCACTCTTGTGTTTAATGTTACATTTAGTATTCACCTACCTCCTCGATCGTCTTATTCATCCCTCTTGCTATAAAGCACGGAAAGAAAGTTGTTGTTGGTTGTTGATGAGATATCGGTGAAAACATTGCTCCTCTTGAGACAAGTTCTACGTGTGTAATATTGTAAGATAAATTTGAGATTTGATGTGTGGAGGCGAACGTTCAAGCTATGGGCTATAGTATACTTTGATTGGTGTTGTTTTTAATATGACAAGCATATTTATTTGAATCTACGATCTAAGCGGTAGTGATGTTTCCTTTCTGTGTTGTGATTGACTGCTTTCATTCATCATGTTTCTTCACGCTCACCTTGAAGTTTGGCATAGATTACACGATAGGTACCTTATGTTCTTGCTCTCCCGACCTTTATGTTTCTGCTTAAATGTGTATCGAATATTGATTTAAGTTGATTTAGCTTGATGTAGTGGATGTTATTTCCTACTCTCGATGTATGAATTAATGAAGTCTATGTTTAGATGTTCTTGTTAGGATTAGTTGGATGTGTTGAGAACAGCAGAGTCTAGAACCACAGTCTCACTCACTAGGATCTTTCCATCTAAATTAACCCTTCTAAGAATCCTTTTTTATTGCCTGCGATTTTGTCCAGCGGTGCAGGTTAAATGACCTACGACTGATCTATAAGAACGGGGTGGATGTTTCCCCCTCTTTCATTTCCCAGCCCTTAATGTCCCATTCCCAATATCATCTTTAAAGATCCAATTGCTCTAGATGACTCAGCTGCATGCAAAAGCTTGCACATTGATTACAAATAAATCCTTTCTTGACTCAATGGCCTTATTCCACCCGAGTTGTGTTGTCTCGGCCCAATCCCTGCTGTGATCACCCTTGTCTTATATTGGACCTTCCTTCCCTGGTTCCCAACAACCAAACACAAACAATAAAACAAACAACCTTGTTCTATAACTAGCCTAAAATCACAACTTGGAGCTTCAAAGACATACACTTTGACTCATATAGAATCCTCTACGAGACCTGAGACGGCTAGATCCTAAGGTCGAAAGTGGTTCTATGTTGTCTCATATTTTGGTCTTGTCAACACGGCCAAAATATGGGAACTGTTGTGACCCGGCAACAACCCTCCTTTAATTTAATATTAGTAATAATACTAAATAAATGGGGACCTTTAGTTAAAAAATCCAAAAAATCAATTAGGATTTATTTTCCTTTTCAAATAAAACTTTCTATCATAAACTTAGAGAAATCCCTTAGAAAGAACCTTAAGAAACACTTAAGTTTATGATAGATTACAATAAAATTGTTCTTTAAACAAAATAGCGCATCCATCACAAAATGGTATATATCTTTTGTAAAACTGAAAATGCGATTTTGCGATAATGCGATCCCAAAAAGCCTATACAATAAACATATTGGTCGCAGATCGCATAGCGCAAAAAACAGAAATGTTAAACGAATACCTTTTGCGCTATTTACAATTTTGCGCTTTTGCGAGATTTGCGATGTGCGCTTTTGCGCTATTTCGCAATTTGCGCTTTTGCGCTATTTACAAAATTGCGATGGTTTCATTTTGTGATATTGCGATATTGCGACATTGCGATATTGCGATATTGTGCAGCAAATCGCAGATCGCAATGTCGCAGATTCATAAAAGCGCGTTGTTCAAAGAAAATCTTCCCATATATCAATATCTGTTATACGCTTTAATGATTGGATTAAATGAATGGATTGTCAATTAATGGTAAATGAGATTTTGTTTTGATTGAAAGTCGTTTCACGATAAAATAATATATTTCATCCGCCTTCGCATTTAAAACAATCTCATCACCTTTCTCATGCCATTACTCTCATTTAACTCGTAAAACGCAGGCATGAAGGAGCAAACGTCTATACAAAGCTTTCACAGAACATTATGGGTAAGAAGGAGAAGAGCTCGAATTCTGAAAACAGAGAAATGGCTTCACTGTATGCAGACACCGCTTGCAATAAGGATGCTGGTATAACCACATGGGAAGGAATGTATAATTTGTTGGAAGAAGAAAATCCTGTGGTGTTGAAAGTTGCGGCTACAGCAGGTTCTAGTAATACGTCTGAGGCAACTCTCAAAGAACTGGCTTGTTCGTTTCTGCATAGGATAGCGGCAAGGCCAAGGATTCTCCCGTATACGGACATGGTGAAATGGGCGCTGGACAACACTGATATTTCAGACAGGCAATTTAGAACTCCATCTCAAGAGCTAATTGGGTCATTCACCACGGAAGATGTGAGGCTGATGTATAAGTTTCCGAAACCTCAGGCGACTTATAATAAGCAATTCATGGAAGATTTTTCTAGAGAACATGCGAATTTGTCAGAATGCACACAGGAGTGGACCAAAAGAGATGAACCATTGAAGAAAAACAAACACGGGCGGACAGTACCAAAAAGGATGTTTTAGACGCTGTTCACAAGTTCAATATCCAAGTGGGAAATTTGACACAGTTTCTACCACAAGATAGGGTATGTGAGTTTGCCAAATTATCCCCTATAGAGCTTTTAGAAGTTACTGAAAAAGCTGTTGGAGATCAAGAGCTCTCAGGGAGACATAAAAGCTCTTATTGAGAAAAGTCGGGAGTTGAAGAGACTTAAAATAACTGTAAAGCAAAATGAGGAAACATTGACCAAATTCAAGAGCAAGAAAAAGATGTGGAGCGTTTTCGGCAAAGAGAAAAACTACTGCGAAAGGTCGAATCTATAAAGAAGAAACTACCGTGGCTGAAGTATGATAGGAGAAAATGGCGAAGCGAAATCGAGATGAAATTGCAAAATTAATAGCAGAGCAAAAAAAAGCTCCAATAGAGGAGAATGCACAAATCAGAAGGGCAGAGAAGGCAGCAGAGGAGGCGGCTATAGCGGAAAACACTCTTACTGATTGTGTAAATGATAATTTACACAAAGCTAATTTGATTTCAGAAACTGTTCCAGGATATCTCCCACAGGCACATCAACTGCAAACAGAATGGAGGCAAAAGGCAGAAGAAAGAGCGAAATCAATTCAAGGGCTGACAAGATTAAATTGGGACTCATACTGGACATACTTAGTGAAGCCACACAGTCAGCACAGTGCGCTTAATTGTATCATCAATTCTACAGAGAAGATTGCGCCTACACTTGCCGACTCTGTCTTTTCAGGACAGTTGAATTCTGAAGTCGGTCAACCACATCTTCTCAAAACAATGCTAGATGCCTGCAAGTTTAAAGATCAAGTTCATAAATAGTTAGTTAATAGTCTTTATTTTTAGATTTAGTTTTAATTTTACTGTATTTTAGCCTAGGAAAAGGACGGTAATTAAACCGAATCCTTAATTTTTGTAATAGACTATTTTTAGATTTAGCTAAGTAGTATTTAAACCCTTCTCATGCATTTAGAGAAGGGTCCTAGATTTTAATATTTTTGACTTGGAGATTACATTTCTGTACTCCACTGACTTATATATTTTTTAAAAGGATCACATCTGGTGATTTTATGTAGAATTATCTTTAAAGTGTTGCATTTTTGTACCTTGGATTTGATTTTGCATCAGAATTACTGGATTAGAGTATCAGATTTCATTTGAAAGTCTTCAAGATGAATAAGGTATTTCTATCTGTTCACTGTTGATTTCTTTTGTCTTATGATATTCGCTTTAAAATTTGCTATCATTTACAAATATTTGTTTTCATAACGTTTCTTTATATATATCATTTTTTAGTATAATTGAAATGTTATCTTTCATAAGTATATGTAGATGATATATTATGATGAATGCAATATGTTAATACAACTCTGTTTAATTTCTTAAACAGAGTTATCTTTATTTGTTGCTGCACATTTCGATTTAAATGATAATACATTTTTATGGTTATTATTAAATTGGAATAATCTTAAGTTGTATTCACATATAATTGCCCGGGTTAGTGTTAGAATTTCTTTATCAGTATTTAGTTTAAATTAGATAGTTTTATTTCAGTCAATTTAGTCCCATTTCCACTCATCCAAATCAACCCATCACCAACCCATTTAGTTATAAGGAAATTGGTCCTTTAAATCCAGTCGGAGCCACCATACCAAACGAAAAAGGAGTTGTCCTAAGGTCCCGACCTGTGGTTTTCCCCATGTTTGAAGCAGAGATTTTCAAGGCTTCAACAACTCCCAACATAATGGCGACTCTTCTAGGGATATCTGAGTATTCACCACCTTACTACATCATAAGAACCTCAGAAACCTACAATCTCTGGTTAGGTTGGACAGTAAGTCACCCCTTTCTTGAATCGACCTCCACTATTGAATATCCACCACACTCTTAGACAGAGCCTGGAAAGGGCCAGGTAGCCTCCGGATCTCACACTCTTCGGAGGTGATATATCTGGTAAATGCCCTCCCAGTCAATCTCTGGTTGGATTTTACTGTCTTGAGGAGATTCCTGAAAGGTGAATAGTGCCTGAGCACTGTGGTGGACAGTGTAACCCCTTTAGACATACCTTGAAACCCTCCACCTGGCGACTCCATACTTCCTAAATGAAAAGACTCCACTGGTGATCAGTAGGCCTGCTGATTAACTTGGTTTCGCATAAGACTCCACTGGGAGACCATCCTTTGAAACAACATTAAACCACGATAGAAGTGACAAGTAGGGTTAAGCTGCTTGGACGAAAACAACATTCTGGCTCACAGAACCATCCATACAAGAGCTTATCCCAACCCTGACCCACCTGAAATAGTTGATAATCCGGAGAGCATCCTCAAGGGAGCTCCTGCACCTAAAAGACCAACTATTTCTAGTTACCTTCGTAGAGATAATTCTGCACTGGAAGACCTAGCAGCTCTATCACTTTCTCCCCTGGACCTAGATCCTCCAAACAGATTACCCAGAACTAGGTCATTCAATCACCTAGGTCAGCAAGACCTTGAGCCTTGCAGTACAACATCTCATAGTGGTCAACACACTAGGGACAGAGAAACCCCTCCATCTACACCGCCTGATACCCACTTCATTCAAAACTTGGGGCTCTCCTACCCTAGATCTTCTTAGCAGACTTTTGCTGGTCCTCACATACCCCTCATCCATATACCAGCTACTCAAGCCAACCCTTTACCCCATCAGAACATTATCATGGCAGCTTGGTATGCACCTTTAGTTTTACCACAGCCCTTGTTACCCTTGCCAAATGACTATCAGTCAAAAATCCCACATTTAAATGCAAAAGAATCCATCACAGCTCAGCAACATGTAGACAAGATGGAGGATTCTTTTGATTATATGGAAATTGATGATGAAACAATCAAAATGAGAATCTTTGCCCAGAGCCTAGGGGGTGATGTAAAGAAATGGTTTAAAAGCCTACCCCCTGGCAGTATCCAAGATCTCCCTGCATTATATCGAACTTTCATAGAAAAATGGGAAGTTAGAGCAAACCCGCGCCAGCTCTTAGCAGAATACATGTCCATTAAGAGGAATGTGGGAGAAAGTGTACATGATTACACTACTAGATTCAACAGCATTTATAATGCTATCCCCCCGCACATGAAAACTCCACAAGGTATGGCCCTGGCCAAATATCCTGATGGATTTGATGCTGACATGGCCTATGAGCTTAGAGATAAAGAGTACACCACATTAGAAGACATGAAGAAAGGAGCCATAACCATAGAAGCAAACTTGATGGAAAAAAGGGCAAGATTAAAAGTTGAGAAAAGGGTAACATATAGGGATGACACCGTAGCTTCCACTTCAGACCCAAACTATGACAGACTATCTAAAAATGTGGATAAGCTGCAACAAATGATGGAAAAAATGGTTGTCACAATCAGCAATCAGAACAGAAACCAGAACCAAAATCAGAACCAAAACTTTAGAAGAAATAACAATGCTCCCAACAGACAAAAAGAATCAGATCAACAAATTATTCCCCCATTCCAAAAAAATTTAGATGAAGATGAGGGAATCATTGAAGAGTATGAAGGGACTGGAATAAACATGTTTGAAACAGAAGACTCAGTCCTTAACTGTGATTCAGGAGAAGACCAGCCCTCACCTACATACTGGGATGAGGAGTGGTTAGAAACTGAAGATTACAGATTGGGATTTGAAAATGCCATGTTGCAAGTCAGGGAACAATATGAGCTTAGGAACAAAAATAACCAAGATATTTCCAATACAAAGACTCCTGAGGGAACCATCAAGAAGAGACCTGATAAAACTTCTAAAGCATCTGCTGCAAATAACAAATCAGCAGCTGAAAGTTCTGGTAGACACAAGGAAAAGGACAACCAAGACACTGAAAAACAAATTCAACCAACCAGCAGTACTAGCACTTCAGTTAGTACTCCTGATACAATTGTTCCCAACCCTGTACATAGTGAGAAATCACAAACTGGTTCAGCTGCTAAGGTAGTAGCAAATAAAACAAAATTAAGCACTCCAAAGGCACAGTCCACTTTCAATCTAGAGAGTGAACTTTCAAATATCAAAATCTTTGTACCATTATCTGAACTGGCCGCTCAAGATGCATATAAAGGCCAAATTTTGAAAGCATTGAATCTGGGAGAAATAAATGATTCTGTAAATCTGAATGATGATCAACCAGCCCTACTCTTTTGTCCGAAAATTGAGGGAAAGTTTCAGGAAGGGGTAGTTCCACCTTTTTATATCAGTCTCAACATTCATGAAAAAATACTCCACAATGCCATGCATGATTCTAGAGCATCACACAATTTAATGCCTAAGGTAGTGATGGAAAAGCTAGGCCTAGAGATAACACGACCCTACAAAGATCTATATTCATTTGACTCTAGCAGAGTAAAATGCCTAGGCCTAATCAAAGACTTATGTGTGAGCTTGACCCAGATCCTAGCTAAATGTATGGTCATGGATGTGGTGGTAGCAGATGTGCCACCCAAGTATGGCATGCTGCTATCTAGATCATGGGGAGCCAAACTGCAAGGAACAATGCAGATGGATGGCTCATATGCCACTATCCCTATATTTGGCCAACTTAGAAGACTGTATAGAGAATCTCAGATGAAATTCTTAGTCAGTAGCCCCAAGAAGCCTGAAAATTCACCATTATACTCTGTACACACAGACCTGGATTCTTTCATCCTTTATAATGACCAATCCTTAGGAGAGCCAGAATATGAATGTAAAAATTCGAGCAAAAACACAAAACCCACGGACTTTGGCATAATGGCTACTCTAGAAGAATACGATGAAGGAAACCATAGGCAGGGTACTCAAAACGAAACTCAGAATGAACCAGTGACACAGTATAGTCAACCCAGTAGTCACACCCATCAAACTGACATACCACATGAAGAACAAGATAACCCACAACCTAGCACAAACCCCACAACCCAACATAATGGCGAACCCCTGTGGGAAATTAATTTCGATGGGTCCTGTACTAAACAAAATGCTGGAGCAGGGGTGTGGCTACGTAACACAAAAATGAATCATGTAGAGAGCCATGCTGTAAATCTGCATTTCAAATGCACAAATAATATTGCAGAATATGAGGCTCTCATCTTGGGTCTGAAACTATTGAAAAAATTAGGAGCCCATAGGATAGCTGTGAGAGGAGATTCTGAGTTAGTAATCAAACAAGTGAATGGTGAATATACAGCGAAACATCCTCGACTTAGAGCATACAGGAATGATGCAGTAGATTTATTGAAAACCTTTGTCGAATACGAGTTGGTGTTCATTCCCAGGAGTCAAAATGTCATTGCAAATGGATTAGCTTACCTGGCTAGTTCATATCCTAAGACTCCGCTTGACCAACAAATCATCGTTCAAACTAAGTTCAGACCTGCAGTGCCAGACAACGAAAAATACTGGCAGGTCTTTGAAGGGGACAAACAGATCGAATATTTCCTAATGGGTAGGAATGAGTTCGAATTCTCTGATTTGGACTCAAAATCTGATGACAACTGCCCCAGTGAGGATTCCCCAGATAAACAAGAAACATCCTGTAATATAGAAATAAACAACTTTTCGGAGGAAACTGGAAATACAACCAACAAATGTGAAAACAAAGATAGTGAAGATGTAGAAGTACTGCAGGCCAAAGATAAGAATATACCCAGAGGCCTGGCACCCTTAGAGGACCTTTTTGACTTTGATGATGTAGCAAAAAAGCCCACTATAGAACATGCAGAATTCGATATAGAAGAATGAAACATAGGCACTAAAGACAGACCCAAAATGATAAAAATGGCTAAGTCTACACCTGCAGACATGAAGAAAAAATACATTGACTTGTTTAAGGAATTCATTGATGTGTTTTCACGGAGCTATGAAGACTTAAAGGCCTATGACACCAACATCATACAACACAAAATACCCTTGAAGGAAAATCAAAAGCCTTTCAGACAAAAACTTCGTAGAATCAATCCAAAACAATTGCCTGTAGTAGAGAAAGAGATCAGGAAGATGTATGATGCAGGTATAATAGTCCCTGTAAGGTTTTCTGATTGGTTGTCAAACTTAGTAGCTGTAAGAAAGAAAACAGGAGAAATCAGACTATGCATAGACTTCAGAAACCTCAACAGAGCCTCCCTGAAAGACAACTACCCTTTTCCTAGAATGGAACATATCTTACAGAAGGTAGTGGGTTCTAGGAGAATCTCCCTGCTTGACGGTTTTTCAGGATACAACCAAGTTCTGGTACTCCCAGAAGATCAACTCAAAACAGCTTTTACCACTCCGTGGGGCACCTTCCTGTATGTGAAAATGCCTTTTGGATTGATGAATGCTGGAGCTACCTTCCAGAGATCGATAGATATAGCTTTCTCAGAGGAGATAGGACACTTCATAGTTATCTACTTGGATGACTTGACTGTCTTTTCTAAAACTGAACAGGAACATCTGAAACATCTGAGGAAAGTTTTTGAGAAATGTAGAAGGTACGGTCTATCCTTAAATCCTAAGAAAACTATTTTTGGGGCTGCAAGAAGGTAAACTTCTTGGCCACATCATATCCGAGAAAGGGATTAGGATAGACCCATAGAGGGTTGAGGGAATACTTCAAATCACGCATCCGAGAAACATCAAGGAGTTGCAGTCCTTCATAGGGAAGATCAATTTCCTTAGGAGATTCATTCCTAATCTGGTAGAGCATCTTAGAAAAATGACCAACATGCTAAAGAAAGATGCAGGAATCAAGTGGACTGTTGAAGCCAAGAAATCTTTTGAGTTGGTAAAGCTTTCACTCACTCAAGCCCCTGTACTTATCAGCCCAGACTTCTCAAAAGATTTTCTGATCTTTTCCTTTGCCTCTGAACATACAATAGATGCAGTCTTGTTGCAAAGGAATTCAGAAGGTCACGAACAGCCAATTTCCTTCTTTAGCAAAGCCTTAAGAGATGCACCCTTGAAATACAACATCATGGAAAAGCAGGCCTATGCTCTGGTGAAGGCCTTAAAAGACTTTATGGTGTACATTCTGCATTCTCAAACCATTGCTTATGTGCCAAATATAGTGGTCAAGGATATCTTGTCCCAAGAACCTGATGGGAAAAGGGGCAAATGGATTGCTACAATCTTGGAATACGACCTTGAAATAAAACCCACCAAGCTGATCAAAGGTTAAGGCCTGGCCCGGTTAATGGCTGAATCAAATCTGCAGGCCCTGGACATTAACATGATAAATGCCTTAGATGAGCAAGAAGGATCACCTCATCCAGCTGTTGAGGAGCAGTTTCAGAACTCTCCTTGGTATACTGATATCCTTTACGTGCTCACAAACCTCAATGCCCCTCCAGAACTATCTAAAACAAAGGCCATATTCATAAAACTCAAAGCTAGAAATTACTGAATTATGAATGAGAGTCTATATTGGAAAAATCCAAATGGCCTTTTACTGAAATGTTTGTCTGAAACTGAAGCTGAAAAAATCAAATAGGAATTCCATGCTGGAGAATGTGGAGGCCACCTGAGTTGGAAAGCCACTGCGAACAAAATACTCAGGGCTGGTTACTACTGGCCTACCCTCTTCAATGATGTCCATAAAATGATACTTTCCTGCCATAAATGTCAGATCTTTGAAGGCAAAAGAAAGCTCCTTCCCCTCCCTTTACAACCTATCACCATAGAAGGTCCCTTCATACAATGGGGTCTAGACTTTATAGGAGAAATTCATCCTGCCTCCTCTGGACAACATAAATGGATCCTAACTGCTACAGATTACTTCACTAAGTGGATAGAAGCCATACACACTAGGAGTGCCACTGATTCTGTCATCATTTGGTTTGTAGAAGACTTCATCCTATCTCGGTTTGGCTGTCCAAGGAAAATAATCACTGACAATGCTGATGCTTTCGAATGCAAGAGAATGGTTGATTTCTGTCACAGGTACAGAATAGCGCTTGGTCATTCAACTGCCTATTACCCCCAAGGTAATGGTCTAGCTGAATTATCTAACAAAAGCCTGGTTACAATCATCAAGAAGCTGCTGGAGGAAAACAAAAGGTCATGGCATAAAAAGTTGGTACATGCTTTGTGGGCTGACAGGCTCACCACAAAGAAATCCATTGGCATGTCACCTTTCCAGCTGGTTTATGGTACAGAAGTAGTTTTTCCTACAAGCCTTGGAGTTCCAGTAATCAAACTTGTCCAAGAGATCCAATCAGAGGAAGACAACATGATAAGGAGAATAAATGAAACAATCTATTTGCATCAAACAAGGGAGCAGGTTTATAACAGAGCTGTCAGAGTTTAGGAAAGCATAAAAAGGCAGTTTGACAAAAGAGCCAAAGCTTCAGACTTCAAGGTTGGGGATAAAGTTCTGAAATGGGATTCAAGAAGAGAGGACAAAGGTAAACATGGAAAGTTTGACAGCTTGTGGCAAGGTCCATATATCATCGAAGCCACTGTTCTTACAAGAACTTGATGGCGCATAGCTGTTTGGGGGTCTTGTTAATGGTAGGATGCTCAAACACTACTTCTGCTGATTTTCAATTCCTAGTTTCATTCTGTTGTACATACCATTGCAGTTTTTGTTTTCAAGAAAATAAAAAATGTTTCAAAAAACAGAAAGAGTGGAGAGGTTCAGACATGCTTAAAACATGAACCTCTGATGTGCAAAATATTGGCTCTAGTAAGCTCAAAACCTGAGCCAAAGAAAGGAAAGCAGCTGGTCCAAACATGCTCAAAACCTGGATCAACAAAGGAAAAGAAGAATCAGCTCTAATGTGCCCAAAACCAGAGCTGAAAATCAATGAAAAGAGGTGACTCAAGTATACTCAAAACCGGAGTCACAGAGAAAGAAGGATGTTTCAAAACCACAGATTTCATGCCTTCACAGTTTTGTTTCCAGCTTTCTACAAGTTTTCACTCCAGCAAGTCAGACATTCTAATCTTGGCTTGGCTGTTTTTAAATTTTCTGTCTTAGAATGTAGGTGAAGAAACCTGTTGGACAGTTTAATCCCAGCAGGTAGTAGATTAGGTAGAGAAACATATGATGCCAACAGTCTAAGCTGGTCTCATGGAGCAATAAGGGTAGATTTAGAATAGGTTCATTTTTTTTTTGAAAATAAAATGTAAAGGGCCTGCTAGCTCAAATGCACCAAAAGGGAAATGTTAGAATTGTAGTTTTGGTAGGTAGATTGGTTGGGGAAATATTGTTGCTGATTTGTATCTTTAACATATTGTGACAGCTGAAATTGAAGAAAAGGGATGTGCTGAGCAGCAGGCACCTGGCCTACTCCAAAGATCATCTCTAGTTTCTTGACTCCTTCAAGAAGAAGCCATCCCCATGCGGAGCCACTGTTAGCCCCCCTATGAAATTCTTGACAAGAAAGATGGGGGGTAGATTGTCTTGGAGCCTTCAAGGAATACCTTTCCCCTGAAAACCCATTCTCCTTAAAGTCTCTTTGTGTTGTGCCTAATATGAATCCTATTTGCTGATCCATCCCTAAAAGGCCTACTGTTTCCCCTTGCATCCCTGCAATTATCCCTTTATCCCCTTTTCCCTCCCTTTGTCAAAATACCTTTGTGCCCCAATTTCCCTTGTTCATTCCTAAATCCCCTCAGATTCCCCTTGAAATCCTATCTCCACCCCTTGTTTGGCTTATTCATCCTTCATCCTCCTATCATTTTCTTGGGCTAACCTTAAAGTGCTTTAAAAATGGACCAAATCATAAAATACATTAAAGCAGGCCTAAACACCCACTTCTGACCTTGCAGTAGGCCTCAGCCATTGATCTCAGCCGATCGAGCGGTGGTAATCAAATCTCCAGACCTCGCGCTTTTCCTCGTTCAAATCCTTGGGCGCATCTCCACCGTTCGTTTAACCAACAAATCAATGGCGCGGATCCCTTCCGATCAGTGGTCCCCACTCCCGTCCCCGCGCGCTGCTGAAAACCACTTGGTTTTTTCGCACCACCATCCGCGAATTGGCGGTATTCTTCCATCGCCCAGCGATTCCACTGGGCGCCTACTGCGTGTCTTCTGTATGGTGGCAAAACCACTATCTTCCTGCATGTTATTGTTCAGCCCATACCTCGCAGCGAAATGCATGACAGCCGTCGGATCTTAAATGTCTCATCCAATGATCATCGATTTCCTGAGTTGCTTGCCCGTTAACCTGTCTCCTTCGTACCCCTGGTCCTCCGTCTGTCGCCCCCTCCGTTGATCTCCCCCGCAATCAACGGTTCGGATCTGTCCGCCCTCCGATGACCAAGTCCACCTGCCACGGTGTAATTCCACGTGCATGCTCCATACCCTTCGACCATTCTGTAGCTTATAATGTCCCATTCTCGTGTTTTAATGATCTTCATGCGTTTTTCACTTTGCGGACCGTCAATCGCCTACCAGAGCAATCTTTCATTGTTCCCTCTGCGACTTCCTCCGCCATATCACTAATTGCACACCTTTCTCATCCTCCACATCACCCGCCACCCCGTCCATTGCGTCAGTCACAACCTTCGCGTTTTTTTTCAAGATTTGCAGCAATTAATGACCGCCATCATCGCCCAGTTTTCTATGCGGCGGTCAAGAAAATGCAGAGAAGCCTTGTACCTAGATACATTTAAAGAAAAATGGCCAGGGAAGGTAAAGACATGACGTCCATTGAAGGGAAGAGGTTTGAAACTCTCTAGAAAATTTCCGGCACCATTAAAAGCCCGAGCTAACTTGTCAGAGGCAAAAGTGAAGCAGCAAAGTGATTAGGATGAAGAAAAGAGATTAAGGCACCCTAAAGAAGATCTGGAGCCTTGAAACAGCAAGTTTAAAAGACAAAGCACCAGTTTGCACATCCCAAAGATCAATCAAGAAGTCCTGAGCGCGAGTACAAGGTAACATCACGGTTATTCATCAGCAGAATGTTTTTCTTCAAGTATAGGGCACCCATACAATTTTTATTATGCGCAATGTATCTGAGGGAATTTCCACCCTAACAGCAGTTCAAAACCTCCAGAGCATTTATGTGGCAGATTTATCGATAATTGAGTTTATTTTTTGTTCGAATCACTAGGAGCACCACAGCCGAAACATGTCAAGATCATATCCAGAGGAAATCACTCCTGCATAAAGAGGTGACAGAGATTAAATACATAGCAGTCAAACGAAATGGGCTTCGACTCTGCATTCATTTCTGTGTTTAATATCGCATTTAGTGTTCACCTACTTCCTCAGTCAATCTTCTGTGTCTCTTCTGCTATAAAACATAGAAGGAAATTATTGTAAGGGTTGTTGATGAGATATTAGTGAAACGCAAGCATTGTTCCTCTTGAGACAAGTTCTCTGTGTAATATTGTAAGATAGGCTGCGATTTGATGTATTCAGACCGAATGTTCAAGCTATGGGCTATGATGTACCTGATTGGTGTTGTTTTTAATATGACAAGCATATTTCTTTGGATCCTGATCTTAAGCATCTGGTGATGTTTTCCTTTCTCCGTATTTGTGATTGACTTGCTTTCATTTCATCATGTTTCTTCACGCTCGCATCAGAAGTTTGGCATAAGATTTACCCTTGATAGGTACCTTATGTTTCTGCTCTCACAGCCTTTTATGTTTTCTTCTTAGATGTGTATCTGAATATTGATTTCAATTGATTTAACAAATGTAGTGGATGTTATTGCCTGCTCTATGATGTAGGAATTAATGAAGTCTATGTTTAGATGTTCTTGTTAGCATTTAGTTGGATGTGTTGAGAACACTGGGAGGTCTGGAACCCCATCTCTGCCTCACTAGGACCTTTCCATCCAAATTAACCCTTTCTAAGAACCCTTTGTCTTGCCTTTGATTTTGTCCAAGCAGGTCTGGAGTTAAATGACCTCTGACCTGATCTATAGACAGGATTGGATGGTTCCCCCCTTTCATTTTCAGTCCTTAATGTCCCATTCCCAATATCATCTCTAAGATCCAAATTCTTGAGATGACTAGCCCAACTGAAAGCTTGCACATTGATTACAAATAAACCCTTTCTTGACTCCATTTCCCAATGGCCTTGATATCCCCTGAGGTGTCTGTCTCAGCCTAATCCCTTTGGTCATCACCCTTGTCTTGTATTGGACCTTCCTTTCCTGATTCCCAACAATCAAACACAAACAATCAAACAAACAACCCTGAGCCATACAACTAACCTAAAACCTTAACATGCGAGCCTCAAAGACATACACTTTGATTCATATAGAGAGATCCCTCTCTCAGATCTAGGACTAGCTTAGATCCTAAGGTCCGAAAGTGGTTCTATGTTGTGTCATCTTTTGGTCTTGTCAACCCGGCCAAAATATGGGAACCCCAACACTACGGATCACTTCTAGTTCCCAAGTGATTATGCTGTTTGTCATGAAGCCATGGAATGATGTTTTGGTGTCAACGCATAATAAATATTACGGTAGTCAGGCTAATGATCACCTAGTACCTCGACAATGAATCCATCTACAGAATCGATAGCGCTAACTATTATTCCTGAATTGAAAATCAAGACACCAAAGGGAGTCGTTCATAAATCGACATTTAATCCTCGAGCCCGAGCTGCTCAAAATTATAATATAGTTGAAGATTTGGCTCAATCCCCTTCAACTATGTCAGCGCTTGAGGTACTTCAAAATTGTCCCTCCCAGAAGCAGGCTTTGTTGTTGGCAATTGGTGGAATTGATCCGATAGATTTCAATCTCGTAGCCTTTAATCATACGAGCTATGTGCCACAATTAACAGAAAAATTGGCATTCTCTATCCAAGTAAATTTTCTCAATCACCTTGTTCATCGTACTATTATTGATGAGGGATCATCTACATGCATTATGTCTCTAAACTGCTAGAAGTCACTTGGCTTGCCACGCCTATCTCAATCAGCTACGACGTTGAAAACTTTTGATGGACGTACATATAAGCCTTGCAGTATCATCAATAACCTACATGTTGAACCAGGGGGAAAAAAGTGAATTTTGAAGTTGAGGTCGTTGACAGACCCCTTGATTACAACATTTTACTCAAAAGGCCATGGGTATATGCTATGACTGCAATCGTCTCTACATATTTTAGAATGATCGCCTTTCCACATAAAGGTGTCATCATAGTCATGAATCATCTATCCTCCTTTGCCTTTAGTTCCCAGGTAACGGGAAGTGTTCCATTAGTTCACGCACCCAAAATCACACTTCAGAACATTGGTGTAGGAATATTAAAGGATTCCACTCTCATGGGAACCTTTTCATTACCGTTGCCTGCGACGTCGACAGAAATCACAAACATAGAGACCTGCTATATGACATCTTCCACTCCATATAGCTTAAGGAAGATTACGGGTGATTCTGAAGTCGTTACGTTGGATGAATTTCTGCCGCCCAACCCAGTTGAGCTAGCATAGCAATCAATCTACATGGCTTGGGCGACGAATCTGAAATCATCGTCGCTGGTCATTTGGGTTGATCGTTCATTATATTTTGGTACTCCCTCTGATCCTTTTTCCTCAACTTTCTTGACAGATGAGAATATTCTGGAATCCATGATGCCAGAAGGAGAACCATGGGAATATCATCATCATTTCTCTCATCTTCAGGATTACGAAGAAGATAATCTTAGTGAACTATATCACCCATCAATCAAAACATTCTTTTCGAATTATTTTCCCATTAATGTAATCGATTCAGAGTGAAATTTATCAAATATTGAAGAAACCATTTCTATCGATATTTCGACCAATCCTGGCATTGTAGAAAACATTCATGTCGGCGTGTCTTGTTCTCCATCAGAACTCAAAACATATCGCTCTCTCTTTCGTGAATTTCGTGATGTATTTGCTTGGTATTACGAGGAAATGCCAAGCATAAATACTAGTATCATTGAACACACTATTAATATGTACCCTGATGTTAGACCGGTATGTCAGCGCCTTCATCCTGTTCATCGGAAGAAGGCTGCTGCCATTAAAGCAGAAGTTGAAAAAATTTTGTGTGCTGGTTTCATTTACCTTGTTCCGCTAACCGAGTGGGTTTACAACATTGTTACTGTTATGAAAAAACAAGGTACCATTAAAGTGTGTGTCGATTATCAGGATGTCAATCTTTCTTGTCCAAAAGATAACTATCCTAATCCCTTTATCGACCATATTATTGTAGATTGTGCTGAATGCGAAATATTTTCGTTCATGGATGGATTTTCTGGCTACAATCAAATCAATATCCACCTAGAGGACCAATATAAAACATAATTCATCTATCCCTAGGGTACATTCACATATCGGAAACTCCCGTTTGGTTTAAAGAATGCCGGGGAAATTTTTTAGAGAGAAATGGATTATGCTTTCAATGATATCAAACACATTTTTCAACCCTATCTATGAGATTTACCCATGCATTCACGAAACCAGATTGATCACCCGATGCATTTGAGAGCTATCTTTTTACATTGCTGACACCAAAAAATACGCCTAAATCCACATAAATGTGTGTTTTTTGTTAGTTTTGATCATTTTCTAGGATTCATCATCTCAAAAGAAGGAATTCGAATCGACCCACTGAAGGTGCAAGCCATTCTTGATTTGCCTGCGCCATCAAATTTTCTTCAGTTACAGAAACTTCAGGGAAAGGCTAACTTCCTAAGGAGGTTCATACCTAACTATGCCGAAATGGCTAAAGGATTTAATCAACTCTTAAAATAGGGGATTCCCTTCCATTGGGATAAGGTTGCACAAGCTTCTTTTGATGCTGTTAATGATACACTTGTCCGGGCATCATTAATGTATCCCCCCAATTATCAAAGTGATTATTTATTATATATCGCCGTGACTGATACGACCATTTCTATGGTATTGGTCCAAATAGAAAATGGGATAGAGCATATGATCTGTTATTTGAGTCGTAATCTCAATGATACGGAAGTGAAGTATTCATACATAGAAAATCTTGCCTTGGTAGCTGTTCAAGTTGTCCAAAGATTTTTCCACTTTATCCTGTTCTGGAAGACCATTGTCATTTCAGATTGCAACCCCATGACTAACATCTTATCACGTTAATTTCTGGGGGGCAAGTATTCAAAATGCATTGTCATTTTGTAGGAATTTGAATTGGAATTCATCAAATCCAAGTCAAAGAAGTCTTTAGTTTTGGTTGAGCTTCTATGTGACCTTCCCTCTGATAGTACTGCTACTACATCAAAACCATCTATTCTTGATGAGTCTCTATTTCTGATCGGATCATCTGATCCTTGGTATGGGGATTTTTTCATTTATCTCCAGACCTAGAATTTTCAGCGTGATACCTCTTGCTCTGACCAACGACGAATTTGATACCAAGCCAAATATTATCTGATCGTCGGCCATACACTTTATCGTCGTGGTGTCGATACTATTTTAAGGAGGTGCCTCACTCATGAGGAGGCGGAAAAGGTTTTAAATAATTTTCATGCTCGGGCTTGTGGTGGACACTTGTCTAGATACACTACCGTGTAGAAGATACTCTGCGCCGGTTACTTTTTGCCTACCATATTTCACGATTGCATCCTTGCGGTCAGAAGTTGTCATGCGTGCCAGATATTTGATCGTAAAATTCACAAACCGCCAGCGTCAATGCATCATTTTGTCTCTGTGGGACCATTTTCAAAATGGGGCATTGACTTCATGACCTGTAACCCTCGCTCGTCTAGGGGGCATGGTTATATTATTGTCGCAGTAGACTACTTTACCAAGTGGGTCGAAGCGATGCCTACATTCAACAACATAGAACAAACAACTGCATTGTTTTTCTTTAATCATGTCATTTCACAGTTTGGGGTTCCACAAGCTATAGTCACAGATCATGGTTCACATTTTTTCAATCATATGATGAATGATTTGACTGCCAAATTAGGAATGTTACATGATATTTCTACTCATTATTATCCACAATAAAATGGACAAGTTGAGGCTATTAACAATATTCTTAAACGAATACTTCAACGAATGATAGGAGTTCATAAAATAAATTGGTATTTGATCCTGTACTCGGCTTTGTAGGCGTATCAAACCTCTGTAAGAAACTCAACTGGATTTACCCCCTTTCAATTGGTGTATGGTCTAGAAGCTATCTTTCCAATCCAATGTGAAATACCGTCGTTAAAACTCACAATCGACTTGTTACCTGACACCTCTGCTGAAGAATAACGTACTTTTAACCTCATCCATCTTGATGAAACACATCGTGAAGCCCAATTTGCCAATGAAGTGTATAAGAGACGTATAAAGGCGCAATATGACAACCATGCCCAACCTCGCATTTTCTCAAAGGGTGACCTGATCCTCCTTTATGATCAAGAAGCTGTTGTAATAGGCACATGGAAATTTGAGCCATTATGGCATGGCCCCTATATTGTCAAAAGAGTTCTTGCTAAGGGTGCCTACGAGTTGGAAGATTACGAAGGAATTCCGTTGGCACAAACCCGAAATGGGTTTTATCTGAAAAATTACTATGCTTAAACATGAGCATAGTAAACTGTTGTATTATATTGTATATATGCTGTTGATTTGCATTTACTATCTTAGTTTTATTTTCTAAAGTTTTCTTGAAGTTAGTAATCCGCTTTACATTTCATTGCAGATGTCTAAATCTTTGGAACCATTCGTTGGGTATGTTGATGGTGCTACTCGTAGTACGAAAAATCTATCCTCTGCAGTGTGGGCCTTTTTCACTCCGAACGACTAGTTAGTGAGTTTTCAAGGGATTTGTATTGGTCGATTTACAAAAAATATCGCTAAGTATAACGCATTGATCGAACTTCTCTCTGATGCCATTTCATTTGGTATTAACCGCATCATCATTAGGTTGGACTCACAACTTGTGGTACTGCAACTTACTAGTGTTTATACTGTCAGAAATCCAACACTGCATCATATGTTCCTAAGAGTTCGACTTTTGGAAAGACATTTTGATTTTATTCAATATCAACACATTTCCAGAATCTTGAACACATTAACTGATTCTTTAGCGAATTATGTTATAAACATACATTTGCAACACATGTAAAGATACATTCACATAATCAAATAGGATTGCGCAATAAACATAGGAAAACACTAAAAAAAAATAGATATATAGTTATAGGATTTTATAAAATTTGTGCCCAAGACACATTGGTCATATGACTTCAAAATGTATGCAACATTTCAAAAGTAAACTAGTGGTTCTCATGATAAAATGATACTGATCTAGCTATCCTAAGCAGTAACTGCATCCAACGGTTAGGAATGCCAATAGTATGGTGCTGCAGTCGCATGGGTAACTCTTTTATCGGAAATCCAAAATCCTGAAGGTCAACTCCTATATGTGCTGCTGAAGCTCAGCAAGAGTCTCAGCCATATCCAAATCCTGAAGGACTTCTCTCCCGACAACCCTCTCTGGTAGCTCATCCTCTCCCTGCTCTGGCTGTCCCACTGGTCAAACTCGACCTACATCTACATACATCAAAAATTTAGTTTAGTCTTGGGAAAACATCAAAATACAAAAACATGTATAAACCTTAGAAAAATAAAAAAACATGGTCAAAAAATTCTTACCAATTGCACCCCACTGAGCACCTTATGGTAAAACTAAATCTGGATCTCCTCGGAAGTCGATGCCTACATATGCATAGTCATCGATGGCGATAATCTGTTGCCTAAACTAGGCAAAGAATGCAGTCAAGAAAACGATGGCTGATTGAATAGCATGTGTAGCCATCAGTTCTACCCATCTATGCATCCTTGGATCTATAGGGTTAGATATACCCAGCGTCACATGCTAAGGCCGCATAAGTGGAATCCACTCTAAGGCAAAATAAATGAGGATCAAACCATGGTTGAAATTTTTCTTCCTTCCTCCCTTTGCCTTGCTCAGTTGTTCTTTCATTTGAGAGAGTACAACTTCAGCCCAATTGAAAACTGTTGGTTCCATGCACTCCAGTGCATATTGCGTGTAAGATCTGTTTGCTACGTGTAGTGTAGCGGTACCAACAAGCTTTGAAATCACGAATAAGATGGTTCTCAATGGAAAATCATGAACATCGTGGATGTTTATTTTCCCATCCTTGCTAGGCTCTTCCCCTGGATAGAAATATTGCAATACATAGTCTCTCACCATCTCTCCTCTGAGAACAGACCCTGAGAGAGAAATGGGTAGACCTCTCCTCGACAAGCCTGTGAGAAAATAGATATCCTCCACTAAAATTGGGACCAATTTGTCCCCAACATGAAATGCCTCAATATCTGGATCCCATGCACGAACAAGGAACTCCACTCGTTCCATCTGTTGCCTCATACCATATAATCTGACGTATTTTAGCAACCCACAGTCTATGAGGGCTGTTACAGTACCCTGATCATTTAGGGCAATCATGTTTTGTTCCTCATGTTCTCTTTCCCTCCAAGTAATTTTCATTTTGGTCAGTTGAATCCCTGAAACACAACCATAAGACTCATAAGGACCCATTTCATGCAAAAAACTAGGTAAAATTTTGGCACAATGCAAAGAACAAAAATGTGAATTGCGCCCAACGCACCCCTAGTTAAGGGACAGTGTATTGCAGCTCATCTGGCCTTCATTTCCAGTGCATTGCAACGCACATTTTGACATTCAAGGGTGCATTGCCCTATTTGCAAAATAAATGTACCCTAAGGGGCCCAAATCCATAAAAAAATTGCAATGAAATGAAGCAAAAAAACTACTAAAGGAAATAGGAGGTTTATGGCACCAACCTAGATCAAACGGCGAGGAAAACCATCCACAAAATCGATCGCAATCAATAATTGAAGTTCGGGGGGAAAAAACAGGTTCAGAGCTCCAAAATGAAAATGGTAACTTTCAAATGGTAAAAATGAACACTAAAAATCTTTTAATTAGCCATTTGATTATTTGCAAATCATATTTATTGCTGCGACTTTGGTTTTATTCATTTTTTTATTACCATGAAATAGGTATTTTTAATCCATTTGATGTTGTTCTGAACAGGTTTATAGTTGATATAGCAGATTAGTTGTGCACATCTATTTCAAGAATGATTTGACCACAAAGCATACTTTTATCCTTATTTTTCGAGCTTTGATAAAAATGAAAAATGACTTGAAGCTCACTTTTATCTCTTTTTTCGAGCTTCGATAACGGCGAAAAAGAAACCCCTAGAGTCTTCTTTTAGCTCTTTTCAGACTCCGATAATGTGAAAATATTGCCGAGCACTTGTCTTTTCAAGCTCTTAAATGTAAATGAAACGACACCTAATTAGTATAAATTTAACCCTTTTCCTAACAGAGGTAGATTATTTAAGAAAAAAGAAAACCTTAGTCGAACATGACTAGGAGGTTCTCTAAGATATTATTTACACTTTTTTGGATCTGAGAGACAAATTTACGAAAAAAGACTTATGGAGTTTCCATTTTTCCTATTTTTTAAACACTCTAAATATGAAAAAGGACCGGGTTGTCACTCTCGTTAGGCTCATTAAAACATAAAATAGCGACGGGCTTGTCGATAATGGCAAGAATCGAGTTTCATTTATCGCTAGACTAGTTAAATTATTAAATAGTGATGCATATTCGCCCGAAGGGTTGAATTATAGATCAAGCATATGTTATCCTCCTCAAGCTTGTTAAAAAATAAAGAGGTACTGGTCGACAAATGACCGAGGAAAATTTGGGAAAGTGAATTTTTTTTACGGAAGCAAGTCGCTCTTGAACATGACACTTCACTCCATCATTGTGACTGTTTGGGTTGGGTAATATTCTTGATGGTTCACTCATACCTATGGTTCATCATACCTTCACTTCAGTTTTGGATCAATGCTACCAACTCATCTCAGTGTCGTCGATATGTTGAAGAGAAGTCATCTAGTGAATACTCATCCTTCTACAATACTCATAAACCTTCATTTTCATGATAGCCATCCCTGAACATTGCTATATCAAGTCACATTTTGTCTTTGAAATCAGTAACTCCCGTTTTGCAATAAAGTGGCTTCCCGTCGACATCAAATAATCATCCAGAAATTTTACTTAGAAACATCATCTTCCAGTACCATGAGGCTTGTTACAACATCAACAAGATCCTCGCTTCTGGACCCTTGATCCAAAGATTTTTTTTGGTGTTCGACATCAAATAATATATTCACGCCTTGCAAAATGTATTGCAGTACCTTGAGATCCATTAACATCAATGGTGGTTCTCTCGCGTTTGTTAACAACTCACATCATTGGCTGGTAATCAAACGATGTCTCACCATGTTCGACTACAAATCATATATTCGCATGGCTAGACTTGTACCGAACGATCGAGTGAATGAGATAAGAAGACCCCAGATCTAGTTTCATCCATCCGGGCTACGATTTTAGGATTGTTGTACACATCATCTGTATGGTGATCTTACATACAGATCGTCATCTGAACATGGGACTATATCTATAGGCATGTTTGTGTTGGGCAGCATTCCAATGTAGACAACTTTATGCACTATGTACATGCTATTATATAGTTTATGTGTTGAGCATGGGAATGCATCCTCAAAAATTCGTGATCAAGATGAAAATATCATGATGTAATGTATTGTAAGATTGATGCAGGTCACCACTCCGTTTTAGTTCCAGCTCATCACATCGTAACACATCTCATTAACAAAATATTATTATTATTTTGTCTTCATGCTTTAGGGGGCAGCTCTTATAGGTCAATTTGGGCATCATCCCCCATGACCTGGTCAAACTGGACATCATCCCTAGGACCAATGAAATCAGGTCTATCATCCCCTTACATTTCAGTTGCTATATGCTTTGTTAGTTCCAATTTTTGCAGCTTGTCACTAGTGATCAAATAGGCTCTTACCATGTCTAGATTTCATAGATGTTTTGCACATAAGATTTAGTGAAAATAATATCCTAAACATGTTCATTATAAGCAGCTCGGAAATATCTTTCTAACGGTATATCGCACTCCCAAAACAGAATATATCACCAAATGAATGATTGAATCTTGGTTACGCCTGATGCATGTTTCCTTATAATTTTACATTGTGAAAAATTCTCACCTTTTTCATGGTTTATAGCTGCAAATCTAGTGAGCTATGGTTGATGATGTGAGCTATAATGTGTGGAAACATTAGTTTCAAATATTGTTGATTTATAGAGGTTGAAAATTATTGGGCAGGTTTAATGTTATGGACGTGCCAGAAAGCCTCAATTTGACAAAAGAAGTGAAGGCATTTGCTATTATTGCCAGCTCTCCTCTTCAGATAGATTGGTCATGAGTATTGGAGCTTCTTCAAGGTCCAAATTATTGTGATGTCAATATTTGTGAAGATTTTATGCTACAAAGAGGACACTACTAAGAATTGATAGAATACAAGTATAATGAAATGCACCGGGTTGCAGGTTTGTATTCTTTTCATGTGCCACTTATGCAATCAGAAAATCCATCTCAATCAAATAGTCATGACTGGAGAAGAAGAGGAGGATGTCCTTCTTGACATGAAGGCCAAGCTGTACAGGTTTGACAAGGATGGGAATCAATGGTAGCAGTGTGGTGTAGGAACAATAAAATTTCTTAAAGCACAAGGAGACTACGAAGGTTCGGTTGGTCATGAGGCAATCCAAGACATTGAAAATATGTGAAAACCATTTAATTCATTCACCAATGTCACTTCAAGAGTACGCAGGTAGCGATAAAACTTGGGTCTGGCATGCAAATGATTTCTCAGATGGGGAATTGAAGGATGAAATATTTTGCATTTGTCTTGGTTTTGTAGAGAATGCCAAGAAGTCAGACAAGATCAAAATTATTAATGGGGAGCATAGGGGAAGAACTGGGAAGCTTATATGTATAGATGGAGAAGATGGAATTGTCAAAATGGACGAGACACTCGACATTAAAATCCTAGATATGAGCATGGAAAGGCTGCGAGTGTTGATCAAATTACTTTCTGTGTCCCTGAGCTAAAGTGTTTTAGCTGACATACATAGTTCCATCCACATATATGAAGTAAAAATCTTGATTATTTGGCTGTCTTTATCAAGTCCTGACCTTCATCTCTCATAGTAGTCACATACATCATGAAATGGCTATGATGGATGGCTAGAATTTGGCTTATTCAGTGATAGAAACTTTCAGTGGTTCTGCTCAATCTAAGGTTCCTGGGATGCTTGGTTCTTCAAGGGGCCGTGGCATCTGTTGCTCAGGTGGCAGGAGGATTCATTTTCTCGTTGAAGTAGAGGACTTTTGGTCCTGCTACTACTTCAAAAAAATTAGGCTGTTCACAAGATTCCAATTACAGAAATTATATTTCCCATAATGGACTTAGGAAGACATGTACAAGATCTGATATTGTTAAATGAAATATATCTAAACTACAGGAAAATCCTATGTGTAAAGCAGATACACCCTCTGTTATCCTTGGGAAAATCATGTCAACCATGGGAGGAAATCTACAGAATGAATGTGAGCTCTCTCCATCATATTCTATAGTAGCTCTTCTCACTACGCTTGTTCCCTCATTTGATGATTCGTTTTCCAAGTTATTTCCCATTCCAGTTGAAGATATAAATCAGGAAATTAAGAAAGAAAGGCATGAATCTTTACGAAGTTTCTGTGAAGTTCAGGGTCATGAAGAATAGGATAAGCATTACTTGTCTCTGAGGAAAGATGGTTGTGTCAGCGATGTAACAGAGCCCAGAACTGGAATACGATTTCCAACAGCGCTTATTAGTCACGATTGTGGAAGAAGAAACACAAGTCCAATTTCTCAGATGACAGTTTGACTTGTGGTACACTACAAAGGATTAAAACTCAGTATGGTGCGGAATGATTTTGAAGGATCGTGGCAGAGACGTCTAAGAAAGATCAAAGGAGTGGAAGATAATGATAGAATGATTGCATTTTTTTCATACTTTTCGAAAGATATTTCCCTTTCCCTGGGAACTAATATTGATTTTCATCGTTTTTCTAGAGGGAAATTGTGGACATAGGTTGGTGGTTGTGGACTGGGTGCGCAATCAAAGTTTGATGAAAAAGAACTGGGACCGCTCTTGTCAATGGTGCTCATGATAGTGCCAAACTAGTAGCTTTGTTGGAGATTTGTATCACGAAGTATGTGTAGTGCTATGGATGTGGCAATCCTAAGACAAAGATCCTTACTTCAAAAACACAAATGATTTCACTGAAATGTGCTGTGTGTGGATATGTTTCCGATGTTGTTATGAGGGACAAGATTACTACGTTTATTTTGAAGAATCCACCAGAGCAGAATAAGGGAGGCAAAGATAATAAGGCCATGAGAAGAGCAGAAAAGGAACGTTTGAAAGCAGGAGAGGCTATTGATGAAGAAGCTAAAAAGGTCAAGAAATAATCCAAGAAAAAGGGCCACGAGGTTGCATCCAAGGTTTTTTAAGTAGAAAACTAGTTCTAACAAAGATCGTTCCCCTCCTGGAAGCCATGTTAATGAAAACGAGGAGCCGGATGAGGATGATGGTGATGTGAAATGGGCTACTGATGCTTCTATTGAATTTTCACAACAACATATCAGAGGCATAAGATCAGCATGTTGGCCAACCAAACTCCAAATTTTAGTGCGGGCAAGTGCAAAGTGGCATTCAAGAGGCAGATTTTTTAGGCCCAAAATCAACAACTACAGGATTCTAGGCTCAGATTCAGCAAAGGTATCCTAGATTTCATGAAAAAACTCAAACAAACTTCAACATTTCGACATATTGCAGCAAACCTATTCTATTTCAGATGATTTAATTAAATTTTTTAGTTGAATTTAATTTTTTGATTTTTATTTATTTTTGCAAGCACAAATATATATGTATATATATTTATTATTTTTATTTTGATTCCTATGTAGAGGAATAAAAATAAATTTGTAATAGGTTATATATAGGAAGATTTTTGAGAATGTAAGGGTTCAATTTTTAGCAGAGAGACTGCTGCTTTGGACTGTGCAAATTTTTCCTGAATATTATTTTAACGGAGCAGTTTCTGCCCTTTAAATTTGAGATCCATCATGCTGTTTCATGTTCGCCATGTTTTCCTTGTAACATCATTTTCATATTGTCTTTTTTATACTAATATTTGTTACAACATTCTCTAAGGGAAGTGTTAGGAATCCATCCATGCATGATGCTCCTTTCACAATGACTATGTTGTTAAATGTAGTGGTTATCTTTATAGAATCCATCCTTTGTTAGCTGCTCTGTTTAGTAAGCCTGTGTTTTCCTTTCTACTAAAGCTGTCACTGGAGACTCATCCACTGATTAATGCCTGCAGGGAAGCGAGATTTCTCCTCTTTTCTTCTCTCATTTACATCATTTATTTGGCTGAGCATTGCACCTACTTTTCCCCAAGATTGTGGGTAGAAACCAGCCTCGACTCCATAGCCCAATGATTTTTTATCTCTTGCTATCTCGACCCAAAAATTTCAAATCAAATCCTCGTACTTCTTAGCTAGCCTAAGATTCACTTATTGCAGCCACCCTTCATTGGCACAGAGAGATCCCTCTCTGGTCTGACAGGGCTAGATGCCAGATCGAAAGCTTGGTCTGTGGTTACCTCGGGATTGCCTCTTCTCAGCCTTGAGGTTCAATCCCAGTGCTAACATATTGGTGCCGTTGCCGGGGAATGAGGTGACATATCTTCTCTGGGAAAGATTGTTCAAGTTGCAGATCTGAATTCTGATGGTGAATAATGGTCAGACACATATGAAGGCTGAAACATTCACTTGGCGGCTCCATTGTTCGAAATCCCGAGTTTCAAAATATTGATGGTGTCTCCACTGGCTAAATGAATGACTCAAATGTCGTTTCTATTTATTCAAGGTATTCATGTATCGATTTTTCTAATCTTCCTGGTTTTCTTAATCAATTACCGAAGGATGCATTGTTTTTGAGAAATGGCCCTAAATTCAATGGGGAAGATCTGATTTTGACTCTTGAACATGTATCAAATTTTAAAACATTTGTTGAACTTCTTAGAGTCAAACAAGAATATGTTTTTATCAGATTGTTCTATGATTCCTTTCAAGGCAAATGTAGACAATGGATTCAAAATTTGTCTATCAGATCTATTAAGTCATTTGTAGATTTGTGGCATATCTTTCTTGAGACATGGATGGAGAAAGAGGAAGAAATCGAAATAGAGGCAACCTCTATTCAAGGCTTTAGAGAATGGGAAGACATGCACACAGATGATGAGGTAGATGAGAACTTTGCTTCATATCTTTCTTCTTATCTGAAGTACTGTCGATGTAGCCATGAAATTAAGCTCAGTTTTTTGCAAGAGTTTGCCATCAAAATAAAAAAAGATCTAGCTGAATTGGAGACCCAAATATAGCCTCAAGATCTGGACTGTCAAGTCCGATTCTTTGGGAACCTTTTCCAGCAGAAGGAAGGAAAGGTAAGGCCGCCCTTGGATGTTTGCATTGACAGTTTGTAGCTAGAGGCATATATTGAGGAGTTGGGGCAGCAGACAGAGTCTGGTTTCTACGATCCTATTGTAGCATATATGGAATATTTTTTCAGTATGAATGATGGACCAGCTTGTTTTTTACAAAGCCAGACGCATTTTGTGCATGTATGGCTGTCAACATTTCCAATTGTGTTCTGTTTCGAACACTGCCAAGCATCATCATTGCTACAACTACTTGATTGGTTGATTTGGAATTAAAACATCACTTGATCTAGTAATTTTGCAGCAAATTAGGGTATATTTGTACATAAATAAGCTGCCTAAGGCAACATTTCAGTTTTCGGCATTAGTTTCAATTTCCTAGTGTATAGGTTGTAGTATGTATGTATTTTTGGTTGATATAAGTAGTTCAGGTTTGCAGCTATTTGTGACTGTATTTCCCAATGGTTAGGCACTTGGTCTACGGTGTTCTTGACACCTCCAAGGAGCTACCATCCCCAATAAGGCCAATGTTAGTTCCAGTCTATGCAGCCTATCACCAGTGATTAAATAGGATCTTACCATGTCTGGTTTTCACAGATGTTTTGCACATGATATTTAGTGCAAATCATATCCTAAACATGTTCATCAGAAGCAACTCGGAAAGATATTTCCAACGGTATATCGCACTCCCAAAACCGGCTTCTAGATCAGAAGATATGACCAAATGAATGATTGACTCTTGGTTACGCTTGATGCATGTTTCCTTATAATTTTACATTATGAAAAATTCTCACCTTTTTCATGGTTTATAGATGCAAATCCAGTGAGCTATGGTCGATGATGTGAGCTATAATGTGTGGAAACATTAGTTTCAAATATTGTTGATTTATGGAGGTTGACGAGTATTGGGCAGGCTTAATGTTATGGACGTGCTAGAAAGCCTCAATTTGACAAAAGAAGTGAAGGCATTTGCTGTTATTGCCAGCTCTCCTCTTCGGATATATTGTTCATGAGTATTGGAGATTCTTCAAGGTCCAAATTATTGTGATGTCAATATTTGTGAAGATTTTATGCTACAAAGAGGACACTACCCAGAATTTATAGAATAAAAGTATAATGAAATGCATCGGGTTGTAGGGTTGGATTCTTTTCTTGTGCCACTTATGCAATCAGAAAATCCATCTCAATTAAATAGTCATGACTGGAGAAGAGGAGGAGGATGTCCTTCTTGACATGAAGGCCAAGCTGTACAGGTTTGACAAGGATGGGAATCAATGGTAGGAGCGTGGTGTAGGAACAATAAAGTTTCTTAAAGCACAAGGAGACTACAAAGGTTCAATTGGTCATGAGGCAATCCAAGACATTGAAAATATGTGCAAACCATTTAATTCATTCACCAATGTCACTTCAAGAGTACGTAGGTAGTGATAAAACTTGGGTCTGGCATGCAACTGATTTCTCAGATGGGGAACTGAAGGATGAACTATTTTGCATTCGTCTTGGTTCTGTAGATAATGCCAAGAAGTCAGACAAGATCAAAATTATTAATGGAGAGCATAGGGGCGGAACTGGGAAGCTTATACATATATATGGAGAAGATGGAATTGTCAAAATTGATGAGACACTCGACATTAAAATCCTAGATATGAGCATGGAAAGGCTTCGAGTGTTGATCAAATTACTTTTCTGTGTCCCCGAGCTAAAGTGTTTTAGCTGACATACACAGTTCCATCCATATATGAAGTAAAATGAAGATTAGTTGGCTATTCTTATCAAATCTGGACCTTTTCTGGATATCCATTCATCTCTGTTGCAGAGTCACATACATCATGCAATGGCGATGAAGGATGGCTATAATTTGGCTTATTCATGGATAATGTTCTTAATCATTCTGGTCAAATTCATGTCCCTAGATGCTTGGCTCTTCAAGGGGCTGTGGCATCTGTTTCTCAGGTGACAGGAGGATTCATTTTCTCGTTGAAGCAAAGGACTTTTGGTCTTACTGCTACTTCAAAAAAAATAGGCTGTTCACAAGATTCCAATTACAGAAATTATATTTCCAATAATGGACTTAGGAAGACATGTGCAATATCTAATATTGTTAAATGAAATATATCTAAACTACAAGAAAATCCTATGTGTAAAGCAGATACACTCTCTATTATCCTTGGGAAAATTATGTCAATCATGGGTGGAAATATACAGAATGAATGTGAGCTCTCTCGATCATATTCTGCAGTAGCTCTTGTCATTGCACTTGTTCCCTCATTTGATGATTCGTTTTCCAAGTTATTGCCCATTCCAGTTGAAGATACAAATCAGGAAATTAAGAAAGAAAGGCATGAATCTTTACGAAGTTTCTGTGAAGTTCAGGGTCATGAAGAATGGGATAAGCATTACTTGTCTCTGAGGAAAGATGGTTGTGTCAGCGATGTAACAGAGCCCAAGACTGGAATAGGATTTCCAACAACTCTTATTAGTCACGATTGTGGAAGAAGAAACACAAGTCCAATTTCTCAGATGACAGTTCGACTTGTGGTACACTACAAAGGATTAAAACTCAATATGGTGTGGAATGCTTTTGAAGGATCATGGAAGAGACGTCTAAGAAAGATCAAAGGAGTGGCAGATAATGATAGAATGATTTCATTTTGTTCGTACTTTTCAAAATATATTTCTCTTTCCCTGGGAACTACTATTGATTTTAATCGTTTCTCTGGAGGGAAATTGCAGACAGAGGTTGGTGGTTGTGGACTTGGTGCGCAATCAATGTTTGATGAAAAAAAAATGGGACTGCTCTTGTCAATGGTGCTAATGATAGTGCCAAACTTGTATCTTTGTTGGAGATTTGTATCACGAAGTATGTGCAATGCTATGGATGTGGCAATCCTGAGACATAGATCCTTATTTCAAAAACACAAATGATTTCACTGAAGTGTGCTGCGTGTGGATATGTTTTTGATGTTGATACGAGGGACAAGATTACTACGTTTATTTTGAAGAATCCGCCAAAGCAGAATAAGGGAGGAAAAGATAATAAGGCCATGAGAAGAGCAGAAAAGGAACGTTTGAAAGCAGGAGAGGCTATTGATGAAGAAGCTAAAAAGTTCAAGAAAGAATCCAAGAAAAAGGGCCACGAGGTTGCATCCAAGGTTTTTAAGAAGAAAACTAGTTCTGACGAAGACGGTTCCCCTCCCGGAAGCCATGTTAATGAAAACGAGGAGTCGAACGAGGATGATGGTGATGTGAAATGGGATACTAATGCTTCTATTGAATTTTCACAAAAACATATCAGAGGCAAAAGATCAACATGTTGGCCAATCAAACTCAAAATTTTAGTGCAGGCAAGTGCAAAGTGGCATTCAAGAGGCATAGTTTTTAGGCCCGAAATCAACACCTATAGGATTCTAGGCTCAACTTTAGCAAAGGTGTCCTAGATTTCATGAAAAAACTCCAACAAACTCCAACAATTCCACATATTGTAGCAAACCTATTCTATATTAGATAATTTAATTAAATTCTTTAGTATATATATTTTATTATTATTATTATTATTATTTGTATTTTGATTCCTATGTAGAGGAATCAAAATAAATTTGTAATAGGGTATATATAGGAATATTTTTGAGAATGTAAGGGTTCGTTTTTTAGCAGAGAGACTTCTGCTTTGGACTGTGCAAATTTTTCCTGAATATTATTTTAATGGAGAAGTTTTTGCCCTTTAAATTTGAGATCCATCACGGTGTTTCATGTTCGCCATGTTTTCCTTGTAAGATCATTTTCATATTGTGTTTTTTCTACTAATATTTGTTACAACATTCTCTAAGGGAAGTTTTAGGAATCCATCCATGCATGATGCTCCTTTCACAATGACTATGTTGTTAAATGTAGTGGTTATATTTAGAGAATCCATCCTTTTTTAGCTGCTCTGTTTAGTAACCCTATGCTTGCCTTTCTACTAAAGCTGTCACTGGAGATTCATCCATTGATTGATGCCTGCAGGGCAGCGGTATTTCTCCTCTTTTCTTCTCTCATTTACATCATTTATTTTGCTGAGCATTACGCCTACTTTGCCCCAAGTTTGTGGGTAGAAACCAACCTCGACTCCATAGCCCAATGATTTTTTATCTCTTGCTGTCTCGACCCAAAAATTTCAAATCAAATCCTCGTACTTCATAGCTAGCTTAAGATTCATGGCTTCTATTATGAGATTTCCAAGGTTTGAAGCATATGTTATATCACTTATGAACTCACCAACGCAGCCTCTAAAGGGACTAAATGCGTTGCATATGCAACCTCCTCCATTCAAGGGTGCACTACAATGCACTTCGCGACATTCAAGAGTGCGTTGGTCAATTGGGAGCGAAATTCTCATTGTTTCGGAATATCCACATGGCCAGTGCCTTCTAGAAGAGTCCATATGTGTCAAACTTCGAATCAAAGTGTGCATCTAACACCTCTGAACTTGGGAACATGTCTTGCCTATTATTAGAAAGTCATTCATTTAGAAACTACCATCATATTCCCTATAAATTGAGCATATATCCTAGTGCTAGGGAAAACCGAATTTTGGTAAAGAAATGCTGTTGGATTCTCATTTGAGAGAGTGAAAGTATTGATATGCTGCTGGTGTGATGTTGGATGTGATGAGGCTAGGATGAAGCTGGAGCTGGTGGTATCAAATAGATCATTGGTTGTAACCTCCCCCTTCTACTCTTTAACAAAGATTGTTGTTCATTTTCCCATATATGTATATGTTTATGTTTCTATTTCTCATGAAATTAACTCTTGAATGATATATATGTTTCACATCTAATCGATTTGAGTGATAAAGATAAATAGGCATATGTATATTGTAATATGTTTGTTGTTCTTTGTTTATACTTGCAGGAATAAATCTGGCGATCTGAGTTGGATTGAAGGCTACAACAAAAGCAGTAGAAGGAGAAGAAGAAGCACTTGGATCAAAAGTAGGTTCTTCTATCATTCTGCATGCCTATTTATTTTAGATAAAGGGATAGCAAAGTCTTTCATATGTTGTTCTAAGTGCTTAGCACCACACTTAGGGAATTTGATTTATCATTAGATCATAATTCTGCATAAAAACTATGGCTATAAAATTTCTCCCTTAACTCAACAAGTATGCGACTGGGTAGAGGAAGGTCAAACTTCAGTCAACTCATCTAAAAAACTATTGAAACTTATTCTAGAGCTTGAAACCCTCTGTAGGACCTCTAGAAGTCTCTAAAACCTTTGCAACACTTCACCAAGTCACTGCAGCAACTCCATCATCATCCCAAGTCAAACTAGGTTGATTACAATGCCAACCAATAACCAAACTAAACATTTGAGCCATCAAAATTCTCCATAAGCATATTTTCCATCAATATGTAGCTCCTAAACCTGTCAGACATCCTCCAACACCTGCACAACCATTTTAAGAATCTACTACCACATGTAGATCCTCTCCAAGCCCAATATATAACATCATCATCATAGGAGACCTAATCCGGGACCAAGGAGACCTAATCATCAAGGCTCCTCAACTCTAAACTCTGTAGCAACCACCAATATCTGAATGCAGAAAAATTATCATGAATACCATCATTATGGGAAGGCCTCCAAGATAGTGCAACATACTAACCTGTCATCAACATCATGAGAGGGCATCCAAACTAGTGCAACACACCATCATCCACCCAAGGACCATATACACCTCAACCATCATATCCAATCTAGTGCAACAAAGCATCAACCAACAAGTCACACCTCCATTCTAGTAGACATATCAAGGATTATATACATATCATCCATACACAAACCACTTGCATCGACCTTTACACATGCATAGCTAACTGACCTGCAACCCAAGTAACTAGGTTGAAATCAATGACAATCAACCAAACATCTACAACATTGCATCACACATCGATGCCAACAATAAGTGCTCCAAAAAAATATTACATTAGAACCTTTTACATCCTAGATATTTTAGTTATCATGAGCACCTATTAAACCCTCCACTAAAGCTTTTGCTAGCAATAGCGAAGGTTTTTTTTTAATAGGTTTTCTCAATCTTGTAACAATCTAAAAGCCTCCATTAGGTAGTGTTTTCCTATAGTGGATCATTCATACATGTTTCCCAACATATATTTCCTCATTGTTAGCTTTAGGAAAAGATCCATAATGACCATCCTTAGACAAAATTCCAAGGCTTGCTTCAAAAGATGGAGTTGTTTCCATGTGTTGTAATGCATGTTTATAAATGTGCCACACATATGTGAATTTGGTATCCTGTGTCTTCATATGCTTGTGATTAAAAACATGGAAAAATGAACTATGATGAAATTTACCACTTTTTTCTAACCATATTTCTGTGCATAGAACATAATACTTCCCTTTATCTTGGTATCCACCGATCCCCATAAAATTCCTATAAAAAGAAACTAAGAAATCTATTATCGTAACCATAGGTGATTTAAGATGGTAAATCAAATTGCACCCATATCTTATGAAAGAAAAATTGTGTAGTCCGCTGCATTGACATCATATTTGTGCAAGGTAGCATCATTTTGATTTTCTTGAAGCAATCCATAACTTCTTGCCATTTCCCCTACTTAGTGTTGATAGACAATTGATGAAATCCATGGAAACTGGCTCTCATGGAAAGCTCCAAGATGAAAGAACAACATATTTGCTTATGTTTTGTTTGTTTCCTTTAAGATGTTATAGATGGAAAAACTTTTGACACTTTGCAACCATATGTGACATCTTCAACCAATAGAAATGCCTCTGCAAATTTAGAATTATTTTCTCCACACCAAAGTATCGTGATATTTTGGAACATTGCACCTTATGCAATAAATTTAATTTTTGTTGACCTTGAGGAACATATATGATAGTTAACATATACATATTCCTTTTCCTTGACTAAGTAATTGCAACACTCTTTCTTTGATATAACTGTTGTACAAATTTGTGAGAATTTATATGTGTGTGCAAAATTTAGTTAATGCATGTAAGATTATTTGAAAAAATGACTAAAACCAAACTATTGAAATTGTTTAAAAAATCTCAATCCAACTGTTTGTGGTCCTACGAGTAATTGTAAAACCTTATTTGTGATTTTTTTCTAGTGCTTAATCACAATTTTGAGTTGTTGTAAATCAATATTCCACTTCATTGGTGTGGATTCTTAGTTTTATGCTATATGTGGAGAAACTACAAAAGCTTATGTTGCATTGTGGATGAGATTCTCTTTTCCACAAATTATCTCACCAATGTATCGTTGCTTGAAAAAATGTGAACATTTCTTGGCCACACATTGAGAAATTCAAAACCATGCTTTAAAATGTCCCAAAGTTGTGTGTGATGGTTCTTTGTTGTTCCATGAATACAACTTGCATTGCTTGTCCATAGACATCTATCTTAATCTCAAAATCTTCCTGATTACTAGGTAAAACAAGAGCTAGAGAAATCACAACTCTATAGGTGATCTATTTGAACACTTCCTGAGAGATGGTTTCCCCACTAAAGCTAACTTGGTCATGACTTTATGCATTGTGAGTGTGCGTGACATGAGAAACCTATGCAATGAATTTTCTAAGATAACTAGCCTTTCCTATGAAGCTTCAAAAGTCATGAATGTTAGTCATGCCATTGGGGAGGCAACTCAATTGGTGATCACCATGTTATGAATTATTATGTAAAGCAAGAGATTACGTTCGAATCACCCGTGGGTCAAGCCAACAAAAAAAATCATGAATGTTAGTCAACAATGGATGAAATCCATGTTGAGTTCACCTTGGTTTTTGTGCTTTCGCAATGTAATTTTGGCCATCATTTACAAGTATATACTCATATATGCACTATTAATAAGTAATATTATACACTATTAATAGGTTGCATGTTGATCTGATACATATGGATGCCAGAAGTCACACCGCACATTTAATTAAATAACATCAAACTTTACTCTATCAAAAAAATATGCTAAGATGGAAAAAATTTCTACAACAATTTGACTAAGTGTAAAAGTCCTTGTTTGTGAAAATTTATACCAAAATTAAGATTCAAGTTGTGCAACTATAGGTAAGTTGTATTTATTTACTACCATTGTTAATATGGGATCTCATTCATCGCCATTATAGGCTTATTCGTGAGCTTGATCTTGATCTTAATGGAGAATAATTTGTTCTTTCTTTTTGTGAGAAATATGCACATATGCCATCAAAGAAATGCTTTATGATACACAATTAAGTAATAATATCCCTCTTTCTCCATATTCTACAATAATAAACTTCTAGCACTTTTTAGATGTAGCGTACAACTTCCATCCATGTACTATCATTTACACTTGCAATAGTTGCATAAAGGAACAATTATCTTCTTAAAGCACCCTTTGCTTCTTTTTGTAATTTGAATTCAATATTTTGTTTTGTAGTCTTGCTATACGACTTCTTTTCCATGCCATGTTCAACAATGGTATGCTTTCCATGGTTTGAATTTACACAAAAAAACATTTTAGGTCTCCTCTAATTGTTCTTAGTGTAAGTTAATTTAACCTTTTGACAAAGAATATTCAAGAGTGTACATGTTGAATATTTTAAGTTCCATTAATTGAATTGGTATTATCAATGCACCAAAGAGCTTGATTGTCAACATGTCTTATTTTTCCATCACTTTGAGTTGAATTGTGTTGTGGGTGAACTTTTAGATGTAGGCATCTATTGCTTGGTTGTTTATGTGAAACATATGCCATTGTTGTTGTTGTTCCTTCCAATAATTGAAAAAATCTAATATATCCTTGATTGAGGCTTTAATAAAACCCTAATTCATGGCTAGTGTGCCATCATGGTCAGTTTTTGCTCACATAAATTATCCCACCAAACCAAAACTTTTCCTTGCATGCATAGCTTTGTTAAGGAAACTTTGTCATTAGTTAAGAATTTTTCACTTCAAAAAAGAAATCTAACTATCCCACTTAATTATTGTCACAAGGTGCCCATTTAACCATTATAGGCTAAACTATTTACCTTGGTTTCCACTCCAAAAGAGGACCTAGAGGCAATATTGGACCTTCTCTAGTACTACTTGTTTTCATGATTTAGTTGTACAATAGGGTTGTCATTAAATAGTATCATGTAATATTGTGACAAAGGATGTAAAACTTTACAAAAAAACAATGATTTTCATTTATTGTTATCTAAATTTTGAGTTAAGAGTAGAAACTTCAACTTCGAACATTTTAAAATGGCTACAGTTGGTTCTCGTTTTATTTCTCCACGTAAGAGTGAGCCTTAGTGATAAAGTGTGTAGTAATTCAAAAAATACATTCAATTTGATCCAAAGGTGCACCGAATAGAGTTACATAGTCACGAAAGTCACAGTAAGTATTCAACTTCCATACATAATATTTAAATTAACACCAACTATGTAAACAATCATACAATATCACATATGACTTTACAGAAAATTGATACAAAATACATGAAAATTTTAGTGAATGTCAACTTCAAGTTCTCACTAAAGGATGTGAAATATTGATATAAACAATGTGAATGTCAATACCAGCTATCAACTACAATGCATTTATCACTAACACCAAGTATGAGCCAAATGAATCTAATGAAGAGAATCAACTCCATTAAATTCTAAGAGGGAATAAATAATACATGTAAGGCTATAAAAAGTGTTTCATAGGTCATTTGTTCATATGTAACAATACATTAAAGTACATAAGTCAATAATATGAAAGTGTTTAGAGAAAGAATAGGTCAATTTATTTCTTCTTGAATTCATTCCAAATCTCATTCAAAATATGTTGGTAAAAAAAATAATATAATAAAAAATGTCCACCCAAAAACATCACAAAACAACAATTAAATTATTAATGTAAAGTCATAGCTCGCATAACATTCATTTTAATAACAATCAAATGTAGGAATATGGTTAGATAAAAATTATGCTCCATGTCATTGTTGTAATTGGAATTTATTCACAAAATTTGGTATTGATAATTTATATTATGTTACTCTTGAAAAATATTTGCATTTGTCTAATGTACACCTTGGTTGTGACAATGACCAGTTGTAGAGTTTTTGTCCAACCTTAGTTGTAGTTTTCTTTATAGTGTTAATGGTTTAATGATAATTTATTTTAATATTGTTAACAATTTTTTAATGGCTTTGCACATTTGGCCTTATCATTATGGAACATAATTTGCAAAGAAATTTTCCTATCTAAAAAACATCAAAAAATGGGATGATGATTGTATTGTGAAATGATATCTCAAGAGATTTAATCTCTCGAAGTGTCAAAAATACTAATTAGTATATTCTTTGCTAAATATATTTTTTATAAATAAATTTAAATTATAATATATTAATATTAATTTATGTTGATTTTTTTGAAAAAAATATAATATATATTTACTATTATTAATTTCAGTTGGAATTTAAACTTGAAAGTAATAAAAATTAATTGTTAACTTAAACATAATTCAACATAGTTTAAGTAATGGATGAAATATTGTTTTAGCCTTCATAGTTAGCTTATTTAGCCAAGGTCTTGTTGCTAAATCACCTCCCTATTAAGAGATCATGGGTTCATTCTCCTTGATGTCCTTGGGGTTAGGCTTTGATTCCATCTTGATTAAAAAAGTGTTATAACTTTTAATTATTAATCCATTTATAATTATAGTGTTGAATTATAAACTTGTAAACTAATAAAAATTAATTGTTAACTTAAACTTAATTCAACATAGTTTAAGTAATTGATGAAATAAGGTTTTAGCCTTGATAGTTAGCTTATTCTAGGAAGGTCTTGTTGCTAAATCACCTCCTTATTGAGAGATCATGGATTCAATTCTTTTTTATGCCCTTGGGTTAGGCTTTGATTCCATCTTGATTAAAAAAGTGTCATAACTTTTAATTATTAATCCATTTATAACTATAGCTTTGAATTCATTATATTGATATAAGAAATGTCATAACCTTTAATTATTAGTCTATTTAGAAATTATAGTGTTTAATTCTTGATTTCTTTATTCATTATTATTGAATTTCACTTATAAATTGGGATGCACATTTTCATATATATTATTTACTGTAATTATTGTTAAAGTGTTTAACGGGTCTCTCATTTACATATATTTGCATTTATTAAATCATTAAATGTCATAAGCTTTAATTATTAATCTATTTATAAATTATAGTGTTTAATTATTGATAGTGTTTAATGAGTCTCTCAGTTACATATATTTGCATTTATTAAATCATTAAATGTCATAATATTTAATTATAGACGAAATATGCTTCATTTTGGAATGTGATGCAGGGATTGCCTTTTGAGTGATGGGATTGTTGGTAGGTTGGGACAACTCATCATTAATTTGAATAAGAAAAAGACTGAAATGCAAAAGGTGAAAAACAGAGAACTCATAGTCTCATAGACTATTTTAAGACTATAATGGCTTAGTCTAACTTAAATAGCCCTTTTCAACCGAATTCACCAAAATCTAGCAATGCAATTTCAAAATTTTTTGTTGGTTAAAACAAATCTAGCAATGCAATTTCAAGTTTTTTTGTTGTTTAAAATACTTTACTACTTCACTAGTAGCTATTGAATTTGACTTATAAATTGAGATGGAAATTTTCATTAAGTGTTTAATGGATCTCTCATATACATATATTTTCATTTATTAAATCATTAATATATAGTTATATTTTATATTAATTAATTTAATGGACAACACATATAATTTGTATAATAAATTTGTTACTATGCTAAATTTTGTTTGTCAAATTTAAATATTATACACTAACATTAGTTATTTTTTATTAATCTTAATTTATTTTAAAATTATTATTAGATTACGAAGCTTTCAATTTCTATTAAATTATACCAGGGCTGAAGAGGGATCAAGCCACCAATGTGTGGGAAAATAAAACTCTAAGGGAACGAATTTACAAAAACCATGTGAAAATTAGTAGAAACTACATAGAAGTTCATGTTCTTAAAGAAGTGACAATTGAACCAAGTAAATTTTTTTTCACTTGTTCAAATACCTCAATAGGTGACGTCAAATCGCTTAACAAATTGAAGTTCTCAAAGGAACTAAGATGGCCACTAAGGCAAGTATTGATGAACAATAGGTCTACTATTGTATAATTTCGTATTGAAGAAATAAAGATCTCTTTGTGAATTTATGAGAAAGGAGTTTGATAAATGAAGTTCAACAGATGCCAATTTTAAGAAATAAAGATCTCTTTGAGAATTTATGGGAAAGGATTTTGATAAATGAAGTTCAACAGATGCCAATCTATGTTTTTGAAAAATGATTTGTAGTGTAGAAAGATGTAGATTAAAATGAGGTTCATTTTGAGTTGGAAGTAAAATGGTCCTGTGAATTTAAGGATGGATGATTTAATATACATTAACAAGAGGCCCTTGGTTTTTATAGAATAGGATATTCCCATGTTCTTCCTTGATTATATTTCCTTGATGAATTCAGAGTCTAGAATTTTCTCACCAATGTGGTCTATTGTTAATGGGAGGTTGAGAAAGGAAGTTCAACAAATTTCACCTGGGTTTTGGAAAATTGGTTTGTAGTCTAGAAAGATGTAGTTCAAAATGGGGTTAATCTTGAACTCAAGGGGTTCTATAACATTTAGTAAAAGACGGATGATATGAAATCCTTTAACAAATAAATCTTGGGTTTTTAAGATTAGTAGACTTTGAGGTTCTTGATTATATCCTTACATATTCTTCCTTGGTTGTGTTTCCTTTGAGATTCTAGGAGTTCCTTAAAAATGTTGTGTTGGTCTTTGGTATGATTTTAAAGATAGATCCCTAAATAAAACATAGATAGATAAGAGAATATGTTCAAATATGTAATTGAGAATCTAAAAGGATCATTTACATTCTGATAGTTGGTCAATGTAATCAGAAAAAAAGGAAAAATTTGAATGCATATTGTTTTCATGTACAATTTGTTACATTACAGCTCATGTGTAAAATAATTATCTAACCCTCAAAAACTACAATATTCTCTTGAATAAGTTGATACAAGATGGAATCTAATAGGTCAAACATAAAGGCCTATTGGACTGGAGCAGTTTAGGTAGATTGTCTAACCTCTAATGAACACCCATATTGGAGATGTTGGAGCTATAAAAAATGTTAGGAAATCCACTTCCACTGATCAATTTGAGGATCAATCATGGTCCAACAATAGATAGCATGGAGAGAACAGAGTCAGGGAAAGGTAGTGAAATTAAGGGGAAATATAATGAAGGTAAGGATTTTAACAAACATCCAATTGTGATATCATTGTATTAATGTTGAAGAGCATTCAAGACAACACCCTTTAGGAAAAGCTATGGATATGGATGAATCCAAGGTGTTCATTATGAGCACCTAGGAGTTACAGCTGGAAGAAATGGACTTCACTAGTGAAAAATTGAAGATAAGAATAAGGAAACAGTTATTATTGTCCACCACGTTAGTAGTTTGGGTCAAAAGCATTGGAATCTATGAATACTTTATTTTAATGTGAGGGAATTGAAATAATCATATTATGGAAAACATTTAGAAGTATTAATTTCAAAAACATGGAAGCCCATGCTAGTAGCTCTTTCTAAACGTAGAAAATACAACAATAATTTGGTGAAGATAAATCGGAAAGGATTGAGCTTCTACATCTCAATGTGTAACATATCATTGAAAATTTTCATAGTTATGTGCCCGGAAGAAAGAAGTACTAGATGATTAGAAGCATACCTAAATGCTAGTGGACATTTGGCAATTTCTAGGATGTAGATACAAGAGGTAAATTATGTGGATATACCTTATTTATTAAATTTCCTATTCTTAGTTGCGAATCCATCATTGAAATGTGGGAAAATATTTTTATGTACATGAAGGTAACCCTCCATGGCATTAAAAATTCAACTCTTGTAACATGTAATTTGAAAACCATTCGAAAGATAATCCATTCTTCAACTGTTTTTATTTCGATCTCTAAATATAATAAAATAATTAAGTCTAAAACCATTATGTTTGTGTAAAGATAAATTACAGATGGTTAGAAAATTAAGAGAAAATCTAATTAATATAATAATTAAAGACAAAAAAGGAGACACTGGGCCTTTGGTCTATTTATTGGAATGTGAATTATAGAAACATAAAAGGTCCTCACAAAAATCCTAAAACTATTATGTTTGTGTAAAGATAAATTACAAATGGTTAAAAAATTAAGAGAAAATGTAATTAATATAATAATTAAAGACAAAAAGGAGACACGGGGCCATTGGTCTATTTATTGGAACATGAATTATAGAAACATAAAAGTTCCTCCACTAGTTACTAGGAATGGTAGGAAATGTCCTTCCCTTGAATTTTATGATTTTTGGTGGAAGATTTAGAGTCCCAAGCCATAATAGTTTTAAAGACTCATATACAAAATTATTTGAATGAAAAAAGTGATATCACAACCAACACCATTGAATAATATTCTTCTCTCAACCACTACTCAGAGTTTCAAGCTTTGCAAAACTGTTGAAAAGGTAGCTTAAATTGAACTAGTTTATCTTTAGACAAGCTGCTTCAAATTAAAAGATGTTACCAACAATGAGGAAGTGGAGAAGAACCACAATATATGAATACGAAGACATTTTTTATTCCCATTAAGTTATTCTCATGTTTTTAGCAAATACTAATTGCAATAGATTCATGTACACTTTGTTATAGTTTCTCTTTATAGTGGACCTGCAAAATAAATATGTTTGTATCTTTATTGTCTCTCCTGCTCTATAGAGTCCATAATTTATATTGTCTTATTTTTTATACTTTAAATTTTATATCAAAGTTTAGAGTAAATCAATATGACATTGTCATTTACTGAATCCAATCCCTTGTCACAGATATCACAACTGTCCATGGATTTCAATTTCACTCTTAAAAAAGAACACCAAAATGAAGAGGAAGAAGAATAAATTGGACCTGCAATAACCAACACTAAATGAAAACATAACATAAAAGAAATTACTCTCTCTAAATAAACAACACACTAATAAATTCAAACATGACCTAAACGAAATTACTCTCTCTAACTGAACAAATTTTAGTGAGTTAATGAAGACAAGCATGCTATGCCCTCAATGGTGGAAGAAAGCATCCACTTGCAGAAAAGTTAAAGATAAGAACCTTGGCATTTGGAAAGTTCATATGACACCAATCCTTCTCCTCCACAATTTTTTATATGTCACGATTCTTCTCGAATTTATGCCTTACTGCATTCCCTTTGCAATATATGGTGCAATTGCTAGTTATATAAAGAAACATCTTGCACATTTTAGGATATATGTCATACATGTGTCTAAAATATTGTTCAGAACCTGCAAGGTGTATTTTAGTATATGTATGGTGGTTTTTGTGCCTCATCAATTACAAGTACAACGTGAATATATTTATATATCTCATCTATGGGTCAATTATGATCAATACAAACAAAGGCTACTTTTGTGAATCAACCTATTTATCCATTCATTCTCAATAATATTACTATCATTTTATTCCATGGATCAACTTCTGTTCTATCACCCCGACCATCTGTATTACAAATTGCAGCATTATGAATTCCAAGTATATTTGTAAATATAATTAGAATTAAAATATTATGTTAGAGCTTTAAAAAAATCATGATTTCTTGATCTTACATTAAGGTAATATTTAGTTTCCCATTTCAAATGTTCATACTTGTTGCAATGCTTTTAAGTTGTTGACCTACTAATTCTTCATTTTTCTTTGTTTTCATTTGGTGTAGGGGAACTAACATTTCAAATTGCCAATTATAAGAAGTTTGGGATGATTTTAAGATGTTTTCACAGTCATTTGTGTGCACAAAATAAATATATTAATCAAGATCAATTTCCATGATGAGAGAAAATGTTTCTTTGTTTACATCATCTATATAAAATAAATATATTAATTAAGATCAATTTCCATGATGAGAGAAAATGTTTCTTTGTTTACATCATCTATATAAGCCAATTGGTCAGCTGCACCAATGTTTGAGTCAATATTGTTCGATATTGTTTTATATTACAACAATATATTTACTTGTTCATTAGTATATATTCAAATAATTTCACAAATACATAATTTAAATTATGTTTAAAAATGTAACTAACAATAAAGAAATATTATGGATAAAAAATTACCTATAGCATTATGTCACATAATCACAACTCTTTAGAAAAAAGGAAAAAAAAAATTGCTTTCTTTCACACAATGGCTTTAAAAAGTCATTGAAAAACATCTGTCAATAAACACGTAGAAAGTATAAACTACTCATTGATTTAAAAAAATAAAAAATAAAATACCCACATATGTCAATTACCAATGTTTAATCAATGTACAACCTAAGATTATGTGTATGGAGACTTGACGTCAATTAAGGGGCATCTTAAATGTCAATTTACCAATGCTTGTCAAGAACCAAAAACAATATACAAGACAAATTTCACCAATTTTAAAAATATGTGTTTCATGTACAAATTGATTGTAGATTCAATACTGCGAATGTAATTTTCTAAAACATAAGACTCAAATCTACTCTACTCATCTACGGAAAACAATTCACTATTGAGAAGCAATATAAAAACCATGTGGCATGAATCAATACACATAACACAAGGCTATATCTAGGGGAAAGCCATTGCTAGAAAACCCCTTCATATCCATATTTGCATTAGTCGGAAAATAAAGAAGAAATACAAGGTTTGTTCAAGCTTGAGCAATCTCTGCACAAGTATAATCTATCTCACTGCCTCACAAGCTAACTCTGGCCAACACTTAGCCAATTCTGCTGCATTCCAAGCTCTTATTTCCTTTCACTATTGTTCAAGGAATAAACTCCCTATAAATTAGAGAAATACGCATCGTGAACTGCGCAATCCCTATAGGTCCTTCTCTGACTGCATGTGTAATGTCCCCTAATAATAATAATAATAAAAATAATATAATATAATATAATATTATTAAATAAAGAGTAAATAAATAAGAAGTCAATAATAGTAAATAAATAAAATAGAAAAAAATAAAATGAAGTTCTAAATAAAATAGTAAATAATAAACTTAGGATCTAAATGAAAATATATAAAAGTAAACTATAAAAATAAGTGAAGTTAATAAAAGTAAAAATGAATAAAATAAGAAAATAATTGAACTAAGAAAAATATAAAAATAGTAAAAATAAGTAAAGTTAATGAAAAGTAAAATGGAATAAATTAAGAAAGAGTTAAATTAAGATAAACATTAAATTAAGTAAAACTTAAAAAAAAGGAATAAAATTTGCATGTTGACACAAGGAATGTGTGCGTACGGTTCCCTCCATTATTTAGTATATTTAATAGACATTGTGGAAGATGAGATTCATCATTCCTTCATCCATTCTCTTGGGAGAAAGGTATTGTGAGACAAATGATTCCGTGGCAGTAGTATGTTGATTGAGGGCTCAAAGGTGGCCAACTGTAGACAGGTTACATGCAGCCGATCCTACAGTTGGGTGGAGAGTCGTCCCCAAAACTTTGTTGCGGTTAGCAGGATTCAAATAACGTTAAACTTTAGGGTTTCAAGTAAGGAAGATCGTCGTTACAAGTAAGTCGTCTATGCTTGTTTTTCTGAAAATTCTATGCTAATTAGTTGAATAGTTTTTGTGTTTATTATTAATTGCATATTTGATATAATTAGTTGTATGTTAAATTTTGGGGGTGTTACAATTTATTTTTGATATATATGGTAACTTTCAGTTCTATGACCACTATAAAATGGGGAGATGAATGGAAAAGGGTAATAGATAAACACTAAAATGAGTGAGTAGAAGTTTCACAAAAACATGAGAAACTAGCCTATATGGAAGCATAATAGAAAGATTTTGTGTCACGTAGAGGAAAATGGACATGGAATTACAAAAATTAGTTCATATACAAATGGGATAAGGATCACTGTGAAGTCTAGATGAGGATGATTCCTACAAAGGAGAAAACATTTCCAATCCATGGATGAAGTTAATAGATCATGATATTGATAAAATTCATCTGAAGGGAAAAAAAAAGGAGAGAGCTACATTCTATGATGAAATTTACAATTCTGCCATTTTTAATTTGAAAGTTGCAACTTTTGTCATAGCTCGCATAACATTCATTTTAATAACAATCAAATGTAGGAATATGGTTAGATAAAAATTATGCTCCATGTCATTGTTGTAATTGGAATTTATTCACAAAATTTGGTATTGATAATTTATATTATGTTGACTCTTGAAAAATATTTGCATTTGTCTAATGTACACCTTGGTTGTGACAATGAGCAATTGTAGAATTTTTTGTCCAACCTCAGGTGTAATTTTCTTTATAGTGTTAATGGTTTAATGATAATTTATTTTAATATTGTTAAATTTTTTTTAATGGCTTTGCACATTTGGCCTTATCATTATGGAACATAATTTGCAAAGAATTTTTCCTATCTAAAATACATCAAAAAAATGGGATGATGATTGTATAGTGAAATGATATCTCAAGAGATTCATTCTCTCGAAGTGCTTATAGTTTTTACTTAATGTCTCAAAAATACTAATGCTAAATATATTTTTTATAAACAAATTTAAATTATAATATATTAATATCAATTTATGCTGATTTTTCTGAAAAAAAATATAATATATATTTACTATTATTAATTTCAGTTGGAATTTAAACTTGAAAGTAATAAAAATTAATTGTTAACTTAAACATAATTCAACATATTTTAAGTAATGGATGAAATAGTGTTTTAGCCTTCATAGTTAGCTTATTTAGCCAAGGTCTTGTTGCTAAATCACCTCCCTATTGAGAGATCATGGGTTCATTCTCTTTGATGTCCTTGGGGTTAGGCTTTGATTCCATCTTGATTAAAAAAATGTTATAACTTTTAATTATTAATCCATTTATAATTATAGTGTTGAATTATAAACTTGTAAAGTAATAAAAATTAATTGTTAACTTAAACTTAATTCAACATAGTTTAAGTAATGGATGAAACAAGGTTTTAGCCTTGATAGTTAGCTTATTTTGCGAAGGTCTTGTTGCTAAATCACCTCCTTATTGAGAGATCATGGATTCAATTCTTTTTTATGCCCTTGGGTTAGGCTTTGATTCCATCTTGATTAAAAAAGTGTCATAATTTTTAATTATTAATCCATTTATAACTATAGTGTCGAATTCATTATATTGATATAAGAAATTTCATAACCTTTAATTATTAATCTATTTAGAAATTATAGTGTTTAATTCTTGATTTATTTATTCATTATTATTGAATTTCACTTATAAATTGGGATGCACATTTTCATATATATTATTTACTGTAATTATTGTTAAAGTGTTTAATGGGTCTCTCATTTACATATATTTGCATTTATTAAATCATTAAATGTCATAATATTTAATTATTAATTTATTTATAAATTATAGTGTTTAATGAGTCTCTCATTTACATATATTTGAATTTATTAAATCATTAAATTTCATAATATTTAATTATAGACGAAATATGCTTCATTTTGGAATGTGATGTAGGCATTGCCTTTTGAGTGATGGGATTGTTGGTAGGTTGGGCCAGCTCATCATTAATTTGAATAAGAAAAACACTGAAATGCAAAAGGCGAAAAATAGGGAACTCATAGTCTCATAGAATATTTTTAGACTACAATGGCTTAGTCTAACTTAAATAGCCCTTTTCAACCGAATTCACCAAAATCTAGGAATGCAATTTCAAAATTTTTTGTTGGTTAAAAAATCTAGCAATGTAATTTCAAGATTTTTTGTTGTTTAAAATACTTTACTACTTCACTAGTAGCTATTGAATTTTACTTATAAATTGAGATGAAAATTTTCATTAAGTGTTTAATGGAACTCTCATATACATATATTTTTATTTATTAAATCATTAATATATAGTTATATTTTATATTAATTAATTTAATGGACAACACATATAATTTGTATAATAAATTTGTTACTATGCTAAATATTGTTCGTCAAATTTAAATATTATACACTAATATTAGTTATTTTTTATTAATCTTAATTTATTTAAAAATTATTATTAGATTATGAAACTTTCAATTACTATTAAATTATACCAGGGCTGAAGAGGGATCAAGCCACCAATGTGTGGTAAAATAAAACTTTAAGAGAATGAATTTACAAAAACCATGTGAAAATTAGTAGAAACTACATAGAAGTTCATGTTCTTAAAGAAGTGACAATTGAACCAAGTAAGCATTTTTTCACTTGTTAAAATACCTCAATAGGTGACATCAAATCACTTAACATATTGAAGTTCTCAAAGGAACTAAGATGACCACTAGGGAAAGTATTGATGAACAATAGGTCTACTATTGTATAATTTCGTATTGAAGAAATAAATATCTCTTTGTGAATTTATGAGAATGGAGTTCGATAAATGAAGATCAACAGATGCCAATTTTAAGAAATAAAGATCTCTTTGTGAATTTATGGGAAAGGATTTTGATAAATGAAGTTCAACAGATGCCAATCTATGTAACATGTTTTCGAAAAATGGTTTGTAGTGTAGAAAGATGTAGATTAAAATGGGGTTCATTTTGAGTTGGAAGTAAAATGGTCCTGTGAATTTAAGGATAGATGATTTAATATACATTAACAAGAGGCTCTTGGTTTTTCTAGAATAGGATATTCCCATGTTCTTCCTTGATTATATTTCCTTGATGAATTCAGAGTCTAGAATTTTCTCACCAATGCGGTCTATTGTAAATGGAATATTGAGAAAGAAAGTTCAACAAATTTCCACTTGGGTTTTGGAAAATTGGTTTGTAGTCTAGAAAGATGTAGTTCAAAATGGGGTTAATCTTGAACTCAAGGGTTCTATAACATTTAGTGAAATACGAATGATATGAAATCCTTTAACAAATAAATCTTGGGTTTTTAAGATTAGTAGACTTTGAGGTTCTTGACTATATCCTTACATATTATTCCTTGGTTGTATTTCCTTTGAGAGTCTAGGAGTTCCTTAACAATGTTGTGTTGGTCTTTGGTACGATTTTAAAGATAGATCCCTAAATAAAAAATATATAGATAAGAGAATATGTTAAAATATGTAAGAGACAATCTAAAAGGATCATTTACATTCTGATAGTTGGTCAATGTAATCAGAAAAAAAGGAAAAATTTGAATGCATATTGTTTTCATGTATAATTTGTTACATTACAGGTCATGTGGAAAATAGTTATCTAACCCTCAAAAACTACGATATTCTCTTGAATACGTTGATACAAGATGGAATCTAATAGGTCAAACATAACAACCTATTGGACTGGAGCAGTTTAGGTAGATTGTCTAACCTCTAATGAACACCCATATTGGAGATGTTGGAGCTATAAAAAAGGTTAGGAAATCCACTTCCATTGATCAATTTGAGGATCAATCATGGTCCAACAAAAGATAGCATGGAGAGAACAAAGTCAGGGAAAGGTAGTGACATTAAGGGTAAATCTAATGAAGGTAAGGATTTTAACAAACATCCAATTGTGATATCACTGTCTTAATGTTGAAGAGAATTCAAGACAACACCCTTTAGGAAAAGTTATGGATATGGATGAATCCAAGGTGTTCATTATGAGTACCTAGGAGTTATAGCTGGAAGAAATGGACTTCACTAGTGAAAAATTGAAGTTAAGAATAAGGCAACAGTTATTATTGTCCACCACGTTAGTAGTTTGGGTCCAAAGAATTGGAATCTATGAACACTTTATTTTAATGTGAGGGAATTGAAATAATCATATTATGGAAAACATTTAGAAGTATTAATTTCAAAAACATGGAAGCCCATGCTAGTAGCTCTTTCTAAACGTAGAAAATACAACAATAATTTGGTAAAGATAAATTGGAAAGGATTGAGCTTCTGCATCTCAATGTGTAACATATCATTAAAAATTTTCATAGTTATGTGCCCGGAAGAAAGAAGTACTAGATGATTAGAAGCATACCTAAATGCAAGTGGACATTTGCCAATTTCTAGGATGCAGATACAAGGGGTAAATTATGTGGATATACCTTATTTATTAAATTGCTTAATCTTAATTGAAAATCCATCATTGAAATGTGGAAAAATATTTTTATGTACATGAAGGTAATCCTCCATGGCATTAAAAATTCAACTCTTGTAACATGTAATTTGAAAACCATTCGAAAGATAATCCATTCTTCAACTGATTTTATTTCAATCTCTAAATATAATCAAATAATTAAGTCTAAAACCATTATGTTTGTGTAAAGATAAATTACAGATGGTTAGAAAATTAAGAGAAAATGTAATTAATATAATAATTAAAGACAAAAAAGGAGACACGGGGCCTTTGTTCTATTTATTGGAACGTGAATTATAGAAACATAAAAGGTCCTCACAAAAATCCTAAAACTATTATGTTTGTGTAAAGATAAATTACAAATGGTTAGAAAATTAAGAGAAAATGTAATTAATATAATAATTAATCACAAAAAAGGAGACACGGGGCCATTGGTCTATTTATTGGAAGATGAATTATAGAAACATAAAAGTTCCTCACAAAAATCCTCCATCAGTTACTAGGAATGGCAGGAAATGTCCTTCCCTTGACTTTTATGATTTTTGGTGGAAGATTTAGAGTCCCAAGCCATATTAGTTTTAAAGACACATATACAAAATTATTTGAATGAAAAAAGTGATATCAAAACCAACACCATTGAATAATATTCTTCTCTCAACCACTATTCAAAGTTTCAAGCTTTGCAAAACTGTTGAAAAGGTAGCTTAAATTGAACTAGCTTATCTTTAGACAAGCTGCTTCAAATTAAAAGATGTTACCAACAATGAGGAAGTGGAGAAGAACCACAATATATGAATACGAAGACATTTGTTATTCCCATTGAGTTATTCTCATGTTTTTAGCAAATACTAATTGCAATAGATTCATGTACACTTTATTCTATTTTCTCTTTATAGTGGACCTGCAAAATAAATACGTTTGTATCTTTATTATCTCTCATGTTCTATAGAGTCCATAATTTATATTGTCTTATTTTTTATACTTCAAATTTTATATCAAAGTTTAGAGTAAATTAGTATGACATTGTCATTTACTGAATTCAATCCCTTGTCACAGATATCACAACTTTCCATGGAAGTCAATTTCACTCTTAAAAAAGAACACCAAAATGAAGAAGAAGAAGAATAAAGTGGACCTACAACAACCAACACTAAATGAAAACACAACATAAAATAAATTACTCTCTCTAAATAAACAACACACTAATAAATGAAAACATGACCTAAACGAAATTACTCTCTCTAACTGAACAAATTTTAGTGAGTTAATGAAGACAAGCATGCTATACCCTCAATGGTGGAAGAAAGCATCCACTTGCAGAAAAGTTAAAGATAAGAACCTTGGCATTTGGAAAGTTCATATGACACCAATCCTTCTCCTCCACGATTTTTTATATGTCACGATTCTTCTCGAATTTATGCCTTACTGCATTCCCTTTGCAACATATGGTGCAATTGCTAGTTATATAAAGAAACATCTTGCACATTTTAGGATATATGTCATAGATGTGTCTAAAATATTGTTCAGAAATCGCAAGGTGTATTTTAGTATATGTATGATGGTTTTTGTGCCTCATCAATTACAAGTACAATGTGAATATATTTATATATCTCATCCATGGGTCAATTATGATCAATACAAAAAAAGGCTACTTTTGTGAATCAACCTATTTATCAATTCATTCTCAATAATATTACTATCATTTTATTCCATGGATCAATTTCTGTTCTATCACCCTGACCATCTCTATTACAAATTGCAGCATTATGAATTCCAAGTATATTTGTAAATATATTTAGAATTAAAATATTATGTTAGAGCTTTAAAAAAATCATGATTTATTGATCTTACATTAAGGTAATATTTAGTTTCCCATTTCAAATGTTCATAGTTGTTGCAATGCTTTTTAGTTGTTGACCTACTAATTCTTAATTTTTTTTGTTTTCATTTGGTGTAGGGGAACTAACATTTCAAATTTCCAATTATAAGAAGTTTGGGATGATTTTAAGATGTTTTTCACAATCATTTGTGTGCACAAAATAAATATATTAATCAAGATCAATTTCCATGATGAGAGAAAATGTTTCTTTGTTTACTTCATCTATATAAAATAAATATATTAATCAAGATCAATTTCCATGATGAGAGAAAATGTTTCTTTGTTTACATCATCTATATAAAATAAATATATTAATCAAGATCAATTTCCATGATGAGAGAAAATGTTTCTTTGTTTACATCATCTATATAAGCCAATTGGTCAGCTGCACCAATGTTTGAGTCAATATTGTTCGATATTGTTTTATATTAAAACAATATATTTACTTGTTCATTAGTATATATTCAAATAATTTCACAAATACATAATTTAAATTACGTTTAAAAATGTAACTAACAATAAAAAAATATTATGGATAAAAAATTACCTATAACATTATGTCACATAATCACAACTCTTTAGAAAAAAGGAAAAAAAAAGTTGCTTTCTTTCACACAATCGCTTTAAAAAGTCATTGAAAAACATCTATCAATAAACACGTAGAAAGTATAAACTACTCATCGATTTAAAAAAATAAAAAATAAAATACCCACATATGTCAATAACCAATGTGTAATCAATGTGTACAACCTAAGATTATATGTATGGAGAGTTGGCGTCAATTAAGGGACATATTAAATGTTGATTTACCAATGCTTGTCAAGAACCAAAAACAATATACAAGACAAATTTCACTAATTTTAAAAATATGTGTTTCATGTACAAATTAATTGTAGATTCAATACTACTAATGTAATTTTCTAAAACATAAGACTCAAATCTACTCTATTCATATGCAGAAAACAATTCACGATTGAGAAGCAATATAAAAAACACGTGGCATGAATCAATACACATAACACAAGGATATATCTAGGGGAAAGCCATTGCTAAAAAACCCCTTCATATCCATATTTGCATTAGTCGGAAAATAAAGAAGGAATACAATGTTTGTTCAAGCCTGAACAATCTCTGCACAAGTATAATCTATCTCACTGCCTCACAAGATAACTCTGGCCAACACTTAGCCAATTCTGCTACATTCCAAGCTCTTATTTCCTTTCAGTATTGTTCAAGGAATAAAATCCCTGTAAATTAGAGAAATATGCATCCTGAACTACACAATCCCTATAGGTCCTTCTCTGAGTGCATGTGTAATGTCCCCTAATAAAAAATAAAAATAAAAAAATAATAATATAATATAATATAATATTATTAAATAAAGAGTAAATAAATAACAAGCCAGTAATAGTAAATAAATAAAATAGCAAATAATAAACTGAAGTTCTAAATAAAATAGTAAATAATAAACTTAGGATCTAAATAAAAATATATAAAAGTAAACTATAAAAATAAGTGAAGTCAATAAAAGTAAAAATGAATAAAATAAGAAAATAATTGAACTAAGAAAAGTATAAAAATAGTAAAAATAAGTAAAGTTAACGAAAATTAAAATGGAATAAAATAAGAAAGAGTTAAAATAAGAGAAACATTAAATTAAGTAAAACTTAAAACAAAGGAATAAAATTTGCATGCTGACACAAGGAATGTGTGCATACGGTTCCCTCCATTGTTTAGTATATTTAATAGACATTGTAGAAGATGAGATTCATCATTCCTTCATCCATTCTCTTGGGCGAAAGGTATTGTGAGACAAAGGATTCCCTGGCAGTAGTATGTTGATTGAGGGCTCAAAGGTGGCCAACTGTAGAGAGGTTTCATGCAGCTGAACCTACGGTTGGGTGGAGAGTTGTCCCCAAAAATTTGTTGCAGTTAGCAGGATTCAAATAATGCTAAACTTTGGAGTTTCAAGTAAGGAATATCGTCATTACAAGTAAGTCGTCTATGCTCGTTTTTTATGAAAATTCTATGCTAATTAGTTGAATAGCTTTTGTGTTTATTATTAATTACATATTTGATATAATTAGTTGTATGTTAAATTTTTGGGGTATTGCAATTTATTTTTGATATATATGGTAACTTTCAGTACTATGACCACTGTAAAATGGGGAGATGAATGGAAAAGGGTAATAGATAAACACTAAAAATGAGTGAGTAGAAGTTTCACAAAAACATGAGAAACTAGCTTATATGGGAGCATAATAGAAAGATTTTGTGTCACGTAGAGGAAAATGGACATGGAATTACAAAAATATTTCATATACAAATGGGATAAGGATCACTGTGAAGTCTAGATGAGGATGATTCCTACAAAGGAGAAAACATTTCCAATCCATGGATGAAGTTAACTGATCATGATATTGATAAAAGTCATCTCAAGGAAAAACAATAAAAAATTGCGGTCATGTTAGGTTAAAGAAGTAATTAAACTGTTAGGGTCCTATAATTTATAGGATCTCAAGGTGATTGGATATTTTATCTCAGTTATTTGATATTGTAAATAGATTTTCAATTTGCAAATGATTTCCAAAAATTAGAAAGAAGAAAAAGAAACATATAAAAGAAAATGAAAAGAGGCTATTTAAAAAATGGATAAAGAGATGAAAGAAAAAGAAATAGAAATAGTGAAAAGAATAAAAAAAAATGAGAATTGCACAAAAGAAAAAGAAAAATAAATAATACTGAAAGTGCTGAAAATTTAAATGCCACTACTAATAGATAGTTTCTTTCTATCAAATAAAGTAAAGGTTGTGTGCAGCTTGTTAAAATGCCAAAAACATTAGTCATTTGTTTAATCATACAATTTAATCATGGTTAAACAAGTTTAAATTTCTGTTAATTAGACTAGAGAATAAGATTATCCAAACTGTTTAATCTTGGCTAATGATTAGTTAGGTAGAAAATGGTATTGGTTCAATTGTTTACGCTGAATCAATGGAGAAATAAGGGATAGAATAGAATAGGATTTTAGTTTTCATAAGAAGTAAAATAGGGGTTTACTAGTCTAAATGCACCCTTGGGAAGAAATAAAAAAAATGTTAGCTTAATTCTTTGCATTTTAGCCTAAGTTTTCAAAATATTATGTAAAAGCGCAAAAAGGCTAATGTTGGGGTACATTGATGTTTTAAAACCCAAAGTTTTTGTCATTTATATAAAGTCATTACATGACAAAACAATTATGTTGTGTTGTGGTTAAAGTGCGCACATTATTCAACCACATGATCATCTGACGCAATATATCAACAGTGCAGGTTCTGTTGCGGCCCCCTCCTCTCTATCCTATCTTTACCGTAGGGAGGGGGGGGAGGGGTTCTGAAAAGATGGTTTTCCCTTGCCGGGTCCCATGCTACGTGACGCCTTCCCCGCATTGTGCACCCCTTTCCTAATACCACTAACCACCCTCGACCCCCTCCAAAAACCACTTCCCCCTCAGGTCTTCCCTGCTGTCCCTACCCCGCTCCTTCCTCCATTTATTCCCTGCCATGTGTTCCTAACAGTTACCCTACTAATACCCTTCTCGAGAAATTACCGTTTATGAATCAAATTCTCACGGGTAACCGTTTGAATCTAATGGGTCCATGCCTACCTGCAACGGAAAACCTTCGAATGCTTTTTAAACCCTAAACCCGTCCCCATTCCACCTTTCTGTTGCATAATTCTCTGCAAATTATTTTTAATTTTCAGGTTTTCCTGTGCGCAATCAAGTTATCCAACTAATAAAACCTATGATCGAGCACCAATGTCTCCTTTCCTTCTCCTGATTAGTTACAGACCTGAAAACAATCCCGGTAAACCATTCATCTTCCTCATCCCATATTTTGTTAAAATTCTTCATTGATAAAGATGCCTAGGCTAAGAAGAAAAACAAAGAGGACTCTCTCAAACCCTTGGTTCATCCTCCAGTTGATCTAGACCACATCCCCTTAGCTAATTGAGACTATAAAATCTTCGAGACATAGTGTGAGTTTGAACTCTTTGAGCTCTACTGTTGGCTCGAAGACAAGTTTATTGATAAAACATATGAAATTGGACATTGGGAGTCCAATCTCCCTCACTATATTTTTCCCAAATTTTCCATTCTCTAGAATTCACGAGAAGATGCCAAGCCTGTTATGTCCCTAATCAAAGATAAATTATAGCCCCTACTAATGAAATTCTCTTCACCATTACTGCCGAAGCCATAGATCAGATGATGTAGGCCCCCTCTGTGGAAAATAGTACCCCATTCTCCATATAATCCTTGACAGAAATATACCAGAAACTTTATTCACTACAAGGAAAAGACCCTCTAACGAAGGTTATAAAGGAGGTTTTTAGTGTTATAAAATTGGCCAAAATTCTCAAAAAATATTTTCTACAACATTCGTTTTTGGTAATAGAGGTTTTGGCGGATCTTTTAACGGAATTTCAACATAACTAAAAATCCTGGGTGGTCGGAGGTTATTACAGATGTTTTTTTCATCGATGCGCTACTAAGGTGTCAACACAACGGTGTGTGTCATATAGACAGTCGGCTCGAGGCAGTCGAAGATGCATGCACCGAGATGTAAAGGTCTAAAACCGCACCAGGCGCACTATAGGTGATACAACGCACAGGGCCATTCTAATTGGTATTGGGATTTGTGTGTTGCCCATATGTCGTATCAATGTACTGGAACGTAGTCTTATAGAAACACATCGGTGCGGAGTATTAGAAAAACACACCGATTGTTCTTATTCGTATTGGTATTTGTGCAGTGCCCATAGGTCATATAAATGCACCAGTGTGTAGTCTTAGATAAATGCACCGGTGCACAATATCGCAAAAACGTACCGAGATTTATAATTGGTATTGGTATTTATGCGGTGCCCATAGGTCGTAGAAACGATCCCGTGTGCTGTATCATACAAATGCACCAGTGTATAGTAACTGACATGCACTAGTGTTCATTTTGTATTTTATAGAAACATTGACCTGTGACAGTGCAATTATTGTGATTTTTAAAAATTAATTATTCATCAAAAGTCGGCACATCATTTTTTCCACAGGAAAAATCGTAGCTGCTATTAATAAAAGTAAATCTTACATGTTGTATGTGCTAAGTGCATATGCAGATCAACAGTGAAGCTATTAATAGATATCAGTAATGTAGCAAAAAAATATTTACATCTGATAAGTGCCTAATAAATACATGTTGTGGGACAACAATAAGTAGTCTGTGAGATATATACATCAATGATAGATATAAAAAAAAACCAAAAAATCAGCTGCATCCTCTAATGGGGGTTCAACCCCATCCAATGATCAATAAAAAAAGGTCGATGAAAATACTGATAATATGCATGATCATGCTCCTCCTGAATCTCCATGTGAGCAGTCAATAAGTGCGATTCCTCCTTGGAAAGGAGGTTGGAAATTGTGTTCCGCTCCCAGTATCCGGAGAGAGTCCAGAGTGAGTACAATAGTCATAGATCGAGTGACTCTGTGAGGGGTAGCCGCATTCGCCTGTGCAAAGTCCACATGCGAAGAGGGAGAAGTTTCCGAGAGGGGTCCAGATAGATGTACCTGCCGCTGTAGTGAGATCGATATCGGTTAAATATGCTGCAAATTATCTAAAGTGCTCGTACTAGATTCTTTTCCATTTAATGGACAATCTTTAAAAACATGTCCAACTTTATGACAATGGTGACATCAGAAAGGAACCCCTTCATAATCCAGTAACTGAGTCCGAGAGGAGTTGCACCATTGAATATTGATGGATTCTTCTAGTCCTTCCCTTATATCTAGTTGTACCAGAATGAGAGCATATGCCATCTTACTCGATTCAATATATGAGCTATCATGGTCCATGCATGTGCCCCAAAGGTTACCAATATCAGTGAATATTTGATCATTCCGTAAGTGAAGAGGAAGGCCAGGAAGATGAACCCAAATAGGTCCCGCTCCCAATGGTTCATGATCAAGATCGAATAAGGGACTCCAATGCTTCAGAAGCACTGGAGCCATCTCAATGTGCCAGAATTGAGTTAAAATCAGATCAGTAACGTCCTTGTTAGAGAAATGGAGGGCAAACCATCCCTTCGCAAGAGTATGAATGATGGGGAGCTCATGTAAAAGACCACCCCATATCTCTTGTACCCACTGTGTCAGTATTTTAACCCCATAATTCCTACCATGAACATGCCCCACCACAACTTTATCCACTATACCCATAATATCAGCCATGTGAATGCCAATACCGAGGGTGAGGAGGCTTCTACACTTACAAGCCCACACACATTTCATTCAACGGGGGGCACGAGGGGGCAGTCTAGGAGGTAGGGGAGTGGATGCAGTGAGTGGAGGAGATGATGAGGAGTCGGGAGGGGGATTAGGGGAGTCAGGTGGGGGGATGACAAAGCGGCCAGATTGGTGCAGGAAGGGGTAGTAGCAGGGTTGTGAGTGGTATTGGGATTAAGGGGAGCAGTGGAAGAGAGAGGCGGGGGGAAGGGAGTAGTGTGAGGGGGGGATAAGGTGGTAGTGTGCGGAGGTGTTGGAGCGAGGGAACTAGGGTAGCTGTAAGAGGAGCAGCCGTAGAGAGAGGGAGAGACTATGAGAGAAAGGCTAATGAAGTAGGGGATAGAGGACGGAGGTCTAGGGAGGAGATAAGGTCCAGGTCAGCAGCCGAGAGAATAGCAAGGGAGCCGTGGGTAAGGTATGGGACCAGAAAGGAGTCAAGTGTAGGGAAGGAATGAACAGGTGAGGATGCAGAAGGAGAGAAACTAGATAAAGCAAGGCAAGTAAAAGGAGAGGATGCAGGGTGGGAGACATACATACCCGATGAAAAGTGATGTGCAAGGGTCCAAATTTCAACATGGGCATATGGGTCCTCCGAGTAATTGACCAACTGCTCATCCTGGGCCCCCTCCATCGTTATCCCAAAAAAAAATTCCGTTAATGCTAGAAACAAACCATCAGTCAGAAAAATGGTCACGGGAATCTTGTAGAATATTGGTATGGAAGATCACCTGAGGCAAAATGACAGGTGATGACGGAGGATATAGCACTGACAGTTGTAGGGTTCAGATGCAAGAGTGGGCCGAGAAAACCATGTGTTCACTGATGAAAGCAGTAGACGCGGTCGGGTAATCAGACAGGGAGCCAGTCAAAAGTTTGAAATTTGAATATTGTGCCACAGATGTATGAAACAATGTGGCCCCATATGGTATTGATTGCATTAAACCCCGCAATGTTCAGCCATCAAAACACCATGGTCACGCATAGGCCACCACCATGCTAGGTCGGAGAAAGGGTTGTTGCACGTGAAGACGAAACCCTAGTCAAAAGTCAACACATCTTATAAAAATATTCATATTAATTAAATTTTTATTAATGCATTTGAATGTGATGTTTGGATTAATTTGTTATATCATATCATAATTATTGTGATTTTTTAAAATTCATTATTCATCAAAAGACGACAGATATTTTTTTTTTCCAAGGAAAAAATCAACAAAATTTTAATAATGAAAATGAAAAGTTACATTTAGTGGATGAAATTAAGCATTTAGAAAGTGCCCATAGGGCTGGTGTGCTCAGGCACACAACTCAACGTAGCGAGGCTACCCGAGAAATGAAAAGAAAAAAGTGGGAAAGGGAAATAAAAATAAAAAGTAAAATTACAAAGGGTGTAGGTTAACGAAACCCAAAACTAAGATTACACAATGGTAGAAACACTGGACTTGTCTTTTTTGCCTTTTTTCTTTTGAACTTTTTGCTAGCCATCCAGTGAAGAAACAGAGGGGATAATTTCCAACTCCAAGCTGGTAGAGAGTTGGACATATTTTTCGGAATCAGAAATCTCAGATACATGTGCGCACTTGGTGCCCACCACACCTTGCTCATTGACCTGTTCATCCTATTGGGGATCAATGCTTGTAGGAGCAGATGTATTCTCATCATTTTCCTATTTTTTTCCATCTTTCCTACTGCGTTCTCCTGTGTTTCTTATGTTTCTGTCTTTGTCATACAAAATGGGAAAATTATTGGTATTACTTTGTCTTTCAATTGGGACACTATGTCCATTACATTAAACAAAATGTCTGATTTGATAGACAAATATTTCAAAAAATAAAATGCCTTGATTTGATATCCAAACATAATGATCATCATTCTTCGCTTAAACTGTTGTCACTGCTCGAGCTACTTCCATGGCTTGGGTTATTTCCAGGAATGTTTTGTTCACGGTGTTGATTTTTTTATTCTTCTTCACCTTCCATCTACAAACATAAAAATAAACTGTAATGAGTGTATATACATTGGTGATAGTAACGAAAATCACAATATTAAATAATATACATCAATGTAAATAAAAAAGAAATGACGTACCATAGCAACAATTGACTCATGAACTATACACATTCTTTCAAAACCATTTGGTATGCCATCTTTCAAGGTTTCATCTGTTGCCACAGTTCCATACTTTGTTTCTTGCAAGTTTTACACCCCATAACAAATCATATATTTAATATAAAAGATTTTTTTGTTCTATTAATTATAGGTGGAGCTAAGTAAAACAAGATCGATGGAAGCTTACAAATTCCACAACTAATTTCTGATATGTCAACATATACTCACAACCCATATTTAACCCAATGTCAATAAATTTGTCTGATGGTTCTTCTTTGTATGTTATCACCTGTTTGCAGACATTCAATGACGATTTTTGTAAAACAACTCCAAATATACAAAAATGAAATCTAGTTAAGTTGTTATAAGGAAGTAACAATTACTCACAAACTTAGATATCAACCATTTTCTTCCTTGTCATCCTATTTTATGTACTGAATGGGTTCCATTTTCTTTTCTTTTCTACAAGAAAATACTTTAAAATTAATATTTAATGCTAAATTTTTTATTTATAGTACCTAATGATCGAAAAATTCAATGATTACATATTACATTTGAAGCACGTTGTTGTTGAGATGATTCCTCTTGTGATGAAATTTTGTCCATTCCTTTGACCATCTCCTTGTACACCTTTTTGGACATTCCTACTGGCATATTTCTGATATCATCTCGTTCATATTTTGATATATTCATAATCTTCCTGAAAATGTAACATGACAATAAACTATTTAATTTGTATATTGATATATGAAAAATAAATATAACAAAAGTGATATTTATAATTAATTCTAGAAAAACATTTAAAGGAATATTACTTTTTCATTCCTTCTTTTTTGTTGTTGTACGTTTTTGCTATTAAAAGTCTGACATGTCTCATTGACCAATTTTCTGGAAACTCTTCATGTAGTTTAAATAAAATTTGGTTCTTGGAATCATTGGATTGATTTTTGTATTTTAAGTGGAAAGAACGTCTACACATTCATTTCACTAGATCCCTCAAACTTTTGTAAATTTTTTTCCCCCTTTCGTTAACCTCCAACACCACTCCAGATGAGCTAAGGAGCAATTCATTTTCATTTGCATGTTCTATTTTTTTTCTTTTCTTAGAACAACATTCCTTTTCTGAGTTGTTGCTCCGTGTAGGACATTAAACATATGTGAATTAATTGATTATTTGAAACATGTTATCTAATAATTTTAAGCATATTATTAATGAAATTTAAAAAAAGAAACTGATATTGGATCGACAATATTTTTTCATTCACCTAATTCATCCTTTTGCAATTTTTCCATCAAGCTTTTACACTTTTATGCTCCTAGATTAGAAATAATCTTATCGAGCTTCGTCATTTTGTGGCTCTACATGATACACAGTAAACAATACATATTAGTTAAACTTATATATAGTTCAAAAATAATATTTTTTGTAAAAAATTTACAAAGAACTTGCCTTTGTTGTTTTTCTTGATGTGTTATCAGTATTTTTGTTACTTGATCTCTTGTCAGCCATTTATTTATCAATATGAAATCTATAATATATCATTCATTAATATATTTTATAAGTAAATTATAAACTTTTAAGGTAAAAAAAAAATCAAGAAATTTGTGCACCTTTCATGGTGTATGCAGGGACGTCGGTGCGACATGGTCTTATAAATGCACCGCACAAATAGTATAAAACACTGTACGATGCTCTATTTAAAAAAGGAGCACCGGTGCATTACATGTTAACCACCACACTGATTAACACAAAAAATAATAAAAATCGTCTAGTGTTAGTTTTTGTAGCATATGGTGTCGTGGAGGGGGCGGTGCGGCCTATTCTTATAAACGCCCTACACACAAAAGAGACCACCGTATGGTGCTGTCTTTCAACTAGCAAACCCGGTGCGTTATATGTTACATGGAGCACCGATTAACACAAAATAAAAAATTGTTTTTTCCAAACAGTACGTGAGCGGTGCGCTAGAATGAAATAGCGCACCGATGCCCTATTTTACATATGGCACATGGATTAAAAAAAATGTTTTTAAATTTTTTATCAAACAGTACGTGCATGGTGCGCTGGGATAAACCAACGCATCAGTGCGCTAGGTTACGCAAGGCACATCGATTAAAAAAATTATGTTTTATAAAAATTGATACAAGGGCCGACATGGATTGGGATCTGACTATGCAAGTCGTCCCATGGGTTGGATGTCATAGGCCTATATATATAGCAATTCAAACCCTATAAATCTAAAATGAAAAGCCCTAATTCTGAAATCACAGAAACAAGAAGAAGCAAGGGCTCAAACAAAAAGAATGAAGGGTTTAGGATAAAAATGGATATTTGTTTGTTTGTTTGTTTTTGAAAATGAACAACAATTTTTTTTTTTTTTACTTACTGCGTAAAAAATACTGCAGAAAATGTAAAAAAACAATAAAATTTAATCACAATATTGTTTGAAATTCTATGCTATAGGGTTTGAATCACCAGAGGGTTAGATTCTTATTGTCTGAATAGTTCTGTTCGAAAGTATTTCACTGCTCCACAATGCTCTCGTGCTCTCTTGCTCCAGGTATGTCTCGTACAAATCTCTGGCTGATTTTTTTTTGCAAAAATAGTGAAATAATGAAAAGTGTTTAGTATTTAAAAAATTGTTTTATGAAAGTAGATTTTCAAAAATATTTTGCCGCCCATTTCTCAAATTATGGCTTTTTTTTCACTTTAAGAAAATAAAGTTGCGTTTTTTTTATTTACGGATTCTCGTCACTGGTGTGTCAATTAATAACACAACACTGGTGCATCTGTTAATAACACGACACCAGTGCACAGTAACTAAAACAACACTGGTGCGGTTATCTGTACATAAGCACCGATAACAATAAGTCCATTTTTCAGGCACCAAAATTACTTTTTGGTGTGTGCACTAATTTTTTTTGTTGATTTTGCTCAAATTCAGGGAGAAAATATCATAATTATATCGAATGGAAAATTCTTCAAAATCCATCTCATTCCATAATATTTCTCAAAGTCCATCACAGAGTTCTCCCTATCCATCTCGAGACGTAATATTTACTTCATATTTTATTTATGTTTTCATTATCTAATTGAATTTATGTTTTTTATCCATGTCAATTAGCTTAATAAAATTTATAATGTATACAAATTTGCAGGTTCATGCAGATTCAGAATCGAGTTCAGATGCACAAAATAATCAAACGAATCCAAAACATTAGAAGCTATTATCAGGAGTAGCATACCGCAAGGCGCATTTGGTAGATGAAAATGGACAACCGCTTCACCCTGCCAATTGTAAAAATATTGCATCTTATAGCCACATTCCCAGGACAATGATGGTAATAATAATTGTTTGGTATATTAATGTAATTATTTCAACGTCAAACAAATTAATCATGCATTGTCAACGTTCTTACTAATTGATATCATATATTTTGTACTAATCATGTTCAAATATATTTTTTGAAATTATTAGGATTCTAGTGATGTTGAGCGACCTACCTACCGTCTTCCGTTGCACCCCACGACAATGTCAAATCGAGAGAAAGATGAATTAAGAGAAAAATTTGGAGAGGAACGATACCAATAATGGTTGAATCGACCACTGATTCAATTCTCGCTACGTCTAGATTCACCAATTAGGAATGACTACAACAATAGTAGTTATTCACAAGCTAGCAATGGAGGCAATCAAATAGAGGTTGGTATGGATGATTAATTAAGGGATACAACTGCCATGGAGACAATGTTGTTAGATGCATTCCAAAATAATGATCAACGAGGGGATGATGCTTATATCGCAGACACTTTTTTCGAAAGCCTTAAATTTGCTTTCACCACACCTCTCTTTGGACTTGGCGGTCAGTCAAATTCTACCCAGTTGAGGACAACCATGTTACTGTTCAACTTGAAAGCAAAGTTTGACTTGTCGAATGCATGTTTCTCAGAAATTTTGAGGTAAGTTACCATAAAGTCCTCCCTTATATAAATTTGAGAAATATAATCACACAATGAACATTAAGAATGGTCAATTTTATGAATGTTAATAATTATATCAACATTAATGTACATTTAATATTTTTCATGATCACCAACTACAGGTTATTCAAAGATAAGGTTCTTTCGAGTGATAATGTCTTGCCCGGTAGCTGCGAAGAGGCAAAGAAATTGTTGAAAATGTTGGGTGTTGAGTACATATCATATCATGCATTTCCAAATGATTGTATTCTTTATAGAGGAGAATATGCAGACAAAGAGATATGTCCGAAATGTGGGCATGACAGGTATGATAAATAAAAAATAAGGGTAAATTGGGTCCTCCTTTTAAGATATTGAGGTACATGCCTATAATCCCAAGGATTCAAAGGCTCTTTCGTTGCAAAGAATTAGCTATGTTGTAGGGATGGAATGCCTCACACAAAAGTGAGTTGTGAGTTATGAGAATCCAAACTAATTCAATATCCATGAAGCATATTGAGGATACATGGCCCGAAAAATTCAAGAATGAAGTACGAAGTCTACGACTCAGCAAGGCCATGGATGGCGTCAACCCATATTCCCTCCAGAACAACAACTATTCTGTTTGGCCTGTAGTAGTGATCAATAACAATATCCCCCCATGGTTTTCCATGAAGAATGAACATCTTATGTTGGCTCTCACAGTCCCTGGTAGAAGACAAGTGAAGAGTATGGATGTCTACTTACAACCACTAGTAGATGAATTGAAGGAATTATGGGATGGGATAAATGTGTACGATGTATGAAGACCCATCACAATAGAGAGGAGTTTTACGTTGTATGGCATATGTGCTTACATGACACATGATTATCCAGGCTTAGGAGTTTTCTCTGGTAAATTACATGTTTATTGATTTTTTTATATACGTAACAATATTCTTTCGCATATTAGTTATTTAATTCGTTGTAATTGTTTCGATCTTCATGATATTCTTTAACGTGCCATGCATATAAATTGTATACAATAATCTCGCAAGTTTTGTAACAAAAGGGTATTTTGGATGTAAATGTTGTGGATCTTCTCTGAAAGCTAGATGGTCCAAGGACCTACGAAAGCCAGTGTATGATTGCTCTAGGGTATTCCTCCCAGAAGAACACCCTTACAAAAGAGTAGCATCTGTTTTCAATGGTAAATGAGAGAGAACCCAAAGGCCTCCAATAACGACACCAACTAAATGGATTATAGCATATGAGAGAGATAAGGAGAAGGAGTTCATAGAAATGTTCGATTCAAATGGGAAGCCTATGTTCGATGATCTAGAATTCTTCGACACCTATGTTGAGAATTTGCCCATTGGGGTGAAAATGAAATCTATCTTTTATAACCTCCCATATTGGGAGCATATTTATATTACCCACTTATTAGATCCCATGCATATATTTACAAATGCTTCATATTCTTTATGAAGACACATATCATCGAAACAAAGTGACACATTGGCTGTTAGGAAATATCTTATTACATTAAAAACTAAAAATAAACATTGGCCAAGACAATTAGAAAGTACATGATCAGAGGTAAGCGCTGGTCCCTCTAATTCATGGTATTTCAAAGAAGGTGATGTTCCATGCATTTTAAAAAAAATTGATCTTTCTTTGGAAAAGGAAGTTATAATGGGTGTAAGGGTGCCATCTTCATACATGTCTTCACTACGGCATTGCTTCACCGTGGATGACCATTTGTGGGGGTTTAAATCCATTGACCATTTGAATCTTCTAAGATTACATATAATGTCAAAAGCATGATTTTATTATTTGTTATATTAATAAATTTTATCCCATGTAGGGATCATAAAACATAACTAATTTTGTATATTATTGTACGTGTTTATAACTTTGCAATGTCATTATCCTTTGTTCATGTGTGGGTGTGTGAAACATGAATTCCCTCAAGACCTAGGACGTGCCATGTCTAAATTATCTACATTTGTATGTTGGATCACGTCAAAGGAGATTCATGTGGCTAGCATTCCACAGTGGCATCAAGAGATAGTTGAGATTGTTTGTATGTTTAAGAAGGAATTGCCGACAAGTTTCATGGACTTGCAGGTTCATCTTCTAATTCACCTAGTAGATGAGGTTGAATTAGTTGGGGTGGTTTCTTGTCATTGGATGTTCTTCTTAGAGAGGTACATGAAGAAATTGAAAGGTTTTGTTCGAAAAAGGGAAAAACTCGAGGGGTCTATGGCAGAGGGGTACATATCGTATGATTCTTTCTATTATGCCAGTGAGTACATCAAGCAGATCGACAACAAATCAGGTGCGGTGATTTGGGACGATGAAAGGGATGAAGACAAAAGAGAAGGGGATTTGCTCCAAACGAATGGAAAAAAGCGCTTGATAAAGAGTAAGCGACTTCTAATTTTTCAAATTTACACAAAGTAAATATTCATGTTGAACTTCGATATAATGTATATTTTGATCTCTATGTACTATATAATGTTGGTTTGATTTCATCAGCGAATGCTGTAATTGAAGCAATTAATAAATTTGTTCTTTACAATTCCGAAGCAACACAACCGTGGGTGGCATTGTACGAACAAAAGAGCATGAAATGGAATAGTGACAGGAAAGAATTCAGATGGTTGAATGGTAAAAGTGTGCCTTATCCTGATAATTTAGAAGAAAATATGCCCCAACTGTTGGGTTGCTGACCAAGTCAGAGAGAAATACGGTGCAACCGGTCGATACCCACGTGCTGAAGAGGATGCACTAAACGTAGGGATTGGGTGTAGCAACTCGGTAATAATCTATTTAATTTATATGTATATTTGAAACTTAATATTATTCTAGATTTATTATTTTACAATTATTTAAAATTTTACAAATTTAAAAATTTAAAATTTTTAATAAAATCATTTCACATTAATACAATTCATATTTTGACATTAATACAATTAAAATTTTACAAATATTTTACATACAATTACAATTAGAATTACAATTTTACAATTTTACAATTTCACATACAATTACAATTAAAATTACAATTACAATTTTAGAATTTTACATACAATTACAATTTTACAATTACAATCATTTCACAGTAATACAATTAAAATGTTACAAATATTTTACATACAATTAGAATTAGAATTAGAATTTTACAATTTCACGTGCAATTACAATTACAATTTTAAAATTTTACATAAATTTTACAATTACAATTAAAATTTTACAATTTTATATATATTACCATTACAATTACAATTTTAGAATTTTACATACAATTACAATTTTAGAATTTTACATACAATTAGAATTAGAATTAGAATTTTACAATTTTACATATATACAATTACAATTAAAATTAATTTACAATCATTTCACAATAAATTAAATATTACAATTACAATTAAAATTTTACAAATATTTTACATACATACAATTACAATTACAATTACAAATACAATTACAATTTTAGAATTTTACATATAATTATAATTACAATTACAATTTTATATACAATTAGAATTAGAATTACAATTTTACAATTTGTCATATATACAATTAAAATTAAAATTACAATTACAATCATGTCAAAATAAATTAAATATTACAATTACAATTAAAATTTTACAAATATTTTACATACAATTACAATTAAAATTAAAATTACAAATACAATTACAATTTTACATACAATTAAAATTAAAATTTCAATTACAATCACGACATAATATTTAATAAATATCATGATCATTTAATATTAAATTAAATAAACATCACGATCATGATAACCATCGTACAAACATCATATTCGACTAAAAAACACATTCAAATTTGCTAACATCATCATGATCATGATCATCTAACAAAACACAATTAGCATTGTATAACATCATCACAACACAAACATCAAATATACATCTCATGTCAAATAACTGCTATCACATACACATCTATCTGCAAGTTGTACATTAAATGAACATACCTAACATGACCTAACAATATACACATCATGATGATCACCGACATGTAAATTAATTACAACTGCAACATGAACATAAAATACATGGACTATCATGATGATCATCACGTGCCTGTTGATCTGGTACTGGTGCCTCATGCTGATCAGGATCAACTGTTGGCTGGCTGCTCATCGTGATGACTTGACATGTTCGATGGTCCAGCTTGCTCATGATCATGAGTATTGCTGCATGCTACAGGTTGCTGACTCGACGTTGCCGATGGTCTAGCCTTCTCTCCATCATGACTGCTGGTCGATGCCACTGGCTGCTCATCTGGCACGGCGAGAGGTGAACGATGATCACTCCCTTGATCGTGATCATCAGATGATGCATCTCTGCTCGCGGATTGTCGACATGTTGCATCTCGGCCACGCCTATAACGTTGAAGGGCTCTTCTCAACCACGTAAGTAAGCTCGTAGCTCCTACGACATGTAGCATTAGGGTGAACATGTCACGCAACATGCCTCTCCACATCTGTACCAACCTAGCATCGGCTTGTGTATCTCTCATAGTGGCGGGCCTGACTCCCGTCTCCACAAAAAATGAACTGAGTTGGTCACCCAACTCCATCCTCTATCTACCGTCAAGCCTATACCTAGCAAAAGGCAGTACCAATGCACCATGAGCCGGACTAGGTCTGTCTGCACCAACCTCATGATCCTCGACATTTGCCATATCCTAATCGTCATCAGGATCCACACCTGGATCATTTGGTGGCACTGGCATCTCATCGCCATCAAAAGACCCAATTTCTGCAAAATATATATAAGTAGACAACAATAATTAAACAATTTCATTAAAAAATTTAATAAAAAAAGTTAAATAACATGTTATAATAAATTTAAATAAAACAATAATATTACCTCTATCATCCGACGGCTCATCATCTTTGAAGAGGATGTTGGCACACCCTCGCCAATCCAAACCAGCATAAGGACATGGGACGATAACAAAGGGATTCTCATCAACATTGGCTAGCAACTCCAGTGCATCATGGGATATCCTCCCAGAAAAATCAGACTCGCCCCTCTTAGGCATCATCTGTCCCCACATGTGCATTCGTACATGCAACATCGACCTACGAGGCTGCCGAACAAAAGTAGGCCTTGTCTCTGGAAACCTCTCAAAAAATTAAAAAAAAAATCTCTGAAGCAAAAGGGAAGTTGACCCTCCCTTGTGCATGAGCACGACATCTATCTAAAGCTGTACAGAACTGTCGCAAAAAAATGGCAGACCACCTCACAAGTCATGGCTCTTGTACTAAATAATCAACATAAAATAAAAGCGGGAAACTAATGCATTGCCCGTCGCTGGTGTTGTGTGAAATGTTCAAAATCAGTTGTGAGAGGCATCTCACCTATTGTCTACCAAATTAAGCAATACATAACTGACCTCCGGAGACTTGAAAATATGAAGGAGACAATATATCCACGCTAATGTATATCTAGGAGTACATCAACTGACTCCCTACTGCATATCCAATTGGAAGCTCTAGGAACAAGGGAAAATCCACCCCTCTCCTCGATAGGCCAGTAATGAAATAAATGTCCTCCTCAGTGGGTCCGTACCACTAGTTAGGACCAACTCTAAAAGCCTGTAGGTGGGCATTCCACTTGCGGATAAGATGTCGCAGAAACACACCATGGCCCTTTAGGGATGTAGCCTCCTCATAGAACTTGAAGAGGCCTACTTGACTTAGGAGCCCCTGGGTAGCTGCTGTAATAGGGCGAGGGTACACATCTCTCTCCCTCTCTCGTGGCTCCCACAGGCAAACTATGTTATACTGGTCCGCTTGTTGTTGTTGTTGTTACCTCTCTTCTCTCTTTTCACGTCGTTAAATGATTGACACATTAAATACAATTTTTTTAATTAAATGAGACATGTACTCAGGAATATACATATATATTTTTTTTTGAAAAAAAAACAGTCTATGCGCCACAAAAAAGAGGCATGCACTGGTAACGAGGTGTCTTTTTTTCGTCGTGCACCGGAGGCTGTGCACCTGCAAATTTTCAGCGCACCGCCCTCCGGGAATTTTTCCAAGGTCAACGGTGTGGCGGTATAACAGAACGCACCGTTGGCTATGGACCAGTGTCGGGAGGGTGGTGCACTGACCAAACTATACGTCCCGAGGCGTATAGTTGGTCAGCGCACCACCCTCCTGACATCACTACATAGTCAACTGTGCGGTCGTTTACCAGGCCGCACCGTTGACCATGTTGAATTGCAAGAATGCGGTGCACTGACGAAATTACCTGCCCCGGGGCAGATATTTCCATCAACGCACCATATTCCCACTATTCGACAGGGTCAACGGTGCACCCGGGTAACCGATCGCACCACACTTTTTAAAAATTTTAAAAAATTACGGTGCGACGTTTTGGTACCGCCCTGAAACCAGTGTGGATACCGTTAGCACCAATCGCGGTGCGGCCTATAAATTTACAGGCAGCACCGCGACAGGTGGGATCCGAGCGGCTTGAGCGTACCGCGTGGGAATTTTTTATTTTTTTTAAAATAGTGTGAATTTTAAGCTATTTACAGAACTAATCCACTAAAAGGTTTAATTATGGAAAAAAAGGAAAATACCGATACATTTGGTCGTCGAGGAGGCATATTGGTCGTAGAATTTGAAAAACTAAATTTTCCCACCGTTTTAAAAAATTCAAAATGGAGATGGTGGGCAATGGACAGCAACAGTGCATGCAATGGGAGCATTGATGGTAGGGCTCCTCACACAAGGTAAAGTTGCACTGGTGCTTGAGAGCTCCAGAGCACTGAAAAGTGAAAAATGCGGATTTTTGGCTGCAATTTTTTTATTATTATTTAACCCGTTTCCGGTTCGCAGGTTTTATAGGCGCACTGGTGTGGTTTTTAAAAACCGCACTGGGCTGTTTCAGTTTTGGCGCAGGGTTTTAGGACGCACCGGTGTGTAATATTTGTAAAGCACCAGTGTGCTACAGTAATAAGATGCACTGGGCGGGTTTGTATCGAGCGCACGGTGTCCCGATGTGCCAATGTTTTATGCACATTGGTGCTGTCTCTAGTTGAACGCACCAGTGTAGTTTAGGATGATAAACACACTGAAAGAAAAACATGTCAGGTAGAGCTTTCTTAGAAGCAATGGGGAATGATTTCTTTATCCAACATGATTTTTTTTTTTTGTAAGGGAAATTTTTTCAAAGTATACTAAGGTTGATGAAATTTACCAGAAGGTAACTAAATTAACCAATCCAGATGAAGACATATGGGACAAACTCTGTGTGTTATTAGATTTATTGGTAATTCGAATGCAGTAAAAGGATATTCTAGTACATTAAACAACACATCAGCTAGCGCAACACAGAAAAATGTCAATTCATAAACAAAATCCTCCAAAGAAGAGCCACATCTCCATGCAATTGTCCACCTAGCCTATTACTCTGCAGAGATCGATAATCTTGTTTAGAATAGTACTAAATAAACATTGTCTGTTGAGACAACGATTTTGTAATTATTTTGTAACTATTGTATAAATACTTCACATTTTGAAGTATTCCAGGTTGATTGTTGAATATAATTTTCTCCAATTTATTGTAATTTTTTGGTTGCTAGACTCAGCATTAATACAAGGACATTCTTCACAGGATTCATGTGGTCTACGAATTGGTGATGTGTTTCTCTTGTTAATGTGTGTATTCATTGTTTTCTCTCACTGTTATTTCTTAAAAGATTAATTACATTACAAAAACGGTGACGAATAGGATTTGTTGAAATATGCCCTCTATTCTGGCTGTAGGTAGTTTCTATGTTTCCCGCTGAAGTAAAATAAATAAATTCTTAATTTCTCCTTAGTTTCTACTGAACCTTTTCATTTCTTCTGTTTCATATCATTTAAAAATTCTGAAAGATCCAACTAGTGCAACCTAGCTTACCCTATGAAACTTCTTCAAAGTTTGATGCAAATATAGTTAATTTTTAGACTCCATAGCCCAATGGAATTATAAATATTTCAATCAACCAAAAAAATCCAATCAAATCACAAACAAACAAACAATTTGCACAGTCATTACTAGCCTAAAATTTACATAAAACAAAGTTAAATTTTACAGAGAGATCCCTCTCTGAAGTTGGCAGGGCTAGATCCTAGATTCCAAAGTGGTTTTGATGTTGTCCTCTGTGTTTACTCTCACAATCTCATAAATTATAGAATGATAACATAACCCATGAATTCCTATAGGATGATAATGAATAGGAACAACATTCTTAGTTGGGAAGTAGTAACAATTTGATAATATGTTTTAAAATTGAACCAAGTGAAGAAGATTCCATTGTTGAAGCTAGTAGACATGGAATATTAGGTAATTGAGACTAGGGGAAAAATAAATTATATCTATTAATATTAAATATGGGGGAGTGAAGTAGTGATTCAATCGAGAAGAAAATTATCTTAAAAATATGTTTTTTATTATTTTAATTAAACAATAGAGTTAAAACTCTTATTTATTTATTTAATCTTTATATATATATATATATATATATCCATTTTAATAATAAAAAAAATTATTTCATGACATAAATTAATTTATTGATAATAAATATCATTGTATTAAAGATTTATTTTCGAAGCGTAAAAATTTATAATATAAATTATTAATTACAAAAATTACTATTAGTAATATTAAGTCATGATGATTTCAAGTTATGAAACTTTTGAATGATTAAATAATATGGATTTACTATGATATGATAAATAATTGGGTCAAATATGCTTTGAGGACATTGCTTCTCAAAAAGAGGAGGAAGAACGATCATATTTTCCTTTCATCTAGGGAAGATATTTTGGGTACAATATAAAATCCATAGAAAATTGGGATATTTAACCTCCTTTAAAGTGTTTATAGGATACAATCATTCATTCAACACTTAAATGAAATGAAATAGAAATATACATGTTTCTTAATTCCTTAGTTAACTAGGATTGGTGGGAATTATATTGTTGAATCCTAGAATGTGAGAATTATTGGACTAAGCTACTAATTAGAGTATTAAAATATGAGTAGATAAAGTATAATGAAATGGATATCGTTGGTTTTAACAACATTACATATTAAAGAGTGGAGGAAAATAACACAACATTGAAACATTAATTTTAACAACATGTATATTTTTGTATAGTAATTCATGGCATTTAGAAATACCATATGTTAAGGAGAAGAAGCAACTTATAATTAGACTAAAATGGGGGATGACACCCTTTTATATTCTCCCTATAGCATGAGGGTTTTTATAAAGGCATACATGTATTGTGTTAGCGCAGTTCTTTGCTAAGTCATGAGTACATTTTATTTTTTGTTTTGTTTTTAGGATTAGATTTTGTAAATTTAAAAAAAAAATTGGTCGCTACTGAAATTTACGGCAATGCCTTTTTTAGCCATTTTCGGACAGTTTGTTTTAATTCTGTTTCTTTCTGTTTTTGTTTAATTCGATGCTACCGGAAATTACGGTAACTCCCCCTGTTTTAAAAAAAATAAAAGAAAAAGTGCATCTATTTTGTGTCAAGCCACGCGTTTTAGTTTAAAATATGTTTAAAATATTTTTATTAAGATTTAAATAATGCGATAGGATTGATATGGGTTTAGTCATGTTAATTTTTAGTCATGGTATACGTGTAGTGTCTAGGTGTCAATCCGCAATAACAAAGCCAATCGTTGATCTTGTCCTATCTGTCAACCGAGTTGGTCTAGTTTCATGTCAAAGTACGTGATTTTTGAATGGAAAATATCGTGGATGCGCATGGTTAATGCAATGAATGTTTGGATGGCCATGCATAGACGCTACTGGAAATTTAGGCCAATAAATCAGCATGCAGTGGAGGTGACTTCCAGTCACAAATACACTTAGGTCAAGCCACCTGTAGCATGCCATATGAAGCTACGTAGCCAACTAAAGACCATTTTTGATATCACATCATGCATACTATGGTCAAGGGTACTTACCATAATGAGAATCCATTGCATGCGGTGCTTAACCATTGTAGTTTTTAAAATCACCAAGAAAGAAGGAGGAGTATCAGTTGTGAGCTTAGCTGTTGGAGAGCGATTTTTTTTAGAAGTGCAACTTAAGGGGGAGTCTTAGATTTCAGACAAGATTTCAGAGGAAGACACATCAAGACGAGTTAGGTGAGCTCTTCTAGATTTTCCACCTATGATAATTCAACAGACATAGTTATTAATTTCTGAAGATGACTAAAAGAGGAGGAAATATGAAACGAATTGAATCACAAGGTGTTAACCTAGTATATGAAAATTCAAATGTGAGAAGGTTGTTTTTCAAAGCAGGGTCGTATTCTCTGTGCTCAAGACGGAGAAGCTCTCACTTAGGAGTAGCTCAAGAGTTTGCAAACTCTTTCAATGGACAGGAAGCCACAGTCTATGGTCTTAAATTGCAGGTATTAGTAGATTCAATTGCTGAGGCATTCAACCTTCCACAAGAAGGAGAAAGGTGGTTTAAATTTCAAGTTATCACTAGAGTAGACCTCAACAATTTTCTCAAGGATGGACACAGAGATCCCAACTGGGCCAAAGGAATTCCTAGCAACTACCTCAAAAATGAATGGGCGGAAGCTGTTAAACTCATCAAGATTTACCTCACTTATGAAAGGAGGTATGCGGTAGTGTTTCTTTATCATATGAGATTTGTTTTTCATGTTGCAGGTATGAAGACCCTCAACTTGCCATACTTTTTTCTGAAGAGTCTAACAAAGATGTCAGTGAGGATTCAAACACATATTTCCGCTTCATAACACAACTTGTATCATTAAGCTCTCATCAAAGTGTTAGTTGAAGAAAAGTTAAGGAAAATAAATCAAACATGGGACCATTTATTATTTTACAGGGCTGGCCAACCTGCACCTACATCTCCATCTTCACAATAACACCCTCAGCCTGCAAAAAGAACCAAGAGGAAGGCTAAGAAGGAGAATTTCCATAAAGCCAAGAGCAGAAAAGAAAATACTTCTTCAGTTAAGGTTGAGAGAAAGTTGGATAAAGGAGAGAGCTCCTTAGTAAATAAACCCAAGTCTATGAAAATGGTGCCCCCCATTCCTCCTTTTCCTAATGTCTATACTAGAGCTCAAAGAGGAAGGTATGCAACTACAGATAAATATAAATCACATGAGCTACCAAAAATCTAGGAAGTAGCCATCCAATAGAAAATGCAGAAAGAGTATCAGCCCACAAAGTCTGATGAAGAAATCCTCAAATATGCACGGTATGAGATCGGTAGCAAGAAAAAGAAAGAGGAGGCCAAGCCTATTGTTGGTACCAGAAAAAGACATAATAGATAAAGCAACAAGTTCAGGCTCAAGTCCAAGGCTCTGCAAAATCCAAGTTTATTGACAGAGGTTATTGATATAGAAGGAAAATCTTAAGGGTTAAAGACAAAGGAATCCAAGAAGAAAGATAAAAAAACCCTTTAGAGCAGCAAGAAGAACCCTAAAAAAGAAGAAATATCCAAAAGGGTTCAAAGGAGGAAAAGGCCATTATCAAAGAAGCAGCCACAAGAACCACAAGACAAATTAACAGAAAAAGGGGTAGCATGTTAGCATACTCAACAGTTTAGCCTAGATTCTCTTCTCTTCTTTCATTTACATCTGTCTTTTCAGTTAGATTTCTATGGGATATGGTTTTAATGTACTATGACACCTATGTAATTTCCTCTCACACTCTCACTACATCAAACAAAATAAACTCAATGTCTTCCTTTATTTATCAAATTCCTGTGTTGAGATACTGAGTAAATGCTACAGGTTATGGAAGACTCAACAATCCTTTTCACACACTTCAGATTTGGTTGAGGTAGTATTATTAAAAAAATCAATCACTAAATCCACTAACCCTTTGATGTATTCAACCTTTATCATCTTCTAGAGGGCCCACAAATGCTTTTGACCATATGTTGAAAATTCTCGATCAATAACATCGCCACAACACCAAAATAGTCTGAGCAACCCAAGGAATGCAGAGATTTTATCATCAACACGCAAAGTCGATCCCTTAACAATGTTATGCATGTGAATTTAGCCTCATGGAGCTATAGTCGCTCCCATAGGTTTATCTCCATGCGACTATGGCTATAAAATTTCTCCCTTAGCTCAACAATTATGCAACTGGGAAGAGGATGGTCAAACTTCAGTCAACTCATCTAAAAAACTATTGAAACTTATTCTAGAGCTTGAAAACCCTCTGTAGGACCTCTAGAAGTCTCTGAAACGTCTGCAACACTTCACCAAGTCACTGCAACAACTCCATCATCATCCCAAGTCAAACTAGGTTGACTATGATGCCAACCAATAACCAAACTAAACATCTGAGCCATCAAAATTCTCCATAAAAATATTTTCCATCAATATGCAACTCCTAAACTTGTCAAACATCCTCCAACACCTACACAACCATTTGAATAATCTACTACCACATGTAGATCCTCTCCAAGCCCAAATATATAACATCATCATCATAGGAGACCTAATCCGGGACAAGGAGACCTAATCATCAAGGATCCTCAACTCTAAACTCTGTAGCAACCACCGATATCTGAATGTGGAAAAATTATCATGAATACCATCATCATGGGAAGGTCAGCAAGATAGTGCGACACACCAACCTATCATCAACATCATCAGAGGGCCTCCAAACTAGTGCAACACACCATCATCCACCCATGGACCATCTACACCTCAACCATCATCTCCAAGCTAGTGCAACAGAGCATAAACCAAAAAGTCACACCTCCATGCTAGTAGACATATCAAGGATTATATACATATCATCCATACACAAACCACTTGCATCTACCTATACACATGCATAGCCAACTGACCTACAACCCAAGCAACTAGATTGACATCAATGACAATCAACCAAACATCTGCAACATTACATCACACATCAATGCCAACAATAAGTGCTCCAATTTTTTTTTACAATAGAACCTTTTACTTCCTGGATATTTTAGTTATCATGAACATCTATTAAACCCTCCACTAAAGCTTTTGATACCAATAGCGAAGGCTTTTTTTTTAATAGTTTTTCTCAATCTTGTAACAATCTAAAAGCCTCCATTAGGTAGTGTTTTCCTATAGTAGATCATTCATACATGTTTCCCAACATCATATTTCCTCATCATTTCCTTTAGGACAAGGTACATAATGACCATCCTTATACAAAATTCCAAGGCTTGCTTCAAAATATGGAGTTGTTTCCATGTGTTGTAATGCATGTTTATAAATGTGCCACACATATGTGAATTTGATATCCCGTGTCTTCATATGCTTGTGATTAAAAACATGGAAAAATGAACTATGATGAAATTTACCACTTCTTTCTAACCATATTTCTATGCATAGAACTTAATACTTCCCTTTATCTTAGTATCCACCAATCCCCATAAAATTCCTATAAAAAGAAACTAAGAAATATATTATCGTAACCATAGGTGATTTAAGATGGTAAGTCAAATCGCACCCATATCTTATGAAATAAAAATTGTGTAGTCCACTGCATTGGCATCATATTTGTTCAAGGTAGCATCATTGTCATTTTTTTTAAGCAATACATAACTTCTTGCCACTGCCCCTACTTAGTGTTGATATACAATTGATGAAATCCATGGAAACTAACTCTCATGGAAATCTCCAAGATGAAAGTGCAACATATTTACTTATGTTATGTTTGTTTCCTTTGAGATGTTATAGATGGAAAAACTTTTGACACTTTGCAACCATATGTGACATCTTCAACCAATAGAAATGCCTATGAAAATTTAGAATTATTTTCTCCACACCAAAGTATTGTGATATTTTGGAACATTGCACCTTATGCAATAAATTTCATTTTTTTTGACCTTGAGGAACATATATGATAGTTAACCTGTACATATTCCTTTTCCTTGACTAAGTAATTGCAACACTCTTTATTTGATATGGCTGTTGTACAGATTTGTGAGAATTTATATGTGTGTGCAAAATCTAGTTAATGTATGTAAGATTATTTGAAAAAATGACTAAAACCAAACTATTGAAAGTGTTTAAACAATATCGATCCAACTGTTTGTGGTCCTACAAGTAATTGTAAGACCTTATTTTTGATTTTTTTCTAGTGATTAATCACAATGTTGAATTTTTGTAAATCAATATTCCACTTCATTGGTGTGGATTATTAGTTTTACGCCATGTGTGGAGAAACTACAAAGGCTTATGTTGCATTGTGGATGAGATTCTCTTTTCCACGAATAATCTCACGAATGTATCATTGCTTGAAAAAATGTGAACATTTCTTGGCCACACATTGAGAAATTCAAAACCATGCTTTAAAATGTCCCAAAGTTGTGTGTGATGGTTCTTTGTTGTTCCATGAATACAACTTGTATTGCTTGTCCATAGACATCTAGCTTAATCTCAAAAGCTTCCCGATTAATAGGTAAAACGAGAGCTAGAGAAATCACAACTCTATAGGTGATCTATTTGAACACTTCCCGAGAGATGGTTTCCCCACTAAAGCTAACTTGGTCATGACTTTATGCATTGTGAGTGTGTGTGACATGGGAAACCTATTCAATGAATTTCCTAAGATAATTAGCCTTTCCTAGGAAGCTTCAAAAGTCATGAATGTTAGTCATCCCATTAGGGGGGAAACTCAATTGGTGGTGGCCATGTTATGAAGTATTATGTAAAGCAAGAGATTACGTTCAAATCACCCGTCCTTGTTTGTTCAAATTTATACCAAAATTTAGATTCAAGGTGTGCAACTATAGGTAAGTTGTATTAATTTACTACCATTATTAATATGGGATCTCATTCATCGCCATTATAGGCTTATTCGTGATCTCGATATTGATCTTAATGGAGAATAATTTGTTCTCGCTTTTTTTGGGAAAGATGCACAGATGTTATCAAAGAAATGCTTTATGATACACAATTAAGTACTAATATCCCTCTTTCTCCATATTCTACAATAATAAACTTCTAGCACTTTTTAGATGTAGCGAACAACTTCCATCCATGTACTATAATTTACACTTGCAATAGTTGCATAAAGGAAAAATTATCTTCTTAAAGCACCCTTTGCTTCTTTTGGTAATTTGAATTCAATATTTTGTTTTGTAGTCTTGCTATATGGCTTCTTTTGCATGCCATGTTCAACAATGGTATGCTTTTCATGGTTTGAATTTACACAAAAAAATATTTTAGGTTTCCTCTAATTGTTCTTAGTGTAAGTTAATTTAAAATTTTGACAAAGAATATTCAAGAGTTTATATGTTGAATATTTTAAGTTCCATTAATTGAATTGGTATTATCAATGCACCAAAGAACTTGATTGTCAACATGTCTAGTTTTTCTATCACTTTGAGTTGAATTGTGTTGTGGGTGAACTTTTAGATGTAGGCATCTATTGCTTGGTTGTTTATGTGAAAAATATGCCATTGTTGTTGTTGTTCCTTCCAATAATTGAAAAAGTCTAATATATCCTTGATTGAGGCTTTAATAACACCCTAATTCATGGCTAGTGTGCCATCAGGGTCAGTTTTTGCTCACATAAATTATCCCACCAAACCAAAACTTTTCCTTGCATACATAGATTTGTTAAGGAAACTTTGTCATTAGTTAGGAATTTTTCACTTCAAAAAAGAAATCTAACTATCCCACTTAATTATTGTCACAAGGTGCCCATTTAACCATGATAGGCTAAACTATTTACCTTGGTTTCCACTCCAAAAGAGGACCTAGAGGCAACATTGGACCTTCTCTAGTACTACTTGTTTTCATGATTTAGTTGTACAATAGGGTTGTCACTAAATAGTAGCATGTAATATTGTGACAAAGGATGTAAAAATTTACAAAAAAAAAATGATTTTCATTTACTATTATCTAAATTTTGAGTTAAGAGTAGAAACTTCAACTTCGAACATTTTAAACTGACTACAATTGGTTCTCGTTTTATTTCTTCACGTAAGAGTGAGCCTTAGTGATAAAGTGTGTAGTAATTCAACAAATACATTCAATATGATCCAAAGGTGCACTGAATACAGTTACATAGTCATGAAAGTCACAGTAAGTATTCAACTTCCATACATAATCAAAATTAACACCAACTATGTAAGCAATCATACAATATCACATATGAATTTACAAAAAATTGATACAAAATACATGAAAATTTTAGTGAATGTCAACTTCAAGTTCTCACTAAAGGATGTGAAATATTGATATAAAAAATGTGAATGTCAATACCAACTATCAACTACAATGCATTTATCACTAACACCAAGTATGAGCCAAATGAATCTAATGAAGAGAATCAACTCCATTAAATTCTAAGAGGGAATAAATAATACATGTAAGGCTATAAAAAGTGTTTCATAGGTCATTTGTTCATATGTAACAATACATTAAAGTACATAAGTCAATAATATGAAAGTGTTTAGAGAAAGAATAGGTCAATTTATTGCTTCTTGAATTCATTCCAAAGCTCATTCAAAATATGTTGGTAAAAAAAATAATATAATAAAAAATGTCCACCCAAAAACATCACAAAACAACAATTAAATTATTAATGTAATATTTTCTCAAACTATCCATCCTCATCAAAATCCTTATGTGAAACTAAACTAATTACATCTATAATAAATAAATAAATGTGCACTCAAAAAAATCACAAATTCTCATTCCATCGTAACACTCTAAAATACCATTATTCATGCAATGCAACTTAAATTTATACTAGTTTTTGGGTTGAATGAGAAAGGAGGATTTAATCTTGATCTCATATATAGCTTCTCTTTTTATTCTGCAGGGACCAAACCCTTTAGGATGAAATAGCCAAGCCTAACTGAAATAAAAAAGGCAAAAAACAAAGAACTAATAGTCACATAAACTAAATTATTTTTAGTCTAGTAAAATAAAAATTAGTAGATAACTCATAGTCCCATAAACTAAACTATTTTTAGTCTAACAAAATAAAAATAAAAATTTAATTTAATTTAATTTCATTATATGCATGAAATGGAATGGAATCAACGTATGAATGTTTATAAATGGAATGGAATCAACATATGAATGTTTATATGCATGGAAACATGTTATGAATGCAAGCATGTGGGTGGATCTGGACTTAACTAACACTTCAACAAAAATTAAAAACATTTTTAATAAACGTAAGGAGGTGTTAAGCACCCTCTCAAATCTCCCGATTCGTTTCGCAGCTGGATGAATTCCCTGGCAAGTTTCTGTTTGTGCTCTTGTTTCTCAAATTTTTTTTGCCATTGGCTTCCTGTTTTGTTTGCTTTGCTTCGTAATTGCTGTTGTTTTGGGTAGTCTGAACCGTGCTCTCACTGCCACCTCTTTGAGATATAGCGCTCATCGTTTCGATCAATTGATTTTGTTGGGTAATCAGCTTGATCAATGATTTTGGTGCCCTTATGATCAATTGATTTTGTTGGGTTATCAGTTTGATCAATGATTTGGGCTCGTGCAAGAAGCAAGCACTGGTGTTTAGCAAGCATGGCGTCTTGATTGATTGTATTTCCAACAGTTTGATCAATAATTTGGGCTTTTGCAAGAAGCATGCAAGCGTGGCGTCTTGATTGATTGTATTAAGATTTGCTTTGGCTCTCTGAATAGCTTTGATTCATTGAATTTTACGCGAAGGATAGCTGTTGACCACCCATTTCTCAGTTAATGAAATTTGAGCCCTCGCCCAACGCCCTTATGCCCATTTGAAGGCTCTGATATTTGAGAAAGTATGAGTTTGCGTTACATCAAAGAGGACCCAATGGAGGACTCTGATAGTATTTGGCAATGGTGCAGAGCTCACAAGAAGGTTTTTCGAATGAGAAAAATTCAGTCAGGTAGAGTTTTTTTCAGTATTTAAATTCGGCTCTCTTGCAGATGGGTCGTGTTCAAACATTACCGAGAGTAACCTGAGCATGGGTGATTCTTCGACAACCTTTGAAGGAAATGCATTGCAATCCAGAGTTCAAAATTAATTCCAGAAGTTGGTCTATTCAAGAATGGGGATACAATGTCAGATCATCCTCTAGGCCTTGAGGGTGAAAATCAGAAAAAGTGGGCATCCAAATCGAGAGCGGGGAGAAGGGGCCAAGAGGCGTCTCTTAAGATTTTTTTAATAAAGGGCAGTTCAGGTCAATATACCGTCTGCAAGAGGGAAACCTCGGTAGAGACCTCTTCATCTTGTTCAAATTCTAGGTGTTGGGGTTCCCATGTTTTGGCCAGATTGGCAAGACCAAAAGATGAGACAACATCAGAACCGCTTTGGGGCCCTAGGATCTAGCCCTCCTGGACCTAGAGAGGGATCTCTCCAGTAAAGCAAAGAATGGTATATATTTGAAGCTCAAAATGAGATGTTAGGCTAGGTATGAAGCACAAAGGGGGTTTTAAAATAGTTTGACGGATCTATGAGTTCTTTGGGTTGGTCATGAGATCATGGACTGAGAAAGCAGTGGGAGGAAAGGAACAAAGCAACAGGATGTTTCAGCAAGGAGAATGGGCCAAGACCGTGCCATCCATTGGGCTATGGAGTCATGAGAGGGAATTACTTGCATCCACTAGCCAAGGCTTTCAAAGGGCAAATCATCTAATACTAAAGGATCTTTAGACTAGATGGTGAGGTGGAACATTAAGGAGAGAAAGTGGAAGAAGGAAAGACAACCAGTTTTCTGTCTATAGATCAGGTCAGAGGTCATTTAACTCCAGACCTGCTTGGGCATACTCAAAGGCAGCTCTCAAAGAGACAAAGGGGCAGCTTATAGATCAGACCAGAGGTCATTTAACTCTGAGTCGACTTGCTCGAGAAAAACGGGGGAATAATTTTAACGAAGAGATCTTGGAAAGACGGTGGTCGAAATCCTCTGGTGGACGGGGGATAAAACTAATCCCAGGTGTTCCCGTCTGCTTAATAACGAACTCTAAGAAACGATTCATTTAATTCATACATCGGATAGCGACGCAAGGAACTACTACGCTTGGTTAAATTAGCGAAAACAACCCTTAGATAACACATTTAGCAGAAAACATAGAAGGCAAGGAGAGCAGAAGCATAGGGTACCTAACAAGGGTAAATCCTATACCATATTTCTGATGCAAGCCAGCAGAAAATGAACATTATGAAAATGTAATAAATAGAGATAGAAAAACATCACCAATAGTAATAGACCAGGATCCTGTGAAATGTGCTTTGATTAATTGATGCAAAACCAGTCACATACACTGAGCTCAATGGCTGTTACAGTCCCAACTTATCCTCCCAGCCTACTACATTCAACTACTTTGCTACTCTCTCCCAAAACCATTCTAACAGTCAGAATAAACCCCTCTAACAGCAACGGTAGCAGCCGAACAACAACCTTTACAATATGTTCTACATGGTATTTATAGGAGAAAGAATAACAATGGTAGTTGTAATCTTAAATGTAACATTAAAATTCTGAAGCAGTAGGAGGGCCGAGGCTCCATTTGGTTTAAATTCTGAGCATTTATCTTCTGTGCTTTTCAGATGGAAGCGTGATCTTCGTCACGCTGCAATTTACTTCCAGGTGTGTCTATGATGTACTTGCTGTAGCCCTTTGCAGAATTCCAGTGAATAAAGCGAGGTGTATGGACATTACGAGGTCTCCCATACCTCATAACTAATGCATTGGTAGCATAGGACTGTTGCCAGGGTGTAAATCTTCTCAGGAACACGGCATAGATTAAAAGTAATATGGACACTGTGTCCTTTCTCGGGAGGAAACTTCTACTGATATGGAAACCCCGATAATATGGTTTTCTGTGCATTGGACCTTCTGAGCGATCCACGGGGTCTTTAATTCCGGTACCTTGTCTTTGAAAAATTGGATTAAGGCTCAAAATCTGCAATTATAGGCCTTAAACGCTCTATTTTTCCACTGATACTCTTTGCCGCTTTCTTGTTTGTCTCTGACTACGAAATCTGTGCTTTTAATGGCGCCAGAGAGGTTTTGCAGAGCTTTAATTCTGTCCTTCGATGAAATTTGTGTCGTAGACAACTTTCGGGACATTTCCTTGTAATATCAGGCTCTACATTCAGCTTCTTCTGCGCATTGCGCCATTATAATAGCATATATGAACCATGGTGGGTTTTACCACCTAATAAACCTGCAAAACACGAAAACAGTTACTAAAAACATGTATGGAGGTGGTGGTATGGATGAAAGTGACAATGGCAGCGTGGTGCGGATGAGGATGATGATTGCCGAGGCAACAATGGAGGAAAACATGACACAGTGGAGAATGAATGGGAAAATGTCGAGGCAGACTTTTTAATGCAAAAATAATGAACTTTGACCTTGGGATGAACATATATAACGAGGGCGGGCGAATGTACGGTGAGACACGTGGAATGGTGATGTGGCAGGACCGGGCGATGGCGGGATAGTCAACGACGGGGGCAATCAAATCTGGACCGTCCGATCTCGGAGGAGATCGACGGCTGGGAACACGGCGGAGGGCGATGGACAGTGGGCTAGGGGTACAGAGACCATAGATCCTTTAAGCGCGTGGCTTCGTGGAGCGGCGGCCAGATTGAATCGGGCGTGCGGATGGGGACGAGCTGACGGGGGATATTGCTCTGCGTGTTGCGGACGAATGATAACGCGCGATGAGATAGCAAGAAAAACATAGTGCCGGCCCTTACACAAAACATGATGTATGGAATCGGCGGCCGATTGGAACATACCGCCTACCTCCAAAAAGGCGGTGCGATGAAAACTGATGGTTTCGAACCCGAGTGCGCGGTGGGGACCACGGCGGTGCATTACGGGCCAAATCGTCCACAGCGGGTAAATGAACGGTGGAGATGCAAATGAGCGGTGAACGGGTAGGGTAATGGTGTTGCGGGGGGATCGCGGCTTATTTTGTAATCTGTATGTAGATCGGCGGCTCAAACGCTCGGGTCATGTCAAATGTGGTAAGCGCCTTACATGGCACTTTGGTTACAGCGCCGCGGTCGCGTGGGGAGAAAGATTAAGGGAAATTTAGGCCTTAATATAAGGTAGAAAGTGGGTTATTTTGGCCAATTTTAATGCTTTTGAGGCCAAAGAAAGGTAACGATAGAGAGGGAAAGGGTTTATCAACCCAAACCAAGAGTATTTGGAGGGTTTAAACGGGGTTTTGGGATGATTAGAGGATTAATGAAGGAAGTTTAGAAAGGGGAAAAGAGGGTGGAAAGGAAACTCGGAAAAAGGGACAACAGAGTGAAATGGGAGATTTTGTAGGGATACCAGGGGAAAATGAGACCCTTTTGGAGCACAATTTTTGTAATCAGAGAGGCTTTATAATGGAAATCAGTAGAGGGTACTTCATCACAGGGAAAAGGCACAGGAGACTTCAAGGATGATGTGTTTTCAGAGGAAATTCATTCCTTGAAGACTCAAAAACTTTTTAGCCCCTACTTTTCCTGTAAAAAATTTACAGGGGCTAACAGTGGCTCCACATGGGGATGGATTCTTCTTGAAGGAGTCAAGAATTTAGAGGATAAATCTTTGGTGTAGGCTAGGTGCCTACTGCTTGGCACATCCATTTCTTTCTTTAGCTCAGCTGCCACAAATCCTGAAGACATTATATCAGCAGTAAAATTCTCCCAAACAATCTACCAACCCAGACTACAATCCTAGAATTTTTCTTCTAGGGTGCATTGGAGCTAGTAGACCCTTTACATCATTTTTATTTTTTACAAACATAAAATAAACCTATTCTAAATCTACCCTTATCACTCCATGAGACCAGATTAGACTGTTGGTCTCATATGATTCTCTACCTAATCTAATATCTACTGGGATTAAACTGTCCAGCAGACTTCTTCTCTACATTCTAAGAGAGAAATTGAAAACAGTCAAGCCAGGATTAGACTGTCTGACTTGCTGGGCTTTGCAGAAATTGAAACAACTAACTACATGCTCACAGACTGAGCTTTATTGAGCTTCCTACCTGCCCTACTTTAAATGAAATATTTACAAGTCTAGCTTACAAACATTGTCTTCCAATGCAACCGGTCCATCAAATGATCCCATGACTGGTCTTTCTTGCTCAACGCCTTGAGCAGGCTGGATAGGCAGGGTAGCTCCCATTCTTTTTGTCCAATAACAGCAGATTTGAAAATTTTTCTTTTTGTTTGCAACATGCTTCTCAAAAAGACCTTTGATCCTTCTTCAAATGTGTGCAAGAAATGTACATAAGGATCATGAAATGATACCTGGTTATGAATATCTGGCAGGCAGGCTTCAACCAGGATTTCCTCTTCTTCCACTGGATCAAGAATAATACTCTCTTGAGAAAGAGAATCTCCCTCATCTTCTTCATTTTCTGAACTGGAGGACTCATCATATATGGCAATTTTGTCCTCTTGGAGCTCTGATGTATTCTGCTCTGAGGTGCTGAGCTCTGTGAAGAGATCCATGTATTCTTGAGTAGGGGTTTGATCTATTTCTTCCTCTTCTTCAAGAGAAAACTCCCTATTTTCAGTCTGCTCAAAAATTTCTTCCTTGTTTTCCTCTTCATCTTCTGAGATGAATGGCTGCTGACCTCCAATCATGTGAAAACTATTACTGACGAGTTGTAATGGAGTGAAGCCAAGATCTAGAGATCCTTCACCCTCTTCTGCACTCTTAAAACTTTCTTCTTCAGTATCATAAATAGCCTGCACTGGCTCATTACCTTCTGGAAGTAAAGGGAACTGATTTTCCTCACCTAAATCTACTAATGATGACCCTGCAAGATCATCTTCTGTTTGGAGAACATCATCATCAGATAGATCAAAAATAGGAAAATCATGAATGTAAGTAATGCTACCAATCAGACATACTGGATTATTAGCAGTTTTTTCTTCACTCTGATTTACATGTGAGCTTTCCAACTCTGTATAACAAAGCTCATCAGATGAATGGCCAAGGATGTCTGATCTATAAAACAATTCAAAGGATGGCTATCTGTTGATGATCTGATCTATTTCTTCTTCTGTCAAAGGGGAAGATGGTCTTGTGTTCCTTTGTGCAGAAGTGCAGCAGCTCTCTGTTTCCTCTGAAGACTGGATTTGAGGCAGGATGTCATCTTGAGCCTCAATTATAAGGGATGATAAATCAACATCTGAGTTTTCAGGAATATCTTGAAGAATTTCCACAGTCTCTTGACTTTTTTCTTCCTCAGCTGATTCATCTATGTTCTTGTGATAGCTAGGATGCATATGAAAATCTTGAATGGCTGTTAATAGATCTTCAGGATGCATATTAACCAAATCCTCATCAATACCTAACAGATATTGTATGATATTCTGAGATTGATCACAACAATCCCATGATAAGGATGGAGAGTTTCCTTTATAATTCTTGTAAAATACTTGGTGCATGTCCCTTAAAGAAAACAAACTCCGAGGTTCTAACCATTCATACCAGACCCTAGCTTTTCCTTATAATGTTTCCATGAACATTTTCATTAGGCAGTCTTCATGCCATTCAACTTTAAATCTCCACACATGTATATGAAACTTGATGAGATGTAGCAAGGGGTCCTCAGTGTTTTCGCCCTAAAAGATAGGTAGGTTTTTTAACCAGTCCACTTCAGTCATTTTGTGTGGGAATCCAGGGATATGCTCCCTACTCATTGGGGCATATCTTCTTTGTATGCGTAGAAACATGTTTGTAAATCAGAAAGAGGTCACTGTATTTGGTCAACCAGTTCAGAGTCTTCTACCAGTGGAGTCATTAGGTCTTTGGATCATAGGGAGTGTGGAGTCACCAGGTGGATGTATATGAATGTTTGAAGCATGATGCTGTCCACCATCAACAATTTAATGCCAATCTAACTAGAGATCTTGGGTCTTTTGAGTACCTAAGAATGTTTAAGGTGAAATGCACTCAAGTTCCCCAGCGGAGTCGCCATTATGTTGGGGTTCCCATGTTTTGGCCAGATTGGCAAGACCAAAAGATGAGACAACATCAGAACCACTTTGGGGCCCTAGGATCTAGCCCTCCTGGACCCAGAGAGGGATATCTCCAGTAAAGCAAAGAATGGTATATCTTTGAAGCTCAAAATGAGATGTTAGGCTAGGTATGAAGCACAAAGGGGGTTTTAAAATGATTTGGTTGATGGGTTGCTGGGTTGGTCATGAGATCATAGACTGAGAAAGTGATGGGAGGAAAAGAACAAAACAACAGGAAGTTTCAGCAAAGAGGATAGGTCACGAAAGTGCCATCCATTGGGCTATGGAGTCATGAAAGGGGATTACTTGCAACAACTAGCCAAGGCTTTCAGAGGGCAAGTCATCTAATACTAAAGGATCTTTTAGATTAGATGGTGGGATGGAACATTAAGGATTGAAAGTGAAAGAAGGAAAGCAACCTAATTTCTATCTATAGATCAGGTCAGAGGTCATTTAACTCCAGACCTGCTTGGACATACTCATAGGCAACTCTCAAAGGAGAGACAAAGGGGCAACTTATAGATCGGACCAGAGGTCATTTAAATCCAGGTCAGCTTTAGCATGCTCCAAGGTAAAACAGAGATAAGTTTAACAGAAGAGATCTTGGAAAGGCCAGTTGGTTGCACAAGGATCCTAGTGGACAGGGCTAACTCTAATCCCCAGTGTTCCCAAATCTTCCATCTTAACCCAACAAGAACATCTAAGAACAGATTCATTTAATTCATACATCAGCTAGCAGCATAAGGTACTACTACACTGGTTAAATTAACTGAAAACAACCCTTAGATAACACATTTAGCAGAAAACATAGAAGGCAAGGAGAGAAGAAGCACAAGGTACCTAACAAGGGTAAATCCTATACCATATTTATGATACAAGCCAACAGAAAATGAACATTATGAAAATGTAATAAACAGAGTTAGAAAAACATCACCAATAGTAATAGACCAGGATCCTGTGAAATGTGCTTTGATTAATTGATGCAAAACCAATCACATACACTGAGCTCAATGGCTGTTACAGTCCCAACTTATCCTCCCAACCTACTACATTCAACTACTTTGCTACTCTCTCCCAAAACCGTTCTAACAGTCAGAATAAACCCCTCTAATAGCAATGGCAACAACCGAACAACAAAATTTACAATATGTTCTACAGGGTTCTTATAGGAGAAAGAATAACAATGGTAGGTGTAATCTTAAATGCAGCATTAAAATTCTGAAGCAGTAGGAGGGCCGAGGCTCCATTCGGTTTTAATTCTGAGCATTTATCTTCTGTGCTTTTCAGATGGAAGCGTGATCTTCGTCACGCTGCAATTTACTTCCAGGTGTGTCTATGATGTACTTGCTGTAGCCCTTTGCAGAATTCCGGTGAATAAACCGAGGTGTATGGACATTGCAAGGTCTACCATACCGCATAACTAATGCATTGGTAGCATAGGACTGTTGCCAGGGTGTAAATCTTCTCAGGAACACGACATAGATTAAAAGCAATATGGACACTATGTCCTTTCTCGGGAGGAAACTTCTACTGATACGGAAACCCTGATAGTATGGTTTTCTATGCATTGGACCTTCTGAGTGATCCACGAGGTCTTTAATTCCAGTACCTTGTCTTTGAAAAATTGGATTAAGGCTCAAAATCTGCAATTATAGGCCTTAAATGCTCTATTTTTCCACTGATACTCTTTGCCGCTTTCTCGTTTGTCTCTGACTGCGAAATCTGTGCTTTTAATGGTGCCGGAGAGGTTTTGCAGAGCTTTAATTCTGTCCTTCGATGACATTTATGTCGCAGACAACTTTCGGGACATTTCCCTGTAATATCAGGCTCTACATTCAGCTTCTTCTGCGCACTGCGCCATTATAATAACATATATGAACCATGGCGGGTTTTACCACCTAATAAACCTGCAAAACATGAAAACAATTACTAAAAACATGTATGGAGGTGGTGGTATGGATGAAAGTGACAATGGCAGCGTGGTGTGGACGAGGATGATGACTGCAGGGGCAACAATGGAGGAAAACATGACACAGTGGAGAATGCATGGGAAAACATCGAGGCAGAAGTTTTAACGTAAAAATAATGAGCTTTGACCTTGGGACGAACATATATAACGGGGGCGGGCGAATGTACGGTGAGACACGTGGAATGGTGACGTGGCAGGACCAGGCGATGGCGGGATAGTCAACGACGGGGGCAATCAAATCTGGACCGTCCGATCTCGGAGGAGATCGATGGCTGGGAACACAGCGGAGGGCGATGGACAGTGGGCTAGGGGTACGGAGACCATAGATTAACCCACGCGCAACTTCGTGGAGCGACAACCGTTAGATGGGCGATCGCAGATAGGACGGCTGAGGGCGATATCGCTCCGCGTCTACAGACGAACGATAACGCGCGATGAGATAGCGGTTTTGGAATAGTGCTGCTGCCACGCGTCGAATGATGTATGGAATTGCTGGCCGATCGGAAAATACCACCTACCTCCGAAAGGCAGTGCGATAGAAACCGGATGGTTTTGAAACAGTGCGCGGCGGGGACCACAGGGGCAGGTGCATTCTAGACCGTCGATCTGGTGGGTAAATGAACGGTGGAGATGTGATCCGAGCGGTGAACGGGTAGGGTAATGGACGCTGCGGGGATCGCGACGACCGTCCGATCTGTATAGATCGACGACTCAAAACGCTTCCGATTATTCAAATGCGGTAAGTGCCTTCCACCTTGGCGCCTAGTTCTAGTGCCGCGGTCGCGTGGGGAGAAAGATTAAGGGGGCTAGGCCAAAAGGGGCTAGGCCTTAATATAAGGTAGAAAGTGGGTTATTTTGGCCAATTTTAATGCTTTTGAGGCCAAAGAAAGGTAACGATAGAGAGGGAAAGGGTTTATCAACCCAAACCAAGAGTATTTGGAGGGTTTAAATGGGGGTTTGGGAGGATTAGAGGATTAATGAAGGAATTTTAGAAAGGGGAAAAGAGGGTGGAAAGGAAGCTCGGAAAAAGGGACAATAGAGTGAAATGGGACATTTTGCAGGGATACCAGGGGAAAATGAGACCCTTTTGGAGCACAATTTTTGTAATTAGAGAGGCTTTATAATGGAAATTAGTAGAGGGGACTTCATCACAGGGAAAAGGCACAGGAGACTTCAAGGATGATGTGTTTTCAGAGGAAATTCATTCCTTGAAGACTCAAAAACTTTTTAGCCCCTACTTTTCCGGTCAAAAATTTACAGGGGCTAACACTAGGGAAGACATGCGATTGCATAACGGAGAAATCCAGAATTTGAGGGTTGTGTCTGGCTCGGAAACCAGTTCTAGTCACATACATTTTCCCTCCCACCCGCGTGCTAGCAAGAAACCCAAGAGGGACCAGAGCTTGGTTTCTGAAATTGAGAGTCAGGAGGCCATATCTGAAACCCTATTTCTAGGACTTCATATTTTAGCTGATACCATTGGGTTGCTGGATAATGGGGAATTGATAGAATCATCATCTGAGACTAATTCAGATACAATGTCAGATCATCCTTTGGGCCTTGAGGGTGAAAATAAAAAAAAGTGGGCATCCAAATCGAGAGCGGGGAGAAGGGGCCAAGAGGCGTCTCTTAATATTTTGTTAATAAAGCACAGTTCAGGTCAGTATACCATCTGCAACAGGGAAACCTTGGTAGAGACCTCTTCATCTTGTTCAATTTCTAATGGAGAAATCAAAAAATTGAAGGTTGTGTCTGGTTCAGAAACCAGTTCTAGTTACATAGATTTTCCCTGCCACCCGTGTGCTAGCAAGTAACCCAAGAGGGATTAGAGCTTGGTTTCTGAAATTGAGAGTTAGGAGGCCATATCTGAAACCCTATTTCCAGGACTTCATCTTTTAGCTGATACCATTGGGTTGCTAGAGAATGGTGTGGTTGGCTTCCCTGAGAATAACACCGCAGAAGAGAAAGTGTAATATTCCTAATTAGCAATGACCAATTGGAATATTCAATTTTTATCAATTTTTCCTTAAGTGGTTAGCTTAGGAATAAACATAGTTAGATTATGAATAAAACGTGAGTAAAAGGGGCCACGACTCACTCTAAATAAGATGTATGTGGTAATTACGGAGGGGAGCCGAATTGGGCATGCAGCAAGAGGTAATACCATGGTATCATGAGGGGAGGCGCACATAGCATGGAAGATTACCGTGGTATCATGGGTTGAGGCGGCCGTAGGATTCAAGAGAAGCCAAACGCTATATTAAGGAGATAATTTCCTCATTGAGGGGAGCAGGGAGAATTTATGCATTTGAATCTGGTCATTGCAACTTGGAGCATGCTGGCTGTTTAGACTGTCTGCAGCGCTGTTTAGCACATTAAGTGTCTCCGTTCGAAGATCTCGCCCTCAGCCCTAGGGGACTTCGAGTGCCTACTCGGGTGAGGTAGTCCCATCAGTATCTTTATAGGAAGGTCGATCCACTGTATTGGTAGAGGAGCAGCGCGTCTATTGACTGCGCGACGTCTGTGGAGGAACAACACGTTATTTGATTGCGCAGTCTTGGGTGGAGGATGCATTTCATATTGGGGAAATATCCAGTGTGTATTAGTGGAGGATATTTTTCTATTGAGGATTTTTGAATAAGTGGGAGAGCATAAATCACAGATAGAGGCAACCGGATCATTGGGAGGAAAACAAAGAACCACAGGAAGGTATTACTGGGAAGTGGCATGGCCGTTTTCAGCAGCTGGACGCAGATCTTAAACACATTCATTCCATGAGAATAGATCTTAACTTGCCTTGTGCAAGATTTAGATGCTATCTCTTGATCACCTATTGTACTCCTCTGTATTTACCAGATTAATAAGATGGCTCAGCTTTCTCTTATCTCTTGAGTATCTGTGCATGCTTTATATATACGCTATTGTATGTCTGCAATCTGTTATTTCTTCCCTTTTGCATTTAGATTTCCATACCACTTGTTGTGTTTTTCCCACACTCTTAGACAAAGTATGGAAAGGGCCAGATAGCCTCCAGATCTCATCCTCTTTTACAGGTGAAATATCTGGTAAATGCCCTCCCAGTCCATCTCTGGTTAGAGTTTACTATGTTTTAGAAATATTCCCGAAGAGGAATATTATAGTGGTATCAGAGCATAGATATGGCTCAGCCTGTGGAGCTAGTAGTCTATGTCATCGGAAGAAAAACCCTACATCTACCATAGAGGTAGGAAGTACAAAGATATTGAGCGCAGGTTGAAGAACACCTCTGGAGAAGGAGACTGCGTTCGGGTAATTGACACAGAGCAGGAGGAGCCTACGGTAGAAGTAGAGAAGAGAGGGTCAATGGCGGATGATAGCAATGCAAAAAAGTTTGGGGAAGCACTCCTCAAATCAGTACAGGATCTAGCAAAGCAGATAGAAGTAATGGGCCAAAGATTCACGGCTGTGGAAGCTAGATAGCGTGAAATCCCAAAGGGTTTCCATGTTGATGAGGGGTCGTACACATCCCACCATTTGCAGGAGAAGGTTGCCGCTCCACACCCAGCATCACATGCCCCTGTTAGTGCTACTATGCCCACTTTTCTGAGTACAGATACGAGGTCAGGAGCACAAGAAGAACCAGACCGTATAAGTGAGTATTTTGCTGAATACCAGGCAGCTGGGCAAGAGTTCAGGGATGCCATTTTATTTAAAGAATTTGTTCAGATCAAGCGAGATAGAAGACCCTGCGACCATCATAAAGGGCACAAACATTATCATGATGGATATACCCAGCGTACAACAAGCCGATTCCATTTGCCTACGTTTGATGGTTCATCAAATAGTTCGGCAAAGTCTTTGGTGGAGAAGCTGGATGTATATTTCCAGCTCAACCAGATGGCAGAAACAAAGGCCATCAAGGTGGCCACGCTGCATTTGGAGGGTGAGGCTCAGAATTGGTGGTTCCATGGAAGAGTGACGCTTGGGCATTCCTCCGTGACTAACTATGCCGAGTTCACTCAGAGACTGATTGAGAGGTTCGATCGAAAGGAACTAGAGGAACACTTTGTTGAACTAACAAGGCTCAAACAGACCGGGAGTCCTGAGAAGTATATTATAGATTTCCTAAGGATCTCAGTAATGGTGCCAGATCCATCCACAACACGGATGATATATATGTTTGTGGAAGGGTTAACAGAGCCACTGCTAGGACTAGTCATATCCACTAGACCAGCCACACTCTAGGATGCCATTGGGAGGACTAGGGATTTGCAGGATGCCTTACCTCGGACCAAGACATCTTACCCCCAGAAACTGGCTTTCCATCCAAAGGGGAAGGATGTAAGGATTCCGCCTCCAAAAGGGGATCAGGGGAGGGTACAACTCGATGATGATGCCCGGAGGGAGTTGAAGAAGAAGAGGTTGTGCTTTACCTGTCAGGAACCATGGGCACCACAACACAGATGTGCTGCTGGAAAAGCACATTTTATTGAGGTATTCTCCGAGAGTAGCGCGGAAGAGGATGAGTATGAGGATGGGGAGGCAGGAGACAGTCAGATGAAGTAAGATCATTTTCCACGCCCACCTTCTGGGGCAGGAGGTACAACCTTTTCACCCACAGGGGGGGCCCTTGTAACATTATGAGGAGTACCCAAGTATCTGACACTACGAGTCCGAGGGATAATACATGGGCAATAATTTTCAATCCTAGTAGACAGTGGGACAAACCACGACTTCATCGATGCACATATGGTTGAGAGGAGAGGCATATCGACAGAGAGTTTCGATGGATTTTCAGTATTGGTCCCAGGGGATTAGACGATGCAGTGTGCCAGGTATGTTCCAGAGCTGGCTGTAACGATGGGAACCTACACAGTGACTGACCAATTTTTTATGGTTAACATACCAGACACCAATGTGGTATTAGGTGTACAGTGGCTGATTACTTTAGGGAAAGTCACCACAGATTGGGAGGCCTTGGAGATGGAGTGGGATGACAAGAAAACCAGGAAGGATGAGAAGATACGTGGGATGCACACTTACCCACCTCAGACTATTTCAGCTCACCGGATGGAGGCAGACTTCCGGAAGGGAGACATAGAGTGGGCAGTTGAGTTGCGGGCATCAGTGGAAGGGGCTACCAGGCAGAAAGTTCATCCAGATATACAGTCCATCCTCGACAAGTATGAGATGGTATTTGGAGAAATACCGCTAGGACAACCACCAGATCGGGGGTTTGAGCACACTATTGAGTTAGAACAGGGCATCTAGGCCGTTATTACCACACCCTATAGGCACCCCAAGGCCCATCAGGATGAGATTGAGCGGGCCATCCAAAAGTTTTTGGCTCTTGGACATATTCGGCCTAGCACCAGTCCTTTTGCGTCTTCGGCGGTGTTGGTGAAGAAAAAGGACGGCACATTGAGAATGTACATTGATTATAGGGCCCTAAATAAGAATACCTTGAAGAACAGGTACCCCATACCACGGGTTGAAGAGCTGATGGATGAGATAAGAGGAAACCAGTTCTTCTCAAAGATTGATTTGAGATCTGGGTATCACCAAGTTCGCATGAGGGAACATGACATTCCCATGACTGCCTTCAGGTGCCATTACGGCCACTTTGAGTTTTTGGTCATGAATTTCGGGCTAACTAACACCCCAGCTAATTTCCAGTCATGCATGAACCATATCTTTCGCAGTCATCTGAGGAATTTTGTGTTGGTCTTTTTCGACGATATATTGATATATAGCAGGACTTGGGAGGAGCATCTCCAGCGTATAGAGGCAGTATTTCATATCTTGGAGGAGCAACAGTTCTATGCTAAGCTCTGCAAGTGTGAGTTTGGGATGACAGAGATGTTGTATTTGGGACACATCATAGAGTGGACAGAGTGAGGGTCCACGAGGAGAAGATCAGGGCCATCAGAGACTGGCCAGAGCTAAGAAACGTGACGAAGCTTCGAGGATTTATTGGCATCTGCACCTATTATAGGAAGTTCGTCAAGAATTTCTCTCAGCTTGCAGTACCCCTTAGAGATCTGAAAAATAAGGGGGCATTTAGTTGGTCGGATACAACACATCAAGCTTTTGACAGGCTCAAGGAGGTTATGAGCAGCTGTCCAGTGCTTGCATTGCCAGATTTTACGCAGCTTTTTGTTTTGGAGTGTGATGCGTCAGGAGAGGGGATCGATGCAGTCTTGATGCAGGAAGGCCACCCTATAGCGTTCAAGAGAAGAAAGCTCCTTCCTCATGAGTGGTTCTATCCTATATACGACAAGGAGATGTTGGCCATTATGCATGCATTGGCAAAATTCCGGCAGTACTTAGTGGGAAATAGGTTCCGAGTAAGGACTGATCACAACAGCCTCAGGTTCTTTTTGGAGTAGAAACAGCTACAGGAGAGGCAGTAGAAGTGGATCAGCAAGATCCAGGCTTATGACTTTGACATTGAATATGTCAAAGGGAAGAATAACGTGGTAGCCGATGCACTTTCACGTAGACCAACTACATTGTCTCTGATGAGCTTGGATACAGATTGGAGGGCTCGAATCTTGGTGGAGTACTCCAAGGATAGATTTTCCTGTGAAGTTCTGGATGGTCAGGTGATAGACAACAGATATCGGGTGATAGATGAAATCATCTAATATAGAGATAGGATCTTCTTGACGGAGGGCTCCCAGCTCAAGGAGAAGATACTTCAAGCATCTCATGACTCACCATTATCCGGACATCAGGGGTTTAACAAAACCTACCGGGCCATCCGAGAGAGGTTCTCATGGAAATGCCTCAAGGAGGACGTGCTCCAGCATATCAGGGAGTGCGAAGTTTGCCAGAGAAACAAGGGGGAGATGAACCATCCTGCAGGCTTGTTGCAGCCTCTTCCCATTCCGGAGGGGAAATGGGAGAGCATCTCGATGGATTTCATCACAGGGTTTCCCACGGTGCAAGGCAAGGACTGCATATATGTCGTCATTGATTGGCTGACAAAGTATGCACACTTTTTCGCTATATCCGCACACTACACAACAACATAGGTGGCGGAGCTGTTCTTTAAAGAGATTTTCAGGTTTCATGGTCTTCCCAAGATCATCATCAGTGACAGGGACAATCGCTTTATGGGAAGATTCTGGCAGGAGCTCTTTCAGCTGGTAGGGATGGAGTTGACACCAGGCACCAGCTATCACCCACAGATAGATGGGAAAACTGAAATAGTTAACAAGTGGCTGGAGGGCTACTTGCGTAACTATGTTAGTGGGCAACAGAAAGCATGGCTGAAGTGGCTGCATCTGGGGGAGTATTTTTATAATAACACATATCATATGTCCATCGGTATGACACCATTCTATGCTTTGTATGGGTACCATTATTTATCTTTTGTTGATATGATGTTGGGTGCTAGCAAGGCTCCGAGAGCCAAATATTGGATCCAGGAGAGTCAAGAAATTCTCCGCGCTCTCAAGGATAACATGGCTACAACGCAGAACCAACAGAAGCGGTATGCCGATAAGGGTCGGATTGTAAGACAGTTTGAGGTAGGAGACTTGGTATACCTACATTTATAGGCATACCGACAGTCATCACTAAAACAGAAGGGAGTTGAGAAGCTCAAGCCTCGTTTTTATGGACCATACAGGGTGATACGCAGAGTTGGACAGGTTGCGTATGAGTTGGAGCTGCCCCAAGGCAACAAGATTCATAATATTTTCCACGTATCATGTCTAAAGAAAGCATTGGGGCAACAGGTGATAGTAACAAAGGAGCTGCCACCTACAGATGATGAAGGGCATTTGGTATTACAGCCCAAGGCAATTATTGATACCAGGGAAAGGCAACTACGAAACAAAACAATCCGGGAGTTCTTGGTGAGGTGGAAAATTTTTCCGGATGAGGATGCGACTTGGGAGAATGAGAAAATCTTGCAGCATCCATCACTTCAGTTGCTTGGGGACAAGCAAAACTCTGTGGGGGGAGACTGTAATATTCCCAATTAGCAATGACTAATTGGAATATTCAATTTTTGTCAATTTTTCCTTAAGTGGTTAGCTTAGGAATAAACGTAGTTAGATTATGAATAAAACATGAGTAAAAGGGGCCACGACTCACTCTAAATAAGATGTACGTAGTAATTACGGAGGGGAGCTGAATTGGGCACGCAGCAAGAGGTAATACCATGGTATCATGAGGGGAGGCACATGCAGCAAGGAAGATTACCGTGGTATCATGGGTTGAGGCGGCCGTAGGATTCAAGAGTGGCCAAACACTATATTAAGGAGATAATTTCCTCATTGAGGGGAGCAGGGAGAATTTACGAATTTGAATTTGGTCATTGCGACTTGGAGAACACTGGCTGTTTAGCCTATATGTAGCGTTGTTTAGTGCATTGAGTGTCTCCGTTCAGAGATCTCGCCCTTAGCCCCAGGGGACTTCGAGTGCCTGCTCGGGTGAGGTAGTCCCCTCAGTATCTTTATGGGAAGGTCGATCCGCTGTATTGGTAGAGGAGAAACGCGTCTATTGACTGTGCGGCATCTGTGGAGGAACAACGCGTTATTTGACTGCGCAGTCCCGGGTGGAGAACACATTTCATATTGGGGAAATCTCCAGTGGGTATTAGTGGAGGATCTTTGTCTATTGAGGATTTTTGAATCAGCAGGAGAGCATAAATCACAGATAGAGGCGGCCGGATCATTGGGAGGAAAACACAAAACCACAGGAAGGTGTTGCTGGGTAGCGGCACAGACATTTTCAGTAGCTGGATGCAGATCTGAAACACAGTCATTCCATGACAACAAATATTAACTTTCCTTGTGCAAGATTTAGATGCTATCGCTTGATCACCTATTGTACTCCTCTGTATTTACCAGATTAATAAAATGGCTTACGTTCTCTTATCTCTTGAGTATCAGTGCATGCTTTATATATATGCTATTGTATGTCTACAATCTGTTATTTCTTCCCTTTTTCATTTATATTTCCATACCACTTGTTGTGTTTTTCCCACACTCTTAGACAGAGTCTGGAAAGGGCCAGATAGCCTCTAGATCTCATCCTCTTTTAGAGGTGAAATATCTGGTAAATTCCCTCCCAGTCCATCTCTGGTTAGAGTTTACTGTGTTTTAGAAATATCCCCGAAGAGGAATATTACAGAAAGGGATTAGAAGAGAGCACCCAGGGATACCATTCTTGTAGAAGAGAGTACCCAGAAGAGCCCTATGCTCTGCAGATGGTTGATGCTCTGAGTGATGCCAATTCAAAGCATCTGATAACAGCTGATAACATCTACAAGCAAGTTCCGGGTAATGAGGCAATTGAAGAACAAGTGGTGATCCCACAATCACGCTGCTCAAGGAGAAGTAGATTACCATCCAAGTACCGTGACTCCGTTCTCCAGCCATGGAAGATAGGTACTAGGAGATAGTTCAAATCTTCATTTTTTCCGATTGAGTACGCCCTTGGGCTAACATCATTGTTGAAAATTACTTTCACCTGCTCAGTACTGGCAGCCGCTTTCCATTTTAATTTTCATGTCTTCGATGCAGAGCCGCTTTCTAATTTGATGCAGAGTCAAGATTAGTTGTTTTTTTCAGTCCTTTGCAGTTTTGAAAGAACAGAGGATTTCCATTTTGAAGCAGTGTTTTGATTTTTTTTGAACACGGGAGATTGTATTGGTTTACAGAACCGTGGTCCCCAACGCCAAGTCAACAGCCAGTCAGCAGACGCGTGGCAAATTTTCATTGGAGCGGAATTTTGTTTGGGTTGTTCATATTGCAAAAAAAACCGGACCCGAAATAGTTAAAAGGCGGATTTAATTTGGATTTCGGGTCACAATTTGTGCTTGCGTCAGCAGGCCCAAAACAGACCCAATACGGTTTATAGGGTGGATTTTATAAGGATTTCACGTCACAATTGGGCTGACGTCAGTGCCTAGAATTGTAATGCGAAATGGTTTTATGTAGGTTGGTTTAAATTTCATTTGAGTTCCGGCGGGGTCCACCAGATCAAAGGTTTAAGGTTTTGGTTTTAAATTCATGTGCGATCAAAGTTTTGGTTTAATGGTTTTGTTTAATCGTGCAATGTTTTTAACCATAGTCAACGAATATAATATATATATTATAAACGATACATTTATAATATATATATATATATATATATATATATATATATATATATATACATAGTTTTGTTTTTTTTGTTAAATTTGTGTTATGTACTGTGACACATAAAAGGCCCGAGAGGCAAATGATTTAGTATGTGAGTTTTGAATAGCACAGTAGTGTGCGTTTTTAAACAGAGAGACAATGTGTTAATATTTGACACAACAGTGTAGTTGTTTTGTTTTTTTACATACACACAGTGAATGTAATTTTTCATGGCAATGCGTATTACAGAGAGACAGTGAGTTTGTTATATGCACTGCATTTGTAGCAGTCATATTTTGAAATCCCTCTCAGTGAGGAAGCATTGTAATAGTTTTTTTTTGAATGAAATAGAAGTTTTGTTTTCAAGTGGAAACTCTGTCTCCTATCAAGAAATTTTTAATTTCTCTGTGTTAGAAGAGGAGAGTATTACTCTCTCCATTGTTTGTTTTGGAATTTTCAAATATTTCAAAATGGTATCGGAGCTAGTCCAGGCTCTTTGAAGATCAAAGAAGCTGAAAGAAGGAGTTCTTTGTTGCAGTAGCTTCTCTACAAGTGTGAAGACTCAGCCAAAAAGAATTCAAGGTATTTCTCTATACAGTTTATTGTGTTACTGTTGCAGAACAGTCAGCTATTTTAAATACAGAGTCAAGTGTTTTTTGAATCATAGTTAAGAGTGCAGAATGGCTGGAGCCAGTACTAGCATGGGTATTGGAAATATCCACCTCCCATAATTTAATGGAAAAAATTATGACTATTGGTCAATAACTATGAGAGCTTTATTTAATTCCCAATACTTATGGGAATTTGTTGAGGATGGATTTGAAGAGCCAGCAGATGAAGAAGAGTTTGAGGATTTAACTCAGGCAGAGAAAGAGTTGCTGAAGAGCAATAGGAATAAAGACTCCAAAGCTCTCTTATTATTATATCAAGCAGTGCATGAGAGTGTGTTTCCGAGGATAGTAGTAGCTAAGAGATCCATAGAAGCATGGGAAACTCTCAAGATAGCCTATCAAAGCATGGAAAAGGTGAAGACAACAAAACTTCAGTTGCTGAGGAGAGACTTTGAGACTCTCTGTATGAAAGAGTCAGATACTATTGACTCATTCTTCACTCATGTGTTTGGAATGGTCACACAAATAAGATCTCATGGAGAGAATCTTGAAGATAAGAGGATTGTGGAAAAACTCTTGAGGAGTCTACCCTCAAGATTTGATGTGATTGTCACCACCATAGAGGAGACTAAGGATCTCACAAATTTTTCAGTGGATGAGATACATGCATCACTGATGACCCATGAGCAGAGATTGGGTAGAAGTGAAAACTCATCTCTTGAGCATGCCTTTAAGATCCAAATGTCTTTCAAAAGAGAAAGAGGGCAAGGCAGAGGAAACAAAAGAGGAAGAGGCAGAAGCCAAAATAGAGGTGGAAGGAACAGTCCAGCAAATGCTCAAGGAAGGGGCAACAATCCAAATCAGCATCAAGGCCAAGGCAACAACCAACAAAGTGGTCAGCAAAATGATCAAGGACAGAGGTATGATAAGTCCAATGTCCAATGTCACTATTGTAAAAAATATGGTCATTATGCTAATGAATGTAGAAAGAAGCAACATGATATGGGAAATAGAACTAGTGCAAATTTCACTAGAGAAAATATCAGCTAAGATAATTTATTTTTAGCTTGTAATATGGCTGAAGAAAATAATGAAGACTTATGGTTTCTAGACTTCGGTTGTAGTAACCATATGACAGGAAACAAAACAATGTTTTCTATGTTAGATGAGAGTGTGAAGTCACAAGTCACACTAGGAACTGATAGCAAATTTTCTGTTATGGAAAAAGGAGATGTAAATGTTTTAACAAGGAAAGGTGCAAAGAAATCCATAGCAGATGTTTATTATGTTGCAGGAATGAAGTGTAACCTCTAAAGTATTGGACAGCTTGTTCAAAAGGGGTACAATGTATTTTTTGAGGATGATGTTTGTACCATCATGGACAAACCTCCCAGCAAACAATGTATTGCTGAAGTGAAGATGACAAGGAATAGGATGTTCCCTCTTAGAATGAGAGCAGATTTGAAGAATGGTGAAGAGAAAGCAGTAGTGGCACAAGAGGCTATCGAAAGCGAACCAAAAGATGAAAATTGGTTGTGGCACTTGAGATTTGGACATCTCAACTTTGGAGGTCTTAACTTGTTGAATAGAAAAGGAATGGTAAGAGGTTTACCATTGATAGAGAAACCGGACAACCTTGGTGAAGGTTGTATCTTGGGGAAACAACACAGAGAAAGTTTTCCTTCCGGGAAAAGCATAAGGGCAAAGGCACCCTTAGATATTGTCCACTTAGATTTGTGTGGACTGATGCAAACTCCATCGCTTGCTAGCAGCCACTACATGTTAACATTCATAGATGATTTTACAAGAAAAACTTGGGTTTACTTTTTGAAAAACAAAAGTGAAGTGTTTGAAAGATTTTTCAATTTCAAAGCACTTGTGGAAAACCAAAGTGGGCTGCACATCAAAGTCCTAAGGACTGATAGAGGAGGTGAGTATATCTCTAAAGATTTTCTACGTTTTTGTAGAGAAAATGGTATTCAAAATCAGTTTACAACTAGATATACTCCGCAGCAAAATGGAGTAGCCGAAAGGAAGAATAGAACCATAATGGACATGGTGAGGAGTATGTTAAAGGCAAAGCATTTGCCTAATGATTATTGGGCTGAAGCTGTACATTGTGCAGCGTATATTTTGAATAGGTGCCCTACAAAAGCAGTTATGAACAAAGTGCCGGAAGAGGCATGGAGTGGCACAAAGCAGGGTGTCACACACATGAAGGTTTTTGGATGTGTGGCTTATGCACACATTCCGGATCAGCTAAGGAAGAAGTTGGACAGCAAGGGGGAGAAATGTATTTTCATTGGATACAGTGAGGAATCCAAGGCATACAGGTTATACAACCCATCAACCAAGAAGTTTATTGTGAGCAGAGATGTTCAGTTTATTGAAGAGGAAGCTTGGGATGGAAGCATAGAGAAAACAGTGAATGTTAAACACTGTTTATCTCATGATGAAGATGATGATGAATTGGCTGAAATACATCCCCAAACAGCAGCACCAACACAAGAGCAGCAAGAGACACCCTTGAGGAGAAATGAAAGTGTTTCTCCAAGCACACCACAAGGAGGAAATTCAAGTGCTTCTTCAAGCATTTGTACATCAAGTGAAAGAGGTAAGAAGTTCAGAAATTTGAATGACATTTATGCACAAGAGGCAGAAAATGAAGGTATCAATTCTTTGTTTGCTTTATATTGTCATGTTGAAGACCCTATCCACTTTGAAGAAGCTATTAAGGATAAGAAATGGATAGAAGCTATGGATGAGGAGATTAATGCCATAGAAAGAAACAAGACTTGAGATTTGGTTGAACTCCCAAAAGGTAAAGATGTCATTGGAGTTAAATGGGTCTACAAGACCAAGAGTAATGCTAAAGGAAAAATAGAGAGACACAAGGCAAGACTTGTTGTCAAAGGTTATAAACAGAAGCACGGGATAGATTATGAGGAAAAGTTCGCACCGGTTGCAAGAATGGAAATGGTGAAAGCAGTGCTGTCCATAGCAGCACAAAACAAGTGGAAAGTTTACCAAATGGACATGAAGTCAACATTCCTAAATGGAGTGTTAATGGAAGAGGTTTACATTGAACAACCTCTCGGATATGAAAAGAAAGGCCAAGAGCACAAAGTGTGCAAGTTGAAGAAAGCTCTTTATGGGTTGAAGCAAGCACCAAGAGCATGGTACAGTAGGATAGATTCCTATCTACTGGAAAATGGATTTGAAAAGTGTGAGGGAGAACCCACCCTCTACATCAAAGAAAAATATGGTAAAATGTTGATAGTGGTTTTATATGTTGATGATGTTATTTTCACAGGTAATGATGATTACCTTATTGAAAATTTTAAAACAGTCATGAAAGAAGAATTTGAAATGACTGACATGGGTTTGTTGAAATACTTCTTAGGAATAGAAGTAGAACAAGATGAAAATGGGATTTTTATCTCATAGGAAAAATATTTTAATGAAGTGCTGGAAAGATTTAATATGCAGGAGAGAAAAGAAGAGATCACTCCCACAGTGATGGGATTAAAACTCAGCAGAGAGGACAACAAAAAGGATTTTGATCCTACCTTGTACAAGAGCATAGTTGGCAGCCTCATGTATTTGACTGCAACTAGGCCTGACATAATGCATGCTGTTAGTTTGATTTCCAGATTCATGGAGAAGCCAAAGGATGCACATTGGCAAGCATCGAAGAGAATTCTGAGGTATGTTAAAGGTACCAAAAGGTATGGCATTTTCTATACTGCTTCAGAATGTTCAGATTTAGTTGGATACACTGAAAGTGATTGGGCTGGAAGTGTAGATGATCAGAAGAGCACTTCTGGTTATGTTTTTCACATGGGTTCAGGAGCCATTTCATGGGCTTCTAAAAAGCAGCCCATTGTAGCATTGTCTACAGCAGAGGCAGAATATGTGGCAGCTACAGTAGCAGCGTGTCAAGCAATTTGGATGAGGAGGATGTTAAGAAGTTTGTGCCAAGAGAAAGTAAGAGGAACAATTATTTATTGTGACAATAGCTCAGCTATTGCATTATCCAAGATTCTGTGTTTCATAAGAGAACGAAACACATTGACACAAAGTTTCATTACATCAGGGAATTGGTAAACAATGGAGAAATTGTTTTAGAACACTGCAGAACTCAGGAGAAGTTTGCAGACATTCTGACCAAGCCATTGGGATAGAAAATTTTTGAGTTTTTGAGGAAATGTCTGGGTATGACTGATAACCCAGTAGTTGAAAGTAAGGGGGAGTGTTGAAAATTACTTTCACCTGCTCAGTACTGGCAACTACTTTCCATTTTAATTTTCATGTCTTCGATGCAGAGCCACTTTCTACTTTGATGCAGAGTCCAGATCAGTTGTTTTTTTTCAGTCCTTTGCAGTTTTGAAAGAACAGAGGATTTCCATTTTGAAGCAGTGTTTTGATTTTGTTTGAACGCGGGAGATTGTATTGGTTTGCAGAACTGTGGTCCCCAACGCCAAGTCAACAGCCAGTCAGCAGACACGTGGCAAATTTTCATTGGAGCGGAGTTTTGTTTGGGCTATTCATATTGCAAAAAAAACTGGACCCAAAATAGTTAAAAGGCGGATTTAATTTGGATTTCGGGTCACAATTTGTGCTTGCGTCAGCAGGCCCAAAACGGACCCGATACGGTTTATAGGGCGGATTTTATAAGGATTTCGCATCACAATTGGGCTGACGTCAGCGCCCAGAATTGTAATGCGAAATGGTTTTATGTAGGTCGGTTTAAATTTCGTTTGAGTTCCGGCGGGGTCCACTAGATCAAATGTTTAAGGTTTTGGTTTTAAATTCATGTGCAATCAAAGTTTTGGTTTAATGGTTTTGTTTAATCGCGCAATGTTTTTAACCATAGTCAATGAATATAATATATATATAGTTTTGTTTTTTTTGTTAAATTTGTGTTATGTGCTGTGACACATAAAAAGCCCGAGAGGAAAATGATTTAGTATGTGAGTTTTGAACAGCACAACAGTGCATGTTTTTAAACAGAGAGATAGTGTGTTAATATTTTACACAATAGTGTAGTTGTTTTGTTTTTTTACATACACACAGTGAATGTAATTTTGCATGGCAGTGCGTATTACAGAGAGACAGTGAGTTTGTTATATGCACTACGTTTGTAGCAGTCATATTTTGAAATCCCTCTCAGTGAGGAAGCATTGTAATATTTTTTTTTGGAATGAAATAGAGGTTTTGTTTTCAAGTGGAAACTCTGTCTCCTGTCAAGAAATTTTTAATTTCTCTGTGTTAGAAGAGGAGAGTATTACTCTCTCCATTGTTTGTTCTAGAATTTTCAAATATTTCAACAATCATTGTATGATTTTTTCAATTGGTTCATCTGAAAACCAATGAGAGGGCCATTGATAGGCCTCGAGGCTCCACCCACTCTCTCTAAATGAGAGGGCCATTGATAGGCCTCTTTTGCTTTTTGGGCTCTCTCTTGTGTTCGAGTGTACATTATGCCGCTCGCAATTAGATTTCTTGTGAAATCTAAATTGAGCATATCCGTTCATTTGTTGTAAATCTAAATTGAGCATATCTCTTTCTTTCAAGGTTGCCTTTCAGCTCTATTCCAGTTGTAGAGATTTGGAGTTCTGCATATTAGCTCTGGTTAGTTTTTAATTCTTTTACTTGTTATATATCAAAATTCTCTTACGGTTAATTATAGTCGATTGAAATTGAGCTGTTAACGCTCTGAATGTTGTATTTCTTGGTGCTACTTAATTATATGGCGTGCTATTTAATTTTCTGATCTAGTTGAAGATTGAAAGAGTCATTAAGTTGGTGCTTCATCAATTAAACTGAATCTGTGTTTTGATGGTCTAGCCATTGCTCAAAAGCAAAATGGATTGCCTTTATTGATTGCAGTCTGTGCTGAACTAACTCTTGTTTACATTTTATCTATGCACACAAAATTACCTTTTGAAATTATCCTCCAAGTCTTATCTTTCATAAATGATAATCCATAAATTATATTATGTTTTTTTATTTGAACAACAATTTGAATTAAACACATGCAATTATGTGGATATGATAAAGAATCTTGCATGACACTTTATTTATTACTTGATCAGTTTGATATCTACTAATTACACATTCATTTAAAACTTTGTTGCATATCCTCCATAATATATAATATGATCATGAACACTTGAATAAATTATGTGATACATTCCTATATCTTTCATAAAGGCATACAATTCTTAATATGTCCAAAACAAAATATATAATAATGGTAATAGAATATCACATAACAATTATATATATATATATATATATATATTTTACCAAGATTCAAATGTAACAATGTACTTATTATCTTTTAAGCAAATAATTGCATTGGTAACAGATGAATTTATGATTGTCACAATTTATTCACTTACAATTTTTCTCAGAAAAATACAATCCAATTTGTGCCTGAATATGCCCGAGATGCCTAAGGAACTCTGATTTACATACCTATCATTTACTATTTCTTTAGATGTGATATTATTATTATACCCACTATTGTTTCTTTAGATGTGATATTATTAGTATACTCACTACTTGATGTAGTACGCTCGACATTTATAATTTCTGCATTTAATAACATATGAGTTATCTAGACCATGGAAAGATAAGATGTTTCAAAATGGAAATAAGGTTTACCAAATTTCAAAAAATAGAAATACCAGTATATGATGTGTCTTATTGTTCTGTAAATGTATCTTTTTTATTTTCCAAGGTGTAACATTCATGGGCAATGTTTACAATTATCAGGAGTTTGTTGTCACTCTTTTTGTTCATGTGGAATTCTGGTTAGGGAATTAAAAAGATGAAAACTCAATCTGGTTGCACAAATGCTTTGAAAATTTTCATATGCATATTTAAATTTTGTATTCTGGTTTCACGACTTAAATATTGTCATTCATTATTAACATTCTTGCTTTAACTGCTTCCTTCAATGACATAAAATCTACCAATATACTCTAAATATGCCCATGAGCTGAGCTTTTTAAAGCAAATTTTGGGTTTGAACTAATTTTCTCTACAAAATACTGTACTTATAGCATTCGATCGTAGGGATAAGTGCAAGAGATTCCTGGATTCTTTATATGATGATTAAGAAGATGATACAACTTCTTCTTCAGATGATGATACTGAATAGTGTGATGAAAACATTTTCCAAATTGATTGAATTAGTATTTCAGCTACTTTTAAAAGCTTTCTTATGATCATTAAATTGTTATTTTGATTCTCTTTAAATTGTTATTTTGATTCTCTTTACTGTTATTGTAAAAACCAGGTGTACATTAAGTTAATTATGTTCATTAAGATGGCATATTTGATAGTATGAATGTGTGCCTTTCAGCCACTTTCTTTGAGTTTATATCATTGTCTCTTTATTATATATATATATATATATATAGATAATAATAATAATAATAATAATAATTTGGATTATTTATACCATTTTCTATTCAACATTTTGAAATAAAGGGGTTTTGACTTAATTTTTATTATTTTCTAAAATATTTATAGATGATAATTGTTCAGTACTTTCTAGTTTTTTGGTCAATGTAAATAGAAAAAAAAGGAAAAATTTGAATGCATATTGTTTTAATGTACAATTTTTTACATTACAGGTCATGTGGAAAATAATTATCTAACCCTCAAAAACTACAATATTCTCTTGAATAAGTTGATACAAGATGGAATCTAATAGGTCAAACATAACGACCTATTGGACTGGAGCAATTTAGGTAGATTGTCTAACCTCTAATGAACACTCATATTGGAGATGTTGGAGGTATAAAAAATGTTAGGAAGTCCACTTCCATTGATCAATTTGAGGATCAATCATGGTCCAACAAAAGATAGCATGGAGAGAATAGAGTCAGGGAAGTGTAGTGACATTAAGGGGAAATCTAATGAAGGTAAGAATTTTAACAAACATCCAATTGTGATATCATTGTATTAATGTTGAAGAGAATTCAAGACAACACCCTTTAGGAAAAGCTATGGATATGGATGAATCCAAGGTGTTCATTATGAGTACCTTGGAGTTACAGCTGGAAGAAATGGACTTCACTAGTGTAAAATTGAAGTTAAGAATAAGTCAACAGTTATTATTGTCCACCACGTTAGTAGTTTGGGTCCAAAGTATTGAAATCTATGAACACTTTATTTTGATGTGAGGGAATTGAAATAATCATATTATGGCAAACATTTAGAAGTATTAATTTCAAAAACATGGAAGCCCATGCTAGTAGCTCTTTCTAAACGTAGAAAATACAACAATAATTTGGTGAAGATAAATCGGAAAGGATTGAGCTTCTACATCTCAACGTGTAACATATCATTGAAAATTTTCATAGTTATGTGCCCAAAAGAAAGAAGTATTAGATGATTAGAAGCATACCTAAATGCTAGTGGACATTTTCCAATTTCTAAGATGCAGATATAAGGGGAAAATTATGTGGATATACCTTATTTATTAAATTTCCTATTCTTAATTGTGAATCCATCATTGAAATGTGGGAAAATATTTTTATGTACATGAAGGTAATCCTCCATGGCATTAAAAATTCAACTCTTGTAACATGTAATTTGAAAACCATTCGAAAGATAATCCATTCTTCAACTGATTTTATTTCGATCTCTAAATATAATGAAATAATTAAGTCTAAAGCCATTATGTTTGTGTAAAGATAAATTACAGATGGTTAGAAAATTAAGAGAAAATGTAATTAATATAATAATTAAAGACAAAAAAGGAGACACAGGGCCTTTGGTCTATTTATTGGAACATGAATTATAGAAACATAAAAGGTTGTCACAAAAATCCTAAAACTATTATGTTTATGTAAAGATAAATTACAAATGGTTAGAAAATTTAGAGAAAATGTAATTAATATAATAATTAAAGACAAAATAGGAGACACGGGGCCATTGGTCTATTTATTGGAAGATGAATTATAGAAACATAAAAGTTCCTCACAAAAATCCTCCACCAGTTACTAAGAATGGCAGGAAATGTCCTTCCCTTGAATTTTATGGTTTTTGGTGGAAGATTTAGAATCCTAAGCCATATTAGTTTTAAAGACTCATATACAAAATTATTTGAATGAAAAAAGTGATATCACAACCAACACCATTGAATAATATTCTTCTCTCAACCACTACTTAGAGTTTCAAGCTTTGCAAAACAGTTGAAAAGGTGGCTTAAATTGAACTAGCTTATATTTAGACAAGCTTCTTCAAATTAAAAGATGTTACCAACAATGAGGAAGTGGAGAAGAACCACAATATATGAATACAAAGACATTTGTTATTCCCATTGAGTTATTCTCATGTTTTTAGCAAATACTAATTGCAATAGATTCATGTAGACTTTGTTATAGTTTCTCTTTATAGTGGACTTGCAAAATAAATACATTTGTATCTTTAGTGTCTCTCCTGCTCTATAGAGTCCATAATTTATATTGTCTTATTTTTTATACTTTAAATTTTATATCAAAGTTTAGAGTCAATCAATATGACATTGTCATTTACTAAATTCAATCCCTTGTCACATATATCACAACTTTCCATGGAAGTCAATTTCACTCTTAAAAAAGAACACCAAAATGAAGAGGAAGAAGAATAAAGTGGACCTGCAACAACCAACACTAAATGAAAACATAACATAAAAGAAATTACTCTCTCTAACTAAACAACACACTAATAAATGAAAACATGACCTAAACGAAATTACTCTCTCTAACTAAAATTTTTTTAGCGAGTTAATGAAGACAAGCATGCTATGCCCTCAATGGTGGAAGAAAGCATCCACTTGCAGAAAAGTTAAAGATAAGAACCTTGGCATTTGGAAAGTTCATATGACACCAATCCTTCTCCTCCACGATTTTTTATATGTCAGAATTCTTCTCGAATTTATGCCTTTGCAACATATGGTGCAATTGCTAGTTATATAAAGAAACATCTTGCACATTTTAGGATATATGTCATACATGTGTCTAAAATATTGTTCAGAACCTGCAAGGTGTCTTTTAGTATATGTATGGTGGTTTTTGTGCCTCATAAATTAGAAGTAGAACGTGAATATATTTATATATCTCATCCATGGGTCAATTATGATCAATAAAAACAAAGGCTACTTTTGTGAATCAACCTATTTATCCATTCATTCTCAATAATATTACTATCATTTTATTCCATGGATCAACTTCTGTTCTATCACCTTGACCATCTCTATTACAAATTGCAGCATTATGAATTCCAAGTATATTTGTAAATATAATTAGAATTAAAATATTATGTTAAAGCTTTAAAAAAATCATGATTTCTTGATCTTACATTAAGGTAATATTTAGTTTCCCATTTCAAATGTTCATACTTGTTGAAATGCTTTTTAGTTGTTGACCTACTAATTCTTCATTTTTTTGTTTTCATTTGGTGTAGGGGAACTAACATTTCAAATTGCCAATTATAAGAAGTTTGGGATGATTTTAAGATGTTTTTCACAATCATTTGTGTGCACAAAATAAATATATTAATCAAGATCAATTTCCATGATGAGAGAAAATGTTTCTTGTTTACATCATCTATATAAAATAAATATATTAATCAAGATCAATTTCCATGATGAGAGAAAATGTTTCTTTGTTTACATGATCTATATAAGCCAGTTGGTCAGCTGCACCAATGTTTGGGTCAATATTGTTTGATATTGTTTTATATTACAACAATATATTTACTTGTTCATTAGTATATATTCAAATAATTTCACAAATACATAATTTAAATTATGTTTAAAACTGTAACTAACAATAAAAAAATATTATGGATAAACAATTACCTATAGCATTATGTCACATAATCACAACTCTTCAGAAAAAGGAAAAAAAAAATTGCTTTCTTTCACACAATGGCTTTAAAAAGTCATTGAAAAACATCTATCAATAAACACGTAGAAAGTATAAACTACTCATCGATTTAAAAAAATAAAAAATAAAAAACCCACATATGTCAATTACCAATGTTTAATCAATGTACAACCTAAGATTATGTGTATGGAGACTTGACGTCGATTAAGGGGCATCTTAAATGTCAATTTACCAATGCTTGTCAAGAACCAAAAACAATATACAAGACAAATTTCACCAATTTTAAAAATATGTGTTTCATGTACAAATTAATTGTAGATTCAATACTGCTAATGTAATTTTCTAAAACATAAGACTCAAATCTACTCTACTCATCTGCGGAAAACAATTCACGATTGAGAAGCAATATAAAAAATATGTGGCATGAATCAATACACATAACACGAGGATATATCTAGGGGAAAGCCATTGCTAAAAAACCCCTTCATATCTGTATTTGCATTAGTCGGAAAATAAAGAAGAAATACAATGTTTGTTCAAGCCTGAACAATCTCTGCAAAAGTATAATCTATCTCACTGCCTCACAATCTAACTCTGGCCAACACTTAGCCAATTCTGCTGCATTCCAAGCTCTTATTTCCTTTCACTATTGTTGAAGGAATAAAATCTCTGTAAATTAGAGAAATACGCATCCTGAATTGCGCAATCCCTATAGGTCCTTCTCTGACTACATGTGTAATGTCCCCTAATAATAATAAAAATAATAAATAATAAATAATATAATATAATATAATATTATTAAATAAAGAGTAAATAAATAATAAGTCAATAATAGTAAATAAATAAAATAGCAAATAATAAACTGAAGTTCTAAATAAAATAGTAAATAATAAACTTAGGATCTAAATAAAAATATATAAAAGTAAACTATAAAAATAAGTGAAGTTAATAAAAGTAAAAATGAATAAAATAAGAAAATAATTGAACTAAGAAAAGTATAAAAATAGTAAAAATAAGTAAAGTTAACGAAAAGTAAAATGGAATAAAATAAGAAAGAGTTAAATTAAGAGAAACATTAAATTAAGTAAAACTTATAACAAATGAATAAAATTTGCATGTTGACACAAGGAATGTGTGCATACGGTTCCCTCCATTGTTCAGTATATTTAATAGACGTTGTGGAAGATGAGATTCATCATTCCTTCATTCATTCTCTTGGGAGAAAGGTATTGTGAGACGAAGGATTCCTTGGCAGTAATATGTTGATTGAGGGCTCAAAGATGGCTAACTGTCGACAGGTTACATGCAGCTGAGCCTACGGTTGGGTGGACATTCATCCCTAAAAATTTGTTGCGGTTAGTGGGATTCAAATAACGTTCAACTTTGGAGTTTCAAGTAAGGGATATCGTCGTTACAAGTAAGTCGTCTATGCTCGATTTTCTGAAAATTCTATGCTAATTAGTTGAATAGTTTTTGTGTTTATTATTAATTGCATATTTGATATAATTAGTTGTATGTTAAAATTTGGGGGTGTTACAATTTATTTTTGATATAGATGGTAACTTTCAGTACTATGACCACTGTAAAATGGGGAGATGAATGGAAAAGGGTAATAGATAAACACTAAAAATGAGTGAGTAGAAGTTTCACAAAAACATGAGAAACTAGCCTATATGGGAGCATAATAGAAAGATTTTGTGTCACGTAGAGGAAAATGGACATGGAATTACAAAAATATTTCATATACAAATGGGATAAGGATCACTGTGAAGTCTAGATGAGGATGATTCCTATAAAGGAGAAAACATTTCCAATCCATGGATGAAGTTAACTAATCATGATATTGATAAAAGTTATCTCAAGGAAAAAAAAATTACGGTCATGTTAGGTTAAGGAAGTAATTAAATTGTTAGGGTCCTATAATATATAGGTCCTCAAGGTGATTGGATATTTTATCTCAGTTATTTGATATTGTAAATACTTTTTCAATTTGCAAATGATTTCCAAAAAGTAGAAAGAAGAAAAAAAAGACATATAAAAGAAAATGAAAAGAGGCTATTTAAAAAATGAATAAAGAGACAAAAGAAAAAGAAATAGAAATAATGAGAACCCCACAAAAGAAAAAGAAAAATAAATAATACTGAAAGTGCTGAAAATTTAAATGCCACTATTAATAGATAGTTTCTTTCTGTCAAATAAAGTAAAGGTTGTGTGCAGCTTGTTAAAATGCCAAAATCATTAGTCATTTGTTTTATCATACAACTTAATCATGGTTAAACAAGTTTAAATTTCTGTTAATTAGACTAAAGAATAAGATTAGCCAAACTGTTTAATCTTGGCTAATGATTAGTTAGGTAGAAAATGGTATTTGTTCAATTTTTTAAGCTGAATCAATGGAGAAATAAGGGATAGAATAGAATAGGATTTTAGTTTTCATAAGAAGTAAAATAGGGGTTTACTAGTCTAAATGCACCCTTGGGAAGAAATAAAAAAAATGTTAGCTTAGTTCTATAAAAAAAATTGAAGTTAAAAGGGTAGAGAGGAATAATTTTATTTAAAAAAGACTCATCTTTGCATATTAGTCTAAGTTTTCAAAATATTATCTAAAAGCGCAAAAAGGCTAATGTTGGGGTACATTGATGTTTTAAAACCCAAAGTTTTTGTCATTTATATAAATTCATTACACGAAAAAACAATTATGTTGTGTTGTGGTTAAAGTGCACACATTATTCAACCGCATAATCATCTGATGCAACAGATCAATGGTGCAGGTTCTGTTTCACCCCCCTCCTCTCTATCCTATCTTTACTGTATGGGGGGGGGGGGTGTTCTGAAAAGACGTTTTCCCCCACCGGGTCCCACGCTATGTGACGCCTTCCCCGCATTGTGCACCCCTTGCCTAATACTACTAACTGCCCTCGACCCCCTCCAAAAAGCACTTCCCCCTCATGTCTTCCCCACTGTCCCTACCCCGCTCCTTCCTTCATTTATTCCCTGCCATGTGTTCCTAACAGTTACCCTATTAATACCCTTCTCGGGAAATTACCATTTATGAATCAAATTCTCACAGGTGACCATTTGAATCTAACGGGTCCACACCTACCTACAACGGAAAACCTGCGAATGCTTTTTAAACCCTAAAACCGTCCCCATTTCACCTTTCTGTTGCACAATTATCTGCAAATTGTTTTTAATTTTCAGGTTTTCTTGTGCGCAATCGAGTTATCCAACTAATCAAACCTATGGTCGAGCACCAATGTCTCCTTTTATTCTCCTCATCAATTACAGACCTGCAAAAAATCCAGGTAAACCATTCATCTTCCTCATCCCATATTTTGTTAAAATTCTTCATTGATAAAGATGCCTCCCATAAGGGGAATTTTGAGGTCTAAAATGGGCCTCCTAAAGAAAATGTACAATCAAAATTCTCTTTAAGAGAACCAATCACATTTTAGAGGATGACATCATCCCTAATGGTTGAGGTGGCATTGCTTGAGTTAAAGGTACTTACTTATTACATTCTCAATGGTGGATAAATACTCATGGTTAACCATGATAGTGCTCTAAGTATTTTTAAAGTCATAAAGTAAAGTACTCATAATAAATATCATTTCACACTATTTGAATAAAATATTATTATTGTCATTTCATATTTTTTGAAAGAAACAATGCATATCCCTACACAATCTTCATGTATTTACACACTTTTCAATAAATATTAATCTGTATATTTTCAAATATTTATATTTAAATTATATATTCATCTCATTTTATTTAATATTAAACTTTCAAATTAATTATAAGTTAATATGTATACATATATATTATACATATGAAATCAAAATAAATAAAAATGCAACCTTGTAATTTTAGGATAAATCAAATCTATAAATAATATCATTATTATATTAATAGGAATACAAACATGTTAAAATTAAAGAAAAAAACATTTTAATTTTGTAGGATGAAAAAAGGTATATTAGTTTTGTATGTTGAAAAAATATATATTAGGTTCAACATAGTTTGGGGCAAAAAAATACTAAATTTCAATGTATATAAATCTTATATTATACTTATAAATATAAATTAAATTTATTTCAATTTTTTTTCTTCTTAATATTATATATTATTATATAATATTATGAAAACTAATCTAAATGTTATAGAATATATATTATATTTAGTTTTATATTATATATTATTTCTTCTTATGTTATAAATCAAATCAATTCAATATGTAATATAAAATTCATACATAAAACAATATATTATATTATATTTATATCAACATGTAATATAAATTCAAACATAAAACAATATATTATATTATATTATTTTTATAGAATATATTAATTACATGTTGTTATATAATTTAAATAATATAAATTTTAATTAATAGCATATTCTATAATTAAGAATTTATGAATTTATATTAATATTTTATTTTAAGTTATTTAAGTAAAAAATGACAAATGCATTAGTTGCGTAATGATAATGAATTTTTCTTGAAAATATCATTCTTATTTATAGTCACATCAATACAATTTTTTTTATTAATTTTATTTTGGTACAACTTTTGAATTGAATTTAACAATGGTTACATGGATTTTGGTGTAAAAAGTGAATTGAAAATTCATAAATATTATTTTATTGGTTTAGCTATTATTTTATTATTTCCTTAGGAGGTTCATTTTAGACCTCAAAATTCCCCTAATGCTAAGAAGAAAAACAAAGAGGACTCTCTCAACCACTTGGTTCATCCTCCAGTTGATCTAGACCACATCCCCTTAGCTAATCGAGACTATAAAATCTTCGAGACATAGTGTGAGTTTGAACTCTTCAAGCTCTACTGTTGGCTCGAAGACAAGTTTATTGATAAAATAGATGAAATTGGACACTGGGAGTCCAATCTCCCTCACTATATTTTTCCCAAACTTTCCATTCTCCAGAATTCACGAGAAGATGCCAAGCCTGTTATGTCCCTAGTCAAAGATAAATTATAGCCCCTACTGATGAAATTCTCTTCACCATTACTGCCAAAGCCATAGATCAGATGATGTAGGCCCCCTCTGTGGAAAATAGTACCCCATTCTCCATATAATCCTTGACAGAAATATACCAGAAACTTTATTCACTACAAGGAAAAGACCCTCTAACGAAGGTTATAAAGGAGGTTTTTAGTGTTATAAAATTGGCCAAAATTGTCAAAAAATATTTTCTACAACAACCGTTTTTGGTAACAGAGGTTTTGGCGGATCTTTTAATGGAATTTCAACATAACTAAAAAAGCCTGGGTGGCCGGAGGTTATTACGGATTTTTTTTTTTCATCGGTGCGCTACTAAGGTGTCAACGCACCAGTGTGTGTCATATAGACGGTCGGCTCGAGGCGGTCGAAGGTGCATGCACTAGGACGTAAAGGTCTAAAACCGCACTGGGCACACTGTAGGTGATACAACGCATAGGGCCGTTCTAATTGGTATTGGGATTTGTGCAGTGCCCATATGTCGTATCAATGCATTGGTACGTAGTCTTATAGAAACGCACCAGTGCGCAGTATTAGAAAAACACACCGATTGTTCTTATTCGTATTGGTATTTGTGCGGTGCCCATATGTCATACAAATGCATCGGTGCATAGTCTCAGATAAACGCACTGGTGCACAGTATCGCACAAATGCACTGAGATTTATAATTGGTATTAGTATTTATGCGGTGCCCATAGGTCATAGAAACGCTCCCGTGCACTGTATCATACAAACGCATCGGTGTATAGTAATTGACATGCACCAGTGTTCATTTTGTATTTTATAGAAACATCGACCTGTGACAGTGCAATTATTGTGATTTTTTAAAATTAATTATTCATTAAAAGTCGGCACATCATTTTTTCCACAGGAAAAATCGTAGCTTCTATTAATAAAAATAAAACTTACATGTTGTATATGCTAAGTGCATATGCAGATCAACAGTGAAGCTGTTAACAGATATCAGTAATGTAGCAAAAAAATATATACATTCGATAAATGCCTAATAAATACATGTTGTGGGACAAAAATAAGTAGTCTGTGAGATATATACATCAATGATAGATATAAAAAAAAAAAATCAGCTGCATCCTCTAATGGTGGTTCAACCCCATCCAATGATCAATAACAAAAGGTTGATGAAAACATTGATAATATGCATGATCATTCTCCTCCTGAATCTCCATGTGAGTAGTCAATAAGTGCGATTCCTCCTTGGAAAGGAGGTCGGAAATTGTGTTCCGCTCCCAGTATCTGGAGAGAGTCCAGAGTGAGTAGCAGTAGTCATAGATCGAGTGACTCTGTGAGGGGCAGCTGCATTTGCTTGTGCAAAGTCCACATGCGAAGAGGGAGCAGTAGTCGAGAGGGGCCCGGATAGATGTGCCTGCCGCTGCAGTGAGATCGATACCTGTTAAATATTTACCCTGAGTGCTCGTACTAGATGCCTGTCCATTTAATGGACAATCTTTAAAAACCTGTCCAACTTTATGACAACGGTGAAATCGAAAAGGGACCCCTTCATAATCCAGTAACTGAGTCCAAAAGGAGTTGCACCATTGAATATTGATGGATTCTTCGAGTCCTTCCCTTGTATCTAGTTGTACCAGAATGCGAGCATATTCCATCTTACCTGATTCAATATATGAGCTATCATGGTCCAAGTATGTGCCCAGAAGGTTACCAATATCCATGAATATCTGATCATTTCGTAAGTGAAGCGGAAGGCCTGGAAGACGAACCCAAATAGGTCCTGCTCCCAATGGTTCATGATCAGGATCGAATAGGGGACTCCAATGCTTCAGAAGCACTGGAGCCATCTCAATGTGCCAGAATTGAGTTAAAAGCAGATCAGTAGCGTCCCTTTTAGAGAAACGGAGGGCAAACCATCCCTTCGCAAGAGTATGAATGATGGGGAGCTAATGTAAAAGACCACCCCATATCTCTTGTACCCACTGTGTCAGTCTTTTAACCCCATAATTCCTACCACGAACACGCCCGACTACAACTTTATCCACTATACCCACAATATCAGCCATGTGAACGCCAATGCCGAGGGTGAGGAGGCTTCTATGCTTACAAGACCACACACATTTCATTCAAAAGGGGGCACGAGGGGGCAGTCCAGGAGGTATGGGAGCAGATGCAGTGAGTGGAGGAGACAATAAGGAGTCGGGAGGGGGATTAGGGGAGTCAGGTGGGGGGATGAAAAAGCGGCCAGATGGGCGCAGGAGGGGGTAGTAGCATGGCTGTGAGTGGTATTGGGATGAATGGGAGCAGGGGAAGAGAGAGGCGGGGGGAGGGGAGTAATGTGGGGGGGGGGGGATGAGGTGGTAGTGAGCGGAGGTGTTGGAGCGAGGGAACTAGGGTATCTGTAAGAGGGAGCAGTCGTAGAGAGAGGGAGAGACTGTCAGAGAAAGGCTAATGATGCAGGGGACGAAGGACAGAGGTCCGGGGAGGAGATAAGGTCTAGGTCAGTAGCCGAGAGAATAGCAGGGGAGCTGTGAATAAGGTATGGGACAAGAAAAGAGTCAAGTGCAGGGAAGGAATGAACAGGTTAGGATGCAGAAGGAGAGAAACCAGATATAGCAGGGCAAGTAAAAGGAGAGGATGCAGGATGGGAAACATACATACCAGATGAAAAGTGATGTGCAAGGGTCCAAATTTCAACCTGGGCATATGGGTCCTCCGAGTAATTGACCAACTACTCATCCTGGGCCCCCTCCATTGTTATCCCCAAGAAAAATTCCGTTAATGCCAGTAACAAACCGTCAGTCAGAAAAACGGTCACGGGAATCCTGTAGAATACTGATATGGAAGATCACTAGAGGAAAAATGACAGGTGACGACGGAGGATTGAGCATTGGCAGTTGCAGGGTTCCGATGCAAGAGTGGGCCGAGAAAACCATGTGTTCACTGATGGAAGCAGTATACGTGGTCGGGTAATCGGACAGGGAGCTAGTCAAAAGTTTGAAATTTGAATATCATGCCACATATGTATGAAATAGTGTGGCCCCATATGGTATCGACTGCATCAAATTCCGCAGTGTTCAGCCATAAAAACACCGTGGTCACGCATAGGCCGCTGCAATGCTAGGTCAGAGAAAGGGTTGTTGTAGGTGCCGACGGAACCCTAGTGAAAAGTCGACATATATTATAACAATATTCATATTAATTAAATTTTTATTAATGCATTTGAATGTGATGTTTGGATTAATTTGTTATATCATATCATAATTATTGTGATTTTTTAAAATTCATTATTCATCAATAGACGAAAGATATATTTTTTTCCAAGGAAAAAATCAGCAACATTTTAAAAATGAAAATGAAAAGTTACATTTAGTAGATGCAATTAAGCATTCAAAAAGTTCCCATAGGGCCGGTGTCCATAGGGCCGGTGTGCTCAGGCACACAACTCAACGTAGCGAGGCTACCGGAGAAATGAAAAGAAAAAAAGTGGGAAAGGGAAATAAAAATAAAAAGTAAAATTACAAAGGGTGTAGGTTAACGAAACCCACAACTAAGATTACACAATGGAAGAAACGCTGGACTTGTATTTTTTGCCTTTTTTCTTTTGAACTTTTTGCCAGCCATCCAGTGAAGAAGCAGAGGGGATAATTGCCAACTCCAAGCTAGTAGAGAGTTGGACTTATTTTTCGGAATCAGAACTCTCAGATACATGTGCGCGCTTGGTGCCCACCACACCTCGCTCACCGACCTGTTCATCCTGTTGGGGATCAATGCTTGCAGGAACAAATGTATTCTCATCATTTTCCTATTTTTCTTCCATATTTCCTCATTAGGGGAATTTTGAGATCTAAAATGGGCCTCATAAGGAAATAATAAAATAATAGCTAAACCAATAAAATAATATTTATAAATTCTCAATTCACTTTTTGCACCAAAATCCATGTAACCATAGTTAAATTCAATTCAAAAGTTATACCAAAATAAAATTAATAAAAAAAATTGTATTGGTGTGACTATAAATAAGAATGAGGTTTTCAAGAAAAACCATTATCATTGAACAACTAATGCATTTTTCCTTTGTACTTAAATAACTTAAAATAAAATACAAATATAAATTTATAAATTCTTAATTATATTATATGATATTAATTTAAATTTATATTATTTAAATTGTATAATAACATGTAATTAATATATTATATAAAAATAAAATAATATAATATAATACATGTATAGGGATATGTATTATTTCTTTCAAGAAATATGAAATGACAATAATATATTTTTATTCAAAAAGTGTAAAATGACATTTATTATGAGTACTTTAGTTTGACTTTAAAAGTACTTAGAGCAATACCATGGTTAACCATGAGTTTTTATCCACCATTCATAATGTAACAAGTAAGTACCTTTAACTCAAGCAACGCCACCTCAACCATTAGGGATGATGTCATCCCCTAAAATATGATTGGTTCTCATAAAGTGAATTTTGATTGTACAATTTCCTTAGGAGGCCCATTTTAGACCTCAAAATTCCCCTAATGACTGCGTTCTCCTGTGTTTCTTGCTGATTTTATGTTTCTGTTTGCATCTGATTTTCTTTTGTTTCTTCTTCCTCTTCATCTGACAGTGGTACAACAGGAAATTGCCAGCCTTTCTTATTTTGTTGCTTCTTCATTGTTTTTTTCTTTGATAGTGTGCAAGTGTTTTGTAAGTTCCCTGTTTGATGGCATGCCCTGCATCTGAAGGCCGTATTTTCGAAATCTAGTGTTTGTGAAAACTTGAGGTCTTTATGTATTATGTGAATGTAGTATGGCAAGCCTTTGCTTAAATCCATCTCCATGCAGATCCATGCAAAGGTGAAGATCCCTATTTCCATTTTATCTCAGTCCAGCTTTATGAACCTTCCTAGAGAGTTCCCAATATTTTCTAGGACCTGATGGTGCCAGAAAGGGAGTGACAGTTTGTGTAATCTCACCCAAACAGGCATTTTAGTGACCACCATTGAAATTGCATAAAAACCAAGAAACCATGGGGTAAAAAATAGGCCAACTCTTCCCCAAAACCATGGTCCATCCATAGTGTCAAAGATATAGTCCTCTGTACTGTCAAATTGAACCACGAAAAAACCTTTTGCACAAAGATAAAAATCTTAGTTTCTGGTCCATTTTTGGTGTATTCATGTAGTCAGCTCTTCAGGTTTTGGGCAATATCCATTAAAATGATAGATAATTTCTTTTGCCTGTAGTGCCTCAAATAGCCCCGTTACCTATGGTATTTATATTTTCATATCGGGGATGTTCTCTGTATTTTCTACAATATATGGTCCTGTTAATGACAGGTATGGAGTTTATATTTTCCGTTGTGTGGAGGCTTTCCCTCTCAGGATATATTTGAAGGAGGGCATTCCCTTTCTTGTTGTTGCTAATCTAGTGGATTTTGTTGCCCGTGGAACACCAAATCTGACTCTTAAGTTCAGAAAAATGGCAGAGTTTCTTTGAATTTGGTATTCTTTTACTTGAAGTATTTCCTATAGTGCTTTCCCTACAAATATCAGGCTTTATTTTTGGGTCGAGATGCCTGTAGCAGCTTGGATTTTTTTGTTTCAGCTCTAATACAATCTCTGAGTCCCGAACCCATATAATAATGGTCTTCCCCTCTGTATTTTTAATGAATAATTGGAATTGGGGCTTCACGGCATGGTTCCCTCCTCCAGGAGCACAAATTGGGCTAAGATTGCATAACCCACATTGGTATCGATCACCAACAAGGGAAGGGCCTAAGCCAAGTGGCGACAAGCCAACATATATCTCTACCGGTGAGGAGGGCCATACTTCGCTCCAAGGCAACAGAGGAGGAAAAAATAAGATGGCCGACCCCCAAGTCTCATTCCCCAACACGAAACCCTCAATCACTAAAACCCATAAAATTAATTGAATAAAAAATAAGGATCTGGAGAATACCAAGCAGAGAGTACATGACACCCGAAAAAAGCAGGTCGTAGGCCTCCATGCCAGTGAGGAAAATGCCATTTGTTGGAAGGAGTCCAAAACCAGGGAGAATCAAGGAAAAGGGTGTCTCAAAATATAACTCCAAATGTTACTAGGGCCCTCCGAAGCAAGGGAAAATTTCCCAAGCAACCCATTGTCAAATTACCCAAGAGGAGGAAGACCAAGAAGGCCACCCAAAGCAAGGGAAAGGAGAAAGAAGAAAGCAACCATGAGAAGGAGAGGGACTTTGACATAATTTAGATCCAAAGATAGCAACAATGAGGCCCGAATCCTAGAGTCTCTCTTGATCAATAAAGAAGAACAAATTGATGCTTTGAGGGCAGATCTAGAGAGGTCTAGAAACTTCATTCACTTTTTGAAAACACAAAATAAACAGATGAGTGTCCACATGGCGGTATATGAGACACGAACCATCAAATATAAAAAGGAGGCCTCCAAGGCACAAATTAAATTGGAAGAAGTCATGGGCGAGTTCAATGATAGCGAAGATAAAGATCAGCCACGAAGAAAAAGGCCAAGGACCATGGGACTTAGAAGAGCCCTTGAGAAACAAAAGGAGGAAGAAGCTTCCATTCTCCAATATTTTCTTCTCACTACTATGTTCACCCAAGAGATAGAGAAAAATCGAGAAGCATGGCTTGAGAGGGTGAATGATCACTTGGATAGGAAGTTGGAAAAGGCCAATAGAGATTTGTACCTTCAAAGGAGGATGACCGGGCATTATAAGAAGCTTAATCAGTTCGCCCGACAGAAATTGAAGGCCACACAGAAAAAACTCAAAGAAGCTCAAAAGAGGCGCCCGACACCAAAAATGAAGAAAGAAACCTCAAAGCTCCAAATTTTGGCCTCATCTTCTCAACATGTTTATGAAAACCCTTGAGGGTCATGCTCGCCAAAATTGGACGGAATTCAAAAGTTTTGGTTTTTTGTCATTTTTGGGCTTTTGGCTAAAAATCATGGGCATCGCCATTTCTGTTTGGGACATCCTCAAAGGATGAAAATGGTATCATTGGATTCCATAATTTTAGGGGCATCTACTCAACAATTTTTAGATCAATTGAAGATGATTTTATCCCCCAAAATGGCGAAAAACACTCACTTTTTCCACACTCTGCCCTGTTTATCAGCAAAGTCTATTTTTTGGGTTTTTACACACAGGTCCGCTTTTGATAAACTTACAATGATAATTTTGGAGGAAACTAAGCATTTCCAGAAAATAGACATTCATAGCTTTCCAAAGAGCTATCACGGGCCTCGTTTCGACATCAGGAAGGCATGCAAAGGTTGCCCGCAAGACAGAGGATTTTCTGCTGGTATATTTCTTAAGTTTTTTTGTGAAAAATGTACTTTTCTAAAGTGACTTTTCCTCATGTGCATTTAGCTATTTTTGGGCACGGTTAGTTAGGAAAATTCAATATATTTTTCTTTTTTAGCATTTTTGAGATATTTTATTAGATATTTTGTGCCTTGGGCTTTGCAAAGCCTCAAGGAAAAAATCAGATATTTTTGATAGGCCAATGAGATTGCAAGTTGCATTAGGAGGTTTCCCCTCATCTTGGCCTATATATTCCAAGAGACTTCATTGTAAACAAGGCTGAACTTGATGATATAGAGCAATATATGGTTATACAAGCTTGGAAGAAACACTTGTCTCATGCATTGGATAGTTTCTTGAATGTTTTTGGATGATGAAAGAGGATTGTTGTTGGATTCCTTGACTTGGTAAAATGGTATAGTGTCCCTCTCTGTTACGATTCTTAGTTTTCATTCATATTCCATGTTCTTGCTTGCTATAAGATAGTAGAGAATAGATTGGAGACATGCCCTTGGAGACACCTCAAATTTCCTGTTTCTTTATAGCTTCTATGTTTTCTTCCTTCTTAGTCATATCAAATAATCCTTGATTGCTCTTTGATAATTGAAGAAATTGTTTGCTTGCTTCATTTATGGTTTTATGCATGCTAAGTATGATTCACGGTATGCCCTGCTTACTCATGGCTAGTCATAGCTCCACCTTTGAAACTTTTCTTTGATTTTTTGATTGTCATTTGTTGAACCAAGGAGGTCTTGTACTGATCTTGCCCTTTGCCTAAAACTATGCAATCTTGCTTCAAAGTGCCCAACAGCTTGAAATACTATGCTTAGGCATTTCCTCATAGTGATTTGAATTGTTTTTTTGTCTTAATTGTATTTCTCCAAAGTCTGATAGCAATTTCCTAAAGTTAGAGAGTCATATATCTCTATGTATTGCTTGAATGTTTATTTCTATGCATTGATCAGTTTATAGTTACATTTCTCATGATTAATGGTTAGCCCTACCATATTTATGTCAACTATTGAACTATTTATGTTTGAAATCCTTTGTTCTTCACAAATTTAGTGTCCATCCCACTCCATTTTACCCAAAGATCCATTTTACCTCGATCAAATCGGCCCTTCAACAACCTTGTATCACCATCTAAAAGATTTCTTGACCTTTTAGACCCCATAGCCCAGTTAATCTGACACTCTTTTTATCTATCTTAGTCTTTGATCAGTTCATCCCTCACAAACCTAAAAACAAAACCAAAAACCTACTTCATAACTAGCCTAAAATTAGAAACACAAGAAGCAAACACACATATATCCCTTACAGAAATAGAGAGAGCCCTCTCTGAGTCCAGGAAGGCTAGGTCCTTGGGCTCCAAATATTGGTTTGATGTTACCCTGACACTTGGATTACCAATTAGCCAAATCATGGGACACTAACACACCATTCATAATGTGACAAGTAAGTACCTTTAACTCAAGCAATGCCACCTCAACCATTAGGGATGATGTCATCCCCTAAAATATGATTGGTTCTCATAAAGTGAATTTTGATTGTAAAATTTCCTTAGGAGGCCCATTTTAGACCTCAAAATTCCCCTAATGACTGCGTTCTCCTGTGTTTCTTGCTGATTTTATGTTTCTATTTGCATCTGATTTTCTTTTGTTTTTTCTTCCTCTTCGTCTGACAGTGGTACAACAGGAAATTGCCAGCCTTTCTTATTTTGTTGCTTCTTCATTGTTTTTTTCTTTGATAGTGTGAAAGTGTTTTGTAAGTGCCTTGTTTGATGGCATACCCTGCATTTGAAGGTCGTATTTTCGAAATCTAGTGTTTGTGACCACTTGAGGTCTTTATGTATTAAGTGAATGTAGTCTGGCAGGCCTTTTCTTAAATCAATCTCCATGCAGATCCATGCAAAGGTGAAGATCCCTATTTCCATTTTATCTCAGTCCAGCTTTATGAACCTTCCTAGAGAGTTCCCAATATTTTCTAGGACCTGATGGTGCGAAAAAGGGAGCGGAAGATTGTGTAATCTCACCCAAATAGGCATTTTAGTGACCACCATTGAAATTGCATAAAAACCAAGAAACCATGGGGTAAAAAATAGGCCAGCTCTTCCCCAAAACCATGATCCGTCCATAGTGTCAAAGCTATAGTCCTCTGTACTGTAAAATTGAACCACGAAAAAACCTTTTGCACAAAGATAAAAGTCATAGTTTTTGGTCCAGTTTTGGTGTATTCATGTAGTCAGCTCTTCAGGTTTTGGCCAGTATCCATTAAAACGATAGAAAACTGCTTTTGCCTGTAGTGCCTCAAATAGCCCTGTTACCTATGGTATTTCTACTTTCATATCGGGGATTTTCTCTGTATTTTCTACAATATATGATCCTGTTAATGACAGGTATGGAGTTTGTATTTTCTGCTGTGTGGAGGCTTTCCCTCTCAGGATATATTTGAAGGAGGGCATTCCCTTTCTTGTTGTTGCTGATCTACTGGAAGTTGTTGCCCGTGGAACACCAAATCTGAGTCTTAAGTTAAAAAAAAATGGCGGAGTTTCTTTGAATTTGGTATTCTTTTACTTGAAGTATTTCCTATAGTGCTTTCCCTACGAATATCAGGATTTATGTTTGGGTCGAGATGCCTGTAGCAGCTTGGATTTTTTTGTTTCAGCTCTAATACAAGCTCTGAGTCCCAAACCCATATAATAATGGTCTTCCCCTCTGTATTTTTAATGAATAATTGGAATTGGGGCTTCATGGCATGGTTCCCTCCTCCAGGAGCACAAATTGGGCTAAGATCGCATAACGCACATTGGTATCGATCACCAACAAGGGAAGGGCCTAAGTCAAGTGGCGACAAGCCAACATATATCTCTATCGGTGAGGAGGGCCATACTCCACTCCAAGGCAACATAGGAGGAATAAATAAGATGGCCGACCCCCAGGTCTCATTCCCCAATGGGAAACCCTCAATCACTAAAACCTAGAAAATTAATTGAATAACTGATAAGGATCTGGAGAATACCAAGCAGAGAGTACATGACACCCAAAAAAAGCAGGTCGTAGGCCTCCGTGCGAGTGAGGAAAATGCCATTCGTCAGAAGGTTTCCAAAACCAGGGAGAAACCTCCTTTGGCCACCATGTCACTCGGTCTTCTTTCGTCATGTATAGTGGGAGCAAACCCTGGGAACAAACTTAACCTCAACTATAGCTGGAGGCCCTTACCTCCGTCGGTCCTGCCATTACCCTTATCCTCCTTCAACACCAAAGAAAATACCGGCCAAAACAGTGGTCGATTGAGTGCAATATGACCGTCCTTCGAATCTTGTAGAAACCTTTGTGTTGGTGAGAGAGGATCTCTTTTGCAGGGTTGGAGAATCTCCACACCCGCTGTCGCTACCCCTCTGTTGGCCTCCAACACTGAGAGCCAGACCATCACAATCTGTTGATGGTAGTCATTACTCCCCAGAAGAAGCCGAAGCCCATCCCCCAAAGCATCCCAGTTGCAGTCGTCTGCCACCTCGCCTTGAAGCCCTAGACCTGGGAACCTTCCGTAGCGCAACATTTTTTCCTCTTTTCCGCCACTAGATTAGACGACACGCATCTTATAACAATATTCATATCAATTAAATTTTTATTAGTGCATTTGAATGTGATGTTTGGATTAATTTTTTATATCGTATCATCAGATTTCACATATATTCATTATAATATTTAATCATCCATAAATTTAATCAGTGGTGTTACTTTTCATAGCGACAATGGAGAACGCAATAGAATAAATTAAAAAATATTTTATTATATATATATATATATATATATATATATATATATAAGACAGTCTTTGTCATACAAAATGGGACAATTATTGGTATCCCTTTGTATTTCAATTGGACACTATGTCCATTACATTAAACAGAATGTCTGATTTCAGAGACAAATATTTCAAAAAGTACGATGCCTTGATTTGATATCCGAACATAATGATCATCATTCTTCGCTTGAACTGCTCTCACTGCTCGAGCTACTTCCATGACTTGGGTTATTTCCAGGAATGTTTTGTTCACAGTGTTGATTTTTTTCTTCTTCGTCACCTTCCATCTACAAACATAAAAATAAACTGTAATGAGTGTATATACATTGGTGATAATAACGAAAATTACAATATTAAATAATATACATCAATGTAAATAAAAAAGAAATGACGTACCATAGCAACAATTGACTCATGAACTATACACATTCTTTCAAAACCATGTAGTATGCCATGTTTCAAGATTTCATCTGTTGGCACAGTTCCATACTTTATTTCCTGCAAGTTTTACACCCCATAACAAATCATATATTTAATATAAAATATTTTTTTGTTCTATTAATTATAGGCGGAGCTCAGTAAAACAAGATCGATAGAAGCTTAAAAATTCCATAACTAATTTCTGATATGCCAACATATACTCACAACCCATGTTTAACCCAATGTCAATAAATTCGTTTGATGGTTCTTCTTTGTATGTTATCACCTGTTTGCAGACATTCAATTATGATTTTTGTAAAACAACTTCAAATATAGAAAAATGAAATCTATTTAAGTTGTTATAAGGAAGTAACAATTACTCACAAACTTAGATATCAACCATTTTCTTCCTTGTCGTCCTATTTTATGTGCTGAATGGGTTCCATTTTCTTTTCTTTTCTACAAGAAAATACTTGAAAATTAATATTTAATGCTAAATTGTTTATTTATTGTACCTAATGATCAAAAAATTCAATGATTACATATTACATTTGAAGCACGTTGTTGTTGAGATGACTCCTTTTGCAATGAAATTTTGTCCATGTCTTTGACCATCTCCTTGTACACCTTTTTGGACATTCCTACTGGCATATTTTTGATATCATCTCGTTCATATTTTGATATTTTCATAATCTTCCTAAAAATATAACATGAAAATAAAATATTTAATTTTTATATTGATATATGGAAAATAAATATAACAAAAGTGATATTTATAATTAATTCTAGAAAAATTTTTAAAGAAATATTACTTTTTCATTCCTTCTTTTTTATTGTTGTACGTTTTTGCTATTAAAAGTCTAACATGTCTCATTGACCAATTCTCTGGAAACTCTTCATGTAGTTTAAATAAAATTTGGTTCTTGGAATCATTGGATTGATTTTTGTATTTTAAGTGGAAAGAATGTCTACACATTCATTCCACTAGATCCCTCAAACTTTTGTAAAAGTTTTTCCCCCTTTCGTTAACCTCCAACACCACTCCAGATGAGCTAAGGAGCAATTAATTTTCATTTGAATATTCTATTTTTTTTTCTTTTCTTATAACAACATTCCTTTTCTGAGTTGTTGCTCCATGTAGGACATTAAACATATGTGAATTAATAGATTATTTGAAACATGTTAATAATTTTAAATATATTATTGATGAAAATTTAAAAAAGAAACTCATATTGGATCGACAGTATTTTTTCATTCTCCTGATTCATCCTTTTGCAATTTTTCCATCAAGCTTTTACACTTTTCTACTCCTAGATCAAAAATAATCTTATCAAACTTCGTCACTTTGTGGCTCTGCATGATACACAGTAAACAATACATATTAGTTAAACTTACATATAGTTCAAAAATAATATTTTTTGTAAAGAATTTACAAAGAACTTGCCTTTGTTGTTTTTCTTGATGTGTTATCAGTATTTTTGTTACTTGATCTCTTGTCAGCCATTTATTTATCAATATGAAACCTGTACCATATCATTCATTAATATATTTTATAAATAAATTATAAAATTTTAAGGTAAAAAAAAAATCAAGAAACCGGTGCACCTTTTATGGTGTATGCAGTGACGTCGGTGTGTCATGGTCTTATAAACGCACCGCACAAACAGTATAAAACACCGTACAATGCTCTATGTCAAAAAGAAGCACCGGTGCATTACATGTTAACAACCACACTGATTAACATAAAAAATAATAAAAATCGTCTAGTGATAGTTTTTGTAGCATATGGTGTCGTGGAGGGGGCAGTGCGGCCTATTCTTATAAACGCCCTACACAAACAAGAGACCACCGTATGGTGATCTCTTTCAACTAGCAGACCCGGTGCGTTATATGTTACATGAAGCACCGATTAACACAAAATAAAAAATTGTTTTTTCCAAACAGTACGTGAGTGGTGCGCTAGAATGAAATAGAATGAAATAGCGCATCGATGCCCTATTTTACATATGGCGCATGGATTAAAAAAATTTGTTTTTAATTTTTTTATCAAATAGTATGTGCACGGTGCGCTGGGATAAAACAACGCATCAGTGCGCTAGGTTACGCAGGGCGCCCGATTAAAAAAAATTATGTTTTTTAAAAATTGATGCAAGGGCTGACATGGATTGGGATCCGACTATGCAAGTCGTCCCATGGGTTGGATGTCATAGGCCTATATATATAGCAATTCAAACCCTATAAATCTAAAATGAAAAGCCCTAATTCTAAAATCACAGAAACAAGAAGAAGCAATGGCACAAATAAAAGGAATGAAGGGTTTAGGGTAAAAATGGATTTTTGTTTGTTTGTTTGTTTCTGAAAATGAACAAAAAATTATTTTTTTTTACTTATTGCGTAAAAAAAACTACAGAAAATGTAAAAAAAAACAATAAAATTTAATCACGAGATCGTTTGAAATTCTATGCTATAGGGTTTGAATCACCAGAGGTTTGGAATTCTTATTGTTTGAATAGTTCTGTTCAAAAGTATTTCGCTGCTCCACAGTGCTCTCATGCAAATATCTGGTTGATTTTTTTTGCAAAAATAGTGAAATAATGAAAAGTGTTTAGTATTTAAAGAATTGTTTTATAAAATTAGATTTTCAAAAATATTTTTCCGCTCATTTTTCAATTTATGGCTTTTTTTTCACTTTAAAAAAATAAAATTTCGTTTTTTTGTTATTTGTGGATTTTCGTCACCGGTGTGTCAATTAATAACACCGCACTGGTGCATCAGTTAATAACATGGCACCAATGCACAATAACTAAAGAAACACCGATGCAGTTATCTGTACACAAGCACCGATAACAATAAGTCCATTTTTAAGGCACCGAAATTACTTTTCGGTGTGTGTACTAAAATTTGTTGTTGATTTTGCTCAAATTCAGGGAGAAAATATCATAATTATATCGAATGGAAAATTCTTCAAAATCCAGCTCATTCCATAATATTTTTCAAAGTCCATCGCGGAGTTCTCCCTATCCATCTCGAGACGTAATATTTACTTCATATTTTATTTATGTTTTCATTATCTAATTGAATTTATATTTTTTATCCATGTCAATTAGCTTAATAAAATTTATAATGTATACAAATTTGCAGGTTCATGCAGATTCAGAATTGAGTTCAGATGTACAAAATAATCAAACAACTCCAAAACGTCAGAAGCTCTTATCAGGAGCAGCATACCGCAAGGCGCATTTGGTAGATGAAAATGGACAACCACTTCACCCTGCCAATTGTAAAAATATTGCATCTTCTAGCCACAATCCCGGGACAATGATGGTAATAATAATTGTTTGGTATATTAATGTAGTTATTTCAACGTCAAACAAATTAATCATGCATTGTCAACGTTCTTACTAATTGAAATCATGTATTTTGTACTAATCATGTTCAAATATATTTTTTGAAATTATTAGGATTCTAGTGATGATGAACGACCTACTTATCGTCTTTCGTTGCACCCCACGACAATGTAAAATCGAGAGAAGGCTGAATTAAGAGAAAAAGTTGGAGAGGAACGATACCAATAATGGTTGAATCAACCACTGATTCAATTCCCGCTACGTCTAGATTCACCAATTAGGAATGACTACAACAATAGTAGTTAGTCACAAGCTGGAAATGGGGGCACTCAAATAGAGGTTGGTATGGATGATTAATTAAGGGATACAACTGCCATAGAGGCAATGTTGTTAGATGCATTCCAAAATAATGATCAGCTAGGGGATGATGCTCATATCGCTGACACCTTTTTCGAAAGCCTTAAATTTTCTTTCACCACCCCTCTCTTTGGACCTGGCAGTCAGTCAAATTCTACCTAGTTGGGTACAACCATATTACTGTACAACTTGAAAGAAAAGTTTGACTTGTCGAGTGCATGTTTCTCAGAAATTTTGAGGTAAGTTACCATAAAGTCCTCCCTTATATAAATTTGAGAAATATAATCACACAATGAACATTAAGAATGGTCAATTTTATGAATGTTAATAATTATATAAACATTAATGTACATTTAATATTTTGCATGATCACCAACTACAGGTTATTCAAAGATAAGTTTCTTCCGAGTGCTAATGTCTTGCCTAGTAGCTGCGAAGAGGTGAAGAATTTGTTGAAAATGTTGGGTGTCGAATACATATCATATCATGCATGTCCAAATGATTGTACTCTTTATAGAGGAGAATATGCAGACAAAGAGATATGTCCGAAATGTGGGCATGACAGGTATGATAAATAAAAAAAGAAGGGTAAATATGGTCCTCCTTTTAAGATATTGAGGTACATGCCTATAATCCGAAGGATTCAAAGGCTATTTCGTTGCAAAGAATTAGCTATGTTGTAGGGAAGGCATGCCTCACATAGAAGTGAGTTGGGAGTTATGCGAATCCCAACTAATTCAATAGCCATGAAGCATATAGAGGATACATGGCCCGAAAAGTTCAAGAATGAAGTACGAAGTCTACGACTCAGCATAGGCATGGATGGCCTCAACCCATATTACCTCTAGAACATCAACTATTCTGTTTGGCCTGTAGTAGTGATCAATAACAATATCCCCCCATGGTTTTCTGTGAAGAATGAACATCTTATGTTGGCTCTCATAGTCCCTGGTAGAAGACAAGTGAAGAGTATGGATGTCTACTTACAACCACTAGTAGATGAATTGAAGGAATTATGGGATGGAATAAATGTATACGATGTATGAAGACCCATCACAATAGAGAGGAGTTCTACGTTGTATGGCATATGTGCTTACACGACACATGATTATCTAGGCCTAGGAGTTTGATCTGGTAAATTACATGTTTATTGATTTGTTTATATACATAACAATATTCTTTCACATATTAGTTATTTAATTCGTTGTAATTGTATCGATCTTCATGATATTCTTTAACGTGCCATGCATATAAATTGTATACAATAATCTCGCAGGTCTTGTAACAAAAGGGTATTTTGGATGTAAATGTTGTGGATCTTCTCTGAAAGCTAGATGGTCCAAGGACCTACGAAAGCCAGTCTATGATTGCTCCAGGGTATTCCTCCCAGAAGGACACCCTTACAGAAGAGTAGCATCCGTTTTCAATGGTAAATGAGAGATAACCCAAAGGCCTCCAATAACGACACAAGCTAAATGACTTAGAGAATATGAGAGAGATAAGGAGAAGGAGTTCATAGAATGTTCAATTCAAATGGGGAGCCTATGTTAGATGATCCAGAATTCTTCGACACCTATGTTGAGAACTTGTCCATTGGGATGAAAATGAAATCTATCTTTTATAACCTCACATATTGGGAGCATCTTAAGATTACCCACTTATTAGATCCCATGCATATATTTACAAATGTTTCATATTATTTATGGAGGTATATATCATCCAAGAAAAGTGACACATTGGATGTTAGGAAATATCTTATTACATTAAAAAAAAAAAGAAATATTGGCCAAGACAATTAGAAAGTACATGATCAGAGGTACGAGCTAGTCCCTCTAATTCATGGTATTTCAAAGAAGGTGATTTCCCATGCATTTTTAAAAAATATGATCTTTCTTTGGCAAAGGAAGTTATAATGGGTGTGAGGGTGCCATCTTCATATAGGTCTTCACTAGGCGTTGCTTCACCGTGGATGACCATTTGTCGGGGTTGAAATCCATTGACCATTTGAATCTTCTAAGATTATGTATAATGTCAAAATCATGATTTTATTATTTTTTATATTAATAAATTTTATCCCATGAAAGGATCATAAAACATAACTAATTTTGTATATTATTGTACGTGTTTATAACTTTGCATTGTCATTATCCTTTGTTCGTGCGTGGGTGTGTGAAACATGAATTCCCTCAAGACCTAGGGCGTGCGATGTCTAAATTATCTACATTTGTACGTTTAATCATGTCAAAGGAGATTCACGTGGCTAGCATTCCAAAGTGGCATCAAGAGATAATATAGATTGTTTGTATGTTTAAGAAGGAATTGCCGACGAGTTTCATGGACTTGCAGGTTCATCTTCTAGTAGATGAGGTTGAATTAGTTGGGGTGGTTTCTTGTCGTTGGATGTTCTTCTTAGAGAGGTACATGAAGAAATTGAAAGGTTTTGTTTAACAAAGGGCAAAACCCGAGGGGTCTATGGCAGAGGGGTACATATCATATGAGTCTTTCTATTATGCCAGTGAGTACATCAAGCAGATCGACAATAGACCAGGTGCAGTGATTTGGGACGATGAAAGGGATGAAGACAAAAGAGAAGGGGAGTTGCTCCAAACGAATGGAAAAAAGTGCTTGATAAAGAGTAAGCGAATTCTATTTTTTCAAATTTACACAGAGTAAATATTCATGTTGAACTTCGATATAATGAATATTTTGATCTCTATGTATTATATAATGTCGGTTTGATTTCATCAGCGAATGCTGTAATTGAAGCAATCAATAAATTCGTTATTTACAATTCCGAAGCAACACAACCGTGGGTCACATTGTATGAACAAAAGAGGATGAAATGGGATAGTGACAGGAAAATTTTTAGATGGTTGAATGGTAAAAGTGTGCCTTATCCTGATAATTTAGAAGAAAATATGCCAAAAATATGCCCTAACTGTTGGCTTGCTGACCAGGTCAAAGAGAAATACGGTGCAATCGGTCGATACCTGTTTGCTAAAGAGGATGTGCTAAATGTAGGGATTGGGTGCAACAACTTGGTAATAATCTATTTAATTTATATGTATATTTGAAACTTAATATTATTATAGATTTATTATTTTACAATTATTTAAAATTTACAAATTTACAAATTTAAAATTTTTAATAAAATCATTTCACATTAATACAATTCATATTTTGACATTAATACAATTAAAATTTTACAAATATTTTACATACAATTAGAATTAGAATTAGAATTAGAATTAGAATTAGAATTTTACAATTTTACAATTTCACATACAATTACAATTAAAATTACAATTACAATTTTAGAATTTTACATACAATTACAATTTTACAATTACAATCATTTCACAGTAATACAATTAAAATGTTACAAATATTTTACATACAATTAGAATTAGAATTAGAATAAGAATTACAATTACAATTTTACAATTTCACCTACAATTACAATCAAAATTACAATTACAATTTTAAAATTTTACATAAATTTTACAATTACAATTAAAATTTTACAATTTTATATATATTACCATTACAATTACAATTTTAGAATTTTACATACAATTACAATTTTAGAATTTTACATACAATTATAATTAGAATTACAATTTTACAATTTTACACATATACAATTACAATTAAAATTAATTTACAATCATTTCACAATAAATTAAATATTACAATTAGAATTAAAATTTTACAAATGTTTTACATACATACAATTAAAATTACAATTACAATTTTAGAATTTTACATATAATTAGAAGTACAATTACAATTTTATATACAATTAGAATTAGAATTAGAATTACAATTTTACAATTTGTCATATATACAATTAAAATTAAAATTACAATTACAATCATTTCACAAGAAATTAAATATTACAATTATAATTAAAATTTGACAAATATTTTACATACAATTATAATTAAAATTAAAATGCAATTATATCATAATTTCTATAATGCATACAATTAAAATTGTACTATCATGAATTTATATAATATATTAATAATAATGATTCATTAATATTAAATTAAAAATGAAACATCTACCATCATGATAAATATATTATATCGCATTGGTAATAAAACATATTCAATTAAATTATAAATACATGTATAGGGATTAAAAACAGCATAATTAATAAAAATATCATCATAAAGGCAAATACAAAATAAATATACATCTACAAATAATCGCTATCACATATTGTCGTTCATATGTTAAAATAGTTAAACGTGAACATATCTAACATGACCTAACAATATACACATCATGATGATCACCAACATACCATAATAAATCGCGGGAATATTAGCATAAAATATGGATCATCATGACGTCAATCACGTGCATGTTGATCAGTAGAGTTTGTGTCTTTACATGTTGATCAAAAAATCAACGTTGGTCATGCTCATCGTGATGACTCGACATTGTCGATGGTCCAGCCTGCTCATGATCATGAGTATTGTTGGATGCTGTAGGCTGCTGACTCGACGTTGCCGATGGTCCAGCCTTCTCTCCATCATGACTGCCGGTCGATGTCGTAGGCTTCTCATCTGGTGTGGCGCGAGGTGAACGATGATCACTCCCTTGATCGTGATCATCAGATGATGCATCTCTACTCGCGGACTGTCGACGTGTTGCATCTCGACCACGCCTATAACATCGAAGGACCCTCCTTAACCACGTAACTAAGCTCGTAGCTCCTACGACATGTAGCATTAGGGTGAACATGTCACGCTACATGCCTCTCCACATCTGTACCAACCTAGCATCGACCTGTGTATCTCTCATAGTGGCGGGCCTGAATCCTGCCTCCACAAACAATGAATTGAGTTGGTCGCTCAACTCCATCCTCTATCTACTGTCAAGCGTATGCTTAGAAAAAGGCGGTACCAACACACCATGAGCCAGACTAGGCCTGTCTGCACTGACCTCATGATCCTCGGCATTTGCCATATCCTAATCGTCATCAGGATCCACACCTGGATCATTTGGTGGCGCTCGCATCTCATCGCCATCAAAAGACCCAATGTATGCAAAATATATATAAGTAGAAAACAATAATTAGACAATTTCATTAAACAATATAATAAAAAAAAGTTATAATGAATTTAAATAAAACAGTAATATTACCTCTATCATCCGTTGGCTCATCATCTGTGAAGAGGATGTTGGCACACCCTCGCCAATCCAAACCAGCATAAGGACATGGGACGATAACAAAGGGATGCTCATCAACACTGGCTAGCAACTCTGGTGCATCATGCGATATCCTCCCTGAAAAATCAGACTTGCCCCTCTTGGGCATCATCTGTCCCCACATTTGCATTCGTACATGCAACATCAGCCTACGAGGATGCCAAACAAAAGTAGGCCTCGTCTCTAGAAACCTCTCAAAAAATAAAAGAAAAGATCACTGAAGCAAAAGGGAAGTTGACCCTCCCTTGGGCATGAGCATGACATCTATCTAAAGTTGTACAAAATTGTTGCAAAAAAATGGCAAACCACCTTACAAGTCATGGCTCTTGTACTAAAGAATCAACATAAAATAGAAGGAAACTAATTCATTTCCCGTCGCTGGTGTTGTGCGAAATGTTCAAAATCAGTAGTGAGAGGCATATCACCTCCTCTCTACCAAATTAAGCAATACATAACTGACCTCCGGAGACCTGAAAATATGAAGGAGACAATATATCCACACTAATGTATATCTGGGAGTACACCAACTAAATCCCTACTACATATCCAACTGGAACCTCTGGGAACAAGGGAAAATCCACCCCTCTCCTCGATAGGGCAGTAATGAAATAAATGTCCTCCTCAGTGGGTGCATACCACTAGTTAGGACCAACTCTAAAAGCCTGTAGGTGGGCATTCCACCTATGGATAAGATGTCATAGAAACAAACCATGGCCCTTTAGGGATGTAGCCTCCTCATAGAACTTGAAGAGGCCTACTTACCTTAGGAGCCCCTGGGTAGCTCTTGTAATAGGGTGAGGGTACAAATCTCTCTCCCTCTCTTGTGGCTCCCACAGGCGAACCATGTTATACTGGTTCGCCTGTTGTTGTTGTTGTTGTTCCCTCTCTTCTCTCTTTTCACGTCACTGAATTATTGACATATTAAATACAATTTTTTTTATTAAATGAGACATGTGATTAGGAATATACATATATAATTTTTTTTGAAAGAAAAAAACAGTCTGTGCGCCGCAAAAAAGAGGCATGCACTGGTAACGATGCGTCTTTTTTTCGTCGCGCATCGGAGGCTGTGCACCTGCAAATTTTTAGTGCACAACCCTCCTGGCATTGTTCCAAGGTCAACGGTGTGGTGGTATAGCAGAACACACCGTTGACTATGGACCAGTGTCGGGAGGGTGGTGCGCTGACCAAACTATACGTCCCGGGGCGTATAGTTTGGTCAGCGCACCACCCTCCTAACATCACTACATAGTCAACGGTGCGGTCGTTTACCAAGCTGCACCGTTAACCATGTTGAATTGAAGGAATGTGGTGCACTGACGAAATTACTTGCCCCAGGGCAGATATTTCCGTCAACGCGCCACATTCCCACTATTCGATAGGGTTAACGGTGCAGCTGGGTAACCGATCGCACCGCACTTTTAAAAAATTTTAAAAAATCACGGTGCACTATTTTGGTATTGCCTTGAAATTGGTGTGGATACCGTTAGCACCAATCATGGTGCAACCTATAAATTTACAGGCAGCACTGTGACAACTGCGACTTGAGCAGCTCGAGTGCACCACGTGGGATTTTTTTTTTTTTTTAAAATACGGTGAATTTTAAGCTATTTTACAGATCTAATCCGCTAAAATATTTAATTATGGAAAATAAAGGAAAATACCTATACATTTGGCCGTTGAGGAGGAATATTGGCCGTAGAATTTGAAAAACTAAATTTTCCCACCGTTTTGAAAAATTCAAAATGGAGATGGTGGGTAATGGATAACAACAGTGCGTGCAATGGGAGCACTGATGGCAGGGTGCCTCACACAAGGTAAAGTTGCACTGGTGCTTGACAGCTCCAGAGCACTGAAAAGTGAAAAATGCGGATTTTTGGCTGTAATTTTTTTATTATTATTTAACCCGTTTTCGGTTCGTGGGTTTTATAGGCGCACTGGTGCGGTTTCTAAAAACCACACTGGGCTGTTTCAATTTTGGCGTGAGGTTTTAGGATGCACCGGTGCGTAATATTTGTAAAGCACCGGTGCCCTACAGTAATAAGATGCACCGGGGGGGGGGGGGGGTTTGTACTGAGCGCATGGTGTCCCGGTGTGTCAATGTTTTATGCAGACAGGTGCTGTCTCCAGTTGAACGCACCAGTGCAGTTTAGGATGATAAACACACCGGAAGAAAAACATCTGCAAAAACCTCCACCCGCCAACTTCCTCTAGTAACCTCCGCTACAAATGGATGTCTGGGGTATTTTTATAAGGGGTTCCTCAAAATAATCCGCTAGAGGGTCTTTTCCTTGTAGTGATTTTGCCAAGAGAGCTAAGATTTTTGACGTTTACCTACCAGAAAACACCTAATTACCAAGAAAACATCCACCATATCCTTCCTCTATCTTCCCTGATAAAGAAAGACAAATTATATCTTTAATATCATGTATTTTTGATTATTATTATAGTCAGTGGGTAGATGAGCCCATCTTTGGTTTCCTGTCCATATTTTCCACAGATAGTAAGCCTTCTATTATCTTTAATTTTGGTCAATTTCTGGCCGATAACGTTCATGAACAATTCTTGAAGTTTCAAACTGAGGAAGTGTTCAAATATACTTCAATTTTGGTCTACATGTTTCTATATTATCAGGGAGACAAGTTTAAATTTTCCATGAAGAAATTAGATGAAGAGAGAAACGAGCAGTTAGTCATATTCTGGACTTCTTTAGTGATGAGGGAGCAGGAAGAATTCACCTACAAATAGTAGATTGAGCAATTTATCCACCCAACAATGAGTGTATTAAACATTTCACCATAGTTGAGGATCTGTGAGGATATTAAAATAATCTTACATCTAACAGAAAAAATAAAGACTGGAGACTGGTACTTGTATCAGATGTACAAGTGTGAGTTGGCACCATACAAACTACTAAAATACCTCCCCATGAGGATTTTTGCACTGGAATACATCAGACAAATTCTTAATTCAGATGAGATACACTTTTTGTTAGCCAAGAAGAAATTGCAGTCTAGAATCAAGACATAGATTGGTTCCTTTATATGTAACAACATATCAGCAGGAGAAGAAGCAGATAAGGTTCTTAAGGAGATGAAGTTCAACCTAAGTTTGACATGGTCTTATGACCCTATGGGTATTATTTCCAAATTGAGAGTGGAAAATAAAACTACTCCATACACTCATACTCAGAGACCTGAAATTGAGAGATACGTGAACCAGCTAACTTGGGCAGAGAGTACCTTGTAGGAAGCTAAGGAACAACTTGTTTTTTACATTCACTTCACAAACTCTTGTTCCTTAGGAGAAAACAATGAAAATACAAAGAGAAGAAGAGTCACCTTCAGTGACAGACAATGTAGGGAAGGAATTAAAAATTATGTATAGGAAGAGGAAAAAATTGAATCCAAAAGCAGATGCAGAGAAAAATTCAGAACAAGAAGTGGCCTGATAGTCATGGAAACACCATCTTCCTCTCAGGTAGGTGGCAAGTTTGCTGCATCTCCCACAATGTCACCAATATCCCAGGAGCAACAAAACATTGTTCGGACTATAAAGGTTGTTCAAGGGGAGAAAGAAAAGACTATTTTTGACATATTTAGAGAAATAAAACTTAAGAATGAGATTCTTAAGAATAACACCTATACTCAGTTTTGGAAGCAGCCTTCCAGCTCATAGAGTAGGCTACTTTCAGTTTTTGATTCAGAGAGAGGAAATATGTAGATGGCCTTCCTTAAGGCTCAAATCCCACAACCTAAATCAACATCAGATTATAAGAAGACAACTTTTGAGTTTTATACTAAAGATATTCATCCCATTGACTAAATGGAGATGCATAAACAAACTGGTGAAATGATTTTCTCCACTCTAACCAACACTACTATGACTATTTCTAAATTGTAGGTTTCAATTTCTAATATTCAGTCACAGTTGAAGATGGATAACATTTCTTCCCTTGCAAAATACACAAGGATTAAATCCTTAGAGGAATTAGTAGTGAAGACGGGTTATGATCCTGAGAACATGAAAGCTGCAGAGGAGTTGATAAAGAAAAATAATGTTGACATTGTAGCATTGAGGAAGCAACTGATATTACCAGCCACTAAAAACCCTCTTTCAAAGGATATTGAAAAATCAGAGACTCAGAAAGGTGACATGATGAACCTAATCATGGAATAAAATGCTCAGATTATATAGATGGAAACTGATCTAGAGAAAATGATCAAATAAAAGGAGCAGAGTGCAAAATTTTCCATGGTACCTCTAGATATTGTACCTCTTACAACAATTCCCACCACATCAACTACACCTTCCACACAGTCTACTAAGGGTGCTGACGAATTGACAAAGTCCATTGAGAATTTGTCAATTCAGATAGAAGAGATTAAAAAATTGCAAGGACAGGTCAAAGCACTACAATATTAGAAGATCAAGAGTGAAGCTTCACACCTTGCTGAAGCTCAGAAATCTCAGAGGCTGATAGAAAGGCTACAGAAACCTGAAAGAGAATCAGCTATTGGACAGACCTTGGCCCAAGCCAAGGAAATTATTTGGACTGATATTCTGAATTCTATGGCTGAAATTTGGCCATGTATTCAGATTATTTTTGAGCAGAAGGATTTACTAAAGAAAGCCACATAGGCCATTACAGAGATCAGAGAACAATCGGGTGATATGCCTACCAAAGATAAAAACATCATTAAGTTCCTGAATTCAAAGAATATTTATGATTTTGATGATTTAGGAATTGATGATAGGACAAAAACAATTTTGGAGGTAAAGAAGATTTTGACTAAAAAGAATCTTATTGCTCAATTGGAGAGTGTCAGAGTTTGGAAATAATAGTCAACAAAATTTTCACCGAGATAGAAGCTCTAAATCAACAAGGGCTACCCAATTTATTTGTAATTAATGATAATTTAATTACTCATGAATATTACATTAAAAAACTGAAGTAGGTAGCCAGATATAGTTTGAAGTTTGAAAACAAAAAATGCAACATGTCAGGCAGAGCTTTCTTAGAAGGTAACGAAATTAACCATTCCAGATGAAGACAGATGGGACAAACTCTGTGTGTTACTAGATTGATTAGTAATTTGAATGTAGTAAAAGGATATTCCAGTACATTAAACAACACATCAGCTAGCGCAACACAGAAAAAGGACAATTCATCAACAAACTCATCCAAAGCAGAGCCATATCTCCATGCAATTGTCCACCTAGCCTATTACTCTGCAGATATTGATAATATTGTTTAGAATAGTACTAAATATACATTGTCTGTTGAGACAACGATTTTGTAACTATTGTATAAATACTTCACATTTTGAAGTATTCCAGGTTGATTGTTGAATATAATTTTCTCCAATTTATTGTAATTTTTTGGTTGCTAGACTTAGCAATAATACAAGGACATTCTTCATAGGATTCATGTGGTCTACGAATTGGTGATGTGTTTCTTTTGTTGATTTGTGTATTCATTGTTTTCTCTTGCTGTTATTTCTTAAAAGATTAATTACATTACAAAAACTGTGACGAATAAGATTTGTTGAAATATGCCCTCTATTCTGGTTGTAGGTAATTTCTATGTTTCCCGATAAATTCAAATAAATAAATTCTTAATTTCTCCTTAGTTTCTACTGAACCTTTTCATTTCTTCTGTTTCATATCATTTAAAAATTATGAAAGATCCGACTAGTGCAACCTAGCTTACCCTGTGAAACTTCTTCAAAGTTTGATGCAAATATAGTTATTTTTTGGACTCCATAGCCCAATGGAATTATAAAGATTTCAATCAACCAAAACAATCCACTCAAATCACAAACAAACAAACAATTTTCACAGTCATAACTAGCCTAAAATTTACATAAAACAAAGTTAAATTTTACAGAGAGATCCCTCTCTAAAGCTGGCAGGGCTAGATCCTAGCTTCCAAAGTGGTTTTGGTGTTGTCCTCTATGTTTACTCTCACAATCTCATAAATTACAGAATGATAACATAACCCATGAATTCCTATAGGATGATGATGAATAGGAACAACATTCTTAGTTGGGAAGTAGTAACAATTTGATAATATGTTTTAAAATTGAACCAAGTGAACAAATTTCCATTGTTGAAGCTAGTAGACATGGAATATTAGGTAATTGAGACTAGGGGAAAAATAAATTACATCTATGAATATTCAATATGGGGGAGTGAAGTAGTGATTCAATCGAGAAGAAAATTATCTTAAAAACATGTTTTTTATTATTTTAATTAAACAATAGAGTTAAAACTCTTATATATATATATATATATATATATATATATATATATATATATATATATATATATATATATATCCATTTTAATAATAACAAAAATTATTTCATAACATAAATTAATTTATTGATAATAAATATCATTGTATTAAAGATTTATTTTCAAAGCGTAAAAATTTAGAATATAAATTATTAATTACAAAAATTACTATTAGTAATATTAAGTAATGATGATTTCTAGTTATGAAACTTTTGAATGATTAAATAATATGGATTTACTATGATATGATAAATAATTGGGTCAAATATGCTTTGAGGACATTGCGTCTCAAAAAGAGGAGGAAGAACAATCATATTTTTCTTAAGATTTAAATCATGTGATAGGATTGATATGGGTTCAGTCATGTTAATTTTAAGTCGTGGTATACATGTAGTGTCTAGGTGTCAAGCTGCAATAACAAAGCCAGTCGTTAATCCTGTCCTATTTGTCAACTGAGTTGGTCTGGTTTCATGTCAAAGTATGTGATTTTCGAATGGAAAATATCGTGGATCCGCATGGTTAATTCAATGACCGTTTGGATGGCCATGCATAGACGCTGCCGGAAATTTAGGTGAATAACTCAGCATGGATTGGAGGTGATTTCCAGTCATAGATACACTTAGTTCAAGCCACCTGTAGCATGCCATATGAAGCTACGTAGCCAACTGAAGACCATTATTTCTATCACATCGTGCATACTACGGTCAAGGGTATTTACCATCATGAGAATCCATTGCATGTGGTGCTTAACCATTGTATTTTTTTTAAATCACCAAGAAAGAAGGAGGAGTATCAGTTGTGAGCTTAGTTGTTGGAGAATGATGTTTTTTAGAAGTGCAACTTAATGGGGAGTCTTAGATTTCAGACAAGATTTCAGAGGAAGACACAGAAACACCTCCTAGGTGAGCTCTTCTAGATTTTCCATCTATCAGAATTCAACAAACAGAGCTATTAATTTCCGAAGATGACTAAAAGAGGAGGGAAGATGAAATAAATTGAACCACAAGATGTTAACCTAGTAGATGCAAATTCGAATGTGAGAAGGTTGTTTGTCAAAGCATGGTCGTATTCTCTATGCTCAAGACTGAGAATCTCTCTCTTAGGAGTAGCTCAAGAGTTTTCAAATTCTTTCAATAGACAGGAAACCACAGTTTATGGTCTTAAATTGCAGGTATCAGTAGATTAAATTTCTGAGGCATTCAACCTTCCACAAGAAGGAGAAAGGTGGTTTAAATTTCAAGTTATCACTAGAGTAGACCTTAACAGTTTTGTCAAGGATGGACACAGAGATCCCAACTGGGCCAAAGGAATTCCTAGCATCTACCTCAAAAATGAATGGGTGGAAGCTGTTAAACTCATCAAGATTTACCTCACTTATGAAAGGAGGTATGCGGTAGTGTTTCTTTATCATATGAGATTTTTTTTTCATGTTGCAGTTATGAAGACCCTCAACTTGCCATAATTTTTTCTGAAGAGTCTAAAAAAGATGTCAGTGAGGATTCAAACACATATTTCGCTTCAGAAAACAACTTGTCTCATTAAGCTCTCATCAAAGTGTTAGTTGAAGAAAAGTTAAGGAAAATAAATCAAACATGGGACCATTTCTTATTTTACAGGGCAGGCCAACCTACACCTACATCTCCATCTTCACAATAACACCCTCAGCCTGCAAAAAGAACCAAGAGGAAGGCTAAGAAGGAGAATGTCCATAAAGCCAAGAGCAGAAAAGAAAATAATTCTTCAGTTAAGGTTGAGAGAGAGTTGTATAAAGGATAGTGCTCCTCAGTAAATAAACCCAAGTCTATGAAAATGGTGCCCCCCATTCCTCCTTTTCCTAATTTCTATACTAGAGCTCAAAGAGGAAGGTCTGCAGCTGCAGATAAATATAAATCACATGAGCTACCAGAAATCCGAGAAGTAGACATTCAATAGAAAATGCAGAAAGAGTATCAGCCCACAAAGTCTGATGAAGAACTCCTCAAATATGCATGGTATGAGATCAATAGCAAGAAAAAGAAAGAGGAGGCCAAACCTGTTTTTGGTACCAGAATAAGACATAAGAGATAAAACAACAAGTTCAGGCTCAAGTCCAAGGCTCTGCAAAATCCAAGTTTATTGATAGAGGTCATTGATATAGAAGGAAAATTTGAAGGGTTAAAGACAAAGGAATCCAAGAAGAAAGATAAAAAAAACCCTTTAGAGCAGCAAGAAGAACCCTAAAAAAGAACAAATATCCAAAAGGGTTCAAAGGAGGAAAAGGCCATTATCAAAGAAGCAGCCATAAGAACCACAAGACAAATCAACAGAAAAAGGGGTAGCATGTTATCATACTCAGCAGTTTAGCCCAGATTCTCTTCTCTTCTTTCATTTACATCTGTCTTTTCAGTTAGATTTCGATGGGATATGTTTTTAATGTACTATGACACCTATGTAATTTCCTCTCACACTCTCACTACATCAAACAAAATAAACTGAATGTCTTCCTTTATTTATCAAATTCCTGTGTTGAGATACTTAGTAAATGCTACAGGTTATGGAAGACTCAACAATCCTTTTCACACGCTTCAGATTTGGTTGAGGTAGTATTATTAAAAAAATAAATCACTAACTCCACTACCCCTTTGACATATTCAACCTTTATCATCTTCTAGAGGGCCCACAAATGCTTTTGACCATATGTCGAAAATTCTCGATCAATAACATCGCCACAACACCAAACTAGTCTGAGCAACCCAAGGAATGCAGATCTTTTCTCATCAACACGCAAAGTCAATCCCTTAACAACGTTATGCATGCGAATCTAGCCTCATGGAGCTATAGTCGCTCCCATAGGTTGATCTCCATGCGACTATGGCTATAAAATTTCTCCCTTAACTCAACAAGTATGCGATTGGGAAGAAGATGGTCAAACTTTAGTCAACTCATTTAAAAAACTATTGAAACTTATTCTAGAGCTTGAAAACCCTCTGTAGGACCTCTAGAAGTCTCAGAAACGTATGCAACACTTCACCAAGTCACTGCAACAACTCCATCATCATCCCAAGTCAAACTAGGTTGACTATGATGCCAACCAATAACCAAACTAAACATCTGAGCCATCAAAATTCTCCACAAACATCTTTGCCATCAATATGAAACTCCTGAACTTGTTAGACATCCTCCAAAACCTGCACAACCATTTGAATAATATACTACGATATGTAGATCCTCTCCAAGCACAAATATATAACATCATCATCATAGGAGACCTAATCCGGTACAAGGAGACCTAATCATCAAGGCTCCTCAAATCTAAAATCTCTAGCAACCACCAATATATGAATGTGGAAACATTATCATGAATACCATCATCATGGGAAGGCCTCCAAGATAGTGTGACACACCAACCTATCATCAACATCATGAAAGGGCCTCCAAACTAGTGGAACACACCATCATCCACCCATGGACCATCTACACCTCAACCATCATCTCCAAGCTAGTGCAACAGAGCATAAACCAAAAAGTCACACCTCCATGCTAGTAGACATATCAAGGATTATATATGTATCATCCATACACAAACCACTTGCATCCACATATACACATGCATAGCTAACTGACCTGCAACCCAAGCAACTAGATTGACATCAATGACAATCAACCAAACATCTGCAACATTGCATCACACATCAATTCCAACAATAAGTGCTCCAAAAAAATCTTACAATAGAACCTTTTACTTCCTGGATATTTTAGTTATCATGAACATCTATTAAACCCTCCACTAAAGCTTTTGCTACCAATAGCGAAGGTTTTTTTTTAATAGTTTTTCTCAATCTTGTAACAATCTAAAAGCCTCCATTAGGTAGTGTTTTCCTATAGTGGATCATTCATGCATGTTTCCCAACATCATATTTCCTCATCATTTCCTTTAGGAAAAGATCCATAATGACCATCCTTATACAAAATTCCAAGGCTTGCTTCAAAAGATGGAGTTGTTTCCATGTGTTGTAATGCATGTTTATAAATGTGCCACATATATGTGAATTTGGTATCTTGTGTCTTCATATGCTTGTGATTAAAAACATGGAAAAATGAACTATGATAAAATTTACCACTTTTTTCTCACCATATTTCTATGCATAGAACTTAATACTTCCCTTTATCTTAGTATCCACCAATCCCCATAAAATGCCTATAAAAAGAAACTAAGAAATCTATTATCGTAACCATAGGTGATTTAAGATGGTAAGTCAAATCACACCCATATCTTATGAAAGAAAAATTGTGTAGTCCACTGCATTGGCATCATATTTGTGCAAGGTAGCATCATTGTCATTTTCTTTAAGCAATACATAGCTTCTTTCCATTGCCCCTACTTAGTGTTGATAGGCAATTAATGAAATCCATGGAAACTAACTCTCATGGAAATATCCAAGATGAAAGTGCAACATATTTGCTTATGTTATAGATGGAAATTTTTTTGGCACTTTGCAACAATATGTGACATCTTCAACCAATAGAAATGCATCTGCAAATTTAGAATTATTTTCTCCACACCAAAGTATTGTGATATTTTGAAACATTGCACCTTATGCAATAAATTTATTTTTTGTTGACCTTAAGGAACATATGTGATAGTTAACCTATACATATTCCTTTTCCTTGACTAAGTAATTGCAACACTATTTATTTGATATGGCTGTTGTACAGATTTGCGAGAATTTATATGTGTGTGCAAAATCTAGGTAATGTATGTAAGATTATTTGAAAAAATGACTAAAACCAAACTATTGAAAGTGTTTAAACAATATCGATCCAACTGTTTGTGGTCCTACAAGTAATTATAAGACCTTATTTTTGATTTTTTTTCTAGTGCTTAATCACAATGTTGAATTGTTGTAAATCAATATTCCACTTCATTGGTGTGGATTCTTAGTTTTACGCCATATGTGGAGAAACTACAAAGGCTTATGTTGCATTATGGATGAGATTCTATTTTCCACAAATAATCTCACCAATGTATCATTGCTTGAAAAAATGTGAACATTTCTTGGCCACACATTGAGAAATTCAAAACCATGCTTTAAAATGTCCCAAAGTTGTGTGTGATGGTTCTTTGTTGTTCCATGAATACAACTTGCATTGCTTGTCCATAGACATCTAGCTTAATATCAAAAGCTTCCCGATTAATAGGTAAAACGAGAGCTAGAGAAATCACAACTCTATAGGTGATCTATTGGAACACTTATAGAGAGATGGTTTCCCCACTAAAGCTAACTTGGTCATGACTTTATGCATTGTGAGTGTGTGTGACATGGGAAACCTATTCAATGAATTTCCTAAGATAACTAGCCTTTCCCAGGAAGCCTCAAAAGTCATGAATGTTAGTCATCCCATTGGGGGGGAAACTCAATTGGTGATCGCCATGTTATGAAGTATTATGTAAAACAAGAGATTACGTTCAAATCACCCGTGGGTCAAGACAACAAAAAAAAATCATGAATGTTAGTCAAGAATGTTAGTTAACAATGGGTGAAATCCATGTTGAGTTCAACTTGGTTTTTGTGCTTTCGCTATGTATGTTTGGACATCATTTGCAAGTATATACTCCTATATGCACTATTAATAAGTAATATTATACACTATTATTAGGTTGCATCTTGATCCGATACATATGGATGCCACAAGTCACACTGCACATTTAATTAAATAACATCAAACTTTAATCTATCAAAATAATATTCTAAGATGGAAAAATTTACTACAACAATTTCGCTAGATGTAAAAGTCCTTGTTTGTGAAAATTTATACCAAAATTAAGATTCAAGGTGTGCAACTATAGGTAAGTTGTATTTATTTACTACCATTATTAATATGGGATCTCATTCATCGCCATTATAGGCTTATTTTTTATCTTGATCTTGATCTTAATGGAGAATAATTTGTTCTCGCTTTTTGTGGGAAAGATGCACAGATGCCATCAAAGAAATACTTTATGATACACAATTAAGTACTAATATCCCTCTTTCTCCATATTCTACAATAATAAACTTCTAGCACTTTTTAGATGTAGCGTACAACTTCCATCCATGTACTATCATTTACACTTGCAATAGTTGCATAATGGAACAATTATCTTCTTAAAGCACCCTTTGCTTCTTTTGGTATTTTTAATTCAATATTTTGTTTTTTAGTCTTGCTATACAGCTTCTTTTGCATGCCATGTTCAACAATGGTATGCTTTCCATGGTTTGAATTTACACAAAAAAACATTATTAGGTTTCCTCTAATTGTTCTTAGTGTAAGTTAATTTAACCTTTTGACAAAGAATATTCAAGAGTGTATATGTTGAATATTTTAAGTTCCATTAATTGAATTGGTATTATCAATGCACCAAAGAACTTGATTGTCAACATGTCTTATTTTTCCATCACTTTGAGTTGAATTGTGTTGTGGGTGAACTTTTAGATGTAGGCATCTATTGCTTGGTTGTTTATGTGAAAAATATGCCATTGTTGTTGTTGTTTCTTCCAATAATTGAAAAAATCTAATATATCCTTGATTGAGCCTTTAATAACACCCTAATTCATGGCTAGTGTACCATCGGGGTCAGTTTTTGCTCACATAAATTATCCCACCAAACCAAAACTTTTCCTTGCATACATAGCTTTGTTAAGGAAACTTTGTCATTAGTTAAGAATTTTGCACTTCAAAAAAGAAATCTAAGTATCCCACTTAATTATTGTCACAAGGTGCCCATTTAACCATTATAGGCTAAAATATTTACCTTGGTTTCCACTCCAAAAGATGACCTAGAGGCAACATTGGACCTTCTCTAGTACTGCTTGTTTTCATGATTTAGTTGTACAATAGGGTTGTCACTAAATAGTAGCATGTAATATTGTGACAAAGGATGTAAAAATTTACAAAAAAGCAATGATTTTCATTTATTGTTATCTAAATTTTGAGTTAAGAGTAGAAACTTCAACTTTGAACATTTTAAAATGACTACAGTTGGTTCTCATTTTATTTCTTCACGTAAGAGTGAGCCTTAGTGATAAAGTGTGTAATAATTCAACAAATACATTCAATTTGATCCAAAGGTGCACCGAATAGAGTTACATAGTCACAAAAGTCACAGTAAGTATTCAACTTCCATACATAATCAATAAATTAACACCAACTATGTAAGCAATCATACAATATCACATATGAATTTACAAAAAATTGATACAAAATACATGAAAGTTTTAGTGAATGTCAACTTCAAGTTCTCACTAAAGGATGTGAAATATTGATATAAACAATGTGAATGTCAATACCAGCTATCAACTACAATGCATTTATCACTAACACCAAGTATGAGCCAAATGAATCTAATGAAGAGAATCAACTCCATTAAATTCTAAGAGGGAATAAATAATACATGTAAGGCTATAAAAAGTGTTTCATAGGTCATTTGTTCATATCTAACAATACATTAAAGTACATAAGTCAATAATATGAAAGTGTTTAGAGAAAGAATAGGTCAATTTATTGCTTCTTGAATTCGTTCCAAAGCTCATTCAAAATATATTGGTAAAAAAATTAATATAATAAAAAATGTCCACCCAAAAACATCACAAAACAACAATTAAATTATTAATGTAATATTTTCTCAAACTATCCATCCTCATGAAAATCCTTATGTGAAATCAAACTAATTACATCTATAATAAATAAATAAATGTGCACTCAAAAACATCACACATTCTCATTCCATTGTAACACTCTAAAATACCATTATTCATGCAATGCAACTTTTTATAGGCTTAAATTTATACTAGTTTTTGGGCTGAATGAGAAGGGAAGATTTAATCTTGATCTCATAGGCAGATTCTCTTTTTATTCTGCAAAGACCAAACCCTTTAGGATGAAATAGCCAAACCTAACTGAAATTCAAAAGGCAAAAAACAAAGAACTAATAGTCCCATAAACTAAATTATTTTTAGTCTAGTAAAATAAAAATTAACAAATAACTCATAGTCCCATAAACTAAACTATTTTTAGTCTAACAAAAATAAAAATAAAAATTTAATTTAATTTAATTTCATTATATGCCTGAAATGGAATGTAATCAACGTATGAATGTTTAAAAATGGAATGGAATCAAGTTATGAATGCAAGCATGTGGGCAGATCTGGACTTAACTAACACTTCAACAAAAATTAAAAACATTTTTTATAAACGTAAGGAGGTGTTGAGCACCCTCTCAAATCTCCCGATTCGTTTCGCAGCTGGATGAATTCCCTGGCAAGTTTCTGTTTGTGCTCTTGTTTCTCAATTTTTTTTTGCCATTGGCTTCCCATTTTGTTTGCTTTGCTTCGTAATTGCAAAGGATAGCTGTTGACCACCCATTTCGTCCAAGTCTTATCTTTCATACATGATAATCCATAAATTATATTATGTTTTTTTATTTGAACAACAATTTGAATTAAACACATGCAATGATATGGATATGATAAAGAATCTTGCAGGACACTTTATTTATTACTTATTAGTTTGATATCTACTAATTACACATTCATTTCAAACTTTGTTGCATATCCTCCATAATATATAATAGGATCACGAAGACATGAATCAATTATGTGATACATTCCTATATCTTTCATAAAGGCATACAATTCTCAATATGTCCAAAACAAAATATATAATAATGGTAATAGAATATCACATAACAATTATATATATATATATATATTAATTACCAAGATTCAAATGTAACAATGTATTTATTATCTTTTAAGCAAATAATTGCATTGGTAACAGATGAATTTATGATTGTCACAATTTATTCACTTACAATTTTTCTCAAAAAAATACAATCCAGTTTGTGCCTGAATATGCCCGATATGCCTAAGGAACTCTGATTTACATACCTATCATTTATTGTTTGTTTAGATGTGATATTATTATTATACCCACTATTGTTTCTTTAGATGTGATATTATTATTATACCCACTACTTGATGCAGTACGCTCGACATTTATAATTTCTACATCTAATAAAATATGAGTTATCTAGACCATGGAAAGGTAAGATGTTTCAAAATGGAAATAAGGTTTACCAAATTTCAAAAAATAGAGATACCAGTGTATGATGTGTCTTATTGTTCTGTAAATGTATCTTTTTTATTTTCCAAGGTGTAACATTCATGGGCAATGTTTACAATTATCAGGAGTTTGTTGTCACTCTTTTTGTTCACGTGGATTTCTGGTTAGGGAATTAAAAAGATGAAAACTCAATCTGGTTGCACAAATGCTTTGAAAATTTTCATATGCATATTTAAATTTTGTATTCTAGTTTCACAACTCAAATATTGTCATTCAGTGTTAACATTCTTGATTTAACCCCTTCTTTCAATGACATAAACTCTACCAATATACTCTAAATATGCCCATGAGCTGAGCTTTTTAAAGCAACTTTTGGGTTTGAACGAATTTTCTCGACAAACTACTGTACTTATAGCATCTGATTGCAGGGATAAGTGCAAGAGATTCCTGGATTCTTTATATGATGATTAAGAATATGATACAACTTCTTCTTCAGATGATGATACAAAATAGCGCGATGAAAACATCTTCCAAATTGATTGAATTAGTATTTCTGCTACTTTTAAAAGCTTTCTTATGATTATTAAATTGTTATTTTGATTCTCTTTACCGTTATTGTAACAACCAGGTGTACATTAAGTTAATTATGTTCATTAAGATGGCATATTTGATAGTATGAATGTGTGCCTTTTAGCCACTTTCTTTGAGTTTATATCATTGTCTCTTTATTTGATTTTCATATATATATATATATATATATCATAATTTGGATTATTTATACCATTTTCTATTCAACATTTTGAAATAAAGGGGTTTTGACTTAATATTTATTATTTTCTAAAATATCTGTAGATGATAATTGTTCAATACTTTCTAGTTTTTTGGTATCTTAAACTCGAATCCGTGTTCAATTTTTTTTTTTTTTTGGAGTTTTGAACTTGTCAATGAAATAACTAAATGTGTATTTTCTATTTTATGGTTAAGATTTATAAATATTGAATCATATTTATATAGATATTTTGTTTCATTCTATGATGAAATTTACAATTTTGCCATTTTTAATTTGAAAGTTGCAACTTTTGTCATAGCTCGCATAACATTCATTTTAATAACAATCAAATGTAGGAATATGGTTAGATAAAAATTATGCTCCATGTCATTGTTGTAATTGGAATTTATTCACAAAATTTGTTATTGATAATTTATATTATGTTGACTCTTGAAAAATATTTGCATTTGTCTAATGTACACCTTGATTATGACAATGAGTAGTTGTAGAGTTTTTTGTCCAACCTCAGGTGTAATTTTCTTTATAGTGTTAATGGTTTAATGAAAATTTATTTTAATATTGTTAACAATTTTTTAATGGCTTTGCACATTTGGCCTTATCATTATGGAACATAATTTGCAAAGAATTTTTCCTATCTAAAAAACATCAAAAAATGGGATGATGATTGTATAGTGAAATGATATCTCAAGAGATTTAATCTCTCGAAGTGTTTATAGTTTTTACTTAATGTCTCAAAAATACTAATTAGTATTTTCTTTGATAATATATTTTTTATAAATAAATTTAAATTATAATATATTAATATTAATTTATGCTGTTTTTTTTTGAAAAAAATATAATATATTTACTATTATTAATTTCAGTTGGAATTTAAACTTGAAAGTAATAAAAATTAATTGTTAACTTAAAAATAATTCAACATAGTTTAAGTAATGGATGAAATAGTGTTTTAACCTTCATAGTTAGCTTATTTAGCCAAGGTCTTGTTGCTAAATCACCTCCCTATTGAGAGATCATGGGTTCATTCTCCTTGATGTCCTTGGGGTTAGGCTTTGATTCCATCTTGATTAAAAAAGTGTTATAAATTTTAATTATTAATCCATTTATAATTATAGTGTTGAATTATAAACTTGTAAAGTAATAAAAATTAATTGTTAACTTAAACTTAATTCAACATAGTTTTAGTAATGGATGAAATAAGGTTTTAGCCTTGATAGTTAGCTTATTTTGGGAAGGTCTTGTTGCTAAATCACCTCCTTATTGAGAGATCATGGATTCAATTATTTTTTATGCCCTTGGGTTAGGCTTTGATTCCATCTTGATTAAAAAAGTGTCATAACTTTTAATTATTAATCCATTTATAACTATAGCTTTGAATTCATTATATTGATATAAGAAATATCATAACCTTTAATTATTAATCTATTTAGAAATTATAGTGTTTAATTCTTGATTTATTTATTCATTATTATTGAATTTCACTTATAAATTGGGATGCACATTTTCATATATATTATTCACTGTAATTATTGTTAAAGTGTTTAATGGGTCTCTCATTTACATATATTTGCATTTATTAAATCATTAAATGTCATAAGCTTTAATTATTAATATATTTATAAATTATAGTGTTTAATTATTGATAGTGTTTAATGAGTCTCTCATTTACATATATTTGCATTTATTAAATCATTAAATGTCATAATATTTAATTATAGACAGAATATGCTTCATTTTGGAATGTGATGCAGGCATTGCCTTTTGAGTGATGGGATTGTTGGTAGGTTGGGCCAACTCATCATTAATTAGGAAATCCACTTCCACTGATCAATTTGAGGATCAATCATGGTCCAACAAAAGATAGCATGGAGAGAATAGAGTCAGGGAAAGGTAGTGACATTAAGGGGAAATCTAATGAAGGTAAGGATTTTAAAAAACATCCAATTGTGATATCATTGTATTAATGTTGAAGAGAATTCAAGACAACACCCTTTAGGAAAAGCTATGGATATGGATGAATCCAAGGTGTTCATTATGAGTACCTAGGAGTTACAACTGGAAGAAATGGACTTCACTAGTGAAAATTTGAAGTTAATAATAAGGCAACAATTATTATTGTCCACGACGTTAGTAGTTTGGGTCCAAAGCATTGGAATCTATGAACACTTTATTTTAGTGTGAGGGAATTGAAATAATCATATTATGGAAAACATTTAGAAGTATTAATTTCAAAAACATGGAAGCCCATGCTAGTAGCTCTTTCTAAATGTAGAAAATACAACAATAATTTGGTGAAGATAAATCGGAAAGGATTGAGCTTCTGCATCTCAATGTGTAACATATCATTGAAATTTTTCATAGTTATGTGCCCGGAAGAAAGAAGTACTAGATGATTAGAAGCATACCTAAATGCTAGTGGACATTTGACAATTTCTAGGATGCAGATACAAGGGGTAAATTATGTGGATATACCTTATTTATTAAATTTCCTAATCTTAATTGCAAATCCATCATTGAAATGTGGGAAATTTTTTTTATGTACATGAAGGTAATCCTCCATGGAATTAAAAATTCAACTCTTGTAACATGTAATTTTAAAACCATTCGAAAGATAATCCATTCTTCAATTGATTTTATTTCGATCTCTAAATATAATCAAATAATTATGTCTAAAACCATTATGTTTGTGTAAAGATAAATTACAAATGGTTAGAAAATTAAGAGAAATTGTAATTAATATAATAATTAAAGAGAAAAAAGGAGATACGGGGCCTTTGGTTTATTTATTGGAACATGAATTATAGAAACATAAAAGGTCCTCACAAAAATCCTAAAACTAATATGTTTGTGTAAAGATAAATTACAAATGGTTAGAAAATTAAGAGAAAATGTAATTAATATAATAATTAAAGACAAAAAAGGAGACATGGGGCCATTGGTCTATTTATTGGAACATGAATTATAGAAACATAAAAGTTCCTCACAAAAATCCTCCATCAGTTACTAGGAATAGCAGGAAATGTCCTTCCCTTGACTTTTATGATTTTTGGTGGAAGATTTAGAGTCCCAAGCCATATTAGTTTTAAAGACACATATACAAAATTATTTGAATGAAAAAAGTGATATCACAACCAACACCATTGAATAATATTCTTCTCTCAACCACTACTCGAAGTTTCAAGCTTTGCAAAACTGTTGAAAAGGTAGCTTAAATTGAACTAGCTTATCTTTAGACAAGCTGCTTCAAATTAAAAGATGTTACCAACAATGAGGAAGTGGAGAAGAACCACAATATATGAATACAAATACATTTGTTATTCCCATTTATTTATTCTCATGTTTTTAGCAAATAATAATTGCAATAGATTCATGTAGACTTTGTTATAGTTTCTCTTTATAGTGGACCTTCAAAATAAATACGTTTGAATCTTTATTGTCTCTCCTGCTCTATAGAGTCCATAATTTATATTGTCTTATTTTTTATACTTTAATTTTTTTATTAAAGTTTAGAGTCAATCAATATGACATTGTCATTTACTGAATTCAATCCCTTGTCACAGATATCACAACTTCCATGGAAGTCAATTTCACTCTTAAAAAAGAACACCAAAATGAAGAGGAAGAAGAATAAAGTGGACTTCCAACAACCAACACTAAATGAAAACAAAACATAAAATAAATTACTCTCTCTAACTAAACAACACACTAATAAATGAAAACATGACCTAAACAAAATTACTCTCTCTAACTGAAAAATTTTTAGCGAGTTAATGAAGACAAGCATGTTATGCCCTCAATGGTGGAAGAAAGCATCCACTTGCAAAAAGGTTAAAGATAATAACCTTGGCATTTGGAAAGTTTATATGACACCAATCCTTCTCCTCCACAATTTTTTATATGTCACGATTCTTCTCGAATTTATTCCTTACTGCATTCCCTTTGCAACATATGGTGCAATTGCTAGTTATATAAAGAAACATCTTGCACATTTTAGGATATATGTCATACATGTGTCTAAAATATTGTTCAGAACCTGCAAGGTGTCTTTTAGTATATGTATGGTGGTTTTTGTGCCTCATCAATTACAAGTACAACGTGAATATATTTCTATATCTCATCCATGGGTCAATTATGATCAATACAAACAAAGTCTACTTTTGTGAATCAACCTATTTATCCATTCATTCTTAATAATATTACTATCATTTTATTCCATGGATCAACTTCTGTTCTATCACCCTGACCATCTCTATTAGAAATTGCAGCATTATGAATTCCAAGTATATTTGTAAATATAATTAGAATTAAAATATTATGTTAGAGCTTTAAAAAAATCATGATTTATTGATCTTACATTAAGGTAATATTTAGTTTCCCATTTCAAATGTTCATACTTGTTGCAATGCTTTTTAGTTGTTGACCTACTAATTCTTCATTTTTTTTGTTTTCATTTGGTGTAGGGGAACCAACATTTCAAATTGTCAATTATAAGAAGTTTGGGATGATTTTAAGATGTTTTTCACAATCATTTGTGTGCACAAAATAAATATATTAATCAAGATCAATTTCCATGAAGAGAAAATGTTTCTTTGTTTACATCATCTATATAAGCCAATTGGTCAGCTGCACCAATGTTTGAGTCAATATTGTTCGATATTGTTTTATATTACAATAATATATTTACTTTCTCATTAGTATATATTCAAATAATTTCACAAATACATAATTTAAATTACGTTTAAAAATGTAAGTAACAATAAAAAAATATTATGGATAAAAAATTACCTATAGCATTATGTCACATAATCACAACTCTTTGGAAAAAAGGAAAAAAAAAGTTGCTTTCTTTCACACAATGGCTTTAAAAAGTCATTGAAAAACATCTATCAATAAACACGTAGAAAGTATAAACTACTCATCGATTTAAAAAAATAAAAAATAAAATACCCACATATGTCAATTACCAATGTTTAATCAATGTACAACCTAAGATTATGTGTATGGAGACTTGACGTTGATTAAGGGGCATCTTAAATGTCGATTTACCAATGCTTGTCAAGAACCAAAAACAATATACAAGACAAATTTCAATAATTTTAAAAATATGTGTTTCATGTACAAATTAATTGTAGATTCAATATTGCTAATGTAATTTTCTAAAACATAAGACTCAAATCTACTCTATTCATATGCGAAAAACAATTCACGATTGAGAAGCAATATAAAAAACATGTGGCATGAATCAATACACATAACACGAGGATATATCTAGGGGAAAGCCATTTCTAAAAAACCCCTTCATATCCATATTTGCATTAGTCGGAAAATAAAGTAGAAATACAATGTTTGTTCAAGCCTGAACAATATTTTCACAAGTATAATCTATCTCACTGCCTCACAAGCTAACTCTGGCCAACACTTAGCGAATTCTGTTGCATTCCAAGCTCTTATTTCCTTTCACTATTGTTCAAGGAATAAACTTCTTGTAAATTAGAGAAATACGCATCCTGAACTGCGCAATCCCTATAGGTCCTTCTCTGACTGCATGTGTAATGTCCCCTAATAATAATAATAATAAAAATAAAAATTAATATAATATTATTAAATGAAGATTAAATAAATAAGAAGCGTAAATAAATAAAATAGAAAATAATAAACTGAAGTTCTAAATAAAATAGTAAATAATAAACTTAGGATCTAAATAAAAATATATAAAAGTAAACTATAAAAATAAGTGAAGTTAATAAAAGTAAAAATGAATAAAATAAGAAAATAATTGAACTAAGAAAAGTATAAAAATAGTAAAAATAAGTAAAGTTAACGAAAAGTAAAATGGAATAAAATAAGAAAGAGTTAAATTAAGAGAAACATTAAATTAAGCAAAACTTAAAACAAACGAATAAAATTTGCATGTTGACACAAGGAATGTGTGCATACGGTTCCCTCCATTGTTTAGTATATTTAATAGATGTTGTGGAAGATGACATTCATCATTCCTTCATCCATTCTCTTGGGAGAAAGGTATTGTGAGACAAAGGATTCCCTGACAGTAGTATGTTGATTGAGGGCTCAAAGGTGGCCAACTGTAGACAGGTTACATGCAGCTGAGCCTACGGTTGGGAGGAGAGTCGTCCCCAAAACATTTTTGCGGTTAGCGGGATTCAAATAACGTTAAACTTTGGAGTTTCAATTAAGGAATATCGCCATTACAAGTAAGTCGTCTATGCTCGTTTTTCTGAAAATTCTATGCTAATTAGTTGAATAGTTTTTATGTTTATTATTAATTGCATATTTGATATAATTAGTTGTATGTTAAATTTTGGGGGTGTTACAATTTATTTTTGATATATATGGTAACTTTCAGTACTATGACCACTGTAAAATGGGAAGATGAATGGAAAAGGGTAATAGATAAACACTAAAAATGAGTGAGTAGAAGTTTCACAAAAACATGAGAAACTAGCCTATATGGGAGCATAATAGAAAGATTTTGTGTCACGTAGAGGAAAATGGACATGGAATTACATAAATATTTCATATAAAAATGGGATAAGGATCACTGTGAAGTCTAGATGAGGATGATTCCTACAAAGGAGAAAACATTTCCGATCCATGGATGAATTTAACTGATCATGATATTGATAAAAGTCATCTCAAGGGAAAAAAATAAAAAATTATGGTCATGTTAGGTTAAGGAAGTAATTAAACTGTTAGGGTCCTATAATTTATAGGATCTCAAGGTGATTGGATATTTTATCTCAGTTATTTGATATTGTAAATAGTTTTTCAATTTGCAAATGATTTCCAAAAAGTAGAAAGAAGAAAAAAAAACATATAAAAGAAAATGAAAAGAGGCTATTTAAAAAATGAATAAATAGACAAAAGAAAAAGAAATAGAAATAGTGAAAAGAAAAAAAACCAAATGAGAACCCCACAAAAGAAAAATAAAAATAAATAATATTGAAAGTGCTAAAAATTTAAATGCCACTACTAATAGATAGCTTCTTTCTGTCAAATAAAGTAAAGGTTGTGTGCAGCTTGTTAAAATGCCACAATCATTAGTCATTTGTTTAATCATACAATTTAATCATGGTTAAACAAGTTTAAATTTCTGTTAATTAGACTAGAGAATAAGATTAGCTAAACTGTTTAATCTTGGCTAATGATTAGTTAGGTAGAAAATGGTATTGGTTCAATTGTTTATGCTGAATCAATGGAGAAATAAGGGATAGAATAGAATAGGATATTAGTTTTCATAAGAAGTAAAATAGGTGTTTACTAGTCTAAATGCACCCTTGGGAAGAAATTAAAAAAATGTTAGCTTATTTCTATAAGAAAAATTGAAGTTAAAAGGGTAGAGGGGAATAATTTTATTTAAAAAAAACTCATCTTTACATTTTAGCCTAAGTTTTCAAAATATTATGTAAAAGCGCAAAAAGGCTAATGTTGGGGTACATTGATGTTTAAAACCCAAAGTTTTTGTCATTTATATAAAGTCATTGCATGAAAAAACAATTATGTTGTGTTGTGGTTAAAGTGTGCACATTATTCAACCACATGATCATCTAACGTAACAGATCAACGGTGCAGGTTTTGTTTCACCCCCCTCCTCTCTATCCTATCTTTATCGTGTGGGGGGGGGGGGGGGTTTGAAAAGACAGTTTTCCCCCGCCGGGTCCCACGCTACGTGATGCCTTCCCCGCATTGTGCACCCCTTGCCTAATACCACTAACCGCCCTCGACCCCCTCCAAAAACCACTTCCCCCTCATGTCTTCCCCGCTGTCCCTACCCCACTCCTTCCTCCATTTATTCCCTGCCATGTGTTCCTAACAGCTACCCTATTAATACCCTTCTCGAGAAATTACTGTTTATGAATCAAATTCTCACAGGTATGTTGGAAATGTTGTCATTAATGGAAAAGGAGATGGCAAAGGAGGAGCACCTGAAACAACAACAAGGCAAAGAGAGAAGCAAAGTAGCAGAGAGGCAGAGGCAGCAGAGAGGTAGCAGAGGCAGTAAAAGAGTGCAGCACAGTTAGCAAAAGAAGCAGAGACAATATCAGTATTGTTGAGCTCAAATGCTGTGTGAAAATATAATGGGGGTTCTGCATATAATTGAAGAAAACCCATATAATTGTTGAGACAGGGTTGAATATTCATTTGTGTAAATTTTTTGAGTAGATCTATGCTACTTATGAAGTGTTGATCATAATCATCTTCCTATAAGATTTTCACAGGCAATCTGGCATAAAAGCTTTCGAAACTCCCCTTGCAGACTTGGAAAATCATTTTTGTGCCTATCGTTGCCATTTCCCGCCTCCTAAACTCATTATAAAAGGCTGAAAATTCATATTTTAAAATATTTGAGGCATAGCTCCTTCGGCCATAGCCCCTTCGTCCCGTTCTCCGTGTAACCTGGGCCCTAGACCGAGTGTTAAATCTAGAGGCGCTTATCACGTAGGTATATCGAGCGCATCCAGAGCCGTTGATATGCGCAGATCGAACGAAGTTCGCTCATCTCTGCCGCACCCGTAGCCTACCTATTCACCGTCCGATTAGATCATAAATCAACGGTTTGCTGCCCGCCAGTTCTGGTGGTCCCCGTGCCCAAAGCACTGTTCAAAACCAGGTGGTTTATATCGCACCGCCTTTCGGCGGTAGGCGGTAATTCTCCATGGGCCAGCAATTCCATACAACGCTCACCACGTGTCCCTGCGTACGGCTCCGAAACCGCTCTCCATTGTGCATTATTTTTCGGTCAAAGTCATGCAGCGATATTCACCACAGCCGCCTGATCTAAGGGCCTTCATCCGACGGTCATTGCGCTCCGAAGCTGCATGAGATTTAGTCCAAGCCCATCGCGCCCCTGGCCCACCATATTATTGTCCTCCGAGGTGTTTTTAACCGTCGATCTCGCCCGGAGATCGAACGGTCCATATCACCTGCATACTCCGCCATTGATTCCGTTCCTCCACGTCATCATCCCACGTGTTATCGCATTTCTTCCTCCGCCATTTACATATTTCATTCATACGTTATATTTTAATGTTTTTCTCTGGTCATCTCGTCCGCCATTCCTCCACCACATCTTTCTGCCACCCTACGTTGTTTCACCATATCATAGTTTACACGACCGTTTCCATTAACCTTGCCATCATCCCCACTGTGTTCACTTCCCCGTGCATGGTTTTCTTTAACGAGTTTGTGGATTTTGCAGGTGTGTGGTGACAGAGAACTATCATGACTCACAGTCTTAATTGCTGTGATGGAACACACATCAAAGGACCAATTTCAGGACAGAATTATGAAGAAGTTCCTCGGAAGCCAAATCGGCAAGACTTTAATTAAAGGAGGCAAGGTTCAGATTTGTCAAAACCCTATAAGAGCATTCAAGACGCCGTTTTCTCAAATAGAGATATCAATGGGGCAGAGAAAGAATATCAGTGATCAGCAGAGAATTAAATACAGGTAGCTGAAGATTTTGGGGGCCTTGTTCTAGCCTTCTGAAGCAGAGTACCAAATTGAAGATCCTATACATCATTCGAAAGATCTACACACAGAAAACAAGGCCCTCAAGGCTTTATTCCAACAGATTTTTCTTTCAGGGAAGGACATAATGTTAGTATGGTTATCCCTATACCGTGTTCCTGAAGAGATTTTTCACCCTGTGCATTTATTTCAGTTAGCAGGCCACAGAGTACAATCAACACAGCGCCGTCAAGCAGTATGGTCGGGCACTTCTCCACCATTTTGTTTTAATGATACAATTAAATGTTCATCACCTACCTCTTTTGCTAGGTTTTAGTTTTTCCTATAAAAACCATGAAGAAATACATTGTAGGGGTTCCAGATTTCTATCAGAAAATTATGCAGTGAAAGGCTTTTTTTGCATACATTTTGTAAAATTCTTGTATGAAGGCTCAGAGCCCATAGGGTCTCAGTGAGGAGGAGTTCTATCTGCCAAAGAGGATTTTGGTCTTTGGTATTTCACAGTCTGTAACTATCTTTATTGTGTTATATTAATAGAACATTTCATTTCATCCATCTCTCTTGTATCATGTTTTGGAATGCGAGTGGCTCACTGATTTTTAGTATGGATTCATCCTAGTTGATGCCCATGCTTGGATCAGTAAAGCGCTTTAAATATGGCTCATGCATGATATTCTGTTCCATTATTCAGCTAACCATACTTCTGCTATATTAGTTTCTTTGGGAGGGTGCTTTTAAAATGCTATTATCATGTATGGATTCTTAGATTGGTAAGCCCATGCATGGTGGTATTGTATATCTAGGTATCAGCTCAATGTTAACTAATATCTTCTCAATATTTCTTTCACTACATCCACCTTCTGATAATTTATGTCTGTGAAGTATTTTTGAATCAGCCCGATTTGCAGTAAACTGTCTCTGAATTGTCTGCTGTCTTTGTATTAGAGTTCTGCATCTTGCCTTTGCAGTACCTCTTTTCTGTGTCAGTTTCTGAGAGTTTGGTCCCATTCTATTTTATTTCCTTGTTTATAGGAGATAGCATGTGAGCTGAAGCTGACAACTTCAAACATCATATTATATGCTCCTTGCTATGCTAAGATGTCCTAGGCACTGGTCTATCACAACTCTAGGCTGTCTCTAGGAGCTACAACATGAAGTTTCCGCAGACTTTGAATTAAGTCTAAATTTGGCTGTATGTGTTAAAACAGAGAAAGGAACCTTTATAAGGCTTTTAAGTCAGAAATGAAAGAGAAATTCTCTGTAAACAAAGTAAGAGGTCGAACACTCATTTGGGGTTTATGGTAATTGAGCTTATATGTATAAATGAGGAATTTTTTCTAAATTCTGTATGAAACTTATATGCATTCTTGGTTGAACTCTGTGTGAGAAATAATTGAGTTCCTGTGGCAGTTGTGAAACTCTTTGTTTTGATGAAATGCACTGGAGCATAGGATTACAGAGATCCTGTAATGAAATCGAACCAATTATTCAAGTGTGGGACTGAGAAGGCGCTATTGGCAAGAATACTCAATTTCGATGAGGATCCGAACTTTGATAAAATTACAGAATTCGAAGTCAAAAAAAAAAGGGAGATCGATGGCGCAAAGGGAATCGGGTCTGTTTGGAGACCTATTTTGATACAACGAGGAATTGGGGTTTAAGGGAATCATTGCGGATTTATTGAACGGAACAGTCCTTTCAGTAAATCAAGGATCGATGGAGTTGATATTATCATGGGCAACAAAATGAATTAGAACGGGGGCGCACAATCCTTAATTAAAAGAGTAGATTTGTATTAGCTGAAGGGCGGAACGAGAAGTTATTAGTCCATTGGATCTGTTCGAACCAAAATATTGAACCAGGTATTCAAGAGTGCAGTGTTAAATGTTTGAAGTGGAACGTTGAATGGAGAGGCAGAACCACGAAGCATAAACATGTGGAGGCGCTGTGTTATAATGTTGAGGAAGCAAGAGGAAACAAGAGTGAGAGCGGGAATTCCTTGTAATAAGACGTAAAATGAATGGTGCAGAACCTTGAGCCAGAGGGCGCAGAACCGAAAGGTGCGAACAGTGAAACCAGAGTTTTGGAAACCAACAATATCGCATTATTCAAAAGTGGTAAGCAAAACCGCTAAAAAAAAACGATGCCACAAAATGGATGCCACGTGTCCTAAGGTGGTTTTCTAAAACCATTTCCATCGCGCGTTTTTGAGAAGTTAAGGTTCATGCATCTAATTTTCGCAATATTGCGTGAGGACCATTGGATGAGGGTTTAATTGGAGGTTGGAGCGCGATAAGATATGCGCCGTTGGATGTGAATGGCAAATGGATTGCTGTGAATGACCACATATATATGTTAGAGCTGTGGGACCCAGAATCTATGATTTGGCATTGGGATTTTTAAAACCAATTCTGAGTTCAAATAAAGTCACATATGAGAATTAAAAAGGTTCGAGCCTTTGAGTAAAGGTAAGGTTATAAAGTTGTGGGTCATCATATAGAAGAATTTTATTATAATTTGAACATTTCAATATACCAAGAAGTGTTCCGTGAACCTTGAAAAGAACCTCATACATATGACAATTGACAAGCAGTGGCACATATCATTGAAGGATGCGATTGCGATTAATCGCATCAGAACTATTGCAAAGGAATTAATCGCATCAGAGTGAAAGCAGAACATCAAAACATACCATTGAAAGTTGCGATTGTGATTAATTGCATCAGAACTATCGTAATCGCAATCAGAAGTATTCAGAGGAGATTTATAGCATCGGGGAATAATAAAAGTTCGGCAAGTGGGCCCGGAAGGGTGTTGTCTATGTTAAAAGGGTTTGTTATTATATCACTGAGAGTTATTTGGGTTATATTTTAATATATGTATTGGGGCCGAGACTTATATTTCCAGTTAGCAAGGTCATATGCTTTGAATTCCATTCATAAATGAGTTGATATGTCTTGAACCATAGAAATTGTGAGTAGAAGAAAAAGCCTCCGAAATTGAAAATAACATTGGTCAGGTTTTATTAAAAGAACATCGTATATTCTTGAGGGTTTATAACCTTATTAAAGGAAAGTTCCACACAGTATTGAAATTGTCAATTGAGATTATTGTGAGTTGACCAGATTGTGCATTATATTGGAGGCAAAATTTGGGATGCATTTTATATGCACAGAGAGAGAGAGAAAATGTGAGTTTGATAAGTAGGCATGCCATCATATTACATGCTGGTGTTTGGGTCTAAATCAAAGTCAGTTTTAATACATGCGTGGGTGCGTTGGACACGCCAGAGCCAAAGATTGTGCATTAAAGCTTCAACATTAATTTAAACTACCAGATCTGAAGGAAAAGCAGGGGTACATGCATAGAAAGCTGGAGAATATGCAGAACTACAAAAGAAAATGAACAGTGTATGCAGAACAGTTACATGACAGCTGCAGATACACAATTGCAGTGAATAGCAGAGGTATGCAGAACAGTTACCTGACAGAAGCAGAAAAGATAAAACCAACAAGCCAAGTGCTGGCAAGTCTCCGGAGGAAAACAAAAATCCCACTGTAATCTTGAAATTAGTACATATTGCTATATTTTTCTGAATGAGTTCGACAAAGAAAAGAGAAGGCAGAAGGAAAAGAGTCAAGGCTATTCAATTCGAATTCCCTATGAGTCATGTGATGAAATCTATAAACGATATCACATTGATATGCATAGAGAGGTTAGAGAATGCAGAAATGAAGTTGTGAGGCAGAGAAGAAGGAGGAGCTGATAGAGAATCTGAGAAAATGCAGAGATGATGCAGGTTAGATATGAAGGCTGGTGCATAGCAGTGAAGATGGTACAAAATAGAGCTGATATCCAAGGTAAATCAGCAAGTGTTTTCTTTTGAAAGAGTAAGGAAGTTGGAGCTTCCCTATAAAGTTGTAGCTTGATAGATGTCAGTTGTAGCTGACTGAGGTAGGAGCCTCCTGTAGGTTGGTGCCTACAGAAAATCAGTGGTGAGAGGGAGTTGGAGCTTGCCTTTACATCACAACAATAATAAGATGTGGTTTGCTCCCTTTATGGGTTTCCACTTATATCTGGTGTCTCTGTGCATGATGTCTATATGTTGATGTGGTTTATCAAATCTGATTAATAATTGTTGCTCACATATTAAGACTGTTGTTACATTAACAAATCTGCTTGATACTTGCTGCTCACAAATTAAGATTGCTCACATATTAAGTTGATCTATAAATGAAGGTGTAAATTAGTTTAAGGAAATTTTAAAAGTCCATGAATGTGTTAAACTGATTTACCCCCCCCTCTCAGTTTAACTAAGGGTTCAACAATTGGTTTCAGAGCAGGTTCCTTTGGTGCAAGCCCAATAGCTTGAAGGAGATCTAGTTGAGTCATGGACTATCAAAAGGTACCTATGTTAAATACAACAAACTTTCCTGAATGGAGAGATAAGGTTAAAAAAGGATTATTGGCTTATGAACCTGAGGTATGGAAACTTGTATGTGATGGTTACTGCACAGACTCTCCCTCGGTGCAAGAACAACATAGGAATGCCAAGGAAAAATGTGCGATATTTAACAGTCTTCATAGCAAGGATCTTGAGTTAATAATGGATTTAACCTCTGCAAAAGAAATTTGAGATAGATTGCATTTCATGCATGGATTATACACTAAGGACTGCACTGTCAAGAAGGAGAAAAGAATTAAGAAGAAGAAAAATTCATGTCAATAGGAAAATGTTCAATCAAATGAGGTACCTGCTAGTGTGAATGGAAGTAAGAACCATGAAGAAATTATAGTTGAAGAAAAAATCAAACTTGACATAGCCTTGACTGAAATAGAAAGATTGAAGAATGAAAATAAAGACCTTAAGACACTGGTGCAAATATGTGATGAGAAAGAATATGAAGATAAGAAAGAAATTGTTGGCCTAAAGATACACCTTGAAGAAGCAAAGAAACTAGAAGACACTCTGCTGCAACAAATGAGAGAGAAAAGTCTGGAATGTGAAAAATTGGAAGAAGAAATAGTGTGCCTAAGAAAGAAATTAGAAAAATCCCAAAGAGAATTATTAATGAACACACCTCAAATGAAAAGCTCTGGACAGTTGGACAAGATGCTAAATGCTCAAAGGCCACCTCTCATGAAGGCTGGGATAGGATATGAAGGAGAAACCAATAAGTCCAAGGTAGAAGATAACATGAAAATAATCTTTGTAAAGGTTGTAAAGGATAATGAAGCAGCTCAGTAGATTCCTATAGAAGTAGAAGCCAACAAGAACATGAGTTGCAGAGAAACAAACAGAAACAAGCAACAACATGAAAGAACAGAGAATGAGAAGATGAAACAATCAACTTCTAAAGGCTCATACACTCTTGATTATGAAGTAAATAAATTTGGAAGATGTCAAAGGAGGTTCTTTCGTCCTATGAAAAATAACACATGTTTTTCTTGTCATAAACTAGGACATATTGCAGCACAATGTAAGACAAGGTCTATCAACTTCAACTAGCAAAAGATGCAACAAATGAGAAGAATACCTCAAGAAAACAAATGGAAAAGACAATATTTCCCCAGGTACACAAATCGTTTCCATGGCTACTGTTATGCATGCAAAAATTTTGGACATAAATTTGTTGATTATAAATTGTATTCAATAAGGGGAATAAAATATTATACATCAGCTCAAACATACCTTGGCAAAGTAAGATGTTATGTATGCCTCAAGCTTGGTCACAAAGAAAAATAATGTAATCTTCCATATACATTCAAGAACTATAGACAGAGGATGGAATCAAAACAGATCAATCAAAACTATGAATAAAAAAGAAAAGCAGACATTAGCAAACTCAATAAAAAGGGAAGAAAAGAGGGGAGCCTATTATCTGTTTCTACATAATAAACCCAGTATAGTCTCAGGGGAGCTTCTTATAAAACAGCAAATATCCAACCAAGATAAATATGAAGCAACATCCTGGTGGGGAGAGTAAATTACAACAGTTCCACAAAGTAGTTTTATTGTGGGCATCTGAATGAAGAGAACAACTGTAAGATCAGGAAGGCAAAAGAAAATTCCTCTAACAGAGAACTATAGAGGAAGAAGATTATTTAGCTGACAGATTGATGAAAGAAGAGAAGGCAGCAAGCAACCATGGTAGTAGAGAGAACATTAGCCATGAACTTGTAGAACCAACAGTGAATCACATTAAGAAGGATGTGTAAGAGAAGTGTCTATCATCATTATGTCATTACATATTTCATATATGAAAAGTCCCCTTTGAGGAATGCAGCTAAGTGAGTGATAAACCTCTGAGTGATCTGCCCATGAATATTCCAAGCAAAGAAATTGAAGATGTCTTCCTGAAGTTCATTATGTTAAAACAGTTGAATTGCATGTAAAGCAACAATGATTATGGAGCAGTCCTAGAAAAGAAAATGCAGTGACATTCCTTTGAACAGAATGGCAAAATAAGCAAATGGTTAAATATGCCAAGATCAAATTCAGGATATTGATGACTGTTGGCATGAACAATGGAAAGCTCAATAGTAGAATTTATGAAGGATGTATCAATTATGGGTTAATGTGCAAGCTAAAGTGAAATCTCTGCATGATTTATCAAAGTAGTATCAATTGGTATTTAGGTACAAGCAACATGCCTATCAATAGAATACCATGTGTTATAAGTGGAGCAGTAGTATGGTACAGGTCCTCGGGATCAAGGGATTATGGCAAAAGTACACCAAGTTAGTATCCCAGAGTTATCTGCATTATTCAAGCATGAAAAGGTCAATTATAGAGCTAAAGGATTAGTGTTGTCTTTTGAAACATTATATTGAGCATTGAAGCAATATCTTTTTCTATATATTTGCATGCCTTCTTGAAGTCAGTACATATATATCAAGCCTCTCTCTTGAAATATTTCATAACACCATGTGAAGTCTGTTTACAGAGATATTAATTAAACATCTTGAATTTTCTTTTGTGGAAGATCATCATGACTGAATAGTTAAAGTATCCGAAGTTTGAAGGACTAGTTGTGATTACCATTGAAGCTCAAAAGTTCTTTATTAATTCATCCAAATCCTACTTCAGCATAAAGGATTTGCTGGTAATTCACCTTTAAAGAGAGATTGATTACTGACATACATACCCCATTATGTCATAAATAAAACTGCATGGTTGATAAGTGAGACTAACCAATACATTGAAGGGTTTGTTTTTGAAAGTACATTGTACAAGAAGTAAAGTCATTTGGTCTTTTAGATTGAAAGATATCATCTAATATCACAATAAATTGTAAACTCTGACTAGATTCATTGATCACATCAATAACAAGGACCTGTAGCTATTAAGTGTAATATCATTATCAGCGTTCTAGCTCATATCATCACCAACAGGCAAGAAAAGTGAACCACAGAAATAAAAGATATACTGGCTTCATCACAGTTTAATAGATGTGTACTGTAGATGTGCATTGCAGAAAAAGACTTACTCCATCTACAACCTTCCTCAATAGATATGCATCACTGATGAAGATTATAATATAGACTGAAGTATAGCTGAAGCAAGCTTGATATGTCACATGATGCATTCACAATCTTTAAGGTTTGATCCAATAATGCATTTATGATTAGATAAGGCTGGTACAATATGTTCGATGAAGTGTCATTATCTTCACTTTCAGCTTTATACTAGTAGAAGGAGACTATGCTTTGGGATTGTATTAACTTACAGTGTCTATTCAAGTTCAATAATCCTCAAAAGTGTTCTCTCAACAACTCTTGTACACCAGTTTGGAGCAGCAGGGTACAAAGTCAGAAGAAGAAGGCCTAAACACATCTCTGATAGAGGAAATGAAGAGATAAAAAACACACTAGGAAATGTGCAACCCTTTGCCATTGATGTCAAAGGGGGAGGAAAAGAAAGCAAAAGAAGAGTATTGGTGGAGTATTGCCATCAATGCCAAAAGGGGAGACTCTTAGAAATGTTGTCTTTGATGGAAAAGGAGATGGAAAAGGAGGAGCACCTAAAACAACAAGAAGGAAAAGAGAGAAGCAAAGTAGCAGAGAGGCAGAGGCAGCAGAGAGGTACCAGAGGCAGTAAAAGAGAGCAGCAGAGTTAGAAAAAGAAGCAGAGACAGTATCAGTATTTTTGAACTCAAATGCTGTGTGAAAATATAATGGGGGTTCTGCATATAATCGAAGAAAACCCATATAATTGCTGAGACAAGGTTGAATATTCATTTGTGTAAATTTTGTGAGTAGATCTATGCTACTTGTGAAGTTTCCACAGACTTTGAATTAAGTCTAAATTTGGCTGTATGTGTTAAAACAGAGAAAGGAACCTTTATAAGGCTTTTAAGGTAGAAATGAAAGAGAAATTCTCTGTAAACAGAGTAAGAGGTCAAACACTCATTCGGGGTTTATGGTAATTGAGCTTATATGTATAAATGAGGAATTTTTTCTAAATTCTGTATGAAACTTATATGCATTCTTGGTCGAACTCTGTGTGAGAAATAATTGAGTTCCTGTGGCAGTTGTGAAACTCTGTGTTTTGATGAAATGCACTGGAGCATAGGATTGTGGAGATCATGTAATGAAATTGAACCAATTATTCAAGTGCGGGACTGAGAAGGCGCTATTGGCAAGAATACTCAATTTCGATGAGGATATGAACTCTGATTACATTGCAGAGTTCGAAGTCAAAAAAAAAAGGGGAGATCGATGGTGCAAAGGGAATCAGGTCTGTTTGGAGACCTATTCTGATCCAACGAGGAATTGGGGTTTAAGGGAATCATTGCGGATTAATTGAATGGAACAGTCCTTTCAGTAAATCAAGGATCGATGGAGTTGAGATTATCATGGGCAACGAAATGAATTAGAACGGGGGCGCACAGTCCTTAATTAAAAGAGTAGATTTGTATTAGTTGAAGGGCGGAACGAGAAGTTATTAGTCCATTGGATCTGTTCGAACCGAAATATTGAACCAGGTATGCAAGAGTGCAGTGTTAAATGTTACAAGTGGAACGTTGAATGGAGAGGTGGAACCGTGAAGCATAAACATGTGGAGGTGTTGTGTTATAATGTTGAGAAAGAAAGAGGAAACATGAGCGAGAGCAGGAATTCCTTGTAATAAGACGTAAAATGAACGGTGCATAGCGAAAGGCATGAATAGTGAAACCAGAGTTTTGGAAACAACCAGTATCGCGTTATTCAAAAGTGGTAAGCAAAAACGCTAAAAAAAAAACGCGATGCCACAAACTGGATGCCACGTGTCCTAAGGTGGTTTTCTAAAACCATTTCCATCGTGCGTTTTTGAGAAGTTAAGGTTCGTGCATCTAATTTGCGTGATATTGCATGAGGACCATATGATGAGGGTTTAATTGGAGGTTGGAGCGCGATAAGATATGCGCCGTTGGATGTGAATGGAAAATGGATTGCTGTGAACAACCACATATATATGTTAGAGCTGTGGGACCCAGAATCTAAATACGATTCGGCGTTGGGTTTTTAAAACCAATTATGAGTTCAAATAAAGTCGCATACGAGAATTATAAGTCGAACATTTCAATATACCAAGAAGTGTTCCGTGAACCTTGAAAAGAACCTCATACATATGAAAATTGACAAGCAGTGGCACATATCATTGAAGGATGTGATTGCGATTAATCACATCGGAACTATTGCAAAGGAATTAATCGCATCAGATTAAAAGAAGAACATCAGAACATACCATTGAAAGTTGCGATTGCAATTAATCGCATTAGAACTATCGTAATCGCAATCGGAAGTATTCAGAGGCTATTTATCGCATCGGGGAATAAGAAAAGTTCGGAAAGTGGGCCTGGAAGGGTGTTGTCTATGTTAAAAGGGTCTGTTATTATATCGCCGAGAGTTATTTGGGTTATATGTTAATATATGTAGTGGGGCCGAGACTTATATTGTCGGTTAGCAAGGTCATATGCTTTGACTTCCATTCATAAATGAGTTGATATGTCTTGAACCATAGAAATTGTGAGTAGAAGAAAAAGCCTCCGAAATTGAAAAGAACATTGGTTAGGTTTTATTAAAAGAAAATCGTATATTCTTGAGGGTTTATAACCTTATTAAAGGAAAGTTCCACACTGTATTGAAATTGTCAATTGAGATTATTGTGAGTTTCCCAGATTGTGCATTATATTGGAGGCAAAATTTGGGATGCATTTTATATGCAGAGAGAGAGAGAAAATGTGAGTTTGATAAGTAGGCATGCCATCATATTACATGCTGGTGTTTGGGTCTAAATTAAAGTCAGTTTTAATACATGCGTGGGTGCGTTGAACAAGCCAGAGCCAAAGATTGTGCATTAAAGCTTCAACATTAATTTAAACTACCAGATTTGAAGAAAAAGCAGGGGTACATGCATAGAAAGCCGAAGAATATGCAGAACTGAAAAAGATAATGAATAGAGTATGCAGAATAGTTACATGATAGCTACAGATACACAATTGCTGTGAATAGCTGAGGTACGCAGAACAGTTACTTGACAGCAGCAGAAAAGACAAAACCAGCAAGCCAAGTGTTGGAAAGAATACTGAGTGAAATTGATATAAGTAACTGAAAAAAAATGAATGTATATGTTTTAATTGATTTTATATTGCTTGTGATGCATTGGCAAGTCTCCGGAGGAAAAAAAAAATCCCACTGTAATCTTGAAATTAGTACATATTGCTATATTTTTTTGAATGAGCTGGACAAAGAAAAGAGAAGGCAGAAGGAAAAGAGTCAGGGCTATTCACTTCGAATTCCCTGTGAGTCATGTGATGAACTCTATAAACGATATCACATTGATATGCATAGAGAGGTTAGAGACTGTAGAAATGAAGCAATGAGGCAAAGAAGAAGGAGAAGCTGATAGAGAATCTGAAAAAATGCAGAGATGATGCAGGGCAGATATGAAGGCTGGTGCACAGTAGTGAAGATGGTACATAACAGAGATGATATCCAAGGTAAATCAGCAAGTGTTTTATTTTTGAAAGAGTAAGGAAGTTGGAGCTTTCCTATCAAGTTGTAGCTTGATAGATGTCAGTTGTAGCTGACTGAGGTTGGAGCCTCCTGTAGGTTGGTGCCTGCAGAAAATCAGTGGTGAGAGGGAGTTGGAGCTTGCCTTTGCATCACAACAATAATAAGATGTGGTTTTCTCCCTTTATGGGTTTCCACTTATATCTGGTGTCTCTATGCATGATGTCTATGTGTTGATGTGGTTTATCTAATCTTCTTAATACTTGTTGCTCACATATTAAAACTGTTGTTATATTAACAAATCTACTTGATACTTCTTGCTCCTGATAGATTGCTCTCGCATGTTAAATAATTTGATCTTGAAATGGGAAAGATAATTAGTTTGGAAGGTTTAAGATTAAGATAGGTAATCTAATTCCCTCCTCTCGAGTCTATTTAAAAAAGGGATTAACAGAGGCAATGTTGAATAACGGGTCCACGCCTACCTGCAACGGAAAACCTGCGAATGCTTTTTAAACCTTGAACCCGTCCCCATTTCACCTTTCTGTTGCACAATTCTCTGCAAGTTATTTTTAATTTTGAGGTTTTGTTGTGCGCAATCAAGTTATCCAACTAATAAAACCTATGATCGAGCACCAATGTCTCCTTTCCTTCTCCTGATCAGTTACAGACCTGCAAACAATCCTGGTAAACCATTCATCTTCCTCATCCCATATTTTGCTAAAATTCTTCATTGATAAAGATGCCTAGGCTAAGAAGAAAAAAAAAGAGGACTCTCTCAACCCCTTGGTTCATCCTCTAGTTGATCTAGACCACATCCCCTTAGCTAATTGAGACTATAAAATCTTCGAGACATAGTGTAAGTTTGAACTCTTCAAGCTCTACTGTTGGCTCGAAGACAAGTTTATTGATAAAATAGATGAAATTGTACACTAGGAGTCCAATTTCCCTCTCTATATTTTTCCCAAACTTTCCATTCTCCAGAATTCACGAGAAGATTCCAAGCCTGTTATGTCCCTAATCAAAGAGAAATTATAGCCCCTACTGATGAAATTCTCTTCACCATACTGCCGAAGGCATAGATCAGATGATGTAGGCCCCCTCTGTGGAAAATAGTACCCCATTCTCCATATAATCCTTGATAGAAATATACCAGAAACTTTATTCACTACAAGGAAAAGACCCTCTAACGAAGGTTATAAAGGAGGTTTTTAGTGTTATAAAATAGGCCAAAATTGTCAAAAAATATTTTCTAGAACATCCGTTTTTGGTAATAGAGGTTTTGGTAGATATTTTAACGGAATTTCAACATAACTAAAAATCCTGGGTGGCCGGAGTTCATTACGGATGTTATTTTCATCAGTGCGCTACTAAGGTGTCAACGCACCAGTGTGTGTCATATAGACGGTCGGCTCGAGGCGGTCGAAGATGCATGCATCGGTACATAAAGGTCTAAAACCGCACTGGGCGCACTGTAGGTGATACAATGCACAGGGCTGTTCTAATTGGTATTGGGATTTGTGCGGTGCCCATATGTTGTCTCAACGCACTGGTATGTAGTATTATAGAAACGCAAAAAAAGGAGTATTAGAAAAACACACCGATTGTTCTTATTCGTATTGGTATTTATGCGGTGCCCATAGGTCATACAAATGCACCGGTGCGTAGTCTCAGATAAACGCATCGGTGCACATTATCGCACAAACGCACCGAGATTTATAATTGGTATTGGTATTTATGTGGTGCCCATAGGTCATAGAAACACTCTCGTGCGCTGTATCATACAAGCACACTGGTGTATAGTAACTGACATGCACCAGTGTTCATTTTTTATTTTATAGAAGCATCGATCTATGACAGTGCAATTATTGTGATTTTTAAAAATTAATTATTCATCAAAAGTCGACATATCATTTTTTCCACAAGAAAAATTGTAGCTTCTATTAATAAAAATAAAGCTTGCATGTTGTATATGATAAGTGCATATGCAGATTAGCAGTGAAGCTGTTAATAGATATCAGTAATGTAGCGAAAAAAAAATATACATTCGGTAAGTGCCTAATAAATACATGTTGTGGGACAATAATTAGTATTATGTGAGATATATACATCAATGATAGATATAAAAAAAAAAAAAACAAAAAATCAGCTGCATCCTCTAATGGGGGTTCAACCCCATCTAATGATCAATAAAAAAAGGTCAATGAAAATAATGATAATATGCATGATCATTCTCCTCCTGAATCTCCATGCAAGCAGTCAATAAGTGTGATTCCTCCTTGGAAAGGAGGTCAGAAATTGTGTTCCACTCCCAGTATCTAGAGAGAGTCTAGAGTAAGTAGCAGTAGTCATAAAATTGAGTGACTCTATGAGGGGCAGCCACATTCGCCTGTGAAAAGTTCACATGCGAAGAGGGAGCAGTAGCCAAGAGGGGTCCGGATAGATGTGCCTGCCGTTGCAGTGAGATCAAAACCAGTTAAATATGCTGCAAATTACCCCGAGTGCTCGTACTAGATGCTTGTCCATTTAATGGACAATCTTTAAAAACATGTCCAAATTTATGACAACGGTGACATCGGAAAGGAACCCCTTCATAATCCAGTAACTGAGTTCGGGAGGAGTTGCACCATTGAATATTGATGAATTCTTCTATTCCTTCCCTTATATCTAGTTGTACAAGAATGTGAGCATATGCCATATTACTCGATTCAATATATGAGCTATCATGGTCCAAGTATGTGCCCAGAAAGTTACCAATATTAGTGAATATCTAATCATTCCGTAAGTGAAGCGGAAGGTCAGGAAGATGAACCCAAATAGGTCTCGCTCCCAATGGTTCATGATCAGGATCGAATAAGGGATTCCAACGCTTCAAAAACACTAGAGCCATATCAGTGTGCTAGAATTGAGTTAAAAGCAGATTAGTAGCGTCCCTGTTAGAGAAACGGAGGGCAAACCATCCCTTCGCAAGAGTATGAATGATGGGGAGCTCATGTAAAAGACCACCCCATATCTCTTGTACCCACTGTGTCAGTATTTTAACCCCATAATTCCTGCCATGAACACGCCCCACCACAAATTTATTCACTATACCCACAATATTAGCCATGTGAACGCCAATGCCAAGGGTGAGGATGCTTCTACGCTTACAAGCTCGCACACATTTCGTTCGATGGGGGGCACGAGGGGGAAGTCCAGGAGGTAGGGGAGTGGATGCGGTGAGTGGAGGAGATGATGAGGAGTCAGGAGGGGGATTAGGGGAGTCAGGTGGGGGGATGAAAAAGCGGGCAGATAGGCGCGGGAGGGGGTAGTAGCAGGGTTGTGAGTGGCATTGGGATGAAGGGGAGTAGGGGAAGAGAGAGGCGGGGGGAGGGAAGTAGTGTGAGGGGGGGGATGAGGTGGTAGTGAGCAGAGGTGTTGGAGCGAGGGAACTAGGGTAGCTGTAAGAGGGAGAGACTATGAGAGAAAGGCTAATGAAGAAGGGGACAAAGGACGAAGGTCTAGGGAGGAGATAAGGTCCAGGTCAGCAGCCAAGAGGATAACAAGGGAGCTGTGGGTAAGGTATGGGGCCAGAAAAGAGTCAAGTGCAGGGAAGGAATGAACAGGTGAGGATGCAGAAGGAGAGAAGCCAGATAAAGCAGGGCAAGTAAAAGGAGAGGATGTGGGGTGGGAAACATACATACTAGATGAAAAGCAATGTGCAAGGGTCCAAATTTCAACCTGGGCATATCGGTCCTTCGAGTAATCGACCAACTGCTCATCCTGGGCCCCCTCTATCGTTATCCCCAAGAAAAATTCCCTTAATGCCGGAAACAAACCGTCAGTCAGAAAAACGGTCATAGGAATCTTGTAGAATAATGGTATGGAAGATCACTAGAGGAAAAACGACAGGTGTTGATGGAGGATAGAGCACTGACAGTTGTAGGGCTATGATGCAAGAGTGGGCCGAGAAAACCATGTGTTCACTGATGGAAGCAGTAGACGCGGTCGGGTAATCGGACAGGGAGCCAGTCAAAAGTTTGAAATTTGAATAGCGTGCCACAGATGTATGAAACAGTGTGGCCCCATATGGAATCGACTACATTAAAGCCCGCAGTGTTCAGCCATCAAAACACCATGGTCGCGCATAGACCACCGCCATGCTAGGTTGGAGAAAGGGTTGTTGCGGGTGTCGACGGAACCCTAGTCAAAAGTCGGCACATCTTATAACAATATTCATATTAATTAAATTTTTATTAATGCATTTGAATGTGATGTTTGGATTAATTTGTTATATCATATCATAATTATTTTGATTTTTTTAAATTCATTATTCATCAAAAGATGATAGATATATATTTTTTTTCCAAGGAAAAAATCAACAACATTTTAATAATGAAAATGAAAAGTTACATTTATTAGATGCAATTAAGCATTCAAAAAGTGCCCATAGGGCCGGTGTGCTCAGGCACACAACTCAACGTAGCAAGGCTACCCGAGAAATGAAAAGAAAAAAGTGGGAAAGGGAAATAAAAATAAAAAGTAAAATTACAAAGGGTGTAGGTTAACGAAACCCACAACTAAGATTACACAATGGCAGAAACACTGGACTTGTCTTTTTTGCCATTTTTCTTTTGAAATTTTTGCCAGCCATCCAGTGAAGAAGCAGAGGGGATAATTGCCAACTCCAAGCCGATAGAGAGATGGAAATATTTTTCGGAATCAAAACTCTCAGATTCATGTGCGCACTTGGTGCCCACCACACCTCGCTCACCATCCTGTTCATCCTGTTGGGGATCGATGCTTGTAGGAGTAGATGTATTCTCATCATTTTCCTATTTTTTTTCCATCTTTCCTACTACGTTCTCCTGTGTTTCTTGCTGATTTTATGTTTCTGTTTGCATCTGATTTTCTTTTCTTTCTTCTTCCTCTTCGTCTAACAGTGGTACAACGGGAAATTGCCAGCCTTTCTTCTTTTGTTGCTTCTTCATTTTTTTTCTTTGATAGTGTGCAAGTGTTTTTTAAGTTCCCCGTTTGATGGCATACCCTACATCTAAAGGCCGTATTTTCGAAATCTATTGTTTGTGACCACTTGTCTTTATGTGTTATGTGACTGTAGTCTGGTAGGCTTTTGCTTAAATCCATTTCCACACAGATCCATGCAAAGGTGAAGATCCCTATTTCCATTTTATCTCAGTCCAGCTTTATGAACCTTCCTAGAGAGTTCCCAATATTTTCTAGGACCTGATGGTGCCAAAAAGGGAGCGGCAGATTGTGTAATCTCACCCAAACAAGCATTTTAGTGACCGCCATTGAAATTGCATAAAAACCAAGAAACCATGGGGTAAAAAGTAGGCCAGCTCTTCCCCAAAACCATGGTCCATCCATAGAGTCAAAACTATAGTGCTCTGTACTGTGAAATTGAACCATGAAAATTCGTAGTTTCTGGTCCAGTTTTGGAGTATTCATGTAGTCAGCTCTTCAGGTTTTGGCCAGTATCCATTAAAACGACAGATAACTGCTATTACCTGTAGTGCCTCAAATAGCTCCGTTACCTATGGTATTTCTACTTTCATATCGGGGATGTTCTCTATATTTTCTACAATATATGGTCCTGTTAATGATAGGTATGGAGTTTATTTTTTCCACTATGTGGAGGATTTCCCTCTCAAGATATATTTGAAAGAGGGCATTCCCTTTCCTGTTGTTGCTGATCTAGTGGATGTTGTTGCCCGTGGAACACCACCTCTGAGTCTTAAGTTCAGAAAAATGGTGGAGTTTCTTTGAATTTGGTATTTTTTTACTTGAAGTATTTCCTACAGTGCTTTCCCTGCGAATATCAGGCTTTGTTTTTGGGTTGGGATGCCTGTAGCAGCCTAGATTTTTTTGTTTCAGCTCTAATACATGCTCCGAGTCCCGAAACCATATAATAATGGTCTTCCCCTCTGTATTTTTAATGAATAATTTGAACTGGGGCGTCACGGCATGCTTCCCTCCTCCAGGAGCACAAATTGGGCTAAGATCGCATAACCCACACTGGTATCAATCACCAACAAGAGAAGGGCCTAAGCCAAGGGCAACAAGCCAACATATATCTCTGTCTGTGAGGAGGGTCATACTCTACTCCAAGGCAACAACAGAAGAAAAAAGAAGATGGCTGACCCCCAGGTCTCATTCCCCAATGGGAAACCATCAATCACTGAAACCCAAAAAATTAATTGAATAAATGATAAGGATTTGGAGAATACCAAGTAGATATTACATGATACCCGAAAATAGTAGGCTGCAAGGCTCTGTGCCAGTGAGGAAAATACCATTTGTCGGAGGGAGTCCAGAACCAGGGAGAAACCTCCTTCGACCACCATGTCACTCGGTCTTCTTTCGTCATGTATAGTGGGAGCAGAACCTGGGAACATAATTAACCTCAACTGTAGCTGGAGGCCCTTGCCTCTGTTAGCCCCGCCATTACCCTTTTCCTCCTTCAACATCGAAGATAATACTTGCCAAAACAGTGGTCGATTGAGTGCAATATGCCCGTCCTCCGAATATTGTAGAAACCTTTGTGTCGGTGACAAAAGATCTCTTTTGCAGGGTTGGAGAATCTCCACACCCGCCGTCGCTACCCTCTGTTGGCCTCCAACACTGAGAAATAGACCATCACAATCTGTTGATGGCAGTCGTTGCTCCCCAGAAGAAGCCGAAGCCCATCCCCCAAAGCATCCCAGTTGCAGTCGTCCGCCGCCTCGCCCTAAAGCCCTAGACCTGGGAGCCTTCTGTAGCGTAACATTATTTCCTCTTTTCCACCACTAGATCAGACGACACATATCTTATAAAAATATTCATATCAATTAAATTTTTAATCATCCATAAATTTAATCAGTGGTGTTACTTTTCACAACGACAATGGAGAACGCAATAGAAGAAATTATAAAATATTTTATTATATATATATATATATATATATATATATATATATATATATATATATATATATATATATATATAAGACAGTCTTTGTCATACAAAATGGGACAATTATTGGTATCCCTTTGTCTTTCAATTGGGACACTATGTCCATTAAATTAAACAAAATGTCTAATTTCATAGACAAATATTTCAAAAAATACAATGCCTTGATTTGATATCCAAACATAATGATCATCATTCTTCGCTTGAACTACTGTCACTGCTCGATTTACTTCCATGGCTTGGGTTAGTTCTAGGAATGTTTTGTTCACGGTGTTGATTTTTTTCTTCTTCTTCACCTTCCATCTACAAACATAAAAATAAACTGCAATGAGTGTATATACATTGGTGATAATAACGAAAATTACAATATTAAATAATATACATCAATGTAAATATAAAGAAATGACGTACCATAGCACCAATTGACTCATGAACTATACACATTCTTTCAAAACCATGTAGTATGCCATCTTTCGAGGTTTCATCTGTTGGCACAGTTCCATACTTTGTTTCCTGCAAGTTTTACACCCCATAACAAATCATATATTTAATATAAAATATTTTTTTGTTCTATTAATTATAGGCAGAGCTAAGTAAAACAAGATTGATAAAAGCTTACAAATTCCACAACTAATTTTTGATATGCCAACATATACTCACAACCCATATCTAACCCAATGTCAATAAATTCGTCTGATGGTTCTTCTTTGTATGTTATCACCTATTTACAGACATTCAATGATGATTTTTGTAAAACAACTTCAAATATACAAAAATGAAATCTAGTTAAGTTGTTATAAGGAAGTAACAATTACTCACAAACTTAGATATCAACCATTTTCTTCCTTGTCATCCTATTTTATGTGCTGAATGGGTTCCATTTTATTTTCTTTTCTACAAGAAAATACTTGAAAATTAATATTTAATGCTAAATTGTTTATTTATTGTACCTAATGATCGAAAAATTCAATGATTACATATTACATTTGAAGCACGTTGTTGTTGAGATGACTCCTCTTGCGATGAAATTTTTCCATTTCTTTGACCATCTCCTTGTACACATTTTTGGACATTCCTACTGGCATATTTCTGATATCATCTTGTTTATATTTTGATATTTTCATAATATTCCTGAAAATGTAACATGACAATAAACTATTTAATTTGTATATTTATATGAAAAATAAATATAACAAAAGTGATATTTATAATTAATTCTAGAAAAAACATTTAAAGAAATATTACTTTTTCGTTCCTTCTTTTTTGTTGTTGTACGTTTTTGCTATTAAAAGTCTGACATGTCTCATTGACCAATTCTGTGGAAACTCTTCATGCAGTTTAAATAAAATTTGGTTCTTGGAATCATTGGATTGATTTTTGTATTTTAAGTGGAAAGAACGTCTACACATTCATTCCACTAGATCCCTCAAACTTTTGTAAAAGTTTTTCCCCCTTTCGTTAACCTCCAAGACCAATCTAGACGAGCTAAGGAGCAATTCATTTTCATTTGCATGTTCTATTTTTTTCTTTTCTTAGAACAACATTCCTTTTCTGAGTTGTTGCTCTGTGTAGGACATTAAACATATGTGAATTAATAGATTATTTGAAACATGTTATCTAATAATTTTAAGTATATTATTAGTGAAAATTAAAAAAAAGAAACTCATATTGGATCGACAGTATTTTTTCATTCACCTGATTCATCCTTTTGCAATTTTTCCATCAAGCTTTTATGCTTTTATGCTCCTAGATCAGAAACAATCTTATCGAGCTTCGTCATTTTGTGGCTCTGCATGATACACAATAAACAATACATATTATTTAAACTTACATATAGTTCAAAAATAATATTTTTTGTAAAGAATTTACAAAGAACTTGCCTTTGTTGTTTTTCTTGATGTGTTATCAGTATTTTTGTTACTTGATCTCTTGTCAACCATTTATTTATCAATATGAAACCTGTACTATATCATTCATTAATATATTTTATAAATAAATTATAAACTTTTAAGGTAAAAAAAATAAATCAAGAAACCGGTGCACCTTTCATGGTGTATGCAATGACGTCGGTGCGTCACGGTCTTATAAACACACCGCATAAATAGTATAAAACACCGTATGATTCTCTATGTCAAAAAAGAGCACCGATGCGTTACATGTTAACCACCACACCGATTAACACAAAAAATAATAAAAATCGTCTAGTGTTAGTTTTTGTAGCATATGGTGTCGTGGAGGGGGCGGTGCGGCCTATTCTTATAAACGCCCCGCACAAACAAGAGACCACCGTATGGTGTTGTCTTTCAACTAGCAGGCCCGATGAATTATATGTTACATAGAGCACCGATTAACACAAAATAAATTTTTTTTTTTCCAAACAGTACGTGACCGGTGCGCTAGAATGAAATAGCGCACTGATGCCCTATTTTACATATGGCACATGGAATAAAAAAAATTGTTTTTAATTTTTTTTCAAACAGTATGTGCACAATGCGCTGGGATAAACCAACACATCGGTGTGCTAGGTTACATAGGTCGCGTCGATTAAAAAAATTATGTTTTTTAAAAATTGACGCAAGGGCCGACATGGATTGGGATTTGACTATGCAAGTCATCCCATGGGTTGGATGTCATAGGCCTATATATATAGAAATTCAAACCCTATAAATCTAAAATGAAAAGCCCTAATTCTGAAATCACAGAAACCAGAAGAAGCAAGGGCACAAACAAAAAGAATGAAGGGTTTAGGGTAAAAATGGATATTTGTTTGTTTGTTTGTTTCTGAAAATGAACAACAAATTTTTTTTTTTTACTTACTGCATAAAAAATACTACAGAAAATGTAAAAAAAACAATAAAATTTAATCACGAGATCATTTGAAATTCTATGCTATAGGGTTTGAATCACCAGAGGTTTAGATTCTTAATGTCTGAATAGTTTTGTTTGAACGTATTTCACTGCTCCACAGTGCTCTCATGCTCTCTTGCTCCAGGTATGTCTCATGCAAATCTTTGGCTAATTTTTTTTGCAAAAATAGTGAAATAATGAAAAAATTTTAGTATTTAAAGAATTGTTTTTTGAAAGTAGATTTTCAAAAATATTTTGCAGCCCATTTTTCAATTTATGGATTATTTTTCACTTTAAGAAAATAAAGTTGCGTTTTTTTTTTTTTTTGTGGATTTTCGTCACCGGTGCATCAATTAATAACACCTCACTGGTACATCAGTTAATAACATGCGACCAGTTCACAATAACTAAAACAACACCGGTGCGATTATCTGTACATAAGCACCAATAACAATAAGTCCATTTTTAAGGCACCGAAATTACTTTTTGGTGTGTGCACTAAAATTTATTATTGATTTTGCTCAAATTCAGGGAGAAAATATCATAATTATATGGAATGGAAAATTCTTCAAAATCCAGCTCATTCCATAATATTTCTCAAAGTCCATCACGGAGTTCTCTCTATCCATCTCGAGACGTAATATTTACTTCATATTTTATTTATGTTTTCATTATCTAATTGAATTTATGTTTTTTATCCATGTCAATTAGCTTAATAAAATTTATAATGTATACAAATTTGCAAGTTCATGCAGATTAAGAATTGAGTTCAGATGCACAAAATAATCTAACAACTCCAAAACGTCAGAAGCTATTATCAGGAGCAGCATACCGCAATGCGCATTTGGTAGATGAAAATGGACAACCACTTCACCCTGCCAATTGTAAAAATATTGCATCTTCTAGCCACAATCCCGAGACAATGATGGTAATAATAATTGTTTGGTATATTAATGTAATTATTTCAACGTCAAACAAATTAATCATGCATTGTAAATGTTCTTACTAATTGATATCATATATTTTGTACTAATCATGTTAAAATATATTTTTTGAAATTATTAGGATTCTAGTGAGGTTGAGCGACCTACCTACCATCTTCCGTTGCACCCCACAACAATGTCAAATCGAGAGAAGGATGAACTAAGAGAAAAAGTTGGAGAGGAACGATACCAATAATGGTTGAATCAACCACTGATTCAATTCCCGCTACGTATAGATTCACCAATTAGGAATGACTACAACAATAGTAGTTCTTCACAAGCTGGCAATGGAGGCAATCAAATAGAGGTTGGTATAGATGATTAATTAAGGGATACGACTTCCATGGAGACAATGTTGTTAGATGCATTCCAAAATTATGATCAACTAGGGGATGATGCTTATATCGTTGACACCTTTTTCGAAAGCCTTAAATTTGCTTTCACCACCCCTCTCTTTGGACCTGGCGGTCAGTCAAATTCTACCCAGTTGGGGACAACCATGTTACTATACAACTTGAAAGCAAAGTTTGACTTGTCAAATCCATGGTTCTCGGAAATTTTGAGGTAAGTTACCATAAAGTCCTCCCTTATATAAATTTGAGAAATATAATCACACAATGAACATTAAGAATGGTCAATTTTATGAATGTTAATAATTATATCAACATTAATGTACATTTAATATTTTGCATGATCACCAACTACAGATTATTCAAAGATAAGGTTCTTCCGAGTGATAATGTCTTGCCTGGTAGCTGCGAAGAGGCAAAGAAATTGTTGAAAATGTTGGGTGTTGAGTACATATCATATCATGCATGCCCAAATGATTGTATTCTTTATAGAGGAGAATATGCAAACAAAGGGATATGTCCTAAATGTGGGCATGACAGGTATGATAAATAAAAAAGAAGGGTAAATTGGGTAATCCTTTTAAGATATTGAGGTACATGCATATAATCCCAAGGATTCAAAGGCTCTTTCATTGCAAATAATTAGCTATGTTGCAGGGATGGCATGCCTCACACAGAAGTGAGTTGGGAGTTATGCGAATCCCAACTGATTCAATAGCCATGAAGCATATAGAGGATACATGGCCCGAAAAATTCAAGAATGAAGTACGAAGTCTACTACTCAGCATAGCGATGGATGGCGTCAACCCATATTCCATCAAGAACAAAAACTATTCTGTTTGGCATGTAGTAGTGATCAATAACAATACCCCCCCATGGTTTTCCGTGAAGAATGAACATCTTATGTTGGTTCTCATAGTCCCTAGTAGAAGAAAAGTGAAGAGTATGGATGTCTACTTACAACCACTAGTAGATGAATTGAAGGAATTATGGGATGGGATAAATGTATACGATGTATCAAGACCCATCACAACAGAGAGAAGTTTTACGTTGTATGGCATATGTGCTTACATGACACATGATTATCTAGGCTTAGGAGTTTGCTCTAGTAAATTACATGTTTATTGATTTGTTTATATACGTAACAATATTCTTTCGCATATTAGTTATTTAATTCATTGTAATTGTTTCAATCTTCATCATATTCTTTATTGTGCCATGCATATAAATTGTATACAATAATCTCATAGGTCTTGTAACAAAAGGGTATTTTGGATGTAAATGTTGTGGATCTTCTCTGAAAGCTAGATGGTCCAAGGACCTACGAAAGCCAGTGTATTATTGCTCCAGGGTATTCCTCCCAGAAGAACACCCTTACAGAAGAGTAGTATCCGCTTTCAATGGTAAATGAGAGAGAACCCAAAGGCCTCCAATAACGACACCAACTAAATGGCTTAGAGCATATGAGAGAGATAAGGAGAAGGAGTTCATAGAAATGTTCATTCAAATGGGGAGCCTATGTTCGATGATTCAGAATTCTTCGACACCTATGTTGAGAATTTGCCCATTGGGATGAAAATGAAATCTATCTTTTATAACCTCCCATATTGGGAGCATCTTAAGATTACACACTTATTAGATCCCTTGCATATATTTAAAAATGCTTCATATTCTTTATGGAGGCACATATCATCGAAACAAAGTGACACATTGGCTGTTAGGAAATATCTTATTACATTAAAAACTAAAAATAAAAATTGGCCAAGACAATTAGAAAGTACATGATCAGAGGTAAGCGCTGGTCCCTCTAATTCATGGTATTTCAAAGAAGGTGATGTCCCATGCATTTAAAAAAAATATGATCTTTCTTTGGCAAAGGAAGTTATAATGGGTGTGAGGGTGCCATATTCATACAGGTCTTCACTAAGGCATTGCTTCACCGTGGATGACCATTTTTCGGGGTTGAAATCCATTGACCATTTGAATCTTCTAAGATTACATATAATGTCAAAAGCATGATTTTGTTATTTTTTATATTAATAATTTTTATCCCATGCAGGGATCATAAAATATAACTAATTTTGTATATTATTGTACGTGTTTATAACTTTGCAGTTTCATTATCCTTTTTTCATGCGTGGTGTGTGAAACATGAATTCCCTCAAGACCTAGGACATACCATGTCTAAATTATCTACATTTGTATGTTGGATCACGTCAAAGGAGATTCATGTGGCTAGCATTCCACAGTGGCATTAAGAGATAATTGAGATTGCTTGTATGTTTAAGAAGGAATTGCCGACAAGTTTTATGGACTTGCAGGTTCATCTTCTAATTCACCTAGTAGATGAGGTTGAATTAGTTGGGGTGGTTTCTTGTCATTGGATGTTCCTCTTAGAGAGGTACATGAAGAAATTGAAAGGTTTTGTTTGACAAAGGGCAAAACCCAAGGTGTCTATGACAGAGGGGTACATATCATATGAGTCTTTCTATTATGCCAGTGAGTACATCAAGCAGATCGAAAAAAAACTAGGCGCGGTGATTTGGGACGATGAAAGGGATGAAGACAAAAGAGAAGGGGAGTTGCTCCAAACGAATGGAAAAAAGTGCTTGATAAAGAGTAAGCGACTTCTAATTTTTCAAATTTACACAAAGTAAATATTCATGTTGGACTTCGATATAATGTATATTTTGATCTCTATGTACTATATAATGTTGGTTTGATTTCATCAGCGAATGCTGTAATTGAAGCAATCAATAAATTCGTTCTTTACAATTCCGAAGCAACACAACTGTGGGTCGCATTGTACGAACAAAAGAGGATGAAATGGGATAGTGACAAGAAAGAACTTAGATGGTTGAATGGTAAAAGTGTGCCTTATCTTGATAATTTAGAAGAAAATATGCCAAAAATATGCCCCAACTGTTGGGTTGCTGACCAAGTCAGAGAGAAATACGGTGCAACCGGTCGATACTTGCGTACTGAAGAGGATGCGCTAAACGTAGGGATTGGGTGCAGCAACTCGGTAATAATCTATTTAATTTATATGTATATTTGAAACTTAATATTATTCTAGATTTATTATTTTACTATTATTTAAAATTTTACAAATTTAAAAATTTATATTTTTTAATAAAATCATTTCACATTAATACAATTCATATTTTGACATTAATACAATTAAAATTTTACAAATATTTTACATACAATTACAATTAGAATTACAATTTTACAATTTTACAATTTCACATACAATTACAATTAAAATTACAATTACAATTTTACAATTTTACATACAATTACAATCATTTCACAGTAATACAATTAAAATGTTACAAATATTTTACATACAATTAGAATTAGAATTACAATTTTACAATTTCACGTACAATTACAATCAAAATTACAATTACAATTTTAAAATTTTACATGAATTTTACAATTACAATTAAAATTTTACAATTTTATATATATTACCATTACAATTACAATTTTAGAATTTTACATACAATTACAACTTTAGAATTTTACATACAATTAGAATTAGAATTAGAATTTTACAATTTTACATATATACAATTACAATTAAAAATAATTTACAATCATTTCACAATAAATTAAATATTACAATTACAATTAAAATTTTACAAATATTTTACATACATACAATTAAAATTACAATTACAAATACAATTACAATTTTAGAATTTTACATATAATTAGAATTACAATTACAATTTTATATACAATTAGAATTACAATTACAATTTTACAATTTGTCATATATACAATTAAAATTAAAATTACAATTACAGTCATTTCACAATAAATTAAATATTACAATTACAATTACAATTAAAATTTTACAAAATTTTTACATACAATTACAATTAAAATTAAAATTACAAATACAATTACAATTTTACAATTTTACATAAAATTAAAATTAAAATTTCAATTACAATCACGACAGAATATTTAATAAATATCATGATAATTTAATATTAAATTAAATAAACATCACGATCATGATAACCATCGTACAAACATCATATTAGACTAAAAAACACATTCAAATTTGCTAACATCATCATGATCATGATCATCTAACAAAATACAATTAGCATTGTATAACATCATCACAACACAAACATCAAATATACATCTCATGTCAAATAACTGCTATCACATACACATCTATCTGCAAGTTGTACATTAAATGAACATACTTAACATGACCTAACAATATACACATCATGATGATCACCGACATGTAAATTAAGTACAACTGCAACATGAACATAAAATACATGGACTATCATGATGATCATCACGTGCTTGCTGATTTGGTACTGGTGCCTCATGTTGATCAGGATCAACTGTTGGCTGGTTGCTCATCGTGATGACTCGACATGGTCGATGGTCCAGCCTGCTCATAATCATGAGTATTGCTGGATGCTGCAGGTTGCTGACTCAACGTTACCGATAGTCCAACCTTCTCTCCATCATGACTGCTGGTCGATGCCACAGGCTGCTCATCTGGCACGATGCGAGGTGAACGATGATCACTCCCCTGATCGTGATCATCAGATGATGCATCTCTGCTCGTGGACTGTCGATGTGTTGCATCTCGACCACGCCTATAACGTTGAAGGGCCCTCCTCAACGATGTAACTAAGCTCGTAGCTCCTACGACATGTAGCATTAGGGTGAACATGTCACACAACATGCCTCTGCACATCTGTACCAGCCTAGCATCGGCTTGTGTATCTCTCATAGTGGCGGGCCTGACTCCCACCTCCACAAACAATGAACTGAGTTGGTCGCCCAAATCCATCCTCTATCTACTGTGAAGCCTATGCCTAGCAAAAGGCAGTACCAACGTACCATGAGCCGGACTAGATCTGTCTGCACCGACCTCATGATCCTCAGCATCTGCCATATCATAATCATCATCAAGATCCACACCTGGATCATTTGGTGGCGCTGGCATCTCATCGCCATCAAAATACCCAAATTCTGCAAAATATATATAAGTAGACAACAATAATTAGACAATTTCATTAAACAATTTAATAAAAACAAGTTAAAGAACATGTTATAATAAATTTAAATAAAACAATAATATTACCTCTATCATCCGGCGGCTCATCATTTGTGAAGAGGATGTTGGCACACCCTCGCCAATCCAAACCAACATAAGGACATGGGACACTAACAAAGGGATGTTCATCAACACTGGCTAGCAACTCCAGTGCATGATGCGATATCCTCCCAGAAAAATCAGATTCACCCCTCTTGGGCATCATCTGTCCCCACATGTGCATTCGTACATGCAACATTGGCCTATGAGGCTACCGAACAAAAGTAGGCCTCGTCTCTGGAAACCTCTCAAACAATAAAAATAAAAATCTCTGAAGCAAAAGGGGAGTTGACCCTCCCTTGTGCATGAGCAAGACATCTATCTAAAGCTGTACAGAACTGTCGCAAAAAATTGGCAGACCACCTCACAATTCATGGCTCTTGTACTAAAGAATCAACATAAAATAGAAGCGGGAAAATAATGCATTGCCCGTCACTGGTGTGGTGTGAAATGTTCAAAATCAATAGTGAGAGGCATCTCACCTCCTCTCTACCAATTAAGCAATACATAATTGACCTCCGGAGACCTGAAAATACGAAGGAGACAATATATCCACGCTAATGTATATCTGGGAGTACACTAACTGACTTCCTACTGCATATCCAACTGGAACCTTTGGGAACAAGGGAAAATCCACCCCTCTCCTCGATAGGCTAGTAATGAAATAAATGTCCTCCTCAGTGGGTGCGTACCACTAGTTAGGACCAACTCTAAAAGCTTGTAGGTGGGCATTCCACCTGCGGATAAGATGTCGCAGAAACACACCATGGCCCTTTAGGGATGTAGCCTCCTCATAGAACTTGAAGAGGCCTACTTTCCTTAGGAGCCCCTGGGTAGCTGTTGTAATAGGGCAAGGATATGCATCTCTCTCCCTCTCTTGTGGCTCCCACAGGCGAACCATGTCATACTGGTCCGCTTGTTGTTGTTGTTGTTCCCTCTCTTCTCTCTTTTCACGTCGCTGAATTATTGACATATTAAATACAATTTTTTTTATTAAATGAGATATGTACTCAGGAATATACATATATAATTTTTTTTGAAAAAAAATAGTCTATGCACCACAAAAAAGAGGCATGCACTGGTAACGATGCGTCTTTTTTTCGTCGCGCACCGGAGGTTGTGCACTTGCAAATTTTCAGTGCACCACCCTCCTGGCATTTTTCCAAGGTCAACGGTGTGGTGGTATAACAGAACGTACCGTTGAATATGGACCAGTGTTGGGAGGGTGGTGCGTTGACCAAACTATACATCCCGAGGCGTATAGTTGGTCAGTGCACTGCTCCTGACATCACTACATAGTCAACAGTGCGGTCGTTTACCAGGCTGCACCGTTGAAAATGTTGAATTGCAGGAATGTGATGCACTGACGAAATTACCCGCCCCGGGGCAGATATTTTTGTCAACGTACCACATTCCCACTATTCAATAGGGTCAACGGTGCAGCCGGGTAAATGATCGCATCGCACTTTTTAAAAATTTTAAAAAATCACGGTGCGTCATTTTGGTACTGCCCTGAAACCGGTGCGGATACCGTTAGCACCAATCGCGGTGCACCCTATAAATTTACAGGCAGCACTGCGACAAGTGCAATCCGAGTGGCTCGAGCGTACTGCGCCAGAATTTTCTATTTTTTCAAAAATAGGGTGAATTTTAAGCTATTTTACAGAACCAATCCGCTAAAAGGTTTAATTATGGAAAAAAAGGAAAATACCTGTACATTTGGCCGTTGAGGAGGCATATTGGCTGTAGAATTTGAAAAACTAAATTTTCACACCGATTTGAAAAATTCAAAATGGAGATGGTGGACAATGGAAAACAACAGTGCATGCAATGGGAGCACTAATGGCAGGGCACCTCACACAAGGTAAAGTTGCACTGGTGCTTGAGAGCTCTAGAGCACTGAAAAGCGAAAAGTGCAGATTTTTATCCGTAATTTTTTTATTATTATTTAACCCGTTTCTGATTCACGGGTTTTATAGGCGCACCAGTGCAGTTTCTAAAAACGGCACTGGGCTGTTTCAGTTTTGGCACGAGGTTTTAGGATGTATCGGTGTGTAATATTTGTAAAGCACCAGTGCGCTACAGTAATAAGATGCACCGGGCGGGTTTGTACTGAGCGCACTGTGTCCTGGTGTGCCAATGTTTTATGCGCACTGGTGCTGTCTCCAGTTGAACGGACCAGTGCAGTTTAGGATGATAAATGCACTGGAAGAAAAACATTTGCAAAAACCTCCACCTGCCAAATTCCTCTAGTAACCTCTGCTACAAACGAATTTCTGGGGTATTTTTATAAGGGGTTCCTTAAAAGAATCTGCTAGAGGGTCTTTTCCTTGTAGTGATTTCTTCCAGAGAGCCAAGATTTTGAACTTTACCTACCAGAAAACACCCAATTACCAAGAAAACATCCACCATATCCTTTCTCTATCTTCCCTGATCAAGAAAAACAAATTATATCTTTAATATCATGTATTTTGGATTATTATTATAGTCAGTGGGTAGATGAACCCATCTTCGGTTTGCTGTCCATATTTTCCACGATAGTAAGCCTTCTATTATCTTTAATTTTTGTCAATTTCTGGCCGATAGCATTCATGAACAATTCTTGAAGTTTCAAACTGAGGAAGTGTTCAAATATACTTCAATTTTGGTCTACGTGTTTCTATATTATTAGGGAGACAGGTTTAAATTTTCCATGAAGAAATTAGATGAAGAGAGAAACGAGCAGTTAGTCATATTCTAGACTTCTTTAGTGATGAGGGAGCAGGAAGAATTCACCTAGAAATAGAACATTGAGCAATTTATCCACCCAAAAATGAGTGTATTAAAAATTTCACCATAGCTAAGGATCAGTGAGGAGATTAACATAATCTTACATCTAACAGAAAAAACAAAGACTGGAGACTGGTGCTTGTACCAGAACTAGATCGAAATCAGAGTGTATGGGTGTGAGTTGGCACCATACAAACTGCCGAAATACCTCCCCATGAGTATTTTTTCACTGGAATACATCAGAAAAATTCTTAATTTAGATGAGATACACTTTTTGTTAGCCAAGAAGAAATCACAGTCTAGAATCAAGACATAGATTGGTTCCTTTATATGTAACAACATATCAGCAGGAGAAGAAGCAGATAAGCTTCTTAAGGAGATGAAGTTCAACCTAAGTTTGACATGTTCTTATGACCCTTTGGGTATTATTTCCAAATTGAGAGTGGAAAATAAAACTACTCCATACACTCATACCTGGAGACCTGAAATTGAGAGATACGTGAACCAGCTAACTTGGGAAAATAATACCTTGCAGGAAGCTAAGGAACAACTTGTTTTTTACACTCACTTCACAAAATCTTGTTCCTTAGGAGAAAACAACCAAAATAGAAAGAGGAGAAGAGTCACCTTCAGTGATAGACAATGCAGGGAAGGAATTCAAAATTATGTATAGGAAGAGGAAAAAATTGAATCCAAAAGAAGATGCAGAGAAAAATTCAGAACAAGAAGTGGCCTGATAGTCATGGAAACACCATCTTCCTCTCAGGTAGGTGGCAAGTTTGCTGCATCTCCCACAGTGTCACCAATATCCCAGGAGAAACAAAACACTGTCCGGACTACAAATGTTATTCAAGGCGAGAAAGAAAAGACTATTTTTGAAATATTTAGAGAAATAAAACTTAAGAATGAGATTCTTAAGAATAACACCTATACTCAGTTTTGGAAGCAGTCTTCCAGCTCATAGAGTAGGCTACTTTCAGTTTCTGATTCAGAGAGAGGAAAGATGTAGATGGCCTTCCTTAAGGCTCAAATCCCACAACCTAAATCAACATCATATTATAAGAAGACAACTTTTGAGTTTTATACTAAAGATATTCATCCGATTGACCAAATGGAGATGCATAAACAAACCGGTGAAATGATTTTATCCACTCCAACTAACACTACTATGACTGTTTCCAAATTGCAGGTTTCACTTTCTAATATTCAGTCACAGTTGAAGATGGATAATATTTATTCCCTTGCAAAAGACACCAGGATTAAATCCTTAGAGGAGTTAGTAGTGAAGATGGGTTATGATCCTGAGAACATGAAAGCTGCAGAGGAGTTGATAAAGAAAAAGAATGTTGACATTGTAGCATTGAGGAAGCAACTGATATTACAAGCCACTAAAAACCCTCTTACAAAGGATATTGAAAAATCAGAGACTCAGAAAGGTGATATGATGAAGCTAATCATGGAATAAAATGCTCAGATTAGATAGATGGAAACTGAGCTGGAGAAAATGATCAAATAAAAGGAGAAGAGTGCAAAATTTTCCATGGTTCCTCTAGATATTGTACCTCTTACAACAATTCCCACCGCATCAACTACACCTTCCACATAGTCTACTGAGGGTGTTGATGAATTGACAAAATCTGTTGAGACTTTGTCAATTCAGACAGAAGAGATTAAAAAATTGCAGGGACAGGTCAAAGCACTACAGTATTAGAAGACCAGCAGTGAAGCTTCACACCTTAGTGAAGCTGAAAAATCTCAGAGGCTGATAGAAAGGCTACAGAAACCTGAAAGAGAATCAGCTATTGGATAGACCTTGGCCCAAGCCAAGGAAATTATTTGGACTAATATTTTGAATTCTATGGCTGAAATTTGGCCATGTAATCAGATTATTTTTGAGCAGAAGGATTTACTAAAGAAAACCATAGAGGCCATTACAGAGATCAGAGAACAATCGGGTGATATGCCTACCAAAGATACAAACATCATTAAGTTCCTAAATTTAAAGAATAGTTATGATTTTGATGATTTAGGAATTGATGATAGGACAAAAACAATGTTGGAGGTAAAGAATATTTTGACTAAAAAGACTCTTATTGCTCAATTGGAGAAGTGTCAGAGTTTGAAAATAATAGTCAACAATTTTTTCACCGAGATAGAAGCTCTAAATCAAAAAGGGCTACCCAATTTGTTTATAATTAATTATAATTTAATTACTCATGAATATTACATTAAAAAACTGAAGTAGGTAGCTAGAGATAGTTCTAAGTTTGAAAATATAAAATGCAACATGTCAGGTAGAGCTTTCTTAGAAGCAATGGGGAATGATTTCTTTATCCAACATGATTTTTTTTTGTAAGGGAAACATTTTCAAAGTATACTATTGTTGATGAAATTTACCAGAAGGTAACTAAATTAACCATTCCAGATGAAGACAGATGGGACAAACTTTCTGTGTTACTAGACTGATTGGTAATTCGAATGTAGTAAAAGGATATTCTAGTACATTAAACAACACATTAGCTAGCACAACACAGAAAAAGGCCAATTTATCAACAAACTCCTCCAAAGCAAAGCCACATCTCCACGCAATTGTCCAGCTAGCCTATTACTCTGTAGAGATCGATAATCTTGTTTAGAATAGTACTAAATAAACATTTTCTGTTGAGACAATGATTTTGTAATGATTTTGTAACTATTGTATAAATACTTCACATTTTGAAGCATTCTAGGTTGATTGTTGAATATAATTTTCTCCAATTTATTGTAATTTTTTGGTTGCTAGACTCAGCAATAATACAAGGACATTCTTCACAGGATTCATGTGGTCTACGAATTGGTGATGTGTTTCTCTTGTTAATGTGTGTATTCATTGTTTTCTCTCACTGTTATTTCTTAAAAGATTAATTACATTACAAAAATGGTGACGAATAGGATTTGTTGAAATATGCCCTCTATTATGGATGTAGGTAATTTCTGTGTTTCCCGCTGAAGTCAAATAAAGAAATTCTTAATTTCTCCTTAGTTTCTACTGAACCTTTTCATTTCTTCTGTTTCATATCATTTAAAAATTCTGAAAGATCCAACTAGTGCAACCTAGCTTACCTTGTGAAACTTCTTCAAAGTTTGATGCAAATATAGTTAATTTCTAGACTCAATAGCCCAATGGAGTTATAAATATTTCAATCAACCAAAAAAATCCAATCAAATCACAAACAAACAAACAATTTGCACAGTCATAACTAGTGTAAAATTTACATAAAACAAAGTTAAATTTTACAGAGAGATCCCTCTCTGAAGCTAGCAGGGCTAGATCATAGCTTCCAAAGTGGTTTTGATGTTGTCCTCTATGTTTACTCTCACAATCTCATAAATTACACAATGATAACATAACCCATGGATTCCTATAGGATGAGGATGAATAGGAACAACATTCTTAGTTGGGAAGTAGTAACAATTTGATAATATGTTTTAAAATTGAACCAAGTGAAGAAGATTCCATTGTTGAACCTGGTAGACATGGAATTTAGGTAATTGAGACTAGGGGAAAAATAAATTATATCTATGAATATTCAATATGGGGGAGTGAAGTAGTGATTCAATCGAGAAGAAAATTATCTTAAAAATATGTTTTTTATTATTTTAATTAAACAATAGAGTTAAAACTCTTATTTATTTATTTAATCTTTATATATATATATATATATATATCCATTTTAATAATAAAAAAAATTATTTCATGACATAAATTAATTTATTGATAATAAATATCATTGTATTAAAGATTTATTTTCGAAGCGTAAAAATTTATAATATAAATTATTAATTACAAAAATTACTATTAGTAATATTAAGTCATGATGATTTCAAGTTATGAAACTTTTGAATGATTAAATAATATGGATTTACTATGATATGATAAATAATTGGGTCAAATATGCTTTGAGGACATTGCTTCTCAAAAAGAGGAGGAAGAACGATCATATTTTCCTTTCATCTAGGGAAGATATTTTGGGTACAATATAAAATCCATAGAAAATTGGGATATTTAACCTCCTTTAAAGTGTTTATAGGATACAATCATGCAGTCAACACTTAAATGAAATGAAATAGAAATAGACATGTTTCTTAATTCCTTAGTTAACTAGGATTGGGGGGAATTATATTGTTGAATCCTAGAATGTGAGAATGATTGGACTAAGCTACTAATTAGAGTATTAAAATATGAGTAGATAAAGTATAATAAAATGGATATCATTGGTTTTAACAACATTACATATTAAAGAGTGGAGGAAAATAACACAACATTGAAACATTAATTTTAACAACATGTATATTTTTGTATAGTAATTCATGGCATTTAGAAATACCATATGTTAAGGAGAAGAAGCAACTTATAATTAGACTAAAATGGGGGATGACACCCTTTTATATGCTCCCTATAGCATGAGGGTTTTTATAAAGGTATACATGTATTGTGTTAGCGCAGTTCTTTGCGAAGTCATGAGTCCATTTTATTTTTTGTTTTGTTTTTAGGAGTAGGTTTTGTAAATTTAAAAAAAAAATTGGTCGCTACTGAAATTTACGACAATGCCTTTTTTAGCCATTTTTGGACAGTTTGTTTTAATTCTGTTTCTTTCTGTTTTTGTTTAATCCAATGCTACTAAAAATTATAGTAACTCCCACTATTTTTAAAAAAATAAAAGAAAAAGTGCATCTGTTTTGTGTTAAGCCACGCGTTTTAGTTTAAAATATTTTTATTAAGATTTAAATCATGTGATAGGATTGATATGGGTTCAGTCATGTTAATTTTCAGTCGTGGTATACGTGTAGTGTCTAGGTGTCAATCCGCAATAACAAAGCCAATCGTTGATCCCGTCTTATCTGTCAACCGAGTTGGTCTGGTTTCATGTCAAAGTACATGACTTTTGATTGAAAAATATCGTGGTTCCACATGGTTAATGAAATTACCATGTGGATGGCCATGCATAGACGTTGCCAGAAATTTTGGCCAATAAATCGACATGTAGTGGAGGTGACTTCCAGTCACAGATACACTTAGTTCAAGCCATCTGTAGCATGCCATATGAAGCTACGTAGCCAACTGAAGACCATGATTGCTATCACATCGTGCATACTACGGTCAAGGGTACTTTCCATAATGAGAATTCATTTCATGCGGTGCTTAACCATTGTAGTTTTTTTAAATCACCAAGAAAGAAGGAGGAGTATCAGTTGTGAGCTTAGCTGTTGGAGTGTAACTTAAGGGGGAGTCTTATATTTCAGACAAGATTTCAGAGGAAGACATAGCAACACCTATTAGGTGAGATCTTCTAGATTTTCCACCTATCAGAATTCAACAGACAGAGTTATTAATTTCTGAAGATGACTAAAAGAGGAGGAAAGATGAAACGAGTTGAACCACAAGGTGTTAACCTAGTAGATGCAAATTCGAATGTGAGAAGGTTGTTTGTCAAATCAAGGTCGTATTCTCTGTGGTCAAGACTAAGAAGCTCTCACTTAGGAGTAGCTCAAGAGTTTGAAAATTCTTTCAATGGACAGGAAGCCACAGTCTATGGTCTTAAATTGCAGGTATTAGTAGATTCAATTGCTGAGGCATTCAACGTTCCACCAGAAGGAGAAAGGTGGTTTAAATTTCAATTTATCACTAGAGTAGACCTCAACAGTTTTCTCAACGATGGACAGAGAGATCCCAACTGGGCCAAAGGAATTCCTAGCAGCTACCTCAAAATGAATGGGCAGAAGCTGTTAAACTCATCAAGATTTACCTCACTTATGAAAGGAGGTATGCGGTAGTGTTTCTTTATCATATGAGATTTGTTTTTCATGTTGCAGGTATGAAGACCCTCAAATTGCTATAATTTTTTCTGAAGAGTCTAAAAAAGATCTCAGTGAGGATTCAAACACATATTTCTGCTTCAGAACACAACTTTTATCATTAAGCTCTCATCAAAGTGTTAGTTGAAGAAAGTTAAGGAAAATAAATCAAACATGGGACCATTTCTTATTTTACAGGGCAGGCCAACCTGCACCTACATCTCCATCTTCACAATAACACCCTCAGCCTGCAAAAAGAACCAAGAGGAAGGCTAAGAAGGAGAATGTCCATAAAGCCAAGAGCAGAAAAGAAAATACTTCTTTAGTTAAGGTTGAGAGAAATTTGGATAAAGGAGAGAGCTCCTCAGTAAAAAAACCCAAGTCTATGAAAATGGTGCCCCCCCATTCCTCCTTTTCGTAATGTCTATAATAGAGCTCAAAGAGGAAGGTCTGCAACTGCAGATAAATATAAATCACATGAGCTACCAGAAATCCGAGAAGCAGCCATTCAATAGAAAATGCAGAAAGAGTATCAACCCACAAAGTCTGATGAAGAACTCCTCAAATATGCACAGTATGAGATCAGTAGCAAGAAAAATAAAGAGGAGGCCAAGCCTGTTGTTGGTACCATAAAAAGACATAATAGATAAAGCAACAAGTTTAGGCTCAAGTCCAAGGCTCTGCAAAATCCAAGTTTATTGACAGAGGTCATTGATATAGAAGGAAAATCTGAAGGGTTAAAGACAAAGGAATCCAAGAAGAAAGATTAAAAAAAACCCTTTACAGCAGCAAGCAGAACCCTAAAAAAGAAGAAAGATCCAAAATGGTTCAAAGGAGGAAAAGGCCATTATCAAAGAAGCAGCCACAAGAACCACAAGACAAATCAACAGAGAAAGGGGTAGCATGTTAGCATACTCAACAGTTTAGCCGAGATTCTCTTCTCTTCTTTCATTTACATCTGTCTTTTAAGTTAGATTTCAATGGGATATGGTTTTAATGTACTATGACACCTATGTAATTTCCTCTCACACTCTCATTACATCAAACAAAATAAATTCAATCTCTTGCTTTATTTATCAAATTCCTGTGTTGAGATACTGAGTAAATGCTATAGGTTATGGAAGACTCAACAATCCTTTTCACACGCTTCAGATTTGGTTGAGGTAGTATTATTAAAAAAATCAATCACTAACTCCACTACCCCTTTGATATATTCAACCTTTATCATCTTCTATAGGGCCCACAAACACTTTTGACCATATGTCAAAAATTATCGATCAATAACATCGCCACAACACCAAAGTAGTCTGAGCAGCCCGAGGAATGCAGAGCTTTTCTCATCAACACGCAAATTTGATCCCTTAACAATGATATGCATGCGAATTTAGCCTCATAGAGCTATAGTGTCTCCCATAGGTTGATCTCCATGCGACTATGGCTATAAAATTTCTCCCTTAACTCAACAAGTATGCGACTGGGAAGAGGATGGTCAAACATCAGTCAACTCATCTAAAAAACTATTGAAACTTATTCCAGAGCTTGAAAACCCTCTGTAGGACCTCTAGAAGTCTCTGAAACGTCTGCAACACTTCACCAAGTCACTGCAACAATTCCATCATCATCCCAAGTCAAACTAGGTTGACTATGATGCCAACCAATAACCAAACTAAACATATGAGCCATCAAAATTCTCCACAAACATATTTTCCATCAATATGCAACTCCTAAACTTGTCAAACATCCTCCAACACCTGCAAAACTATTTGAATAATCTACTACCACATGTAGATCCTCTCAAGGCCCAAATATATAACATCATCATCATAGGAGACCTAATCTGGGATAAGGAGACCTAATCATCAAGGCTCCTCAACTCTAAACTCTGTAGCAACCACCGATATCTGAATGCGAAAAAATTGTCATGAATACCATCATCATGGGAAGGCCTCCAAGATAGTGCGACACACCAACCTATCATCAACATCATCAGAGGGCCTCCAAACTAGTGCAACACACCATCATCCACCTATGGACCATCTACACCTCAACCATCATCTCCAAGCTAGTGCAATAGAGCATAAACCAAAAAGTCACACCTCCATGCTAGTAGACATATCAAGGATTATATACATATCATCCATACACAAACCACTTGCATCCACCTATACACATGCATAGCCAACTGACCTGCAACCCAAGCAACTAGATTGACATCAATGACAATCAACCAAACATCTGCAACATTGCATCACACATCAATGCCAACAATAAGTGCTCCAAAAAAATCTTACAATAGAACCTTTTACATCCTGTATATTTTAGTTATCATGAACATCTATTAAACCCTCCACTAAAGCTTCTGCTACCAATAGCGAAGGTTTTTTTTTTAATAGTTTTTCTCAATCTTGTAACAATCTAAAAGCCTCCATTAGGTAGTGTTTTCCTATAGTGGATCATTCATACATGTTTCCAAACATCAGATTTCCTCATCATTTCCTTTAGGAAAAGGTCCATAATGACTATCCGTATACAAAATTCCAAGGCTTGCTTCAAAAGATGGAGTTGTTTCCATGTGTTGTAATGTATGTTTATAAATGTGCCACACATATGTGAATTTGTTATCCTGTGTCTTCATATGCTTGTGATTAAAAACATGGAAAAATGAACTATGATGAAATTTACCACTTCTTTCTAACCATATTTCTATGCATAGAACTTAATACTTCCCTTTATCTTAGTATCCACCAATCCCCATAAAATGCCTATAAAAAGAAACTAATAAATCTATTATCGTAATCATAGGTGATTTAAGATGGTAAGTCAAATCGCACCCATATCTTATGAAATAAAAATTGTGTAGTCCACTGCATTGGCATCGTATTTCTGCAAGGTAGCATCATTGTCATTTTCTTTAAGCAATACATAACTTCTTGTCATTGCCCCTACTTAGTGTTGATAGACAATTGATGAAATCCATGGAAACTAACTCTCATGGAAATCTCCAAGATGAAAGTGCAACATATTTGCTTATGTTATGTTTGTTTCCTTTGAGATGTTATAGATGGAAAAACTTTTGACACTTTGCAACAATATGTGACATCTTCAACCAATAGAAATGCCTCTGCAAATTTAGAATTGTTTTCTCCACACCAAATTATTATGATATTTGGGAACATTACACCTTATGCAATAAATTTCATTTTTGTTGACCTTGAGGAACATATATGATAGTTAACCTGTACATATTCCTTTTCCTTGACTTAGTAATTGCAACACTCTTTATTTGATATGGATGTTGTACAGATTTGCGAGAATTTATATGTGTGTGAAAAATCTAGTTAATGTGTGTAAGATTATTTGAAAAAATGACTAAAACAAAACTATTGAAAGTGTTTAAACAATCTCGATCCAACTGTTTGTGGTCCTACAAGTAATTGTAAGACCTTATTTTTGATTTTTTTCTAGTGCTTAATCACAATGTTGAATTGTTGTAAATCAATATTCCACTTCATTGGTGTGGATTCTTAGTTTTTGCCTCTGCATATGGGTCTGAGATTGCTGCTCGATCTGTTTCCGGTGGATACTTACTCCCAGATGGTAAATGGTAGGAATGCTTGTCCCATAGCTCATCGGGCGCAATGGCTTCTCATCGTTCATGGACGAGTTCATCAATCTTGGTAGAAATTAGCCTGCATGCTTTAATGTATTGGATTCTTGACTCATATCATTGTTTTACGCCATATGTGGAGAAACTACAAAGGCTTATGTTGCATTGTGGATGAGATTCTCTTTTCCACAAATAATCTCACCAATGTATCATTGCTTGAAAAAATGTGAACATTTCTTGGCTACACATTGAGAAATTAGAAACCATGCTTTAAAATGTCCCAACGTTGTGTGTGATGGTTCTTTGTTGTTCCATGAATACAACTTGCATTGCTTGTCCATAGACATCTAGCTTAATCTCAAAAGCTTCCTGATTACTAGGTAAAACGAGAGCTAGAGAAATCACAACTCTATAGGTGATCTATTTGAACACTTCCTGAGAGATGGTTTCCCCACTATAGTTAACTTGGTCATGACTTTATGCATTGCGAGTGTGTCTGACATGGGAAACCTATGTAATGAATTTTCTAAGATAACTAGCCTTTCCTATGAAGCTTCAAAAGTCATGAATGTTAGTCATCCCATTGGGGAGGCAGCTCAATTGGTGATCACCGTGTTATGAATTATTATGTAAAGCAAGATATTACGTTCGAATCACCCGTGGGTCAAGCCAAAAAAAAAAAAATCATGAATGTTAGTCAACAATATCTAGTTAACAATGGATGAAATCCATGTTGAGTTCACCTTGGTTTTTGTGCTTTTTCTATGTAAGTTTGGCCATCATTTACAAGTATATACTCCTATATGCACTAGTAATAAGTAATATTATACACTATTAATAGGTTGCATCTTGATCTGATATATATGGATGCTAGAAGTCACACCGCACATTTAATTAAATAACATCAAACTTTACTCTATCAAAAAAATATGCTAAGATGGAAAAATTTACTACAAGAATTTCGCTAAGTGTAAAAGTCCTTGTTTGTGCAAATTTATACCAAAATTAAGATTCAAGGTGTGCAACTATAGGTAAGTTTTATTTATTTACTACCATTATTAATATGGGATCTCATTCATCGCCATTATAGGCTTATTCGTGATCTTGATCTCGATCTTAATGGAGAATAATTTGTTCTCGCTTTTTGTGAGAAAGATGCACAAATGCCATCAAAGAAATGCTTTATGATACACAATTAAGTACTAATATCCCTCTTTCTCCATATTCTACAATAATAAACTTCTAGCACTTTTTAGATGTAGCATACAACTTCCATCCATGTACTATCATTTACACTTGCAATAGTTGCATAATGGAACAATTATATTCTTAAAGAACCCTTTGCTTCTTTTGGTAATTTGAATTCAATATTTTGTTTTGTAGTCTTGCTATACGACTTCTTTTGCATGCCATGTTCAACAATGGTATGCTTTCCATGGTTTGAATTTACACAAAAATATTTTTAGGTTTCCTCTAATTGTTCTTAATGAAAATTCGTTTAACATTTTTGACAAAGAATATTTAAAGGTGTACTATATTGAATACTTTAAGTTCTTAATTAATTGGTATTATCAATGCTAAAACGATTGTCAACATGTCTTATTTTCTTATCACTTTAGGTTAGATTATGTTGTGCAGGTGAACCCTTTAGATGTAGGCATGTTATTAGTTGTTTATATGGCGTATTATTATTGTTGTTGTTCCTTCAATAATTGAAAAAATTCTAAACTATATCATCGATTGAGGCTTTAATAACACTAATTCTGTAGCTAATATCTAATAAGTGCGATTTTTATCGCAAGATTATCACTATAAAATAATTTTCCTTGCCTTTATAGATTTGTTCGCAGGCGTTCATCATTAATTGAAATTTTCACTTCAAAAAAGTCTAACTATCATAATTATTGTCGAAATTTAGGCTTCAGCAATGTAAACAAACTAACACCTTGGTTTCACTCAAAAGAGGACCTAAAGGCAACAGTGGACATTATTATCTGCATACTACTTGTTTTCATGAATTTAGTTGTGTAATAAGTTGTCCTAAATAGTAGCATGTAATGTTATGACCAAGGACTATGTAAAAATTTACAAAAAAACAATGATTTTCATTACTATTATCTAAATTTTGAGTTAAGGTAAAACTTCAACTTGAACATTTTAAATTGTGTTTATTTAATTTAGTTCGTTTGTTCTTTAATAAAGGTGAGCACTGTATGATAAGTGTTAATGGTCAACATTATAATTAATGTCGAATAAAGGTATTTGAATGAGTTACGTAGTCATAGTGATCACATTGAAGGTATTCCTTCCATACATAATCTCAAATTACTATGCTATAAGCAATCGCATACAATATATACATGGATTTAAAGTGATACAAAATACATGAAAATTTTAGTGAATGTCAACTTCAAGTTTGAATTCTCACTAAAGGATGCAGAAAACCAGTACAATATTGAATATCAATCTTACATTCCTCAACTTTAATGCATTTATCACCTAACACCAAATGTAAACGAAATGAATCTAATGAAGAAGATGTGACATCAACATCTCAAATTCTAAGAAAATAAATAATACATATAAAGCTATAAAAATGTTTCATGCGATAATTTATTCATGTACAACAATACATTCATGATACAACAAGTCAATATTAAGTGTTTAGAAGAAAGGACAAGTCGGTTTCTTCTTCTTGAATTCATTCAAGCTCATTCAAAATATGTTGGTGACAAAAAATAATGTAATAAAATATGTCCACCAAAAAACGTACAAACAACAGTTAAATTATTAATGTATTATTTCAAACTGTCAATATCATCGAAAAATCCTTATTGAAACTAAACTAGTACATCTATAATAAATAAATAAAAATGTGCACTCAAAAAAATCACCAAATTCTCATTCCATCCACTGCTCTAATACCATGTTATTCATAATGCAACTTGAAGTTTATACTAGTTTTTGGGTTGAATAGAAGGAGATTTAATGCGGTCTCATGGGTGATAAAATTCTTCTCTTTGTTCTGCAGGGACCAAACCTTTAAGATAAAATATTATAATGTTAAAAATAAAAAAATAAAAAACAAAGAACTAATGGTCTATAGAAAAAACAAATTATTTTTATTCTAGTAAAATAAAACTAACCGAGATAACTCATAGTCATAAGTATTCTAGTATTTTATTCATAAAATAAGCAAATAATTCAATTGAACAATTTATTCCATTATGTGCATGAATGGAATGAATCAACGTATGAATGTTTATAATGGAACGAAATCACTGGTGTTTATATGCATGAAATGGGGTTATGAATGCAAGCATGCTTCGATGAGATAAGACTTATTAACAACAACAAAAATTAGCTTTAATAAACGTAAGGAAGGTGTGAAATAACTCTCAAATCTCCAAATTCGTTTTAACATTTGGATGAATTCTTTGTGTGAAGTTTCTTTTGTGCTCTTGTTTCTCAAATTTTTGCCATTGTTCCCATTTGTTTGTGCCAACACGTAATTGTTATTTGTTTTAGGTAGGTAGACATGTCTCTTCACCTCTTTGAGATATCGCGCTCACCATTTGATCGATTGATTTTGTTAGGTTATCGGCTTGATGTGGTAGTTTGGTACCCATATCGTCAATTGTTTTTTGGGTTATAGGTTTGATCGATGATTTGTAGGCTCTCTAAAAAACAAAAACGGTGTTTAGCCATGAGCGTCTTCAGTTGATTGTATTCCCAACGATTCAGTAAATAATTGAAGCAAAAACATGGGGTGCGCGTCTTGATCCCAGTTATATTCGCAATTTGCTTTTAGCTCACGAATAAGCACAATTCATTGAATTTTACGAAGGATATGGTGTTGACCACCATTTCTACGATTAGTGAAATTTGACCCTACTTCAACGCCCTTATACTTGTTTAAAGCTTGATATTTGAGTATGAGTTTGTGTTACATCGAAAGAGGACAAATGGAGGACTATAATGGTATTTAGAAAATAATTAAAACTCACGAAAAAGGTTTTGACAGAAAAAAATTCGGTCGAGAGTGGTAGGATTTTCGTTTAAATTACGGCTCCTATTGTGAACGGGTGGGCGTTCAAACATTACGAAAGCGCTGAACATGGGTGATGTCGCGTGTGGAAAAATAGGCAATCCGGAGTTCAAAATTCAATTCCAAAATGTCTGTTCAAGAATAGGACACGTATCGAGATCATCCTAAGAACGCCAAGGTTAAAAAATCGAAAAAGCGAGCATCTTAGGCAAAGAGCGGGGAGAAGGGCGTGGCGTCTCTTGAATTTTGTAATAAAGGCGGTTCGGTCGGTGCTACTAATCTGTGGGGGGGAAACACTGCGATGAGACACATTTCATCTTATTCCAATTTCTAGGTGTTGGGTTTCCCATGTTTTGGCAGTTAGCAGAACTTGAAAAATCAGAACAACATGAACAACACAAGCCCTGGGATGCCTCACAGACACCGAGAAGATCTCTCTAGTAAAACAAAATGGCTGTATCTTTTAAACTCAAAATAGGATAATGAGCTAGGTAACAAACACAAAGGGTTTTAAAAAATGATTTAGTTGATAGGTAGTTCTGGGTTGGTCATGGATCTGTAGTGAGAAAGTGATAGGAGGAAAAAAAAAAATAGCGAGTTTAGCTAAAGAGGATAAGTCGAAGAAAAGTGCCATCCGATGAGCTATGGGTCATAAAGAAAGTTATGCAACAAGCTAACCAAGGCTTTAGAAAGCAAATCATCTAATACTAAAGGATCTTCTGAATTAGATGGTGGATGGAACATTAAGTTAGTGAAAAAGAAAGCAACCTAATTTCACTCTATCGTCCCAGGTCGGTCATTAATACGGACTGTGGGCTCTCCATAAGCAACCTCAAAGAGAACAAAACATTATGAGTCGGACAACGATCATGCTCTACGATCAGCATGCTCGAGAAGAAAACAGTAATTTTAACGAGAAGAAATCTTGGAAAGCGATTTGGTCGCACGAGGATCCCCGATGAGCAGGGTGTCAATACGGTGTTCCCAAATCTTCTAACAACAGCAAAACTCTAAACAGTTCATTTAATTCCCATACATCGAATGGCATGACATGAATACTACAACAGTTAAATTAACAATAACACTTAGATAACACATTTAAGAAAACATGAGAAGGCAAGGAGAAGCGGAAGCATGGAGTACCTAACAAGATAAATCTATACCATGTTTACGGTACAGGCATTTGGAAAATGAACATTATGAAAATGCTATTAAATGAGGTTAGAAAAACATCACCAACAAACCAATAGACTGGGATCCTGAGCATGGGATTCGAGCAGTGAGAAACCCGGTCCATGCTAAGCTCAGCATTTGTGGGTCCCAACATGTCCTCACTCTGCATTCAATAACACTGTATCTCCCAATAAATTAACGGTGAATAAACCCTCTGTGACAGCAAGGCGGTAGAACAACAACTTCTTTTACAATATGTTCTACATGGTTCTTATAGGAGAAAAGAATAACAATGGTGATTGTAATCTTAAATACAACATTAAAGTTCTGAGCGATGGGGTGAGGGCTCCATTTGGTGTTTTAATTCACAAGGCATTGCTACAACACCAGGTGGAAAGCGTGATCTTCGTCACGGCACAGACTATTCCCAGTGTGTCTATGATGTTCTTCATGTTCTTTTTGGGATGGGAGGTGGACGTGCGCTTGATGTGTGGAAATTGCAAGGTGCAACACCGCATAACTAATACATTGTTGACATAAATGGACTATTCAAAGAATTATAAATCTTCATGAGGTGACATATGATTAAAGAAATATGGACAATAAGCATATTAAGGAGAAACTTCTGTGATCTGGCTTAAATGGTAACAGGTTTTACATGCATTTGGTATACACAGGCGATCACAGGGTCTTCAATTACTATTGCCTTGTCTTTTGAACAATTGATTAAGGCTCCCGTGATCTGCAATTCTGGGCTGGCATCTGTTACTGTGATACTCTTGCTTTCTTGTTTGTCTCTGTTCGATCTGTACTTTGTGCATTTCGAAGAGGTTTGTAGGCGCTGGTGTATTATTATTAAATTTATATGGAAGCAACACCGGACCTGCCATAATGTCGGGCTCTGCATTCGCTATGCCATGCACACCATTGCGCCAATAACGCTATATGAACCATGGGTTTACCTAATAAACTACTGACCTTTTAAACTTCTTGTGGGCGTTAACGTTATGGATACGGTATTAATGGCGTAAACGCGGTGAGGATGGTATTCGAAACAACAGCCAGAAAACGTAAACGTTGAAATCGCCGGCGAAGAGGCAATAAGCCAGGCACAATATAAAAAATAATAATTTGACCTTGAAATGGCTATGCGCGAAGCGCGGCTGAATATGGTGAAACCGTGGAATATGTGATGACGTCGCCAGGGCAAACAAATGGCGAGATGGTCAGCGAAGGTAATCAAACTCTGAACCGTCAGGTTGAAGATAAGCAGTTGGGAACAAATGACGGGTGATGGTGAAACTGGCGGTCTGACCTGCGTTAACGCCGCGTACTTAAATGAAGCGACAACTTTCGATGGATAAGCGTCGCGGTCGGTAGTGGCGAGATATTGCTCTGCATCTGGACGAATAATGCTTAACGATGAGATAGCGGTTTTGGAATGAATACGCGCCACCACATGAACGGGTATATGGAATCGGCAAGTTAGAACAGCTACACTACCTCAGTGATGCGATAGGGAAACTAGATGGTTTCGGAACGGTCTGCTGACCTGAGGACCACCGAGGGCGGTGCATGCAGACCGTCGATAAACGAGTAAACGGAAACGTGGAAATGCAAAGCTGACGGGTGGCCAGGTAGGAGTAATGAGCGCGAGATCGCAGCTGACTGTCAGGCTCTGTGGATACGACGGCTGGCACTTGGGTGTTCAAGTGTGGTGAGCGCCTTCGCCAGCGCTGGTTCTGGCCTTGTGGGTCGCTGGGAGAGATTGAGAGGCCTGAGCCTTAATATAAAATGATGCAATTTATTGCAACAATTTCTGTTAATACTTGCGAAAATGAAAAATTAACGATAGAGAAAGAAAGAGTTTGTTCGTAAAGAAAATATTGAAAAGTTAAATATTCAAGTTTTGATTAGAGTTAATGGAAAGGTTTAGAAAGAGAAGAAGGGTAGAGGAAAACGCTACGCGAAAGGACAACGGTCGTGATCAAGACATTTCGCATGAAATGCTAGAACAAGCTGGGACTATGCAAATTTGTTTGTAATCGGAGGCTTTATAAATGAAATACGATGGGACTTCATCGGGGGGGCTTGTAAGAGACTTCAAGGACGGAAGAGTGTGTTTTCAGATACATTCTGAAGACTATAAACTTTCTTCTACTTTAAAAAAATTAGAACGAGCGATCAGCCATGAGATGGCCTTCTTGGGAGTCGAAAATTCAGAGGATAAATCTTAGTATGAAGCTAAGTGCTATGTCATATCCATTTTCTTTCTTCATTTCAAGGCACTTACTGGAGCTCAGAGACATTATATTAACGATGGTACTACAAAAGAATCAACCAGAAGCATACAATCACTAGAATTTTCTTCTAGGTGCATTTAGCTAATAGGACCCTTTACATCATTTTATTTTTTACAAACACTCAAAAATAAACCTATTAAATCCCCTAATCACTCATGATGAGATTAATTTGACAGTCTCTGTCATCTCTAATCTAATGTCTGTTGTAAGGATTAAAATATCCCGTTAATTCTTCTCTACATTCAGAAGAAATTAGGGTCAAGCCCCGAGTTCAAGCATAAACTGTGGGATTTCTGGGTGAAACAACTAACTACATATACAGTGGGCATGCAATGACACCTTTCCTGCCTACTGTGGAAAATATTTCATGATCCTAGCTTATACAAACAGCATGTACAACAGGTCATCAAACAGTCCACATGGCCTTTCTTCACTCAACGTAACCAGCTTGGTAGATAAATCAAGGCAGCTCACTGGTATTTTGTCTAATAAACATGAAGAATTTTCTTTCTGTTTGCAACATACATCAAAAAAGACCTTTGATCATCTATTCTAAATGTACAGAAGTAACATAAGGATCATGAGAGTGATACTGATTATATTCTGTTGGTAGAGCTGGCAGATTTCCATCTTCTTCACCCAGATCAAGTAAGACTCTCTTAGAAAAAATCACCATCATCTTCATTTTTGGATGGAGGGACTCGCCATGTATGTTGGTGTTGCCTCTTGGAGCTACGACATGTTCTTCTTTGAGGTTCACAGACTCGTGAAGGTCATATGCTTGGTGGGGACGTCTGTTCTTCCTCTTCTTATTCTATTTGTTCATAAAAACTTTACCCCCATTATTTTCCTCTTCATCTTTTGGGGCTGAATAATTCTTTTATTATCAATCATGCAAAACTAACCAAAGTTGTGGAGTGGGCAAGATCTGAATCCTTCTATTATGCACTCTTAAAACTTTCTTCTTGATGCTCATAAATAGCTGCAACAGCTCCTTCCACCTTAGAATAAAAAGACAATTTCCTCCCTAAATCTACTAGTGACCTTGGGTCCTTAATGTGACTGGATAAATCATCATGAGATAGATGTCAATAAGAAAAATCTGAATATAAGTAATATTAATCATACTGTCTTTGAATTGTGATTTTCTTATAAAGATTTACATAACAAACTTTCGCTACGTATAACAAAAGCTCATCGGACCAATCTTCGGATATCGTCTTGCCATGACAATTTAAGCTGGTGTACGTGATAGTCTACATCCTTCTGTGTCAAAGAGAAGAATGGTCTTGTGTTCCTTTAATATGATGTCTGTTCTCTGTTGGTTAAAGGCGAGATGTCATCTCAGCCTCAATACTGAGGATGATAATCTGACTGTGAGTTTTGAAATATCTTGAAAATTTCCTTCGTTCTCTTTCCTTTTTCCTTTTCTAAATTTGATTCATCTATGTTCTTGTGGTAGCTAGGATACTGCTGTAATCTTGAATGCTGACAGCAAGTCTTGATGCACTGCTTCGTCCTCATCGATACTGTGATCTTGTGTGATATTAAAGTTGATGTTATTAGTCATAGTGGTGTTCAACATAATTCTTGTAAATACTTGGTACATGTCTATTAAAAGCAAACTACAAGGTTTAACCATTCTAACTGCAGACCCTGGCTTTTCCTCTGTGTTCCTTGGCTGTTAAGCGATCTTCATGCCATTCAACTTTAAATATCACACATGTATATGAGTGTTAAGATATGAGGTCCTACGATGTTTTTACTTTCAAAGGTAAATGCATTTTAGTCCTTCAATCATTTTGTGTGAGAATCCGAAAGTTGTCTCATTGAGCATATCTTCTTTATGTCATTAAACATGTTTGTCGTCAGAAAGAGTCTGTTGTTGTTGATTGAGGTCTTCTCCCAGGTGGGTGGTAATTCTTTGGTCTCAAGGTGCTTAAGTCACGGTGGATGTATATGAATATTTGAAAAATAGAATCATCACCATAAACAATTTAATACCAATCTAACGATCTTGGTCTTTGAGTGCCTAAATATTTCTGATGAAAATACACTCAAGTTCCCAATGAAATGTCGTATGTTAGAGTTTAATATTTGTGATTAGAGCAAAAGATGAGGCCTTTAGGCTTCTTTAAGCTGGGATCTAGCCCTCACAGACCCCGAAGGATCTCTCGATAAAGCAAGAATAGTATATCTGAAAGCTCAATGAGATGTTCGACTGTGATGAAGCACAAAGGGGAGTTAACAAATAATTTGGTTGATGATCTTGGGTTGGTCATGAAGACAGGCAGAGAAAGTGATGGAGAAAATAACAAAACTAACGAAATTTTTATGAAGGATAGGTCAGAAACTATCCATTTAAACTGTGGGTATGAAAGGAAGACATACACAACAACTAGCAAGGCAGGAAGGCAAACAACTCTAATACTAGGAATCTTACGATTAGATGGGTAGGATAGAACATTCAAGTTGAAAGTGAAAGAAAGCTTCTTCATTGTCTAAGTCGAGGTGATCATTTAACTCCGGACACCATGGACATACTCATGAAAACTCATGGAAGACGAGCGACTAGATGGACTGGAAAGTCATTTAACTCAAGTCCAACACCGCATGCTCGAGGGCGATAAGTGATTTAATAGAGATCTTGGAAAGCGATGGTAACTGGGATCCTGGTAGACAAGGCTAACTCAAATCTGGTGGCTACAAATCTGTCTGCTGAAACATCTAAGAACGATTCATTCAAACCATACATAAATATGACACCAAACTTCTTCATTAGGCTATGTTTAAAAACCATCCCCTTAAATGTACACCATTTAACGAAGAAAACATAAGCAAGGAGAATGACGACATAGGGTATAAAAATAAATATATACATATTTAATTGTGTGGTGGCATCCATTATTATGAAAATGTAATAATGATTAAAAAAACACATCACTAATAATAATAGAGCAGATCTAGTAAAATGTATTTGAGGATACAAATAATCTTTATTGTGACTCGATGGTACAACACGGTCAGCTTATCTTTAAACCTACTGCATTCAACTACTTTTCTATGTCTCCCAAAGCTGGCAGATGATGAGTTAACATGACAATTTCGTGTGCACTAGGAGCAAAGAAAATGTGATAGGGGAAAGGAAAAATTTATATCCTTCAAACAAGAGTATTTGAAGGTTAAATGGGGTTTTGGGAGAGTTAGAAGGTTAATGAAGAATTTTAGAAAGGAAAAAGAATTGGTAGAAAACAGACAACGAGTGAAATGGGACATTTTAGGGACCACGAAGGAAAATGCAGACCCTTTTGGAGCGATTTTGCAGTGAGAGCTTTATAATGGAAATGGTGAAACACATCCAGAGGAGCAAAACGGGAAGACTTCAAGGATGATGTGTTTCAGAGAAATACATTCATGAAGACTCAAAAAACTTTTATTCATGGTCCAAACTTGTCTCCTATACACAGCACTGAACTTTTCATTCTGGACACTAAGTCATCAACATCATTGCATATTAATCATAAAGGCATTTCTGAAGTGTTTTTAACTATGTTTTTGTATACTGCTGTTTGAATTAGATTTTGCTCATTAGTGGAATCTGTCACTTTCATGGGCTTCTTCAACTCTCCCAACGACCATTTTGTTAAAGTCTATATTGCGGTGTCTTCGAGGCAAATCGAGCCACGTGGGCAAGTTGGAAATGACAGATGTGAATGCAGGTCTGTTAACAAATTGAATTCATAGAAAATTTGTGGTCAAAGATAGTCGGCGGTGGTCAACCCTACGAAGATCCTCTGATGGCTGAGCTATGTTCTGCAAGCACGTGAGCAAACATGGTTTAAATCCTGGAGGACATATCAACACACATGAACGGCTCCATACTTGAATCAACGACCACTCTCTTCTTCAATCTTCACAACTTTAATATCAGATTTACATTGATTTGTTCATGAAAATGTCTTTTATTAATGTGAGGATATGAAATTAGTTACTATGTCATTATTTATAAATAAATAAACCTCACTCCTTGGTAGTTAGTTGATGCAATGTAATTTGGTATACGGCAACATACTGGTGAAACTATTTCCTTGTTATGGTACATGTTTTTGGATACTAAGGAAGACTACATTCATAAGCATAATTAAATGTTTGATAGCTATTCCCCGAGGACAGCTATGACTGCACATATGAGGGTTTGTGTATTCTTCCATGTGGTTTCCGCCTTTATTTCATCGTTCATGTAATCATTCACGTGTATGTCTTCCATCTCTTATGGTATTAACATTTTCTTCCAGCTATTCTATAATTTCCAGCTTTGCTTTATGTGTCTATTGTTGATGATTATCTTTGTTTAGGATTATAGTAGTGACCCGGCATTTATAAATAATTTAATGACTAATGACATGGGTCAATCTTTTCCTTCTAATTCTGCTACTTAATTTTAATTCTAAATTGTTTATTCATTTCTAGGTTTTGTTTAGCCTTACTAGACAATTTGAACCTGCTTCTTTCTGTCATTATCGATTTATCTGAAAAGCCATAGCGAGACTAATGGTAGCGGTTAGGTATAATTTGTAGTTTGATGTTAGTTGTTACTACATAAGTTAGATATTAAATTGCTCATGTCATTCTCGATTTATCAAAAGCCATATAGAGACTAATGGTAGGATTATGATAGTGTGTAATGATGCGAAGTATTGTTGTTACATAGGTGGGCCTTGATTATCGGTTGTTCATAATTATCAAAGCCATGATGAAGCGAATGGTGAGGGTGAATATAAGTTGATATACATTTAATTTTAGCTTTACTTGCTTACAATATAGTTCTTTGAGCATAGTTCTTTGTGTTTGAACAACAACAAAGGTAATAAGTTTCATGATCAATAGTTCATATTATTTATGGTATGGTAGCACATTTTCATTTTCTTTTAAAATTAATTTTTGCTATTTAACATTTAAAATCCTTTTGAAGTTTAGGTAGAAATCATTATAAAAACGTGACCTTGAACATTCTTATGTCTTGTCTTTAGAATTTCGCTTCTCGTTAAACAACCAAGATAAATAAAAACTAGCGACAAAAAAAGTAAGAGATAGGTTATATTTTTTTGTCTACATATACACTTCATCGACTTGAATTTAGGATTGTTAAATTAATGCTGTAATTTAGAACACACTAAATTGACAAACATGCTACATAAAAAATTTAGAAGGCTGCCTTCGAGAAAACGTAAGCGCATAATGGAAAATCAAATTTGAGGTATATACGCTCGAAACGATTCTAATCGCATACATTGCCTTGCCACTAGTACAACAAGAAACCAAAGAGGACCAGGCTGGTTTGAGTTGAGAGTGAGAGAATATATAAAACCACATTTCGGGACTTGTCATTGCATTTGATACCTTTCGGTTGCTAGATAATGAGAATACGATAGAATCATCATCTGAAGACTAAGTTCGAGATACAATGGAATCATCCTTTAGGCAACAAGGGTGAAAATCAAAAAGTGGACGTCAAATAGGAGAAGGCAGGAGGAAGGAACGGTCTCCTATTTTATTAATAAAGAATAGTTCGGTCGGTGTCTGTCTGTGACAGAAACACGGTACGGGGACACCTCTTCATCTTTTCAATTTCGTGGAAATCAGCAGATTGAGGTTGTGTACGGTTTGAAACAGTTCTGGTTACATAATTTCTTTTGTACTTTCAATGCTAGTATTAAGAGGATTAGAGCTTGGTTTTGAAATTGAACAGAGCTATACGAGCTATTTCTAGGACTTCATCTTTTAAATGATACGGTTAGTTTAACTGAAGAATGGTGTGGTTGCTTACAAAGGTAACACCACGGAGAAGAAAGAAGTGTAATATTCTAATTGGCATGTTAGGATATTCTCAATTTTTATCAATTTTACCTTAAGTGGTTAGGTTAGAATACGCGTAGTTGGATTTTAGATAACTTGTTAGTACGGTAAACTCACTCTAAATAAAGGCAATCGTGGTAATTCTTGGTGAATTGGGCATGCGACGAAGGTAATACCTGGTATCATGAGCGCACATGTGGCAGAAGATTCGTGGTATCATGGGGTTGAGAGTGGCGTGGGATTCTGAGCGATAAATGCTATTAAGGAGATAATTTCTCGACAGGGTAGGGAGAAATTTAGTACGCATTTTGAATACTGATAAGTGCGACTTGGAACATGTTGGCTGGCTGAACTATACTGTGACTGTTAGCACATTGAGTGTCTACGTTACGAATCACGCCTCGACCTACGGGGACTTCGGTGCTAAGGTGGAAAGTAGTCCGTCGATGTCTTTATAGGAAGGTGGGTGCGCCAATGGTAGGGGGAGCGGCGTATTTTATTGTTCTGACACAGCAGAGAAACAACATTGTTGATTACACTTGATCCTGAGTGAGACACATTTCTGTTGAGGAAATATCCGGTGTGTATTAGTGGAATGTTTGTCTATGAGATTAAGATACGGTGGAAGGCTTATAAATCACGAATGAGCGTGTTAGGATCATTGGAGAAAACAAAAGACAGAAATTGTTAACGAGCGTTACAGCACGACACGTTTTCGTTAACATACACGGGTAATAGATTTGAAACACAGCTCATTCATGAGAATAGATATTATAACTTGCCTTGTACAGAATTTAAGGTCTTTTCTCAACAGAATATAACAACACTCCCTCTTCTTTACCGGATTAATAAAACAGCGTGACACATATATCTTATCTCTTGGGTGTACGTGGTATGCTTTATATATACGCTATTGTTTATGTATAATCTGTCCTTCCTTTTGCATTTAGTTCATACATATGTTCCTCTTGAACAAAATACAGAAGGTGGATAATATCGGTCCTCATCCTCTTTAAGTGAAATATCGTAAATACCCTCCCAGTCATCACAACAGTTCTGTTTCGAAAATATTCCCGAAATATTACGGTGTGGGCATGGATACGCGTTCGACTTGTGAGCTAGTAGTCTATGTACGGAAAAAACACATACGCCATAGAGCCAAAGTAGAATATTGACGCAGTTTAGCTTACCTGCAGAAGAGGCTGGGTCGGTTAGTGTTTTACAAACGGAAAACTTTCTTGTTGAAAGTGAAGAAGAAAGTCCATTAACAGAATGTTAGCAATGCAAAATAGTTGAAAACTTCTCCTCAAATACGATATAAGATCTATGTAATGGAATGATAATAAATAAAGATTCATTCTTAAATGAATGGCAATGAAGTCAGTTTATGTTGAGGTACGGACACATCACACCATTTGCGAAGAAGATTACCATCCCACAACATCATGCCACAATTCATGCTCTCACCCACCCAGTCTGATCTGGTCGCGGTAAGAAGAACCGGACACGTATCGTCGATGCTAGATGCAGACGGTGACTGATTTAGGGATGCCATGTTTTTTAAAGACTTTGTTGGATCAACGGGGGATACGCAGACACGACCATCATAAAGACACATACCTCTTATTCCTGGAATGCAAATACAACAAAGGTAGGTTAACTTTCTCGTTGGTAGTTTGTCAAGTTCGTGAAATCTTTGGTGGAAAATTGGATATGTTCCCGGCTCTGTTAGATAGAAACACCGACCATGTGGTGGCTGTAACTGCCTTTAAAGTGAAGGCTCGGGTGGTGGTTCCATGGAAAATGGCAACAGCATTCCTTAGCCAGGCACCTGTCTAAGGTTCACTAGAAACTAATTAGGAGAGAGTTGTTTAGAAAAGGAACCGAGAGGAACACTTTGTTGAACTAATAGAGCTCCAAAACGGTGAGAATGCTGGCAGAAGGCTATTGGTTCTAAGGATCTCTAGGTAATAGTGCCGGAATCCTCATACAGATGATATGTTTGTGGAAGGTAGCAAAACCCTTTGCTAGGACTGATCATATCACTAGGTGACCTCCAGATGGTGAGACTGATTTGCGAGATGCCTTACCTCGAACCAGACATACGACCGGCTTTCTAATAAAGAAAGTGTAAAAAATTCGCCTCCAAAGATGGAAGGTACGACTCATTAGTGATGTGCCAGAGAGTTAGAAAAAATTCTTCTTTACCTGGGGAACCACATACTGAGATGTACTCTTGAAAAGCACATTTATTGTAGTATTCTTAAAGGAAGAGTAGCGAGAAGGAATCAGTGGGGATGGAGGTAGGAGGCAGGTGCGGGTGGAAATGCAGATCGTGCCACCCCCACCTTGCAGGCGGGAGGTGGCCTTTGCACCACGGAGGAGACCCCTTGCGTGTGAGGGTACCCAGTATCGGCCTCTGGTCCCAGGGGACGGTGCATGAGCAACGATTTTCAATCCCTGGTAGATAGTGGTGACCACAACTTCATCGATGCACATGTGGACACGGGGAAGGCATGTCGACGAGAGGGGATTTAGGTAGATTTTTAGTATTAATTACGAGATCGGAAAGGTACGATGTGCAGGTATAAGCTGATGGCTGTGGTAGGAACACGGTGGTATTGCTTTTATAGTTTAACACCTATTCCTTTGTTATTAGGTGTCGTTGGTACAGTGCTTTGAGAAAGTCTTACCAGTTAGGAGGCCTTGGAGATGGGTGGAGGATGAGAAAGATACGTAGGATACATACCCTGGGGGACTAACACAGCTCATAGGATAGCGCGAACTCGGAAAAATGGAAGTGAGTTGATTTCGGGCATCGGTGGAAGGGCACAAGACGGTCTCAGTCTCCCAGTCCATCCTCGCTTAGTATGGGATGGTATTTGAGAAATACGCAGGACAACCCGGATCGAAGTTTGGGCTATTGAAGTTAGAACGGGGGCATCCGAGTAATTTATTACACCTATCGCTAGGGCCTGTCCCGGATGATGATAAATGAGCCATCAAGTTGCACAAACTCCCAGACATATTAATCCTTGATCACTGCGTCTTGATGGTGGTGAAGAAAAGGATAGCTTCACATTGAGAATGTGCAGTGATTATAGAACACAAGCAAAATCTGCCAAAAACGAATACCCCCATACCGCAGGTTGGCAGCTGATGGATGAGCTAAGAGAACCCAGTTCTTCTGAGGGTGGTTGAGATACGGGTATGACGAGTTCATGAAGGCTGAGAACGCTCACCAGCAGCAACCCGAGGTGCCAGCCACGGCCACTTTGAGTTTTTGGTCATGGTTCGGGCTATGTTGCGCCCCGACTGGGCCCTGGGTCATGCATGTGAACCATGTCTTCCGCATTCATATGAGAGTTTGTTATTAGTATTTTTAAATGTATTAGTATATAGCGAGACTTGGAAAGGCATCTCAACTAGGCGATATTTGTATCTTGGAGAAACGATTACATACTAGCTACTGTAGTGTGAGTTTAGGATCGCGGAGATGTTGTGTTGGGACACATCATAAAGTGGACGGGTGAGGGTCCATGAGAAAAATCCAGGGCCATGAAACGAGCTAAAACGTAGCGACTTGAGATTTATTGTCCACCTGTTATGAGTTAATCAGGGCTACACCATTATTTATAGAGAATCTAAGAAGAATTTGAGTTGTGATCGGATACAACCGCGGGCTTTAGCGAGGCTCAACGGTGTAGACGGACATCTGGTCTTACATTGATTTCGCGACCTGGCTGGGTGTAGTGCGTCGGAGAGGGATCGATGCGGTCTGCCAGTCGAGAAGGCACCCTGCCTTGAGAAGCTCCTTCCTCATGAGTGGTTGTATCTCTGCTCGGCAAGGAGATGTGACGTGTGGCCATTGGCCAAATTCGACGATACTTGGTAAAATGAGTTCGTCGGGCCCGGTCTGTGACCTCGAGTTGCTGATGACTCACTTCAGAGCGATGGATCGGCAAGATCCGGCCTCGTTCCAACGTGAATATGTCGAAGGAAGAGATAACGACAATGGTAAGTACCCTTTATTTTCGTTCAACTTGCGTTGTCAGGTAGACGGATATGGTTGGGCTCAACTCTTGGCAGGTACTCAAGGATAAGACCCTACTGTGAAGTTACGGATGGTACGAATGACTGGACGAGATATGGGTGTTGAATGGAAATCATCTAATATCGAATGGGATCTTCTTGACGGAAGGATCCCGACAAGGAAAATGCCCAAGCATCTCACCGCTCACCATTATTCCGGATATCGAAGGTTTAGCAAAACACGGGCCATCCGAAGGAGGGTTCTCTAGAAGGCCTCAAGACGTGCTCGGCATATAAGGGTACGGTTGCTAGATAAACACGAGAGAATGAACCATCCTGCAGAAGCTTGTTGCGTTCTTCCCATTCCGATGGAGGCATCTAGGTAGATTTCATCACGAGTTGCCCACAGTTGCAAGGAAAGATTTCTGTCTCCATCATCATGGGTGGATTGTACGTCCTTGCTTTGTCATATCCGCACACTACTGTAACAGTGGCGAGCTGTTCTTTAAAATACCAGGGTTTATGGCTATTTAAGATCATCATCGTTAATAGACAGTGCTTTGTAGGCGTTCTTGGTAAAACTCTTCAATTTGGTAGGGACGAACAACACCGAGCACAGCTATCTCACCCAGAACAGGATAGAAAAATGAAATAGTTAACAAGTGGGCTGAAACTATTGCGTAACTATGTTGAGCAATGATGATATGCATTTAGTGTTTGCCCTTAAAAATATTTTAATAACACATATCATATGTCCATGTACCATTCTATGCTTTATGTAGGTGCCATTCTTTATCTTTGTTGACTATGATGTTAGGTGCTAGCGAAACTCTAAGAAACCAAATATTGGATCTAAATCGAAGCATTCTCCCGCTCTCGAATACTTATACTTTAACGCGCGAAACCAACGTGAGCGGTATACGATAAGGAGTCGGATTATAAGATAATTTGAGGGTAAAGAACTTGGTCTACCTACGTTCATATATATTGATCATCAAACGAAGGAGGCCAAAACTCAAGCTGCTATGGACCATACGGGGTGATACGGAGTTGGAGCTGATTGCGTAGGTTAGGCCCTTTAAGCGTGGTCATAATATTTCCACGTATCATGTCTAAAAAGCATGAGTAGAGTGATAATGAAAGGCTTCTCTGATTGATGAAGGGCATTTGGTATTGTAATGACAGTGTGGAAAATGCAGGAAAGACAACTAAGCAGAATGTTAAGAGTTCTTGTTGAACATTTCTATGATGAGGATAAACTGGGATAGCTTGAAAAAATATTGAACATCCATCACTTGGGTTGGCAAGGACAAGCAACATATGAAGGCACAGCAATACTACATTAGCAAATGGCTTCTTCAAATATTCAATTTGTCAATTTTCATATGATTCATGGGAATAAGTATGATTGAATTGTGAATAAAAACGTGGTAAAAAGAGCCACAACTCACTCTAAATAAGATATACGTATTAATTGTGGAAGAGGGCACAGGTGGGCATGCAGCAGAGAAAATGTTTACATGGTATCATGAAGCACATGGAAAAGCAAAGAATATTCTTGTGTCATATGAGTTGAGCGCGTAGGTTAAAGAGTGACAACGCTATATTAAAGAATAATTTCCTCATTAGAAACAAGAGTGCCATTTGAATTTGGTCATTGCGACTTGGAACATGACTGACTGTTAACTGTATGTACTTATTATTTAGCGCATTGAGTGTCGAATTTGGAATCTTTATATCGCGGGGGGACTTCGGTACTGTGGTGCATTAGTCTCAGTATCTATGGGAAAGGTTGATGTTTGTATTGGTGATGGAGGAGCACGTCTATTGGTATGCGGCATACGGCAGAACAATGGCGTTATTCCAGCTACATGGCAAGTCTGGGTGGAAAGGTACATTCATATTAGAAATCTCAGTAGGTATTATTGGAGATCTTTGTCTGTTCAAGGGGATTTTGAATGAGCGGAGAGCATAAATACGATGAGGGCGGCGGCGGATCATTGGGAGAAAACACGGAACATGAGAAGGTCAGCCTGCAGGCGGCCATTTAACCATTTTCTGTGATGGGGCAGGATGCGGAAACAGGTCATTCATAAACAGGATCTTAACACATGTGCAGGTTACAGATATTGCTCATAAATCCACAATGTACTCCTGCCCTTATTTGCAGTTAATAAATACAACTTCGTTCTGTCTTAAAATGTGGGTGCACAGTTATATATAACATGTATTATACAATCGCTTATTTCTTCTTCCCCACCATTTATATTTCTTACTATGTTATTTACTCTTGGATGAGATGAAGGAGCCGGATGACACTCTAGGTCATCCTCTTCCAGAAGGCAGAAATATCCTTGACCTTACATATCCCAGTCCATCTGGTTACATTCTTGCTGTTTCGAAAATATTCCAGAAAACAAGAAAGGATGGAAAGAGAGGCACTGAGACCATTCTTTAGGGAAAGTACTGACCCTATGCTATGGAATGTGGTTGATATAAAAGTGCCAATTCAAATACGTGTGATGATAACATCTAAGTTTCGGGTAATGAGGCAATTAGAAACAGTGGTGATCCCCAATCCGCAACTCAGGAAGAGTAGTTACCATCATATCATCAAGACCTAGCCATGGAAGATAGGTACTAGAGACAAATTCAAATATTCATTTTCGATTGATACATCGTAGGCTAACATCATTAATGATGTCACCACCACCTTATACGTGAGCGCTTTCCATTTCATTTTCATGTCTTGAAATGAGCTTGCCCTGTTCTCTGGTCGAGTAGCGATTAGTCATTTTTGATCCTTTAGGTTTTGAAAAAACGATTTCCATTTTAGAAGTAGTGTTTGATTCTTTGTTGTTGTGAGGGTGCTGTTGGTTCGAACACGTGGTCTAGCAAGTCAACATCAGGTTAACAGTGGCGGCAACAAATTTTCATTGAAATGAGAGTTTGTTTAATTTATTCATATTGCAAAAAAACTTTCGGACGAAAATAATTAAAAAGATGGTTTAATTTTAGTTTGATTCTGATGCCTTGTACGTGGTGAGACGGACCCAATACGATTTGTAGTGAATTTTACAAAAGTTCCTGCTTCACAATTGATGCAGCGCTGGATGCAAAAATTTAACATGTGAAAATAGATTTTTATAAGTTGGTGGAATTCCATTTTAATTAAAAACGATTTTTTGATTCAAGGTTTAAGGTTTTGTTCCCAGAACTGTATAAATCAAAGTTTGGTTTTAATGGTTTTTGTTGTGTAGTAGCACTAACCATAGTGTGAATATAATATATATATTATAAACGATACATATATATATATATATATATATATATATATATATATATATAGTTTGTTTTTTATTAATTTACTATTATAATATCTTTTGCCCTTTAAAAGCTTTATTAAATAATAGTTTATGATAATAAAACTGATATATGCGGTGATGGCTATTAGGAGAAACCAGTATGTTTTCATCTTTATTTAGCGGTTAGTTCTTTTTTACCTTTATAGGTGGAATGTAATTTTCATGTTACGTATTACAGTGATGAGTTTATTACTATACACTTTGCATTTGTATGATCATGTGCAGAAATCCCCACCTCTCAGCCAAGGAAGCATTGTAATAGTTTTAGTTGAAATAAGTTTTGTTTTCATTGAAACCACATCCTCTGTTTTCCGTTTCTTTGCTATTGAAAATACCTCTCTCCATTTGTTATTTTGTTTCTGGAATTTTCAAATGTTTCAGCATGTTCCAGAACTAAAATCAGAATATTTTGAAAGATACGAGCTGAAGAAGAGTTCTTTGTTGGGTAAACTTCTCTACAGTCGAAGCTTAGCGAAAAGAATTCAAGGTATTTCTCTCTCTGAGTTTATTGTGCCATGTTGAAACAGGTCGGCTATTTTAATACAGTCAAGTGTTTTTGAATCATGGTTAAGAGTGCCAAGATAGGTTTAAGGACGATGCTAGCATAAGTGTTAAATACCTCCCCAATTTAATGGGAGGCTATGACATCTTACAGTCAATAACTATGAAACTTTGTTTATTGAACTTGCTTCGTTGTTGAAATAGTTTGAGCAGGCAGGATGAAGAAAGTTTGAGGGTTTAACAAATGGGAGAAAAATTCATGAAGCAATAGGAAGAAAGACTCTCAGCTCCCCACTTGTGTCAGCGAACATGAGAGTGACTGGGGATAATGGTAGCCAGAAAATCCCAGGAGAAGCATGGAAACTCTCAAGATAGCCTATCGAAGCATGGAAAAAATCAAGACAAAACTTCTGAGGAGGGGAACTTTCAGGGCTCTTGCAGAAAGGCTGGAATGTCAACTCATTGTCTTCTATCATGGTGGAATGGTCACAAATGGTCAGCAAACTCTTAGAATAAGAGGATTGTTGGAAAAGGCACTATGAGAAGTCTACCCTCAAGATTACGATATGATTATCACCACCACCAGGAGATGGATCTCACAAATTTTTCGATGGACCAAACTACATCATGATGACTGACGATGGGTGGGGGGGCGGCTCCTGCGGGCTGTATACACAGATCCAAATGTATTTGGAAGAAGGGCAAGCAGAGAAACAAAGAAAAGCGAGAAGCCAGCAGTGGAAGGAACGATCGAGCAAGTTCTCAAGAAGGAAAAAGCAACAATCCAGAATGGCTAAAACCAAAATAACAATAACAAAGTGGTGAAGAGAAAAATGCTCAAGGACAAAGAACTGTGAATACGGTCAATAACTCCAGCCTGCTATTAACAAAAAAAATATGGTCATTATGCTAGTAGATGTAGAAAAAACCAACATGATGAGAGTAGAACTGATGAAAATTTCACTAGAAAATGCTCGACCAAGATAGACTGTTTTAAACATAATGCGGCTAGAAAAAATGAAGACTTATGGTTTCTAGACTCCAGTTGTTAACATATGACATGAAACAATATTTTCTGTGTTTAGATGAAAGGTGTAGGCTATAATCACACTGGAAGGCATTAGCAAGGTTACATTGTGGAAAAGAGAGATGTAAATGTTTTAACAAGGAAAGATTACAAAGAAATCCATGTGAGGATGTTTATTATATTTAGAACAAATGTAACCTCATAAGTATTGAATGACTTATTTCAAAGAAGACACAATATATTTTCAAGATGATGTTTGTACCATCTTCAGGAAAAACATACGACAAACAATGTATTCTTGAAGTGAAGATAAACGAGAATAGGATGTTTCACACCAGACTCAAGACAGTTGAAGAATGGTGAAAACGTTAGTACTTTGGGGCTGCTCACGTGAACAAGGTAGAAAATTGGTTGTAGCACTTTAAATTTAGACATCTCAACTTTGGAGAATGTAACATTGAATAGAAAAGAATGGCCATGAAGGTTTAAGTGATAGAGAAACAGTTCATGTGGTGAAAGAATTCATCTTGAAAACAACCACAGAGGGATTTTCATGCAAGGAAGCATAAGCAAGCACCCTTGAATGTTGTCCATAGATTTGGTGGACAACAAACTCCATCACTTTTCGCATTACTACATAATAACATTCTGTAGGCACAGAAAAAACACGGTTTAACACTGACAAAAGCTGGTGTTGAAAAGGTCCACGATTTCAACACCTTTGACAAGATGGAGGCTGCATCAAAGTCTGAGTGACAGAGAGAATGAGTATGTTCTGTTTTCTATGTTTTGTAGAAAATGGTGTTAAAAGGTTTACAACTAGATATATCATGTTAAAATAGAATGCTTCGAAAGGAAGAATAGAACCATAATGGACATGGTAAGAGTATGTTGAAGCAAGCATTTGCCTATTAACAATTATTAATTAAGGCTGTACATTGGCAATACATTTTCTGAATAGGTGTACCCTGCAAAGTTGTAAAAGTGCTCGGAAAAATTGAAGATAACTTTAAACAAGGTGTCTACCTGAAGATTTTCCGGATATGTAGCTTATACACAATACCAGATCAGCTAAGGAAAGAAGTTGGATAGAAAGAGAGGAAAATGTACTAATTCAAGTCCAGGTAGGGAATCTAAAGAACAGGTTATACAACCCAATATTGAAAGTTTATTGTAGGCAGAGATGTTCAGTTTATTGAAGATGGAATCTTGAAAGATGCACGACATGGAAAACAATGAATGTTAAGAAACAACTGACACATCTCGGATGAAGAAATGGTAAGTTGTGACAGAAATAAATCCCCAAACATGAGCTCTTAGAGCATTGTAAGGGTGAAAGGCACACCTTTTATGAAGCCAAATGATGTTTCTCTGAAAGCACAAGGAAAATTCAGTGCTTCTTCAGCATTTCCCCCTGGTCTGATGAAGTTTAAGTACAGATGACATTTGCTGAACGAGAGGTAGCTATTGTCAGAAAAATTATCAATTCTTTGTTTGGCTATGCTAAGCAAAGCCAGAGACCCTATCACTTTGGCTTTTCAAGAACCGAAAATGAGATGAAAGCTGGATGAGGAGAATTAAACCACCATGAAAGAAAACAAGACTTAGGATTTGGTTTAGCGACTCTTAAAAGGTAAAAGTATCGCTGGGAACAAGCCAGGGTCTGGAACCAGAGTAATCACTGAAGGAAAAAATAGAGACACAGAGCCAGGACTTGTTGTCAAAGGTATAGCGAAGCATGGGATAGATTCAGCGAAAACTTCCTTTGATTGCCAAAATGAAACCATGAGAACGGAAATTTTGTCATGGCAATGCAAAGCAAGTGGAAAGTTGCAAATGGACGTAAGTCCATCATTCCTAAATGGAATTATTGTGGGGATTTCGATGAACAACCTGCGGATATGAAAAGAGCCAGGCATAAGGTGGCCAAGTTAGAAAGCTCTTTGTAGGCAAAACAGCGCGAGCATGAGTAGGTGAATGGCTCTATCTGGTAGGTGGGGATGGAAAGGTTATTGAGAGGATACACACTCAAACAAAAGTACAATTAAGATTTATTCGTGGCTGTCTGTGACAGTGACTGTTTTTCTGATATTGGTTATGGCAGAAAATTTAAAGTCATACGAAGAATTTAGAATATGCATGAGTTTCACTGAAATGCCTTCACGAATAGAAGTAGAACAAATGAAAATGGATTTTATCTCTGGAAAAATATGTATTAAATCTTTGAAATATTAATATTATAAGAAGAAAAGCGATGATGTCACGGAGGCGATAGGTTAGCTCGTGGAAGGACAACAACGAGATTTTATCCTATGCCCGACATAGTTGAAACATCATGTATTTTACATTATTATTTGACATAATGTCATGTTGTTAGTTTGGTTTCAGTTGAAAGTAAAGATGGGTAGCAAACAGCGAAGATGCAGAGGTGTATTAAAGGTATTCAAAAGGTATGGCATTTACTATTAATTGTCGATTTAGTTAGATACAACGTGATGCATTGCAGTTTGAAGCTGGTACAATCAAACATAAGTATGTTTTCATGGGTTAGAATACTTTCATGAACTACAACCTTCGTTATAGCTATCTCTTATGTGATGATGTACAATCTGATGCGTATCGTAATTTAATTAAAGGAGGATATTGAAATGTTATTGAAACAAGTAAAGCGATAATGATTTATTGCAACAAGCTAGCTAAATATTTAGTATCTAATTCATATTTAACAAAATGACGCGTAACTGGTTTATTTATAGAATTAATATTATTAAATGCTGAACATTAAAGCATAAGAAGGCGATTTACAAACATACAATAATATAATGGTCTAATGCAATTTTATAATGTATGGTATATTGTCTTTATAATGTAGATAATGAAGTCATGAAAATCGTTCTTTTCGTTGTGTTGCTCATTTCAGATTTCTAACGCCGATCTTTGATCCGCTTCTGCTTTAGTCGTCAGAGACTCGATTTATTTTAGATGTACTACAATTTAGGCGACAGGCGTTCATTTAGGTCGGTGTTTAGATGAATTTATTAATGAGGTGCTATTCATTTACTGAGCATGCCTTATAAATCATATGATCAATGATGAACAACATGCTTAATTTCATTAGACGATTTTGTTTAAATATTAAAAAAACGGACAAAAACCGTTAAAAAGCCAGTTAATTTGAATTTAGGTCCCTGGTGCGCACCATCGTGAACTTCAACATTAATCTGATTTGCAAAATTAGGTTTATAAAGTTTACATATTAGTTAGCGCGTACGACTTGATTTAACAACGAAAATAGTTCTCCTGGTCGATTTAAATTACAATTTAGTTCAATAAATTCACCGGATAAAGGTTCAGGTTTTAGTTTAAATTCATATGCTGATAAAATTTTAGTTATTAATTTTGTTCGAAAGTATGATGTTTTATTATAATTAATAAATATAATATATATATTATAAATAATACGTTTACTAATATATATATATATATATATATATATATACATAGTTTTATTTTTTATTAAATTTATGTTGTAATAACATGACATAAAAATCGAGAAATAAATGATTGTTATATGAGGATGCAAGCTTCAGCTTCTAACGTAGGTCGTGTTTTTAAACAGAAGATAGTTTATTAATATTTACAATAGTGCTAATTTATTTATTTTTACATACACAGAACAAATGTAATTTTATCAACAGGTAAATATTCTATTGAAGAAACGTTAGGTTATTATATACTATTTATTGGAAGGTCGTATTTATTCCTCTCTAGTGAGAAAAGTTATAGTTCACCGATAAATAAGTTTGTTTTCAAATTGTTTCTTTGTCTCTGTCGAAAATTTTAGTTCTCGTGTTGAAAAGTGTGCCTCTCTGTTGTTTATCGTTCAAATATTTCAGCAGTGTTGTGTAGTTTTCAATTGGTTCGTACGAAACAAACAGGAGAATATTGTTCGACCTATTCTGCTTTTGAGCTCTCTCCTGGTAATTATGGGTAACATGCAAGCACAATTAGTTTCTTGTGAAATGGACAAACATATCCGTTCATTTGTTATAAATCTAAATTGAGCATATCTCTTTTCTAGCGATTTCCTTTAGGCTCTATGGGTTGAAACTTTGAGTTCTACATATTATCCTAGTTAATTTATAGTACTTTTCACATTATATATCTATAATTCTCTACAGTTGTTAAATTAGGTTATGAAATTCAGGTTATTAACGCTACAGTCTTATGTTTCTTGGGCATACCAATTATGTATTTTATTACAATTTTATGATCTAGTTGAAGATTGAAAAGGTGTTAAAATTTTGGTGCTTCGTAGAATTCATGTTGAATACTGTGTTTTTGATGGTCTAGCCATTATAGGAAAGCAAATAGTTCTTCCTTTTACACTGTGGAAATGTGGGTCATCTTTGAACTAACTCTTGTTTGTTTTTGTCTATGCTAAAAATTACATTGCCCAGAATTCTCACTCAGGTCTTGTCTTTTCATAATAATCCATAAAACATATTATGTTTTTATTTATTATATTTGAATTATTTTTGTGAAAAATTATATTGAATATGATAAGGAATCTTCATTTGCTTACAACTTGCCCAGCAAAATCAATTTGTCTGTCTACTAATTACACATTCATTTAAAAAAAAACTTTCCATTGCATATCCTCCATAATACTTAATGAAAAGTCATGAAAACTTGAATAAATTATGTAAGTACAATTTCTTTCTTAAAGGCATACAATTCTGATATGTCAAAACCAAATATATATTGATGAATGTCACATAACATTTATATATATATATATATATATATATATATATATATATATATATATATTTCTAGGTCACATTATTAGTATGGTGTTATCTTTTGAAAGAAAATAATTGCATTGTGCTGAATAATTAATGATTTCTGATTTGTTCTTCAATTTCTGGAAAAAATGACATTCAATTGTGCACAGACCTTTAGGGTACTAAGGAACTCCAGTTTACTATCATTTCACATTTTAACAGATGCAATGTTATTATTATACCACTATTGACTGTTTTAGATGTGATATTAGCCTTCTACCCACTACTTGATGTAGTACGCTAAGCCATTTATAATTTGCATTTTAATAACATATGAGTTATCTAGATGACGGAAAGATAAGATGTTTCAAAATGGAAATAACGTTTGTAAATTTAAAAAATAGAAATAACGATATGTAATGTATGTTGTTGATGCCTTAAATGTCTTTTTGTTTGTAAGGTGCTAACATTCATGAGCAATATACCAATTATCGGGGAGTTTGTTTATCCTCTTTTGATATAGCATGTGGATTTAAGTTGAAAATTAAAGGTAGAAAACTCTGACTAAAAGATTACACAAATGCTTTGAAAAATTTTCATGTACATATTTAAATTTTTGTATTCTAGTTTCACGACTTAAATATTGTAGATTTATTCTTCATTCTTGCTTTAATTGTTTATTGACTGACATAAAATCTACATTCTATCGTGCCCTGGTGGGCTTTTCAGTGGAGTTGGGTTTGAACACTATCTACAAAATGTTGTATATAGCGAATGAGTCGCAGGGATAAGTGCAAAGTTCTGGATTCTTTATGTGATGATTAAGAAAATCGCTTCTTCTTAGGACTGGTGATACGAGAATATTAGCGTGGTAAACATTTTCAATTGATTGGATGGTATTGTTCATAAAAGCTGCAATTATTAAATTGTTATTTTATTCTCTTTAAGTTATTGTTTTGATTATAACATAAATTATTGTAAAAACTGGGTACATTAAGTTAATGTGTTCATTAAGATGGCATGTTGATAGTGTAAATGTGTGCCTTTCGGCCCGCCTGTGCAGATATATATCATTGTCTCTTTGTTTCTTCTTTCTTTATAATAATAATAATAATAATAATAATAATAATAATTTAAGATTATTTCTGTTCTTAACATTTTGAAATAAAGGGGTTTTAGCTTAATTTTTATTTATTTCTAAAATATTTATAGTTATTAATTGTTAAATTACTTTTCTAGTTTTGAAACAAATTATTAAGAAAAAAAGAAAGAACAATTGTATTGTTTTAATATGCAATTTTTTTTTTTATTCTGGTCGTGTGGAAAATATTATCAACCATCACAACTAAATGTCCAGGACAAGTTGTTAAGATGAATCTAATAGGTCAAACTATAATAACCTATTGGTGGGCATTTAGGTAGTTATGCTTATATAATGAACATCCCATATAGGAGATGTTGGTATAAAAAGGTTAGGAAGTCCCTTTGTGATCATTGAGGATCAATCATGGTAACAAAGATAACGTAGAAGAACGGATGGAAGTGTAGTGACATAAAGTCTAATGAAGGTAAGTTTTAGCGACATCGAACCACTTGTTATCATTGTATTAATGTTGAAGAAGAAATTCAAGACAACCTACACTTTGAAAAGCTTTAGATGTGGATGAATCCAAAATTAGCGCCATTATGAGTACCCTGAAGTGCAATTTGAAGAAATGGACTTCCTTTAGTATAGCAATTAGAACGAAATAGTGACGATTGCTTATTGTCGTTAGTAGTTTGGGTCCAAAGTATTGGAATCTGAACACTTTATTTTGATGAAATTGAAACAATACATATTGTAATAACGTTTAAGTATTAATTTCAAAAACATGGGCCCTTTAGTAGCTCTTTAAACGTGAAAAATACAACAATAATTTGGTGAAGAAAATAGTGAGAAGAACAGGCAACATCAACGTGTATCTTATGTCATTAGAAAATTTTCATGGTTATGCAGGAAAAATAAGTACTAGATGATTAAACGCTAAATACTAGTGGACGTTTATTGATTTCAGATCAAATTAAAGAGAACATTATGTGGATATACCTTATTTATTAAATTTCTATTCTTAATTGTGAATCATCATTGAAATATGGAAAATGTTATACATACACAGTATCCTCGCGGCATTAAAGTCCCAGCACTGCTATGTAACATATAATTTGAAAACCATTAAAGAAAAGATAGTCAAATTACCATTAGTTTATTTGATCTCTAAATATAATCAAATAATTAAGTCTAAAACTACACAATGCTGTTTGTATGGTCATTCAGGTGATTTGAAAATTAAGAAAAATATAATTAATATAATAATTGAAGACAAAAGGAACCTGAGAATAGCACAGTATTCCAGAACGAATTATAGAAAACATAAAATCATCACAAAAAATCCTAAAACTATTATGTTTAATCTACAAGATACGATTGAAATGGTTAGAAAATTTAGAAAAGAAATATAATTATTACAACAATTAAAGACAAAAAATGTTGGGGCCATTGGTCTGTTGTTGGAAGATGAATTATAGAAACTTTAAAGTTCTCAAAAATCACTCCTGGGTACTAGGAATGGCCGAAATGTCCTTCATCGCTTTGTGGTTTTGAGCAGAATTTAGGGTCTGACCATAATTTTAAAGACTCATACTCTGAAAATTATTTGGTTAAGTATTCTCATCATACCATTGAATAACTTCTTCTCTCAGCACTACTTGGGGTTTTAAGCTTTTACAGCAGTTGAAAAATGACTTAAGTTATGACTAGCTTACTATTTAAGCAAACTTCTTAAATTAAAAGATGTTATTAAAAATGGAAAGAACCACAATATGAATACAAAGAACATTTTTATTCCATTGATTATTCTCATTTTTATGCTTTTAATTGCAATAGATTCTGTAGACTTTTGTTGGTTCTCTTTGCAAACAGACCTTGCCATTAAACCATTTGTATCTTTATTTCTCTCCTACTCTATAAGTCCATAATTTTATATTGTCTTTATTTTTATACTTTAAAATTTTATATCAAAGTTTAGAGTCAATCAATATGACATTTGTCATTTTAAATTCAATCCTTATCACAATGCAACTTTCATAGTCAATTTCCTCTTAAAAAAACTGAAACAGGAAGAAGAATAAAGTGGACTGCTGACAACCAACACTAAATGAAAAATATAACATAAAATAAATTACTCCTCATAACTAAACATACTAATAGTGAAAAACATGACCTAGAAATTATGTAGTTGAGTTAATAGAACAAACATATATTAATTGAGCATCATATGACCCAAAATAGAACACTTCGCATTTGAAGAAGTTCATGTGGCTTTAATCTGTTCTCCTCATGATTTTTATACTTGATTGCTAAGACATGCCTTTGCAACATATGGTACAATTACTGATTATATAAACGTCTCCTGCATTTGAATATATGTCATACATGTGTCTAAAGTATTATTCGAACATAAGGGTGTACTGATATATATGTGATGGTTTATGTAATTAGAAGTAAAATATGAATATGTATATATCTCTCATCCATGGAAATGGGTATAGTCATCAAAAACAAAAGGCATGCTTTTGTGAATCAACCTATTGTCCATTCATTCTCAATAATATTATACGGCTGTTCATGGGTCAACTTACCATTCTGTCACCTTAATAATCTCTATACAAGTTATGACGTGTAAGATTTAAGTATGTTTGTAAATATAATTGTTAGAATTAAACTTATTAAAGTTAAAAAATCATGGATGTGATCTTACATTAGGTAATATTATAAATACAAATATTTCATATGTTGCAATACTTTTAATTTGTTGACCTACAATTCTTGTTTTTATTTCATTTGGTGTAGAGACGCATACTAGGTGAAATTCTCGAAGTTTTAGGATGATTTTAAGATGTTTTCACAATCATTTGTGTACAAAATAAATATAATAATCAAGGTCAATTTCCATGATGAGAAAATGTTTTTATTTTGTTACGCTCATCTATAAAAAATAAATATATTAATCGAATCGTTTAAGTGAGAGAAAAATGTTGCTTTATTTTACATCATCTATAATGATTGATCATTTTACACCAATGTTTGAGTCAATATTGTCTTGATATTTGCTATTACAACAATATATTTATAGCATTATTAAGTATATGTTCAATGATTTCATGTTGCAATTTTAAGTTATTATTTATGGCTAGTAACTATGGTAAAAATATTATGGATAAAAAATTACTTATAACGTTGTATACTATAATCACAACTCTTCAGAAAAATTTTTCTTTCTTTCTTTAATGTTTAAAAAATCATTTTAAGCATCTATCGATAAACCACGTGAAAATACCTAAACTGCTCATAAATTTAAAAAATAAATAAAATACCCATATGTCAATACAGTGTTTAATCAATGTACAACCTAGTTTAACTGGAACTTAGTAAATTAAAGGCACGTCTTAAGTAACTGTTTAATGTATACGAAACAAAAACAATATATAAAGACAAGTTCACCAATTTAAAAATATGTGTTTTCTATTATTACAAATTGGTATAGATTCATCGCTAATGTAATTTTCTAAACATAAGACTCGTTATGTCTACTCGCTACTGCGGAGAAACAATTCACGTTGAAATATAGTATATGTGTGAATCAATACATGTGAGGATGTATCTAAGGAAAACCCTTTAAAAAGCCACCATGTCTATGTTTGCATTGGTGGGAGAAATAAGAAGAAATACAGTATATTTTCAAATACAGACAATCTCTTGTAGTATAAATCTCATTTATATCTTAAAATAACCATTAACCTTGTTGATTCTATCGCATTCAAACTCTTATTTCTGCTACTATGTTATTCAGAGAGAATAAAATCTATAACAAATTAATCATATCTTGGTGATAGATACTATAATTATTATAAGCGCATGCTTGTGTCCCTAATAATAATAAAAATAATAAATAATAAATAATATAATATAATATATTATTTAAATAAAGGTAAATAAATAAAAAGTCAATAATAGTAAATAAATAAAATAAAACGTATACATTAAAGTTCTAAATAAAATAGTAAATAATAGCTTAGGATCTAAATAAAAATATATAAAGTAAACTATAAAATAATGAAGTTAATAAAAGTAAAAATGAAATAAAAAATAAGAAAATAATTGAACGAAAAAAGTATAAAATAGTAAAAATAAATAAAGTTAAGTAAATGGAATAAAATAAGAAGAAGTTAAATGAAGAAACATTAAATTAAATATAATTTATATTAGTGAATAAAGTTGCATGTTATTTAAGAATATTGTCTAAGTTCCTCCATTTATTCGATATATTTAATAGATTTTGTTTAAGAATTAAGATTCATCATTTATTATTAATTCTTGGGAAAATGTTGAGGCAAGAAGTTCTTGATATGTTGATTGAGGGCTCAGTGTACTTCCTTGACGGAACCATACAATTGAACCCTACGGTTGGGTGGGTATCACATATTCTAAAAATTTGTTATGAGATAGTGAGTTCAAATAATTCAACTTTGGAGTTTCAAATAGAAATAACAAATGTTACAAATGTAATCGTCATAACAAATTTGAAAATTCTATATAATTAGTGAATAGTTTTTGTGTTCTGTTAATTGTATGTTGATACTAATTGGACATATGTTAAAATTGTGGTAGTATTCAGTTTATTTTCGGTATATTAAGCCACTTTCGGGGTATACCTTAACATAAAATGAGATATATGAATGGAAAAGGTAATAAATGACTTACTAAGGAAGAAATAGGTGAGTGATTTCTTAAAAACATGAAAACTAACCTATGAAACATAATGAGAAAAATTTTGTCTAACAGAGAAAAATGGACATGGAATTAAAAAAATATTCATGTCTGAATGGATGAGATCATGAAGTCTAGACAAGGATGATTCCTATAAAACATTCAATCACGGATAGGTAACTAATCATGATGTATGAAAGTTATCAAAAGGAAAAAAAAATTAGGTCATATTGAAGTTAAAAATGATTAAAGTTTATTGGTCCTATAATTATTTATAGGACCTAGAAAGGTGGTCAGATATTTATCTCTGGGTTATTTTGATATTGTAAATACTTTTCCATTTACAAATGATTTTAGTGAAAGAAAAATAAAAAGAACTATTATAAAAAGAAAATGAAAAGGCTATTAAAAAATATGATAAAAGACAAAAGAAAAAATAAATAAAATAATAAGACAAACAAGTAAGAACCCAAAAGAAAAAGAAAAATGGTAATATCACAAAGTGTAGAGATTTAAATGCTACTATTAATGAATGGTTTCTTTGTCAGATAAATGCGAGGTTATTCATGACTTGTTAAAGTACCAAATGTTAGTCTTTTTTATGTTACAACAATCATGGTTAAACAAGTTTAAATTTATGACAATTAAACTAAGGGCCGGAATTAGCCAAAGCTGTATCTTGTTAATGATTGGATGAGTGAAAAAATGGTATGGTTCTAATTATTGTTGAATCAATGAAAGAAATAAAGAACACATTCGAATACGGTTACAGTTTTAAAGTAAACAAGGGTTTATAGTCTAAATACGGAAGAAATAAAAAAATATTACTTAGTTCTATAAAAAAATTATTAAAGTTAAAGATGAGAAATAATTTATTTAGCTCATCACCGTATTAGTCTAAGTTTAAATATTGTAAAAAAGCGCAAAAAGGCATTTAATATTTAGGTGCATTGATGTTTTAAAACCAAATTTTTGTCATTTCGAAGCTAATTGCGACAAAACAATTATATTGTGTTTATTAGTTAAAGTGCACATCATATTTGTAATCATACAGTGGCAGTCAATGAATACAGTTATGACTTTCTTCCTCATACTATCCTATCTTTCTACTGACAATTATGAGGCCCGGAGAGAAAGGGTTGATACCAAAAAACCATTTTCCGGCGGGTCCTTATTCTGTAGCGCCCTTCATTGTGCACACACCTAATACTACTAAGCGCCCCCTCATTTATCAAGCACTTCCTCGCTTATATTTACGCTACTACCCGCTCTTCCTTCTTTATTTCTGCCATGTGTTCCTAATAGTTACCCTATTAATACCTTCCGTGATGCCGTTTATAGATAAATTCTCACAATTATGGTTGAATCTAACGGAAAACTACAGATGTACCTAAACCCTAAACCATCCCCATTTACTTGCTGTTTATAGTGCTACTGCCGTTTTTTAATTTGCAGGGTTTTCTAAAATGTGATACGAGTTTATCAACTAATCAAACCTATGATTAGGAACCAATGTCTCCTTTCTTCCTCATGATCGATTCTGGAGAAGCTGCACCATCGTGATGCAACCATTGTCATCTTTATCATCTTATATTTTGTTAAAATTCTTCGATGATAAGATACCACTCTAAGAAATTTTGAGGTCTAAATGGGCCTCCTAAAGAAAAATATGCAATCAGTCTCTTCAAAGGAACCAATCACATTTGAAGGTGACATCATCTAATGGTTGAGAGTAGCATTACTTGAGTTAAAATATACCTTGATAAATGGTGGATAAATATAAAACGCGTTCATAGTGGTATACAAGTATTTTAAAGTCATAAAGTAAAGCTCTCTGTATCATTTTTTAACGATTAAATATTATTATTACAACTTCAACATTTATGAAAGAACGTACGCTCTTTGTTAAAGCATATTTTGCATAATCAAATGTTGTTAATAACTAGTGTTTGTTATTCATGTATATTCATCTCAAATTTCATTTAATATTAAACAATTGAACCTGGTTAATGTAACATACTTATATACATATGATCAAATCGATAAAACGACATGATTTTTTCGTTGATAAATCTGTCGTATTATCATTATTTGTACGTTGTTATGAACAAAAAAAAAACTGTTCACGTTTATAGATTGAAAAAGATGCTATTAGTTTTATTTATATGAAGAAAAAATATATTAATTCAACATTAGTTTAAAATATAAAAAAAATACTAGTTTCATTATGATCTTATCATGTATATAAATATAAATTAAATTTTTAAATTTTTTCTTATATTACTATTACTATAGTAACTGTAAAAATAGTAAATGTTTATAGAACCTATTATATTGGTTTTATATTACTTCTTTTACTATATAAACTATAAATGAAGTCAATAGTTCAATGTTCAATATAAAATTCTATTTTGTAGTAATATATATATTTATATCAACATGTAGCTGTTCAGCTAAAATATTATTCATAATATATAAATACGCGAATATATCAATTAAATAATTATACTGTTTAATGACAAGTTAATTATTAACACATACATATTCTATAATTAAAGTTTATGATTTATATTAATATTTTATTTTAAATTATTTAAGTAAAGGCAACAAATGCATTAGTTGCGTAATGATAATGATTTTCTTAAATATCATTCTTATTTAGTCATCAATACAATTTTTTTAATAATTTTGTTGTTTAACATGGTTAAAATTTATTTTCATGGTTACTGGATTTTAGCAATTAATAAAGTAATTGAAAATTCATAATGTTATTTTATTAGTTTAGCTATTGTTGTTATTTCCTTGGAAGCTCATTTTGAATATAAAATTCCCTAATGCTAAGAAAAACAAGAGGACTCTCTCTGCTTCATAGTTCATTATCGGTTCAATCTAGACCACAACTCCACAAAAAAGCCTAATGTGAGGACTATAAAATCTTGAGACATAGTGCAGATTTGAACTCTTCAAGCTCTCTCGTGGCTCGAAGACCATTCAGTGATGGCAGATGAATTGAACCATGGTCAATCTCCCTCATATATTTCCCAAACTGCATTCTCCAATTCATGAAGATGCCAGCTGTTATGTCCCTAGTCAAAGATAAATTAGCCCCTACGGTGAAATTCTCTTGCATTCTTGCCCAAACCACATAGATGGGATGATGGGCCCCTGCTGTGGAAAATAGTGCCCATTCTATATGTTCCAGCGAAGTATGTGACTTTGTTCACTACAAGGAAAAGACCTACGTGAGGAAGGTTATAAGGAGGTTTTGGTATTTTCAAATTAGCCAAATTGTCCAAAAAATGTTTTCTACAACAACGAATTTTTATTGTGATGCAAGCAGTTGGATCTTTTAATAAATTTCAACATAACAAAAAGCTTTAGTGCAGCACGAGTTATTCTGATTTTCTGCTTGTCTTTATTAAAGTGTCAATATGCACGGTGTGTGTCATATAAACCCAATTATTAAAGGCGATGGGGGTGCATGTTACACTAGGGCACGTAAAGGTATAAACCTGCCAGGCTGTATGTGGGTGATACAACGCATAGGTGGTCTAATTAGTATTAGGTTTAATGGGTGCCATATATCGTATCAACGCATTAGTCGTAGTCTTATAAAGCCTTACCCGGGTCTTGTGATGTTAGAAAAAACCTGCTGATTATTTCTTCCATGTGCCAACGTGCTACGTTGCCATATATCACAAATACATTGGTACATAGTCTAGGATACGCCTGCCCATTGTGATGCTCCTTTAAATGCTGCAGGCGTTACTCAGCCCCATGCTATTATTTATAAGTTCCCCTGGGTACGTGCATCCATGTCATCACCCTGTCATACAAAAGCGCTTATGGGTGCTAACGGTGTGCTTCACCCAGTGTTCATTTTTTATTTATAAACATCAACATAGCAGCAGTGCGGTGTGCCCAGTTTTTAAGATTAATTATTCATTAAAGTGGCCACATCATTTTTTCTAGAAAAATGTGTATTCTAATAAGAAAATAAAACTTTTGTGTTGTATATGCCTATGATGCATGTAGAATCAACAGTGGTGTTTGTTAACGCCATATCAGCAATACAACAAAAAATATACCACATTTGATAAATACTAATAAATACATGTTGTGGGTTTAAATAAATAGTCGTGAGGCTATTGTCAATGATAGATATAAAAAAAATGGAATACATCCTCTAATGGTGGTTCAACCCATCGAATGATAAATAACAAAGGTTGATGAAAATACGATAATACCATGATCATTCTCCCTCTTGAATCTCCATGTGAGCGATGTCGCGTGATGCGATTCCTCGCTTGGAAAGGGGTCGGAAATTATTATTCACTCTGTATCGTCCGGAGTGAGTAACGATAATCATCGTCGAGTGACTACGCGGGGGGTGCACGTTGTACGTTGCCTTACAAAGTCCACATACGAAAAGAGAGCGATGAAATGGGAGGGTACGAGATGGACCTTTTGTAGCTGCGGTGAATCGATACACCAGCTGATAACTACACACAAAATTACTGTACTAGGTACTGTCATTTAATGGACAATATTTAAAAAGACGTCAACTTTATGACAACGGTGAAATCGAAAAAGACATCATAATCCCGATGCTTGAGTCCAAAGGAGTTGCCATCCCAGATGTGTTCGTTCTTGGGTCAACCCTTATGTCTAGTTGTGTGCCGAATACGGCATATTCCATCTTACCCAATTAAATATGTAGTTCTCCTTGGTCCAAGTATGTGCCCGGAAGGTTACCAATATCCTGAATATAAGTCCGACCGTAAGTGAAAGAGCCGGGGGAAAACGAACCCAAATAGTCCTTATACAATAGTTCATGATCGAGATCAAATAAAGACTCAGCAAGCAGCGGTGTCTCATTATTGCCGAAATTGAGTTAAGCAGGATCAATAACGTCCAGAAAGCAGAAATGGCTCATCATCACAAAATGGTAGTGGGGAGCTGTTAAATACCACCCCATATCTCTTACCATTTAACGATGTTGCTTATTATAATTCCAGACACGCCTCGCTATCCACTATACTAATATCGGCCCTTCGACTTAATCAAAGGGTGAAACACATAATAACGGACACACACATTCATTCAACGAAGCACGAGAGGGCGGTCAGAGCCCTAGGGAGCGGATACGATGAGTGGAGAACGATAAAATTCGGGAGGGGCATTAATCGAGGTGAGGGGAAGGATAGAAAAGACGCCCAGGATAGAGCACGGGGAAGGATAGTCTGCTTGTGTTGTAGGTAGTATGGAGGGATAGATAGGGACGGGGGAGAAGGTAATATGGAGGGATGAGGTGGTGGCTGAGCGGGAGTGTTCGACGGGGACTCGGAGTATACGTAAGAGGGATGGAGGCACGTGGGGAAGGACTGTCGAGCGGCGTGGTAAGCGAGGACGAAGGACGGTCGAGGGAGAGATAAGGTCGCGGTAAATAGCGAAATAACGAAGGCTGGACTGCGGGTATGGGACAAAAGGTCGGTCTTGGAAGATGAGCCGGAACTGGATACGGAAAAACAGGATATAACGAGGGCAAGTAAAAGGAAGAGGGATGCTGATTAAAACCGCCATACAGATGAAAAGTGACGTGTGGGGGTCAGGTTCTTTGAGCATGAGTCCTCACGTGTCGACCAATTGTCATCTTGAAGCCCCCTCCATTGTCTGGTCTGTTAATACGATGCACCATGATCCAAACAGTCATGGGAATCTTGTGGGAATACGGTATGGAAAATCACGGAGAAAAAACGACAGTGTTAGCCAGTTAACGACTTAGCGATTCTGGGTCCCGATGCAAAAGTGGGCAGAGAAAGCATGTTCAACAGTCGACAATTATCGTAGGTGAGTAAGGGAACGAGAAACTATTAAAGTTCGTTGAATATACGTGCAGGATACTGTAGAAATAGTGGCCCCATATGGTGTCGGTACGCGAATCATGGGTGTTCAGCCATAACCGCATTGGTCTTGTAAACCAACTATGATGCTAGGTCGGAAAAGGATTTATTGCCCAAGTTATGACGGACACAAGTAATCGTATCTTATAACAATATTCATATTAAATTTTTGATAGCGTTTAGATATGATGTTTGAATTAATTTGTTGTAATAACCTATGGTATTGTGATTTTAAAATTCATTGCTATGACGAAATGAAAGATATTTACAACGTCATGTTAAAAATGATGAACATTTAGTGGTCTGATGCAACATTGATGCCCTTAATTAGGTGTCATAAAATTGATTAATATAGAACTTTTAACAACGTGGCGAGAGCTAAAGTAAAGAAAAAATTAGGAAAATAAAAATAAAAACTAAAATTACAAGGTATGGTTCGAAACCCGCAACTAAAGATTACAATGCTTTGAACTTGTATTTTTGTACACTTTGAACTTTTTGACCATCTAGTGAAAGCAGGAGGGATAATTGCTGACATCGAGTGATGAGGGTTGGACTATTTTCGAATCGAACTCTTAGATACTGTCGTGCTTGGTACCACCACCTAAACTCTACATTCATTCGTCATTGAGGATCAATGTACAAAGAACAAATGTATTCTCATCATTTTCTATTTTTCTTCCATATTTCCTCCCATTGAAATTTTTGAGATCTAAATAGGCCTCATAGGGAAAATAATAAAATATTAGCTAAACCAATAAAATAATATTTATGAATTCTCAAAATTTCATACTTTTTTTAAAATCTGCTGTGTACAAATTCAGAACAATTTAAGTGCTTTAAAAATAAAATTAATAAAACAAATTTATTACTTGACTACTAAATAAAATGATTTTCAAGAAAAAGCCATTATAATTAGTTAACTAATGCATTTTTCCTTTGTACTTAAATAACTTAAAATAAAATATGTAAATATAAATTTAGTTCTTAATTATATTATTATTACTATTAATTCAATTTATATTATTTAATTAATAATAACATATGTATTCTTATGTAAATAAAAATAATAGCTATAATACATATGGGGATATGTATTATTCAAAAAAATTAACAAATGACATTTTATTATGAGTGCATACAAGACACAAAGCACAAAGGTACTTGGAAGCAATACCATGTTAACCAACAGGTTTCTCACACCATTCATAGTATGACAAAACGTGTATTCAACTCAGCCGCCACCCTCCCAACACGTGGGATGATGTGTCCCCTAAAATATGATTGGTTATATAAAGTGTATTTTGATTGTACAATTTCCTTGGAAGGCCATTTAGACCTCAAAATTCCCCTAATGATTAAATTCTCACCATGTTTCTTTACGGTTTTATGCTATGTTTGCATCTAAGTTTTCTTTTAACAACCTTCCTCTTTCCGTCTAACAAAATTATTTTAGCAAAGAAATTGCCCATTGTATCTTATTTTTTATTATGGGTGTTTTCTTTGATGGTATACAAGTGTTTTGTAAGTACTGTTTGATGGCATACTATGTCCAGAAAACTGACCAATACAAAATCTAGTACATGAACATGAGGTCTTTATGTATTGTAGATGTAGTATGGCATGCCTTTGGCAATCCATCTCCATGCATATCCGCCTGAGCAAGGAATCTATTTTCATTTTATCTCGTTGACTTTATGAACCTTTGATTTATTTTCTAGGGCAGTGGTGCCCGATGAGGTGACAGTTGCTTGTCCTTTAAGCAGACATTTTAAACCATTGAAATTGCACATAAACAAGTATACGCAAAGACAAAAAATAGGTAACTCTTCCCAAAACATGAGTCCATCATGGTGTCAAAAGAATACACCATCACTATCTTGCTCCAAATTGAACCAAAAAAACATTTTCACAAAGATAAAATCTTAGTTTAAGTCCCAGTTTGTTCTTCACTGAAAATAGAGCTCTTGAGTTTGTATGTATTTAAAATGATGAATACTTTGCTTTTCTGTATGCCTCATCCTTTAGTTACCTATGGTGTTTATACTTTCATATGGGGATATTGTATTGCTGCAATATGTGAATTTTATTAATAGTACGTGTCGATTCCTGTTCCCGTTGTTAACAGAAGCTTTCCCTCTCGGGATATATTTGAAGGAAGGTATTCCTTTATAAACATTGCGGTCTAGTGGATGTTGTTGCTGACCCGTTCAAATAAACTCTTAAGTTCTGTTTTGTGTGGAGTTTCTTTAATTTGGTATTCTCTTTTACTTATGATGCTTCCTGTGTTCTTTTGCCTGGATATCAAGCTTTGTGCAGGTTACAACGGATACTGTGACTTGATTTTTGTTTCGGCTCTAATACTGATCTCTGAGTCTAAAATTACCATACTGTGTTGATGCCTATTGTATTTTTAATAGATAGTGGAATTGTTCACCTTTGCGGTTCCCTCCTCCGGAAGCGTAATTAGGCTAAGATTTTAACCATTGATATCGGTACGACAAGGAAAGGAGCCTCGCCAGGGTTCGACAAGCCAACATATATACAAACGAGAGGCCGCCGCCCGCTCAAAAACGGGGAGGAAAATAAGATAACGACGAGTCTCATTCCCCAACGCAAAACCTAGTCACTAAGACCATAAAATTAATTGAATAAGTGATAGGATCTGAGAATACAACCAGTACACAGCACGAAAAAAACGGTCGTGAGCCTTCGACCGAATGAGGAAAAATTCTGTGGGTGGAAGAGTCAAAAACCCAGGAGAATCTGAGAAAAAATTTCAACTTCTGTCAAATATTGCTAGGCGCTCCAAAGCAAAGAAAATTCTAAGCCTTCGAATTACCAGAGGAGAAGACAAGCACCCAAAGCAAGTGAAAGGAAAAAGCAACCATAGAAGGAAAGAGGACTTTGGCATAATTCAGATCACGGTAATGATAGCAACAACCAGGGCCAAATCCTAAGGTCTCTTAATCGTGTTGAAGAAAAAATTGATGCTGATGGGATCTTCAGTATCGCTTTATTCTTTAGCTCTAAAATAAACAGATGAGGTATCACCTTGTGATATGGATGCAGACCATCAAATATAAAAGAAACATCAAGGCACAAATTAAATTGGAAGAACTCATAGGCGAGTTCAACGTACCGAAAATGAAGATCGACGAGAAGAAAAAGGCCAGGACCATGAGACTTAGAAAGAGCCTTGAAAACAAAAGGAGGAAAAGCTTCCATTCTCCAATCTTTTACTATGCTTTGTTCACCAAAGAATGAAGGAAAAAGAAATAAAAAGCATGCTTGAGAGGGTGGACAGTCACCAGAAGGTGGAAAAAAGGCAGTAGAGATTGTATGTTAAAGAGAGGGATAGCGAGCACTATAAAACAGTTTGCAATGAAATTCTGCAGGCCACACAGGAAAAACAAGCTCAAAAAAAGTGACTTAAACACCAAAAATGAAGAAAAAAAGAAACCTCAAAGCTCAGGTTTAGCCTCTGTCTCAGCATGTGAAAACCCTTGGGGTTCATGCTTTTAAAGTGGCGAGTTAAAGTTTGGCTTTTGTGATGCGGGCTTTCGCTTAAAAATCATAGGCATGCTTCATTTCGCTGGGACATCCTCGAAGGATAAAAATAGTATCATTCAGATTCCTGGCCCAAGGCATCTGCTGACCAATTTTAGATCAGTTGAGTGTTCTCCCCCAAAATGGCAGCTTATCCCTTTTCCCTGCGCACTTGTTTATCGTGAAATCTATTTTGGGTTTTACGCCGTTGACTTTTGATAGACTTTATTGATAATTGTGGAAAATGAAATTTCAAAGTAGACATTAGGATCTTTCAGCGCTCTGGGCCTCGTTTAACGCCGGAAAGAGCATCTGAAAAAGTTGCTTAAGCGAGAGGACTTTCTGCTGGTATGTTTACTATACTGATATTTACCTGGCTACGCACTACAAAGTGACTTGCGCCTGCTAAACTAAATTTAGCTATTTTAGGCAATTGGTTAAGAAGAAGTCGATATATTTTCTTTTTTAGCATTTTTGGTACTGAATGTTTGTGCCTTGAGCTTTCGCTCGAGAAAAAATCAGATATTTTAAATGGTGGTAATGATTTGGTGCATTAGGTTTCCCCTCATCTTAAAACTATATGTTCAAAGAAGACTTTAATACCTTAATAGGTGAACTTGATGATGTATATGATATATTAGTTATGACTTGGAAAACACTTTTCTCATGCGTTGAATGGCTACTTGAATGTTTTGGATGATGAAAGGTTGTTGGATTCCTTTGACTTGGTAAAAATGGTATAGTGTCCTATCTCTTTATTAAATTCTTAGTTTTTCATTCATATTCCTTGTTCTTGCTACTGTAAACGATAGAAATAGATTGAGACATGCCTTGGAGATACACTCAAATTTCTTTGTTTCTTTGTAACCATGTTTTCTTCTTTCTTGAATACCTTGAAGAATCCTTGGTTATCTTGTTCTGTTGAAGAAATTGTTTGCTTGTTTCATTTTGGTTTACCATGTAATGATATGATTCATGAGTATGTAACACTGTGGCTGTCAGCTCCACCTATGAAACTTTTCTTTGATTTTTGATTGTCATTTTATGGACAAAAGATGTCTTTGGTCACCCTTTGCCCTAAAACTGCAATCTTGCTTCAATCACCCAAAAACTGAAATACTATAGCAGAATTTCCTCATGTGGTAGTTGAGTTTATTTGTTTGTCAGGTACTTATTTCTGATAAATAGCCATTACTACTAAGGTTAAGTCATATATCTATGTATTACTTAAGTATTTATTTCTATGCAATTTATGGTTTGTAATTACATTCTCATGATTATTGGTTAGCCCTACCATATTTATATAACTAATGGTTATTTATGTTTGAAATATTTTATTCTGAGTTTAGTACTCCATCCTCCATTTACCCAAAGATCATTTATAAATCCGTGTTGTCCAGCAACATGTCACTGTCTGACTTTCTTGTTTTGGTTACCATGTTGATTAAGTACGTATCTTTTTATCTGGTCTTTGATCGGTTCATCTCTGAACTAAAGCAAAACCTACTTGTAACTTCTAACCTAGAACTAGAACACGAAGCAGGCTTTGGATATCACTTACGAAATGAGAGCCCTCTCTTGGGTCCGGAAAGGCCAGGTCATGGGCTCCGAATATTGGTTCGTGCCACATCGCAGCTTATGTTCATTAGTCTGGAGACACTAACACCATTCATAATGTGACAAAATGGTACATAACTCAAGCAAACACCACCTCAACCATTAGGGATGATGTCATCTAAAATGCAGTTAGTTCTCATACAATTTTAAGTTTCAGGGTGCCAGCAGAGCCCATTAGTTCTAAAATTCCCCCAGCAATGAGCGTTCTCATATGTTCTTGCAGTTTATGTTTCTGTTATTTACACTTGATTTTCTTTTCATTTTCTTATCTTCATCACAGCAGAAATTGTTCATGCAAAATTTGACCTGTATTTGTAGCCTTCGTTTGTTTTTTTCTTTGATAGTGTGCAAGTGTTTTAAGCACTTTGTTTGATAGCATACCCATTTTAGAAAGGTCCATGTTACCCAAAAATCTAGTGTTTGTGACATAGGGTCCTTTATGTATTATATTGAATACAGTACGGCGTTGTTCTTAAATCAATCATGGGATCCCACCAAGGTAGAATCCCTACTACTTTATCTCGGGTCTGTAACTGAGCAACTACAAGTTCCCAATATTTTCTAGGGCATGATGAACACAAAGAGAGCGGCCAGTTGTGTAATCTCACCCAAAAATAGGCATTTGACCACCATTATGAAATTGCACCAAAACAAGAAACCATAGGAGTAAAAAATAGGCAGGCTCCCAAAACATGGTCCCATCATAATTCACTCAAGCTATAATCCTATGTACGTAAAATTGAACACGAAAAAAACCTTTTGCACACAAAATAAAATTCATAGTTTACAGTCGATTTTGTTGTTTATTCATGTAGTCATCTCTTAAGTTTGGCCAATATCATTAAAAAAGACGATGAAAAATACTTTTTCATGGTTCACTCAAATAATGGGTACTATGAGCAACTACTGCTTTCATATCGGGATGCTGTAGCACTACAATATATAGTCTGTGTGATGATGTGGGTTGCCATTTCTACTGACATGAGCTTTCCTCTCGGTGGATATATTTGAAGGAGACATTCCCTTTATTGTGTTGTTCTTTGATCTGAGATTTTGTGGAACTTTAAAATAAAATCCCAAATTAAAAAAAAAATAGCGAGTTTCTGCATAGTTTATTATTCTTTTTACTTTGGTACCTGTAACTTTCTACGAATATGAGTTTGTTTTTTGGTCGAGATTCACCATGTTGACTTGGAGTTTGCTGGCCTGGCACTCTGCTTCTGATACGGGTCCCCGAACCATGTAATATTGGTCTCCCCCTGCGCGCTTTTAGTGAATAATTGGAATTGAGGCTTGCCATGGTTCCTCCTCGGAAGCACAAATTGAGCTGGTCACCTTGTAGTATCGACAGTCACCAACAAAGAAGCCTAAGCAGTGGCGACAAGCCAAAATATGTCTGCCGATTGAGAGGCCTTGCTCCACTCCCAGGGCAACGAGGAGGAACAAATAAGATGGCTGAGCCTAGGTCTCATTCCCAATGGAAATATTGATCACTGCGACCTAAAAAATTCAATTGAATAATTGATGAGACTATGGAAATACTAGCGGTCGCAACCCAAAAAAACGGGTCGTAGGCACTCTATGTGGTGAGAAAAATGCCATTCGTCGGGAAAGGTTGAAGCAGGGGAAAACCTCTGTTCGACCTATCACTGCGGTCTTCTTTCGTCCTTCTGTGGTGGGAACAGGCACGGAACAAGCAACCCCCTCCCAACTATGAGCTGGGCCTTGCCTCCGCCGATGTAACACCGCCTCCTCCTTCAGCGCAAGGACAATGGTCAAAAGCAGGTAGATTGAAACAATATACGCGATCTCTGAATCTTGTAGAGCAACATGTTGGTGAGAAGGAGGTCTCTTTTACCCAGTTGAAAATCACACCCTTTGTCTCTCTGTTGACATAGCGAAACGGAATGTCATCTTGTTGATGGGTCATTATAGAAAGCGGGCATCTGACATCGTTGGGTCATACGTACCTGCTTGTGGAAGCCATAGACACAAAGACGTACTAACATAACGTTTTTCTCTTCACACCTGAGTTAAAACGACATACGCTCTTTTAATATTCGTATCAATTAAATTTTATTAGTGCGCTGCGATGTCGAAATGTTGGATTAATTTTATATCGTGTCATCAGTTTACATATTCATATAATATTTAATCGTCATAAGTTTAATGGGTGGTGTTACTTTTCATAGCGATGATGAAGCACTTCATAGAATAAATTAAAAAATATTTTATTATATAACTATATATATAAGGCAGTGTTGTCATACAAAATGGATGATTATTGGTACTAACCCTTTGTCTTTAAATTTGCGGACACTATTGTTACATTATTAAAATGTCTTGATTTCTGGTAAATATTTCAATCGATGCCTTGATTTGATATCGAGACATATTAGTCATCATTCTTAAAAATAAAGCTGTTATCAACATAAGGCTATTTCGCGGCCAGAAGGTTATTTCGAGAATGTTTTATTCATGATTGATGAGATTTTCTTCCCCTTTGTATACAACATAAAATAATTTGTAATGGTGTATATACGTAGCGTTAAATAATAACGAAAAATTACAATATTAAATAATATACATCAACTTTATTAAAAAGTAGCATTTATAGCAACATTGACTCTATGAACTATACACGTTCTTTTCAAAACGTAACAGTATGCACCATATTAAGATTTCATACTATTGTACAGGTTCTACACTTTATTTCACTGCAAGTTTTACACCGCAAAATCATATATTTATATAAAGATTTTTGTTCTAGTAATTATAAGGCGAGCTAGGTAAAACAAGATCTGATAAGCTTAAAAAATTCCTTATTAATTTACAGTATATGCTATGTCACAACTATATTATTGTTCTTTCGATAAACTAAACAAGTGGTTCTTCTTTATTATTGTCACATTTAGGACATTCAATTATGGTGCAACAACCAAATATGAAAATGAAACCTAGTTGATTGTTATAAAAATATGATTACTCACAACTTAGATATCAACCATTTCTTCCTTGTCATCCTATTTTATGTGTTGAATGGGTTCCATTTCTTTTCTTTTCTGAAAAATGTCTAAAATTAATATTTAATGCTAAATTGTTTTTTTATTTATTACTATTGATGAAAAATTCTATTCACCCATTGAGCGTGTTGAAGTAGCTCTTACAGTGAAATTTTGTCCATTTCTTTTTTGACCATCTCCATACATATGACGTTCTATCTACATATTTTGATATCATCTCGTTCATGTTTTGATATTTTCATATCTTATAAAATATAACATATTGATAAATATTTAATTTTTATATTGTTGAAAATAAATATATAGAAATGATATTTATAATTAATTCTAGAAAAAAATTTAAAGAAACCATTACTTTTCATTCCTTCTTTTTGTTGTTTACATACTTTATTAAAAATATGTATGTCTCATTGACAGTTCTTTCTGAGCATCTTCATGTGGTTTAAATAAAGTTTGGTTCTTAGAATACATTGGATTGATTTTGTATTTCGTGGAAAGAGCGTCTACATCTACAATTTCCTGGGTCCTCAAACACCTTAAGAAGTTTTTGCACCACCTTTCGTTAACCTCCCAACACTACATCGGATAAGCTGAAACAGTTCATTTTCATTTGCATGTTCTATATTTTTTCTTTTCTTATGTAACATTCCTTTACTGAGTTTATTTTGTCACCACCTTAGAGACATTAAACATATGTGAATTAATAGTTATTTGAAACATGTTAATAATTTTAAATATATTATTGACTGAAAATTTAAAACTGTAACTGGGTCAACATTGTTTTCATTTCACAATTATTTTGCAATTTTCATCAAGCTTTTGCTTTTTCTATAGATCAATAATCTTGCCAATTCATCTACTTTGGCTAATGTGGATAAACAATACATATTAAACACATATAGTTCAAAATAATTTTTGAATTTAAAAAACTTTTGCCTTTGTTGTTGCACTAACCAATGTATTTATGATGTTTATGTGATCATATTTGACCATTTATTTATCAATATGAAACACAACTTCATATCATTCTAATATATTTATAAATAAATTATAAACTTTTTTTTTTAAAAAAAAATGTAGCTAGTGCCTTTTATGGTGTATGGAGTCCATCAGTGTATCATGATGTAAGCATACACATGGCTAGTATAAAACAAATGGTAATCTGTGTCAAAAAGCAGAAATTGCATTGCATTATTATAACCCTGGGATATGAAGAATAGCAAAAATAAATACAGGCAATGTTTTAACACATGGTGGCTGATGGGTGGCACCAATACCTCGCATATAAAAAAAAAAGACACGTGTGGAAATGTTTTCCTTTAACAAACACAGTGCGTGCTGCTGCAGAAGCATGGAATTAACACAAAAACTAAAAATGCTGAGTACGTGGGTGATGCTGGGTAAACTGACACATCGATGCCCTATTTGTGTAGCACATGGATTAAACAAATTTGTTTTAAATTTTTTATCCAAATAGTATGTACGCGATGCTGGGATAAAACAACATAGCATAAATTACGCTAGGTTGTAAAGCAAGGCACCCATTCAAAAAAGTGTATTTTTAAAGAATGATGTTCTTTGACAGATTGAGATGTTGGTAAATCCCATGGGTTGAATGTCACATTATATAATTCAAACCCTGTAAATCTAAAATAAAAGCTAATTAAAATCACGGAAACAGAAGAAGCAATTGTACTGACAAAGAAAGGAATGAAGGTTTAGAATAAAAATAGATTTTTGTTTGTTACATTTTTAAAAATAAACAACAAATTAATTTTTTTTACTTTACTGCGTGGCACAACGATATAAAAAAACAATAAAATTTAATCAATTGTTTGAACTATATTGAGTTTCGAATCCTAGAAGTTTGGAATTCTTATTGTTTAATAGTTCTATTCAAGTATTTACACTCACAATTGCTCATACAAATATCTGGTTGGTTACACTTTTAAACAAAATAATAAAGTGTTTGAATATATTTAAATTGTTTTAGGTGGTTATAAAAAATATACTAGCTCATTTTAATTCTGGCTTTTCATATAAAAATAAAATTGTTTGCACATTGTTGTAGTTTACTGGTCATGATTGTAATTAATAACGCATTTGGTGCAGCAAATTAATAACTGCAACACGATACACAATAACTAAACAACGTTATACGTACTGACTTAAAATGTAATAAGTCATTGCAGGCACCGAAACATAAGTTGTGTGTATAAATTTATTTGTTGAATTTGCTAAAATTAGGAGAAAATATCATAATTATATCAAATGAACCAGTTGTTTAAAATCATTCATTCCATAATATTTTATAAAGTCATAATTCTCTATCGTAAAATATTTACTTCATATTTTATTTATATTCATTATCTAATTGAATTTATATTTTTATCTAATAAATTAGCTTAATAAAATTTATAATGTATACAAATTTGTAGGTTCATACAGTTGAAGATAAAATTCGGATGTAAAATAATCGAAAAAACAACTCAAAGCATTGATGCTGGAACGTGCTCATAAAGCACATTTGGTAGATGAGAGTAGGCAATGTCCCACCACCTTCAATTGTAAAAATAGCTTGCATCTTCTGCTTCACAATCCCGGGTGAGTAAACAATATTAATTTGTTTGGTATATTAATGTCAGTTATTTCAACGTCAAACAAATTAATCAACATTTTCAACATTCTTACTAATTGAAATCATGTACCTTGTACTAATCATGTTAAATATTTTAGGTATTAGGATTCTAACGTGGTAGCGACCTGCCGTCTTTGTTCCCAGAAACAATATGCAGAGCGAAAGTACGAATTAAGAAAAAGTTGGAAGACGATACTGTTAATGGTTAAAAATCAACAACGGTTCAGTTCACGCTACGTCTGAATTTATTGGAGCCAGCTACAATAAATGATTATTCACAAAACAGAAATGGAGCATATAAAATAAATTTGGTAACAGATGATTAAATTAAAGATACAAGCACATACATGAAACAATGTTTATTAGATACCTTCGAAATAACGGTCTAGGATGATGCTCATATTTTATTACCCAGAAAGCCTTAAATTTTATTTTACCCCCTCTCTTTTGGACACAGTGGAATCAAATTCTACTGATTTAAGTCCTGTGCTATAACCACAACTTGAAAGAAAAGTTTGACGACTTGTGAGTGCCTGTTTCATAAAATTTTCGGAGTGAGTTGCATAAAGTCCTCCTTATGTGTCAAATTTGAAAATATAGTCACACAATAAACATTAAGAATGGTCAATTTTGTAAATGTTAATAATTATATAAACATTAATACATTTAATATTTTGCTGATCTTAAGCATACGGAGTTGTTAAAGATAAGTTTTTATGCCTGAGTGCTAAGCTGCTCTTTGCCTAGTATTAGTTTGCGAAGGTGGAAAATTTATTCAAAAATTTTAGATATAAAGGTACATCTGTACTATTACTGTATCCCAAATGATTGTATACATAGAAATATGGAACAAAGATATTATTACGAGTATATAGACATAAACGAGTCTTGATAAATAGCAAAAATAAAGTTAAATATGGTCCTCCTTTACCAAGATATTCAAAATTTTGTTTTATAATCCAAAGGAAGGATTCAAAGGCTCTTCTAGGTGCAAAAAAGAATTAGCTATGTTGTGGGATGGAATCACTCACACCAGTAGGTTAGGAGTTGTACGGGTAACTAATTCCGTAGCAAACATATAGAGATACATGGCCAGTTCAAATAATCAATCTCATTCAAACACTGTGTCCTTGGATGGTATCCTTCTATTCTCTACAGAACATCAACTATTATTCTTTCTGTTTGGCACTGTAGTAGTCAATATGTACAATATCCCCCATGGTTCTAGCCAGAGAAATGAACACAACATCTTACAGCTCTCATAGTCCTGACGAAGACAAGTGAAGAGAGTATGGATGTCTGCTTACAACCAATAACGTGTTAAGTAGATTGGAAGAATTGGATTAGAATAAGTGTCGATGTATGAGGGCCATCACAATAGAAGGTTTCGTTGCCATGGCATATGTCCTTTACATTACATGATTATCGGTTGTTGGGTTGATCTTGGTAAAATTATGTTTATGATTTATTCCACCATAACAATATTCTTTCATATTAGTTATTTAATGCATTGTGGTGCTAAGTCTTGTGATGTTCTTTAGCATTACCATGCATATAAATTGTGTACAATAATCTGTAGGGTCTTGTAACAAAAGGTATTTTAGCAATTACAAACAACGGTCTTCTTGAAGCTAAAATGGTCGAGGACCTAAACTTCAGTTAGTTATCGGTGTTCACTAGAAGAACAATTACTGGAAAAGTAGCCATCATTTTCAATGGTAAGCCGAAGATAACAAGAGCCTCCAATAACGACTTTAAACTAGGTATTGATTTCGACATATGGGAAGAGATAAGAAGAATTTCATAGAATGTTCAATTCAAGTAGAAAGACCTATGTTAGATGATCAAGGTTATCGCTTTACTATATTTAGAAGGTGTCCATTGGGATGAAAATGAAATCTATCTTTTATGTTAAGACACATCCAAGATTACCCTTATTAGATCATGCGTATATTTACAAATCTTCATATTCTTTGAAGTGCCTCATCCAACCATTGTTACATTGGTTCATTAGAAATGTCTTATTACGTTAAAAAAAAAATGTTGTTGAACAATCGATACATGATCAGGAGATAAAAACATTCCTCTAATTCAGCATTATTTCAAGAAAATTAATTTCATGGTTTTAAAATATGATCTTTCTTTGCTTTAAAGAAAGTATAATAGGTGTGAGGGTGCCACATCTTGTGTAAGTCCCCTCCTGAAGCTTTGCTTCATAGTGGATGACCATTTGTCCGGGCAAGTCATTGACATTTGAATCTTCTATGAATTATACTTCATATTCATCAAAATCATGATTTTATTATTTTTATATTAACGCTAAATTTTATCCCATGAAAGAGATCATAAAACATAACTAATTTTGTATATTATTGTACATGTTTATAACTTTGCGGTGTCATTGTATCTTTGGTAAATGTGGGTGTGTAAACATTAAACTATAAAGACCTAGGGCATATACATGTCTAAATGCTCTACATTGCCCCAACATTCATCTCAAAGTTAAATAATTTGTATTCCAAAGTACGCATCAAGAGAATAATATAGATTGTTTGCTATTTAAGGAAAGGAATTGTAAACAAGTTCCAGACTTATGATTTCATCTTCTAGTGAGTAAAGTTAGATTACGTTAAGTCAGACTATTGTTGTTGGATATATGTAGAAGGTACATAGAAGAAATTGAAAGGTTTTTAACACAAGGAAAAAGCTTCGAGGTCTAAGCAGAGGGCCATATCACCTGGGTCTTTCTATACCGGTGAGAGTACATTCAGGCGGATAAACAATGAACGGTCACAGGTAATTTAGAATGATAAGAAAGGATGAAAGCAAGGAAAGTTGTAAACGAATGGAAAAAGTGCTTAAATGAAGAAATGGCAATTCTATTTTCAGAATTTACAAGAGGTAAGTAACTAACGTGAACTTGATATAATGGCTCTTTGATCATCTGCTGTAATATGTAATATACGGTTTGATTTCGCTTGACATAATTAAACAATCAATAAGTTGCGTTCTTTGTTTCGAAAAACAACACAAGCATACAGGTGGCATTATCTGAACAAAAGAGGATGAAATGGGATAGTGGCAAATTTTAGATGGTTGAATGGTAAGTTACGCTTATCTGATAATTTAGAAAAACATGCAACGTACCTATTGTTGTTACTGACGAAGATGCAGAAAGTATGTAGATATGACGATTTTATTTAAGAAGAGATGCTAAATGTGAAGGTTGGAAATTAAACGCTACATTAATAATCTATTTAATTTATGTAACATATTTGAAACTTATTATTATATAGTTGTTATTTTAATTATTTAACGTTACAGTTTATAATTTAAAATTTTAATAAAATCAATTCATTAATACAATTCATGTTTAAAGACATTAATACAATTTAAATTTTAAATATTTTGTAACCACAATTGAAATTAAATTAGGGTTACAGTTTTAATTTCATAATAAATTTAATTAAATTACAATTTTGTTTTAGGAATTTTACATCTATGATTAATTTTACAATTACAATCATTTCCATAGGTAATACAATTAAATATTTAAATATTTTACCTTTAATTAAATTAAATTAGAATAGAATTACAATTGCAATTTCATTTCACCTACAATTACAATCAAAATTACATTCAATTTCAGGAATTTTACCATAAATTTCCTGATACAAAATTAAAATTTTACAATTTTATATATATTACTGTTACAATTGCAATTTTAAATTTTACACTTGTAATTTACCGTTTTGAAAAATTTTACACCTTTAATTACCGATGCAATTACAATTTCACAATTTTTACACATATGCAAATTTACAGGTAAAATCATTTAAATCGTTTCACATTAAATTAAATATTACAATTTAAATTGGAAATTTTTTAAAAATACATACATAAATTAAAATTACAGTACAAATGCAATTCCAGTTTTAGGTTTTACACAATTAGAAACAAAATTTAATTTCTACAATTAAGTTAAATTACCAATTTTCAAATTTGTCGCAATTAGGGTAAAATTAATTACAATCATTTCACGATAAATTCATTTCACAATTATAATTAAAATTTTACCAAATATTTTTACATACAATTGAAATTGTTCGGTACCAATACAATTACAATTTTAATTTGTACAATTCAAAATTTCAATTTCAGTACAATCGCGGCATTAACGTGACCATTCGCACCAGTAAACATTTAATATTAAATTGTTCAACGTCACGATCATGATAGCATCATTACAAACGTCGTAATTAAACCAAAAACATTGAACACTAACATCAATAAAGTAAGGTCGCCTAATGAACCTGATGTATTCGCATAACATGTTCGCTACGCATCAATGTAAACATCTCCTTGTAAAATAAGCGCTATCACATACACGCTCGCCTGCAAGTTTATTGCAAATGAACATATCTAACGCTTTCGCAGCTACATCACAGTGATCAAACATATAAACAATAACAGCATGGTGTATAGTCACCCGGATATCGCACGTTAGTCATCCATTACCTAACGGTCACCAAATGATGCCTCTTCGCTTTGATGGAACATTTCGTGGGGGTGGCCATGTCCGTAGTGACTGGGCATTAGTGGGTGGTCTGACTGCTCATAAATCATGATCTCCATTGCTGAGATCTTGTGGGGCACTGTGACTCGTGGTGCAGTGGTCATTCTCATCATGTGGGCTATTTGATGGGTATGTGGTGCTCATCTGGTGTGTGTGGTGGTGGTCATACAGTGGTGCTTGGGATGATGCATCACTTGCGGGGCCATGGCTGCTGGTGTCACGCCTGTGATGAGAGGCCTCGTAACCATGGCAAGCTGTGTGTCTGGGCAGCACGCGTAAGGTGAACATGTCTGCCTTTCTGTTTTTACTCTTCCATATAAACTGTGTGTTCTTGTGTCTCTCATGGTAGCGGGCTTCGACTCACCTCCTAGCGCCTGATAAGTGAGTTTGGTACATCAGCTCACACATAAATACTCTGTCTCTTGTCGGCGTGTGTGAAAAAAGGCAGTGCCAACACCATGAGCTGGTTCAGGTGCATGCCTTTTAGCCTCACCAGTCTCGGCACACCCATATATTATCTGTCAGTATCATAAAGGATCCACACCCCACTAGATCGTTTGATAGCGCACATCCTTTCATAAATAAAATACCCAGTCATAAAGAAATGTATATAAATGAACAATAATTGAACAATTTCATTATTAATGCTGACAACGTTCTAATGAATTTAAATAATAATTAATATTACCTCTGTCATTATTGACTCACTCATATGCAGGGGATGTGTTTTATCTCTGTGATCAAATGACTTAAAAAGTAGGGCATTGTGAGGATGCTAATCAACAACAACAACTCTAAAATTGCGTATACGATATCCTACTGAAAATCGATTCACCTACAGTGTTGCATCGCTATCTACTTTGCGTTCGTATGACATTAACTAAAGATGCAAAAAGTAAACCTAAAATCTTTCTAAAAACACTCTGAAAAAATAAAAAAGAAAATATCTTTGAAAAATTGAAAAAGCCTCGCCATTGCAACAACTAATCCATCTAGAAGTTGTACCAATTGTTGCAAAAAATAATAAATATATGATCGTAAATGTATGCTAAAGAATCAACATGATGGCGGAAGCAGTAACTGTAAGTACGTGTTAATACGAAATATTTCAAAATCTATATTGAAGGCATCTCTACTGGTCGAGAATACATATTTTACAAATCTAATCCTAAAGATTTAATTATGAAAAAAAGGAAAATACTGTTTAAAATGGGAATATTGTGGTGAAAAACTGAACTACCGTTTTGAAAAATTCAAATGAGGTATTGGAAAATAAGACAACATGATAATATAATAAAATGTGATCATGGTCATACTCTTACAAAATGCGAGATTACTGCGAAATTATGATGACATCGAGCTTGAAAAAATGAAAAATCTTCGGATTTTTGCATTTTATATTTTTATTATTATTATTTTCAACTTTTAGTTTAACAAGTTTACTGAGACATGGTGATTCACAAATAACGTAAGTTTTATTCAAATTTTATTTGAGTTTGAAGACTTAGGTCGTAGTAATGCAACATGATTTCTTAGTAATGGGGTTAGAGAGGTTGTCTAAACGTGATCATCGTGTCGATATTTTGATTCAATGTCGGGTCATTTTGATGGTTGAATATTGTGAGAAAAAACATATAAAAACCTCCCTCTTTCTTCCTCTAGTAACCTCCTGCTAAATGATTGAGTATTTTTTCAGTTCTCAAATATCCAACTAGAAAGTCTTTTCATATAATGATTTTCGAGGAGGCAAAGATTTTTGATGTTTATAAACTTCTAATTACCGAAGAAAACATCACACTATATCCTTCTCGCTTACTGATAAAGAAAAAACAAATTATATCTTTAATATCATATAACTTTTGTGTTAATATGATGGTGGAGCTTAAAATATATTTAATTTCTATCATATGGAATGGTAAGCGCTATATTATTTTAATGATCATTACAACGATGATTCGCAAAAGGTCAACAAGTTTCATTAAAAGTGTTCAAATATGTTAATTTTAGTACATATATTATACGGTGAGTTTAATTTTATGAAAATTAGATGAAAAGCGAGTTAGTCGTAACAAAATGACCTAACACTGGTAATGTAGAAGCGAGGAAAAATTCACTACAAATAATAGATTAAACGATTTATCCACTAGCTAATTATTAAACATTCATATGGTGAGATCAGTGAAATTAAATAATACCATCAGAAAAAATAAAGAGCAGTGAAATCATATATGATTGAAGACATATGAAGTTAACTTTTTTCCTAAATGTGAAATACCTCCCCCATAAGTTTTACTGTGGTCCCCTTAATGCTTGGTGGGAACAAGGATACACTTTTTAATGAAAGAATTATGAGTCTAGAATCAAGACACAGATTGGTTTCCTTTATGTAACTATTCTCAACCAAGAAAAAATGAATAAAATTCTTAAAGAGAGATGAGTTCAACCTAATTTGACATGAATACTGCATGCTATAGACATGTGCAAATTAGGGTAGGCGGTAACTACTCCCATACCTCATGCTAGGGAGACACAGAAATTAAAGATATTAGAACCAACTAGCAGAAGTACCTTGTAGAAGCTAAAGACAAATTGTTTGAAACCACTTCCAAATCTTGTTCCTTGAGAAAAAAAACAAAAGCAGAAAGAGTCACTGGGTGGCAGAAGGACAGTACTGGAAAGAGTGAAACCATATGAAGGAAAGAATGAATCCATCGGTCTGGAAAAAATTGAACAGGTTCAACACAATGACAAACCATCTTCTCTGATGGGTGGCAGTTTCTGTCTCCCAATATGCCAATATCCGAAACAACAAAGAAAAATATTGTTAAGACTATAAAGGTTGTTCAAGAAAAGATACAGCATATTTGATAAGCTTAAAATGATTATTAAAAATATTCTATTATTTGACGATAACTAGACTGTTGGTGGCTAGCACCGGATTTTATTAGGAAAATGGTTATTCATAAATCAAATCGCTGAATATTGATTATACGAAGACAACGCAGGTTTTATAAGAATGTTATCCCATTAGCTAAATGGGATACAGCAATGGTAAAATGATTTTTCTCACTCTAACAACATTACTATGACTATTTTCAAGCTGTAGGTTTCAATTTCTATTGATGGATGAAAATAAATCAACATTCTTATCACAATGGCAGGATTAAATCTGATTAAAGCTCAATGAAAGGCGAGTTGGTGCAAGGCGCTGTAAACGAAGTTGTTGAAAAAATAACGGCATTTATGCGCCGAAAACAGCGATATTACCATTTTAAACCCTCACCGAAGGTCTTCAGCTGAACTAGGTGACATGATCATTTAATGTGAATAAAATGTAAAGATATAGATGAAGCCGAAATGAAGAAAAATGATCAAATAAAGGCGATGCTAAATTTCATATGTTGAAATATTATACCTCTTACAAAAATTACCATCAACTACGCCACGGTCTACTAAGGTGCTAAGCGAATTGACAAAATCATTAATTTTCAATTAGATGAAGATAAAAATTAAAGAACGGTCCACTTTAATATTAGAAAGGTAAAGTGAAAATACACTTAGCTGATCTGATGATAGAAAATGGTAATAAAGATCAAGCGTATTGATTTTATTTAAGCCAAGAAATTACTGGACGATATTGATTCTTATTCAACAAAATTGTATATATTGATTATTTTCATGATTACTAGTCATAGAAATACACATTCTGATCAGTCTGATAAGATGATGTACTACCGAAGATACAAAATCTATTTAAGTTCACAGATTAAAGGTGATATTGCAATTTTGATGATTTAAAGGTGTTAATGAGACAACAATTTTAGGTAAAAGGTTTTGACTAAAAAATCTTATTGCGCCGATTGGAAATTAATTTGAAATAATAGTCAAAAAAATTTCATGAGAGATGAAAACTTAAATTAGAAAAGGCTACTGGTTTATTTGTAATTATTGATAATTTAATTACATAATGAATATTACATTAAAAAGTAGGTAGGTAGCAGGATATGGACGATTTGAAAAAAAATACAACATATGATGAAACTTTCTTATGATAACAGGTGTATTAGGTGAAAACGGACGAGACAAACATATAAATTGATTAGTAATTAAAGATAGCCATAGAAAGACTCTAAATTTTAAACAACACTTCGACACAAGCGCAACTTAGAGAAAAAATTCCATTCATCATGGCTCTAATAAAATGGAAAATATCTCGCTGTTCTCACCACTGCTTCTACTACAAGATGTTATTAATCTTGTTTAGATAATGCTAAATACCATTATCCCCTATTGGAACAATTTTACTACTTGTATATAAATACACCATAAATGTTGATTAGATGTCAAATGAACACCACCAATTGTTATAATTTTGGTTACTGCTAAGTGTAATAATGGTAGAACCCATTCTTCAGTTCTATTATAGACGAATTATTGATGTTATTACTGTGCGTGTATTACCGTTAATTATTTTCTATTTGCATTATTTCTTCTGTAGGTCAGTTCTTATTGCAAAACATGATAAATGGAAGACGGAAATGTTCCTCGGTCACCAGTTTGTGTAGGTGAGTTTCTTTCGCATCAAAGTTCTCAGGCTCGATAAATCGTTCTTGGTTTCCTCCTCCTCTTGGTTCCTCTGAACGCCAGCGCTGTTCATCACCGCGCTATCATCGTTTCAAAGATGAAGATCCTAATATGGTCTGCAACCTGACACACATAAGGCTTCTTTAAGTTTGATGTAAAATATGGATGTTCTTTTTGCCAGTTCATAGCTTGGTGGGATTATAAAGGTTCAATCAGCAAAACAGTCTATCCGTCTGCAACAAACAAACAATTTGGAACATAACTTCATACAAAACACTGCTCGAATTAAATACAGAGGACCCCCTCTCCAGAATGGGGGCCTGGATCTGTTTCAGTGGTTTTTTGGTGTTTGTCACTCTATGTTTATCTCACAGTCTGGTGCGAATGATAACTTTAACCCTTGAATTCTGGACGATAAAATGGAACAACGCTATTGGTTGAGCTGCTTTATGATTTGATAATGTGTTTACAAAATTGAACCAAGTGAACAAGCTGTTAAACTAGTGAACGTAGAATCATCTAATTGAGACTAGGGAAAAATAAATTATGAGATATTCAATGCAGAGAATTAAATGGTAGATGATAAGAAGGTTATCTTAAAAATATGCTGTATTATTTAATTCGACAATAAATTTAAAGCTCTTGCTGTAACAACATGCTTCTACTATATGTCATTTCATCATATTAAAAATATTTGATGGCCTGATTAATTAATTTGTAATGGACTCATTTGCCATTCGCCTTTGTTCGTGAAAATGTAGAGGCCTGGAATTAATTACAAAAGTTACTATAGTAATATTAAACAATATGATAGATTTCAGGTCCTTAAAACTTTTGAATGAATTATTAATAATATGGGTTACTGTGATACAAATGATAAATAGTTGGGTCAATATGTGCAAGGTTTAGCCGTCTCAAAAAAGGAGGAGGAACAATCTCATGTTAGTTTAGTAATAATTAGGATTAATATGGGTTCAATCATGTTAATTTTAAGTCGTAGTTGTCGCTGCCTTTATTAGGTGCTCAATCCACAATATCGGCTTCGATTGATCATCCTGTTGTCAGCTGGTGCAAATACATGATTTCATGTCCGTACACGTGATTTGAACCAAATATAAATGAATCATATAGTTAATGATACGATAACCTTCACTGAATCTTGTAGGTGGGTACTGCTATTGGATTAGGTGATTTCTAGTCATAGATACATGGTTAAACCACAACAAACGCACATAGCAAGCTACGTAACCAAGCTGAGCTCGCACCTACGCCATTACCCTGGTCGGTGTTACCATAATAGGAATCATTGCATGTGGTAACCAACAAACATAATTTTTCGTTCACCCGAAAAAAGAGGTATGGTTCTTAAACTTAGTTGTTGGAGAATGATGTTTTAAATTGTTTTGTAACCAGGGTCTTAGATTTAGGACAACTGTTGGGAAGACAGGCTATGTTAGGTGACTCTTCGTTCATCTATCGAAGTTAAACATGGCTATTAATTTCGAATGACTAAGGAGGAAGATGAATAAAATTGAACTGATGTTAACTAGTGATGCAAATTGAATGTGAGAAGGTTATTTTATGACATGGTACTATGCTCAGGCTGAAATCTATAAGACTAACCTCAAAGTTTTAAATTCTTTCCTTTGGTGAAGCACGGTTTATGGTCTTCGTTGCGGTATAGGTGAATTAAATTTACGAGGCATTCAACACAAGAAGAAAGGTGGTTTAATTTCAAGTTCTCACTAGAGAGTAGAACTACGACAATTTTTGTAGGGATGGACACGAGATCATTTGAACAAAAAATTAAACCTAAAAAATGGTGATGAACAGGCATTAAACTCATCGAGGTTACCTCTATTGTAGAAAGGTATACGGTAGTATTTATTATCATCATAAGTTTGTTTTCATCGCTTCGTTATGAAGACCATATCAAATTGCCATAATTTTTTTAAGAAATCTAAAAATGCTACGGTGAAAAGGTTCGAAACATATTCTTCGAAAGGCATAACTTGTGTCATTAAACTCTCGTAAAATGTTAGTTGTTGAAAAAGTTAAAATAAATCAAACATCGTCGTGTTCTTTATTTTCTGAGCGAATGACATTTCACACCTGTCTCACATCTGCAACTATGACACAAAAAGAGCAAGAGAAGGCAAGAAGGAAGAATGTCATAAAGCCAGAGCGAAGAAATAATTCTTCGATTAAGAGTTGAGAAGAGGATTGCTATAAGATGGTACTCCTCGATGAAATGGTAACCCAAGTCTGAAAATGGTACTTTGTTCTCAACACCCTATGTCTATACTAGGCTCAAGAGGAAAATTAAAATTTTGAAGGATAAATGTAAATCACATGGATAGAAGTCTGAAGTAGACATTCATTAAATACGGAAAAATGTCAACAAAGTCGATGAAAGAACTCCTCAAATATACATGTGGATCAATAGCAAGAAAAAAAGGAAGGCAGGCTTTGTTTTTGGTGCAGAAGAAAAAGACATAGAGATAATAACGAACAGAAGCAAGTCCAAGGCTACATAAAATCGAGTTTATGATCAGTGATGTGAAGGAAAATTTGAAGAAGTTAAAAGACAAAGAATCAAGAAGAAAAGATAAAAAACCCTTTAAATAGGCAGAAAGAACCTAAAAAAAAATAAATAATAAAGAAAAGTTCAAGAGAAAAGGCCATTATCAAAACGACCACAAAACAAAGCAAATCAACAGAAAAGCATGTTATCATGCTGTTGATTCGACTAATTCTCTTCTCTGCATGTTACATAACATGTCTTCCTTTTGATTTAGGTTCGACAGATATGTTTCAATGTGTACTACTGTTTACTATGTAATTTCCTCTCCTCACTAGAAAATAAAACAAAATGTTTGAATATGTAACATTTATCAAATTCTAGTGATAAGAATGCTTATTAAATGCTACGAGTTATGGAAGACTCACGGCAGTCTTCTGCAACCCGAGTTTGGACCCAGGGTGGTATTGTTAAAGGTAATCACTAACTCCACCACCGCTGCAATGCTATTCAACAGCACACGTAATATTTCTGGGGGGGGCCTATGTGCATTGTATGTCGAGAAAATTCTCGACCAAATGCCTTCGCCCACAACACCAAATAGTCTAAGCAGAGGCAAGGGTGCGGATGTTTCATCGCTCAACATAATTCAATACATGTGGTCGCACGTACGGAGTAGCCTCATGGAGCTATAGTCGCTCCCATCGTTGATCTCCAGCCTGACTATGTGCAATTTCTCTATAACTCCAACAGTATCGATTGGGAAGAAGGTAATTCAAACTTCGAACAACCTCATTTAAAAAAAACATAATAAAACTTATGTAAACTTAGAAACCCTGCAGGACCTCTGAAGTCCTGATATGTGCAACATACAAGAATCATGCAACAACTCTCATCATCATCCCAGAACCATCGATTTCGCTATGATGCACGACAATAACAAACTAAGCAACAAAACCATCAAAATTCTCCACACAAATCTTGCCCGTAAATGAAACTCCAAACACAACAGACATCCTCCCAACACTGCACAACCATTTGAATATTCTACATGTACGTTCTAAGCACAAATATATATCATCATCATGGGAGCCCTAATCTCATCAAGGCTCCTCAAATCTAAAATCTCTAGCAACCCTGTATGTGATGTTGAAAACTATGTCATGAATACCATTATCATGGGGCGCCTCCGGATGGTCAGCGCACCAACATCTGTCAGCCGAAGACACTACAAACTGATGCAACACCATCATCACCGCCGGACCATCTACCTCAACCATCATCTCTGATAGTACGAAGGCATAAGGTAGCCAAAGGTCGCACACTCAACGCTGTTGAACGCCTCTGGGATTATGTATCATCCCCATGCAAGACCACTTCATCACATGTCGCGCCTTGCATGACAAACAGCTGTGACGAAGCGTAGTTGTTGTCGGCAACAGTCAGCAAACATCGCAACGTTGCATCACCATCAACCTAATGGTGTCCCAAAAAATCTTCTGATGGTGCCCTGGCCCCACCGGATGTTTTTGGTTATCGCGAACGTCTATTCATTATCGCCATTGCTACTGATAGCGAAGGTTTTTTAATAGTTTCTCAATCTTGCCCAACCTAATCTAAAGCCTCCGACAAATGATATTTCCTGCTAGTGGATCGATATTCATGCTGTTTTAACATCATAACTATCATCATTTTATACGGACAAGGATCTATAATATCCTTATACAAAATTCAAAACGCTTGCAAATGAACAACTTATGTTGTTGTAATGCCTGTTTATAAATGCTACCATATATACAAATTTGGTATCTTGTCTTCTGTATACTTGTGATGGTAACATGGAAAAATGATTTATGGTATTTAAATTTACCACTTTTCTCTTACGTCTTTACCATGATTGTACTTTATCTTAGTAGCATCTGCGCAATCATAAAATTCCTGTAAAGAAACTAAATCTATTATGTTAATAACAAACAGTTTACGGATGGTAAATCAAATCACCATATCATATGAAAAATTATATGATCGCTTTGCATTGGTGAATCGCTGACATGTGAGGTAGCATTATTGTGATTTTCTTCTTTAAATATAGCTTCTTGCATATTGCCTACGCCATTGATAGACAATTATTAAATCCATATGAACTAACTCTCATGCGTCTCAAGATATGATGCAACACTTGCTACCTTGTCTTATAGATGGAAACTTTTTGGCACTTTGGTAATAGCATCTTAACAATAAGTACATCTTCAAATTTGTTAGAATTATTTTCTCCACCAAAGTACGCGTGTATTTTGAAACATTGCCTTACATTAATTTCTTGCAACCTTAAGGAACATATGTGATATTAACGCTATACATATTCGCACTACTTGACATACGTAATTGCAGCACTATTTTAGCTGATACTTGTTGTTATACAGTTCTGCGGTATATATTATTGTACAAAAAATCTAGTTAATATATGTAAGATTATTTGAAAAAATGACTAAAACCAAACTATTGAAGAAGGTATTTGTTAATCTCGTTCAGCTGACACACGGCGGTCCTACAAGTAATTATAAGACTACTTATTTTAGTTTTTTAATGTATCAATACGAATTGCTTGTAAATCAATATTCCATACATTAGGTGTAGGCATCTTAGTTTCATATATGTGGAAACTACAAAAACATGTTTATGTTATGGATGAAATTCTATTTACAAATAAATCTCACCATTGCTTTATTAAAAAAATGTGTAAACTATTTCATACATTTAGAAATTCAAAACGACTTTAAAATATCCCAAAGGTGTGTGCTGATAGTTCTTTTGTTCATGAATACAACTGCATTATGCTTGTCATACATCTAAACAGCTCAAAACTACAGTTGTGATGACGAACAAATTCTAAATGGGTCTGTTGGTTGTCTAGAAGTTGGTTCTGTAATTAACTTGGTCTTGTTTTATGCATTGTACGGAGTGTATGACATGAAACCCTGTTATTGAATTTCCTGAATAATAGCCTTTCCCGAAACCTCAAAAGTCATGAATGTTGAACTCGCTCCCGATAACAAGCTCAATTGGTGGTGTGCCATGCAAGTATTATATGAAAACAAGTTAAATGCAATCACATGAGACGAAATAACAAAAAAATCATGGATATTTAATTATCATTGGATAAAATCCATGTTGGTTCAACTTGGTTTTAGTACTTTTACTGTATGTTTGGACATCATTTTAAATGCTATTATCTGCCATATTAATAAGTAATATTATGCTATTGTTAAGTTTTGCATCTTAAATCGAAATACATATGGATGCAGTCATTGCACATTTAGACAAATAACATCAAACTTTAATCTATAAATAGTCTAAGATGGAAAAATTTACTACAACAAATAGCTAAATATAAGAGTCGCGTTTCATGAAAATTGCTATTAAGATACAATTCAATTATTGCAACTATGAGTAAATTTATTTATACTGAAAGCTAATATGGGATCATTAATAACGTATTAGAAGCTTATTTTATGATCCAAGGTCTTAATGAAGAATAATTGCTCTAGCTTTTATTAGGAAAGATGCTGATTAACATCAAAGAAATAACATGATACACAATTAAGTACTAGCCCATCCTCTTTCTCATATTCTAATAATAAACTTCTGGTACATTTGGATGCTTAACGTCAACTTCCATCCATGTACTATCATTTATGCTTTACAATAGTTGCATAACAATGGAGCAATTATCTTCTTAAGCTTTTCTTTTGCTTCAACGGTATTTTTAATTCAATATTTTTGTTTTTAAATCTTGCTATCGCTTCTTCTTTTACTTATGTGTTCAACAATGGTATGTATATAGTTTAGTTACTAAAAAACATTATTAGGTTTCTTGTTCTTCTATTGGCGGTATTAAGTTAATTTAACCTTTTTAATAGAAAAATATTCAGGTGTATATGTTGAATATTTTAAGTTCGTCAATTAGTTAGTATTATCAGTACACCGAAAAACTTGATTGTCAACATGTCTTATTTTCCATCACTTTAGGTTTAAAACATGTTGTAGGTGAACCTTTTAGATGTAGGCATCTATTTCTTGGTTGTATTTAATAACGAAAAATATCATTGTTGTTGTTGTTCCTTCAATAATTGAACAAATATAATGTTATCCTTGATTAAACTATTAACACTAATTTCGCATTAATTGCCCTTGAGGTGAGTTTTACTCTACATAAATCATTTTAAACAAAACTTGCTACTTCATAGCTGCATTAAAACTTTAATAAATGATTAAAATTTTGCACTTCAAAAGAAATCTAAGTATCGTAATTGTTATTACGCAATTTCCAATTTAACGTTATAAGCTAAATCTACATAACCATTTCACTCAAAGATGACCTAGAACAACATTGGACCTTCTCTAATCTTCTTGTTTTCGCCATTTGGTTATTACGACAATAAATTGTCACTAAATAGTAGCGAGTAATATTGCAATAGGGATGTAAAACACCACCAAAAGCAATGATTTCGTTTTGTTGTTATCTGAATTGCAGGTTAAGTATGACTTCAACCAGACATTTAAAATGACTACGATTGGTTCTTGTTTCTGTTCTTCTTTAAAGGTAAACGCAAGCGATAAGTACTGTAATAATTCAACAAATACATTCAATTTGGTCAAAAGGTGCGCGAATAGAATTTACAATCAAAATCGTTAAGTATTCAACTTCATACATAATCAACAAATTATTTTCAACTACTGTAAGCAATCATACAATATCACATATGAATTTACAAAAAATTGATACAAAAATGCAAGGATTTTAGTGAATGTCAACTTTAGGTTCTCACTAAAGGATGTGAAATATTGATATAAACGATGTTAGTTATCCAATACCAACTATCAGCTATGACCGTTTATCACTAACACCAAGTATGAAACAAATGGATCTAATGAAGGTCAACTCCGGTATGGTGTTCTAAGAAGAAGATAAATAATGCAACGTAGACTATACAAAAGGTGTTTCATGGAACATCGTTTATTCATCATGGGAATACGTGATACAAGTCAAGCAAAATATAAAGTGTTGAAGAAAAGAATGGATCAATTTATTTATTGAATGCGTTCAAAACTCATTCAAAAAATATGTTAGCGAAAATTAATATAATAAAAATGTCTATTAAAAACATCACAAAACAACGATTTATTCTGAATTATTAATGCAATACGCTTTTCCAAGCTATCCTCATCATGAAAATGTATGTGAAACAAACTAATTACATCTAATAAATAAATAGTACCGCTCAAAAGCATCTGCGATTCTCATTCATTGTAACTTGTCTAAAAATGCATTATTCCTTTGTTCAGCATTTTCCCTTAAACCAAAATTTGTTCCTAGTTTTTGGTGGATAGAAAGGAAAGTTTAATCTTGAAATCTCCTTGGTGATTCTCTTTATTACTGCGGAAGCCAAACCCTTTAAGTTGAAATGACAAACCTAGCGCTGAAATTCAAGGCAAAAAAACAAAAACTAATGGTCACATAAACTAAATTATTTTAGTCTGGTAAAATAAAAAATTAATGAATATTCATAGTCACATAAACTAAACTGTTTTAATCTAACAAGTAAAAATAAAAATTAAATTAAATTTAGTTTACGTTATATACATGAAATAGAGTGGAATCAACGTATGAATGTTTAAAAATAGGCGGTGGAGATGAATAAACGTGCTGAATGTTTATACACCAGAGCAAATTGCCAGTACAAACATGTATTAGGATGCGGAGGTATTGTTGCCACTCTCAATCTCACAGTTCGTTTCCAGCAATTTTAAGGCTGATTCTTCAACAGTTCTATTTGTGTCTTTTCTCAATTTTTTGTTGGCTTCCCATTTTAGCCGCCACGTGATGCAAAGGATGGTGTCCCAGTCATCGCAGTAGTCCATAATTATATTGTGTTTCTGTTGCTTCATTTAGGATTAAACACTTGCAATGATGTTAGTACCAAATAAAAAGTGTTTTCTGGAACACTTTCTTCAGCTATTATTAGTTTGATATCTGTAACTTTTCTGCATTTGTGCATATCTTTATCCTGCTTCTGTAATGGGATCATGAAAACATGAATCAATTATGTGATACATTCCTATATCTTAGGCATACAATTTTCAATATGTCCAAAACAAAATATATAATAATGGTAATAGAATATCACATAACAATTATATATATATTATATATATAAAAAACCAAGATTCAATTGTAACAATGTAGTTATTATCTTTTAAGCAAATAATTGCATTGGTAACAGATGAATTTATGATTGTCACAATTTATTCACTTACAAATTTTCTCAGAAAAATACAATCCAATTTGTGCCTAAATATGCCCGAGATGCCTAAGGAACTCTGATTTACATACCTATCATTTATTGTTTGTTTAGATGTGATATTATTATTATACCCACTATTGTTTCTTTAGATGTGATATTATTATTATACCCACTACTTGATGTAGTAAGTTCGACATTTATAATTTCTACATCTAATAAAATATGAGTTATCTAGACCATGGAAAGGTAAGATGTTTCAAAATGGAAATAAGGTTTACCAAATTTCAAAAAATAGAGCTACTAGTGTATGATGTGTCTTCTTGTTCTGTAAATGTATCTTTTTTATTTTCCAAGGTGTAACATTCATGGGCAATGTTTACAATTATCAGAAGCTTGTTGTCACTCTTTTTGTTCACGTGGATTTCTGGTTAGGGAATTAAAAATATGAAAACTCAATCTGGTTGCACAAATGCTTTGAAAATTTTCATATGCATATTTAAATTTTGTATTGTAGTTTCACAACTCAAATATTGTCATTCAGTATTAACATTCTTGATTTAACCCCTTCTTTCATTGACATAAACTCTACCAATATACTCTAAATATGCCCATGAGCTGAGCTTTTTAAAGCAACTTTTGGGTTTCAACGAATTTTCTCGACAAACTACTGTACTTATAGCATCTGATCGCAGGGATAAGTGCAAGAGATTCCTGGATTCTTTATATGATGATTAAGAAGATGATACAACTTCTTCTTCAGATGATGATACATAATAGCGTGATGAAAACATCTTCCAAATTGATTGAATTAGTATTTCTGCTACTTTTAAAAGCTTTCTTATGATTACTAAATTGTTATTTTGATTCTCTTTACGGTTATTGTAACAACCAGGTGTACATTAAGTTAATTATGTTCATTAAGATGGCATATTTGATAGTATGAATGTGTGCCTTTTAGCCACTTTCTTTGAGTTTATATCATTGTCTCTTTATTTCATATATATATATATCATAATTTGGATTATTTATACCATTTTCTATTCAACATTTTGAAATAAAGGGGTTTTGACTTAATATTTATTATTTTCTAAAATATCTGTAGATGATAATTGTTCAATGCTTTCTAGTTTTTTGGTATCTTAAACTCGAACTCGAATCCCTGTTCAATTTTTTTTTTTTTTTGGAGTTTTGAACTTGTCAATGAAATAACTAAATGTGTATTTTCTATTTTATGGTTAAGATTTATAAATATTGAATCATATTTATATAGATATTTTGTTGCATTCTATGATGAAATTTACAATTTTGCCATTTTTAATTTGAAAGTTGCAACTTTTGTCATAGCTCGCATAACATTCATTTTAATAACAATCAAATGTAGGAATATGGTTAGATAAAAATTATGCTCCACGTCATTGTTGTAATTGGAATTTATTCACAAAATTTGTTATTGATAATTTATATTATGTTGACTCTTGAAAAATATTTGCATTTGTCTAACATACACCTTGATTATGACAATGAGTAGTTGTAGAATTTTTTGTCCAACCTCAGGTGTAATTTTCTTTATAGTGTTAATGGTTTAATGATAATTTATTTTAATATTGTTAACAATTTTTTCATGGCTTTGCACATTTGGCCTTATCATTATGGAACATAATTTGCAAAGAAATTTTCCTATCTAAAACACATCAAAAAATGGGATGATGATTGTATAGTGAAATGATATCTCAAGAGATTTAATCTCTCGAAGTGTTTATAGTTTTTACTTAATGTCTCAAAAATACTAATTAGTATTTTCTTTGCTAATATATTTTTTATAAATAAATTTAAATTATAGTATACTAATATTAATTTATGCTGTTTTTTTTGAAAAAAATATAATATATTTACTATTATTAATTTCAGTTGGAATTTAAACTTGAAAGTAATAAAAATTAATTTTTAACTTAAAATAATTCAACATAGTTTAAGTAATGGATGAAATAGTGTTTTAACCTTCATAGTTAGCTTATTTAGCCAAGGTCTTGTTGCTAAATCACCTCCCTATTGAGAGATCATGGGTTCATTCTCCTTGATGTCCTTGGGGTTAGGCTTTGATTCCATCTTGATTAAAAAAGTGTTATAAATTTTAATTATTAATCCATTTATAATTATAGTGTTGAATTATAAACTTGTAAAGTAATAAAAATTAATTGTTAACTTAAACTTAATTCAACATAGTTTTAGTAATGGATGAAATAAGGTTTTAGCCTTGATAGTTAGATTATTTTGGGAAGGTCTTGTTGCTAAATCACCTCCTTATTGAGAGATCATGGATTCAATTATTTTTTATGCCCTTGGGTTAGGCTTTGATTCCATCTTGATTAAAAAAGTGTCATAACTTTTAATTATTAATCCATTTATAACTATAGCTTTGAATTCATTATATTGATATAAGAAATGTCATAACCTTTAATTATTAATCTATTTAGAAATTATAGTGTTTAATTCTTGATTTATTTATTCATTATTATTGAATTTCACTTATAAATTGGGATGCACATTTTCATATATATTATTCACTGTAATTATTGTTAAAGTGTTTAATGGGTCTCTCATTTACATATATTTGCATTTATTAAATCATTAAATGTCATAAGCTTTAATTATTAATCTATTTATAAATTATAGTGTTTAATTATTGATAGTGTTTAATGAGTCTCTCATTTACATATATTTGCATTTATTAAATCATTAAATGTCATAATATTTAATTATAGACAGAATATGCTTCATTTTGGAATGTGATGCAGGCATTGCCTTTTGAGTGATGGGATTGTTGGTAGGTTGGGCCAACTCATCATTAATTTGAATTAGAAAAAGACTGAAATGCAAAAGGCTAAGAACAGGGAACTCATAGTCTCATAGAATATTTTTAGACTATAATGGCTTAGTCTAACTTAAATAGCCCTTTTCAACCGAATTCACCAAAATCTAGCAATGCAATTTCAAAATTTTTTGTTGGTTAAAAAATCTAGCAAAGCAATTTCAAGTTTTTGCTGTTGTTTAAAATACTTTATTGCTTCACTAGTAGCTATTGAATTTGACTTATAAATTGAGATGGACATTTTCATTAAGTGTTTAATGGATCTCTCATATACATATATTTTCATTTATTAAATCATTAATATATAGCTATATTTTATATTAATTAATTTAATGGACAACACATATAATTTGTATAATAAATTTGTTACTATGCTAAATTTTGTTCGTCAAATTTAAATATTATACACTAACATTAGTTATTTTTATTAATCTTAATTTATTTTAAAATTATTATTAAATTATGAAGCTTTCAATTTCTATTAAATTATACCAGGGCTGAAGAGGGATCAAGCCACCAATGTGTGGGAAAATAAAACTCTAAGGGAACAAATTTACAAAAACCATGTGAAAATTAGTAGAAACTGCATATAAGTTCATGTTGTTAAAGAAGCGACAATTTTACCAAGTAAGAATTTTTTCACTTGTTCAAATACCTCAATAGGTGACATCAAATCACTTAACAAATTGAAGTTCTCAAAGGAACTAAGATGGCCACTGGGGCAAGTATTGATGAACAATAGGTCTACTATTGTATAATTTCATATTGAAGAAATAAAGATCTCTTTGTGAATTTATGAGAAAGGAGTTTGATAAATGAAGTTCAACAGATGCCAATTTGAAGAAATAAATATCTCTTTGTGTATTTATGCGAAAGGATTTTGATAAATGAAGTTCAACAGATGCCAATCTATGTTTTCAAAAAATTATTTGTAGTGTAGAAAGATGTAGATTAAAATGAGGTTCATTTTGAGTTGGAAGTAAAATGGTCCTGTGAATTTAAGGATGGATGATTTAATATACATTAACAAGAGGCTCTTGGTTTTACTAGAATAGGATATTCCCATGTTCTTCCTTGATGAATTCAGAGTCTATAATTTTCTCACCAATGTGGTCTATTGTTAATGGAAGGTTGAGAAAGGAAGTTCAACAAATTTCCACCTGGGTTTTGGAAAATTGGTTTGTAGTCTAGAAATATGTAGTTCAAAATGGGGTTCAGCTTGAACTCAAGGGGTTCTATAACATTTAGTGAAAGAAAAATGATATGAAATCCTTTAACAAATAAATCTTGGGTTTTTAAGATTAGTAGACTCTGAGGTTATTGATTATATCCTTACATGTTCTTCCTTGGTTGTATTTCCTTTGAGAGTCTAGGAGTTCCTTAAAAATGTTGTGTTAGTATTTGGTATGATTTTAAAGATAGATCCCTAAATAAAACATAGATAGATAAGAGAATATGTTCAAATATGTAAGATACAATCTAAAAGGATCATTTACATTCTGATAGTTGGTTAATGTAATTAGAAAAAAAGGAAAAATTTGAATGCATATTGTTTTCATGTACAATTTGTTACATTACAGGTCATGTGGAAAATAATTATCTAACCCTCAAAAACTACAATATTCTCTTGAATAAGTTGATACAAGATGGAATCTAATAGGTCAAACCTAATGACCTATTGGACTGGAGCAGTTTAGGTAGATTGTCTAACCTATAATGAACACCCATATTGGAGATGTTGGAGCTATAAAAAAGGTTAGGAAATCCACTTCCACTGATCAATTTGAGGATCAATCATGGTCCAACAAAAGATAGCATGGAGAGAACAGAGTCAGGGAAAGGTAGTGACATTAAGGGGAAATCTAATGAAGGTAAGGATTTTAACAAATATCCAATTGTGATATCATTGTATTAATGTTGAAGAGAATTCAAGACAACACCCTTTAGGAAAATCTATGGATATGGATGAATCCAAGGTGTTCATTATGAGTACCTAGGAGTTACAACTGGAAGAAATGGACTTCACTAGTGAAAAATTGAAGTTAAGAATAAGGCAACAATTATTATTGTCCACCACGTTAGTAGTTTGGGTCCAAAGCATTGGAATCTATGAACACTTTATTTTAGTGTGAGGGAATTGAAATAATCATATTATGGAAAACATTTAGAAGTATTAATTTCAAAAACATGGAAGCCCATGCTAGTAGCTCTTTCTAAATGTAGAAAATACAACAATAAATTGGTGAAGATAAATCAGAAAGGATTGAGCTTCTGCATCTCAATGTGTAACATATCATTGAAAATTTTCATAGTTATGTGCTCGAAAGAAAGAAGTACTAGATGATTAGAAGCATACCTAAATGCTAGTGGACATTTGACAATTTCTAGGATGCAGATACAAGGGGTAAATTATGTGGATATACCTCATTTATTAAATTTCCTAATCTTAATTGCAAATCCATCATTGAAATGTGGGAAAATATTTTTATGTACATGAAGGTAATCCTCCATGGCATTAAAAATTCAACTCTTGTAACATGTAATTTGAAAACCATTCGAAAGATAATCCATTCTTCAATTGATTTTATTTCGATCTCTAAATATAATCAAATAATTAAGTCTAAAACCATTATGTTTGTGTAAAGATAAATTAAGAATGGTTAGAAAATTAAGAGAAAATGTAATTAATATAATAATTAAAGAGAAAAAAGGAGACATGGGGCCTTTGGTCTATTTATTGGAACATGAATTATAGAAACATAAAAGGTCCTCACAAAAATCCTAAAACTATTATGTTTGTGTAAAGATAAATTACAAATGGTTAGAAAATTAAGAGAAAATGTAATTAATATAATAATTAAAGACAAAAAAGGAGACACGGGGCCATTGGTCTATTTATTGGAACATGAATTATAGAAACATAAAAGTTCCTCACAAAAATCCTCCATCAGTTACTAGGAATGGCAGGAAATGTCCTTCCCTTGACTTTTATGATTTTTGGTGGAAGATTTAGAGTCCCAAGCCATATTAGTTTTAAAGACACATATACAAAATTATTTGAATGAAAAAAGTGATATCACAACCAACACCATTGAATAATATTCTTCTCTCAACCACTACTCGAAGTTTCAAGCTTTGCAAAACTGTTGAAAAGGTAGCTTAAATTGAACTGGCTTATCTTTAGACAAGCTCCTTCAAATTAAGAGATGTTACCAACAATGAGGAAGTGGAGAAGAACCACAATATATGAATACAAAGACATTTGTTATTCCCATTGATTTATTCTCATGTTTTTAGCAAATAATAATTGCAATAGATTCATGTAGACTTTGTTATAGTTTCTCTTTATAGCGGACCTGCAAAATAAATACGTTTGAATCTTTATTGTCTCTCCTGCTCTATAGAGTCCATAATTTATATTGTCTTATTTTTTATACACTTAATTTTTTATTAAAGTTTAGAGTCAATCAATATGACATTGTCATTTACTGAATTCAATCCCTTGTCACAGATATCACAACTTCCATGGAAGTCAATTTCACTCTTAAAAAAGAACACCAAAATGAAGAGGAAGAAGAATAAAGTGGACCTGCAACAACCAACACTAAATGAAAACATAACATAAAATAAATTACTCTCTCTAACTAGACAACACACTAATAAATGAAAACATGACCTAAACGAAATTACTCTCTCTAACTGAAAATTTTTTAGCGAGTTAATGAAGACAAGCATGTTATGCCCTCAATGGTGGAAGAAAGCATCCACTTGCAGAAAAGTTAAAGATAATAACCTTGGCATTTGGAAAGTTCATATGACACCGATCCTTCTCCTCCACGATTTTTTATATGTCACAATTCTTCTCGAATTTATTCCTTACTGCATTCCCTTTGCAACATATGGTGAAATTGCTAGTTATATATTGAAACATCTTGCACATTTTAGGATATTTGTCATACATGTGTCTAAAATATTGTTCAGAACTTGCAAGGTGTCTTTTAGTATATGTATGGTGGTTTTTGTGCCTCATCAATTACAAGTACAACGTGAATATATTTCTATATCTCATCCATGGGTCAATTATGATCAATACAAACAAAGGCTACTTTTGTGAATCAACCTATTTATCCATTCATTTTTAATAATATTACTATCATTTTATTCCATGGATCAAATTCTATTCTATCACCCTGACCATCTCTATTACAAATTGCAGCATTATGAATTCCAAGTATATTTGTAAATATAATCAGAATTAAAATATTATGTTAGAGCTTTAAAAAAATCATGATTTATTGATCTTACATTAAGGTAATATTTAGTTTCCCATTTCAAATGTTCATACTTGTTGCAATGCTTTTTAGTTGTTGACCTACTAATTCTTCAGTTTTTTTGTTTTCATTTGGTGTAGAGGAACCAACATTTCAAATTGCCAATTATAAGAAGTTTGGGATGATTTTAAGATGTTTTTCACAATCATTTGTGTGCACAAAATAAATATATTAATCAAGATCAATTTCCATGATGAGAGAAAATGTTTCTTTGTTTACATAATCTATATAAGCCAATTGGTCAGCTGCACCAATGTTTGAGTCAATATTGTTCGATATTGTTTTGTATTACAATAATATATTTACTTTCTCATTAGTATATATTCAAATAATTTCACAAATACATAATTTAAATTACGTTTAAAAATGTAAGTAACAATAAAAAAATATTATGGATAAAAAATTACCTATAGCATTATGTCACATAATCACAACTCTTTAGAAAAAAGGAAAAAAAAAAGTTGCTTTCTTTCACACAATGGCTTTAAAAAGTCATTGAAAAACATCTATCAATAAACAAGTAGAAAGTATAAACTACTCATCGATTTCAAAAAAATAAAAAATAAAATACCCACATATGTCAATTACCAATGTTTAATCAATGTACAACCTAAGATTATGTGTATGGAGACTTGACGTTGATTAAGGGGCATCTTAAATGTCGATTTACCAATGCTTGTCAAGAACCAAAAACAATATACAAGAAAAATTTCAATAATTTTAAAAATATGTGTTTCATGTACAAATTAATTGTAGATTCAATACTGCTAATGTAATTTTCTAAAACATAAGACTCAAATCTACTCTATTCATATGCGGAAAACAATTCACAATTGAGAAGCAATATAAAAAACATGTGGCATGAATCAATACACATAACAAGAGGATATATCTAGGGGAAAGCCATTTCTAAAAAACCCCTTCATATCCATATTTGCATTAGTCGGAAAATAAAGAAGAAATAAAATGTTTGTTCAAGCCTGAACAATATTTGCACAAGTATAATCTATCTCACTGCCTCACAAGCTAACTCTCGCCAACACTTAGCGAATTCTGTTGCATTCCAAGCTCTTATTTCCTTTCACTATTGTTCAAGGAATAAAATCCCTGTAAATTAGAGAAATACACATCCTGAACTGCGCAATCCTTATAGGTCCTTCTCTGACTGCATGTGTAATGTCCCCTAATAATAATAATAATAATAATAAAAATAAAAATAAATATAATATTATTAAATGAAGAGTAAATAAATAAGAAGCGTAAATAAATAAAATATCAAATAATAAACTGAAGTTCTAAATAAAATAGTAAATAATAAACTTAGGATCTAAATAAAAATATGTAAAAGTAAACTATAAAAATAAGTGAAGTTAATAAAAGTAAAAATGAATAAAATAAGAAAATAATTGAACTAAGAAAAGTATAAAAATAGTAAAAATAAGTAAAGTTAACGAAAAGTAAAATGGAATAAAATAAGAAAGAGTTAAATTAAGAGAAACATTAAATTAAGTAAAACTTAAAACAAACGAATACAATTTGCATGTTGACACAAGGAATGTGTGCATACGATTCCCTCCATTGTTTAGTATATTTAATAGATGTTGTGGAAGATGAGATTCATCATTCCTTCATCCATTCTCTTGGGAGAAAGGTATTGTGAGACAAAGGATTCTTTGGTAGTAGTATGTTGATTGAGTGCTCAAATGTGGCCAACTGTAGACAGGTTACATGCAGCTGAGCCTACGGTTGGGAGGAGAGTCATCCCCAAAACGTTTTTGCGGTTAGCGAGATTCAAATAACGTTCAACTTTGGAGTTTCAATTAAGGAATATCGCTGTTACAAGTAAGTCGTCTATGCTCGTTTTTCTGAAAATTCTATGCTAATTAGTTGAATAGTTTTTGTGTTTATTATTAATTGCATATTTGATATAATTAGTTGTATGTTAAATTTTGGGGGTGTTACAATTTATTTTTGATATATATGGTAGCTTTCAATACTATGACCACTGTAAAATGGGAAGATGAATGGAAAAGGGTAATAGATAAACAATAAAAATGAGTGAGTAGAAGTTTCACAAAAACATGAGAAACTAACCTATATGGGAGCATAATAGAAAGATTTTGTGTCACGTAGAGGAAAATGGAATTACATAAATATTTCATATACAAATGGGATAAGGATCACTGTGAAGTCTAGATGAGGATGATTCCTACAAAGGAGAAAACATTTCTGATCCATGGATGAAGTTAACTGATCATGATATTGATAAAAGTCATCTCAAGGGAAAAAAATAAAAAATTACGGTCATGTTAGGTTAAGGAAGTAATTAAACTATTAGGGTCCTATAATTTGTAGGATCTCAAGGTGATTGGATATTTTATCTCAGTTATTTGATATTGTAAATAGTTTTTCAATTTGCAAATGATTTCCAAAAAGTAGAAAGAAGAAAAAAAAACATATAAAAGAAAATGAAAAGAGGCTATTTAAAAAATGAATAAAGAGACAAAAGAAAAAGAAATAGAAATAGTGAAAAGCAAAAAAAACAAAATGAGAACCCCACAAAAGAAAAATAAAAATAAATAATATTGAAAGTGCTAAAAATTTAAATGCCACTACTAATAGATAGCTTCTTTCTGTCAATTAAAGTAAAGGTTGTGTGCAACTTGTTAAAATGCCACAATCATTAGTCATTTGTTTAATCATACAACTTAATCATGGTTAAACAAGTTTAAATTTCTGTTAATTAGACTAGAGAATAAGATTAGCCAAACTGTTTAATCTTGGCTAATGATTAGTTAGGTAGAAAATGGTATTGGTTCAATTGTTTATGCTGAATCAATGGAGAAATAAGGGATAGAATAGAATAAGATTTTAGTTTTCATAAGAAGTAAAATAGGTGTTTACTAGTCTAAATGCACCCTTGGGAAGAAATAAAAAAAATGTTAGCTTATTTATATAAGAAAAATTGAAGTTAAAAGGGTAGAGAGGAATAATTTTATTTAAAAAAAACTCATCTTTACATTTTAGCCTAAGTTTTCAAAATATTATGTAAAAGCGCAAAAAGGCTAATGTTGGGGTACATTGATGTTTAAAACCCAAAGTTTTTGTCATTTATATAAAGTCATTGCATGACAAAACAATTATGTTGTGTTGTGGTTAAAGTGTGCACATTATTCAACCACATGATCATCTAACGTAACAGATCAACGGTGCAGGTTCTGTTTCACCCCCCTCCTCTCTATCCTATCTTTACCGTGTTGGGGGGGGGGGGGGGGGTTCTGAAAAGACAGTTTTCTCCCGCCGGGTCCCACGCTACGTGATGCCTTCCCCGCATTGTGCACCCCCTGCCTAATACCACTAACCGCCCTTGACCCCCTCCAAAAACCACTTCCCCCTCATGTCTTCCCCGTTGTCCCTACCCCACTCCTTCCTCCATTTATTCCCTGCCATGTGTTCCTAATAGCTACCCTATTAATACCCTTCTTGAGAAATTACTGTTTATGAATAAAATTCTCACGGGTATGTTGGAAATGTTGTCATTAATGGCAAAGGAGGAGCACCTGAAACAGCAACAACGCAAAGAGAGAAGCAAAGTAGCAGAGAGGTAGAGGTAGAAGAGAGGTAGCAGAGGCAGTAAAAGAGAGCAGCACAGTTAGCAAAAGAAGCAGAGACAATATCAGTATTGTTGAGCTCAAATGCTGTGTGACAATATAATGGGGGTTCTGCATATAATTGAATAAAACCCATATAATTGCTGAGACAGGGTTGAATATTCATTTGTGTAAATTTTGTGAGTAGATCTATGCTACTTATGAAGTGTTTATCATAATCATCTTCCTATAAGATTTTCACAGGAAATCTGGCATAAAAGCTTTCGAAAATCCCCTTGCAGACTTGGAAAATCATTTTTGTGCCTATCGTTTCCATTTCCCGCCTCCTAAACTAATTATAAAAGGCTGAAAATTCATATTTTAAAATATTTGAGGCATAGCTTCTTCGGCCCTAGCCCCTTCGTCCCGTTCTCCATGTAACCTGGGCCCCAGACCGAGTGTTAAATCCAGAGGCGCTTATCACGTAGGTATATCGGGCGCATCCAGAGCCGTTGATCTGCGCAGATCGAACGGCGTTCGCTCATCTTTGCCGCACCCATAGCCTACCTATTCACTATCCGATTAGATCATAAATCAACGGTTCACTGCCCTCCAGTTCTGGTGGTCCCCGCGCCCAAAGCACTGTTCGAAACCGGGTGGTTTATATTGCACTGCCTTTCATCGGTAGGCGGTAATTCTCCATGGGCCAGCGATTCCATACAGCGCTCACCACGTGTCCCTGCGTATGGCTCTGAAACCGCTCTCCATCGCGCATTATTGTTCGGTCAAAGTCATGCAGCGATATTCACCATAGCCGCCCGATCTGAGGGCCTTCATCCGACGGTCATTGCGCTCCGAAGCTGCATGAGATTTAGTCCAAGCCCATCGCTCCCCTAGCCCACCATCTTATTGTCCTCCAAGGTGTTTTTAACCATCAATCTCGCCCAAAGATCGAACGGTCCATATCACCTGCATACTCCGCCATTGATTCCGTTCCTCCATGTCATCATCCCACGTGTTATCGCATTTCTTCCTCCGCCATTTACATATTTCATTCATACATTATATTTTAATGTTTTTCTCTGGTCATCTCGTCTGCCATTCCTCCACCACATTTTTCTGCCACCCTACGTTGTTTCACCCTATCACAGTTTACACGACCGTTTCCATTAACCTTGCCATCATCCCCACTGTTTTCACTTCCCCGTGCATGGTTTTCTTTAACGAGTTTGCGGATTTTGTAGGTGTGCGGCGACAGAGAACTATCATGACTCACAGTCTTAATTGCTGTGATGGAACACACATCAAAGGACCAATTTCAGGACAGAATTATGAAGAAGGTCCTCGGAAGCCAAATCGACAAGACTTTAATTAAAGGAGGCAGGGTTCATATTTGTCAAAACCTTGTAAGAGCATTCAACACACCGTTTTCTCAAATAGAGATATCAATGGGGTAGAGAAAGAATATCAGTGATTAGCAGAGAATTAAATACAGGTAGCTGAAGATTTTGGGGGCCTTGTTCTAGCCTTCTGAAGCAGAGTACCAAATTGAAGATCCTGCACATCATTCGAAAGATCTACACACAGAAAACAAGGCCCTCAAGGCTTTATTCCAACAGAGTTTTCTTTCAGGGAAGGACAGAATGTTAGTATGGTTATCCTTATACCGTGTTCTTGAAGAGATTTTTCACCCAATGCATTTATTTCAGTTAGTAGGCCACAGAGTACAATCAACATAGCGCCGTCAAGCAGTATGGGCGGGCACTTCTCCACCATTTTGTTTTAATGATACAATTAAATGTTCATCACCTACCTCTTTTGCTAGGTTTTAGTTTTTCCTATAAAAACCATGAAGAAATACATTGTATGGGTTCCAGATTTCTATCAGAAAATTATGCAGTGAAAGGATTTTTTGCATACATTTTGTAAAATTCTTGTATGAAGGCTCAGAGCCCAGAGGGTCTCAGTGAGGAGGAGTTTTATCTGCCAAAGAGGATTATGGTCTTTGGTATTTCACAGTCTGTAACTCTCTTTATTATGCTATATTAATAGAACATTTCATTTCATCTATCTCTCTTGTATCATGTTTTGGAATGCGAGTGGCTCACTGATTTTTGGTATGGATTCATCCTAGTTTATGCCCATGCTTGGATCAGTCAAGCGCTTTAAATATGGCTCATGCATGATATTCTATTCCATTATTCAGCTAACCATACTTCTGCTATATTAGTTGCTTTGGGAGGGTGCTTTTAAAATGCTATTATCATGTATGGATTCTTAGATTGGTAAGCCCATGCATGGTGGTATTGTATATCTGGGTATCATCTCAATTTTAACTAATATCTTCTCAATATTTCTTTCACTACATCCAGCTTCGGATAATTTATGTCTGTGAAGTATTTCTGAATCGGCCTGATTTGCAGTAAACTGTCTCTGAATTGTCTGCTGTCTTTGTATTAGAGTTCTGCATCTTGCCTTTGCAGTACCTCTTTTCTGTGTTAGTTTCTGAGAGTTTGGTCCCATTCTATTTTATTTTCATGTTTACAGGAGATAGCATGTGAGATAAAGCTGACAACTTCAAACATCATATCATATGCTCCTTGCTATGCTAAGATGTCCTAGGCACTGGTCTATCACAACTCTAGGTTGTCTCTAGGACCTACAACATCTTTCTGGCACCGTTGCCAAGGATGAATTTAAGAACATCAGCATCCCTGGGCCTCGACAAAATTTTAGTCACTCTTCAAGTAGGTGAGCATGGAGATTTGAGAGTTGTAAATCCCTCACCTTGGCGACTCCACATTTGTTATTTGATAAATATATTTGCAGTCCTGGCTCCTCGTAAGCCCCATTTGAGGTCAGATACATCTAAGCCAAAGACACCTTCAGTGTCTGACCCTGACTAGTTTATACATAGAGGAAATTGGAGGGAGAGGAGATCAACCCGTTCCCAAATTCTTGAAGTGTCTATAGAGGATTTCCCTTCCTCCTCCTCTCAAGATTCTCAATTGCAAATTCCTGACTCCACTGTGGGAGACACTGATTATTATTACTCAGATAGTCCACCCCGAGAGGGTATCAGAAATAAAAATAGTCTTCATCCTACTCCTGAGGTTGAAGAGGTCAAGGAAGTAACATAAGTATCTGTTGTTAATAGACCTTTATTTCCCTCAACCCCTCAAGCTACAGTTGAGTATATTCCTACTATTATTCATACTCCACTTCCTCCCCCTCTTACTCATCAAACTATTGCACCACCTCCACCTCCTCCAATGGCTAATGTTACAGCCTTCTTGATGAAAAAATATGCTCCCCTGGCATTACCCCAAGTGTTAAATGATATGCCCCAGGACTATCTGAAGGTCTTGCCCAGATTCAATGGAGAAAATGAGATTGATGCTCAGAAACATCTTGAGACTTTCTGCTCCTTTGCAGAGAACTTTAATGTTGAACATTTGGATGTGGTCTTAAGACTGTTTGTGCAGTCTCTGGATGGTGAAGCTCGAAAATGGTTTAAGACATTGGCTGGCTGTTCTATTACCACTTGGGATAACATGGAAGACACTTTTCTCAGAAAATGGGGAGAGAAGAAAGATCATGGAAATTGCCTCATTGAGTTCAATACACTGAAGAAAATACACAACGAAGGAGTGTCAGAATTTATCAAGAGATTTAATAAGTTATATCTGAATCTCCCTACTGATATGAAACCCCATCAAACTGCTCCTAAAGTTGTTTTCGTAGCAGCCTTTGATTCAGAATTTGGCTTCTCTCTCAGAGAAAGAAAGCCTGCTACTCTGGATGAAGCTTAGGCAGATGCACTAGAGTTAGAAGCAAACTTTGTCTCCACTGGCAAATCAAAAGGAAAAGTTGAGCAAGATAGCAGAAGAAGGGGCAAAGAGGAGGTGTCTACTTCTAGTCAAGACAGGGACTCAGCCAATGACAAAATGGAAGAAATGAGCAAGTTGATTAAGAAAATGGTCAAGCTTGAACTGGAAGCCAAGAATTCAGCCTTCAGAAATTTCTAGAATGCTCCAAACAGAGGTTACAATCCCCAATATAGGAAACCACCCTTGCAAATATTGCCAAGGGAAGCAAAGGAGCAACAGGATCAAGTGCCTCACCCATTGTATTTGGAAGGTCCAGTAGATGACTCCATTGAAGATGCTGCCTATGGATTGGAGGATAAAAATCTTGCCTTTTCAAATAGTGATGGAGAAGAATGCCCTTTGCAAGGGAATGATGAAGCTGGAATTTCATTACAAAAATAAGAAAATATCAGAGACGCAGAAGAAGTAGAATTTGATCACTATTGTAAACAATTTGACGATTTCATGCAAGCACATTTCAATAGAAGATACGATCTCAGATCTTCTAGGAAGAGGACTCGCACCCAAGAGCAAGAAGAGGAGTTACCCCAGAAGGAAGTACCTGCACAGAAGGAGTCTACAATGCAGATAACTGCAGATAAAGGTAAGCAACCTCTAAACAAACCTTTGCAGTCTAATGATCAAATTCCTTCTTCCTCAAAAGCAGTCATTCCTCCTAATGCCAAACCTGTGTCAAAAGAGGTCAAACCCCCAGTTGAAAATAAAGAGTCAAAAGAGGTTGTGTTAGAAAATTCCCCTCCTGCTTTCAGTCTGTAAAAAGAACTTGAAAAGGTCAAAATCCCAGTCCCCTTGACTGAACTGTTGAAACAACCAGCATACCAATCTCAAGTCACCTCTTTTATGCTCCCTCCAGAAGCACCTATCATCCCAGATAGTCTCAACCTTCAAGAAGAGAGACCCATGGTAGTTTTTGGCCCACATGTTGAGGAAATAGATCCCTCTACTCCTCCCTTCTATGTGTCTCTAGTGATCCATGACCTGCTATTACATAACTGCATGCTAGATTCTGGAGCTTCCCACAATCTTATGCCTCTGTCAGTCATGGAACAACTAGGTTTACAAATCACTCGTCCATATAAAGACCTCTATTCATTTGAATCCAAAAGAGTTAAGTGTCTAGGGATGATCAAAGATTTGGTGGTCAATTTGGCCCAAATCCCAGCAAAAAGTGTGGTAATGGACATAGTGGTAGCTGACATCCCAGCTCGTTTTGGTATGATGCTGTCAAGGTCTTGGGGAACAAAAATTGGCGGATCAATTAAAATGGATTTAACATATGCCACTATTCCAGTTTTTGGGGGCCAAGAGAGGAGACTATACAGGGAGACTAGATTTTTCAAGATGGTGACTAAGGCTAAAAATTCCGCAAATTCACCAGTCTACAGTAAGGAAGGAGATTTTTCATGCTTGATGCTGGAAGAAGATCAAGATTATGCTCATGAACCATCCTTCTGCCAGATCAAGAGTGAGAAACCCTCAGAGAACATAGAAGCAGGAATATGGACACTACATTTTGATGGAGCAAATTCAAGAGAAGGAAATGGAGCTGGAGTGCTATTGATTTCCCCTGTAGGTAGATGGGTACCATTGTCCTTCAAACTAGAATATGAAGCTATGAATAATGTGGCTGAATATGAAGCACTTCTGCTATGATTGCAGACAGCCAGGAGCATGGGTATACAAAGTTTAAAGGTTCTGGGAGACTCAGAGCTAGTAGTCAGACAACTCAGGAATCAATGTCAGACCAAACACCCTAGGCTAAGGGCTTATAGAAATGAAGTTTGGGACATGATAGAGAATTTCTTCTTGGCATTCAATATACAGTTCATGCCCCAAGAGCAGAATAGGATGGCTGATTCCCTTACTGTGGCTGCTAGTACATTTCAACCACCTCAGAACCCTCTTTTAAGATATGAAGTAGAGGTGCATTATCGGCCTTCAATCCCAGATAATATCAAGCACTGGCAGGTATTTGAGGATGAAGAACAGATGAAGATATTTCTGGAGACAGTAGGAGAATTCTCCAATATGGAGATTGATGATGAAGAAGAGGTCGAGTCTGAAGATACTCCAGAAAGAAATTAGGAGGAGAAAATGGCAGGTAATAAAGTGTTGCAGTTAAAGGGAAACATTATACCTAGAGGGATGGTGCCTCTAGAAATATTATTTGATAAGAATGATGTCCCATTGCAGCCAAGCTAAGTGGTAGAAGAGAATAAGGTGGAAGACCTGAATTTGGGTACTGAGGCTGAACCCAAAATTGTTAAACTGTCCAAGAAAATACCTGAAGAATATAAAAAGCTATATCAAAAATTATTTCAGTCTTACATAGATGTGTTTGCATGGTCCTATCAGGACTTGAAAACTTTTGATATCAGTATTATGCAGCACAAAATTCCATTGAAGGCAGATGCAAAGCCCCATAAGCAGAAGCTCAGAAAAATCAATCCCTTGTTGTTGCCTTCTATTGAAAAAGAAATTAAGAAGCTGCTGAAGGCCAAAATAATTGTACCATTGAGATACTCTGAATGGGTGGCAAACCTTTTCCCTGTACGAAAGAAGAATGGAGAAATAAGGTTGTGTGTGGATTTTAGAAATTTAAACAGAGCTTCCTTAAAAGATAATTATCCACTACACAAGATGGATCACATCTTGCAAAAGGTGGTTGGATCTTCCAGGATGTCAATGATGGATGGATTCTCTAGTTATAACCAGGTGGATGTACTTCCAGAGGATCAAAAGAAGACTGCTTTCACCATACCATGGGGTACATTTATGTATGCCAGGATGCCTTTTGGATTGATTAATGCAGGGGCCACTTTTCAGAGGGCAATGGACATTGCTTTTGTTGGAGAGCAAGGTAAATTCTTGGTGGTCTACCTCGATGATATCACCGTATTTTCCAAGAATGATGCTGAGCACATTGAACATCTGCAAAGAACTTTTGAAAAATGCAGAAAGTATGGTCTCTCTCTGAATCCCCAAAAGTCTTTATTTGCATTAGTAGAGGGAAAGCTTTTAGGCCATATTGTGACTAAGGATGGGGTGAAGATAGATCCTAAGAGGGTAGAGGTTATAAACGGTATTGCTTTTCCCAGAAATAAGAAAGAGGTACAAGTATTCCTTGGGCGCATAAATTTCTTGAGAAGGTTTATCCCTAACTATGCTGAGATAGTTAGGCATATAACCGATATGCTAAAGAAAGATAATGAGGTAAAATGGTGACAAGAATCACGGGAGGAATTTTCCAGGATAAAGAATACTTTTGCAGAAGCCACTGTGCTGGCTGGACCAAATTATGATAAACCTTTCATGATTTTTTCTTTTGCATCACCTCATACAATAGCAGGAGTTTTATTGTAGAAAAATGAGGAAGGTTATGAACAGCCTATTGCCTTTTTCAGTCAAGTGCTTCGTGATGCAGAGTTAAAATACAACATATTGGAAAAGCAAGCATACGCCCTAGTGAAATCCCTCAAAGCATTATGTGTATATATCTTACAGTCCCACATCACTGCGTTTGTACCTGCAGCTATTGTAAAAGATATTCTTATTCAGGGGGATAGTGAAGGAAAAAGGGGGAGGTGGATTGCCAAAATACAGAAATATGACTTAGACATCCGCCCTACTAAGCTAATTAAGGGACAGGGGCTTGCCAAAATGCTATCTGAATCAAACCATCAAGCCCCGGGCATAAATTTGTCCATTATAGCAGGTGAGGAATCTGAGGAGAAAGAAGAACGACATGGAATTGGAGTAGCTACTCCAAAAACACATCTAAAGTACCTCACCAGTCCGTGGTACAAAGAGATAGTAGAATATCTCCTTACACTCAGCTGCCCTTCAAGTTGTGATAAAACTAAATACAAAGCGCTGAGATTGAAATCATAGAATTACATAGTTGCCAATGTCCGACTATACTGGCGAGATCCCTCAGGTATCCTACTCCTGTGTCTCACAGAGAATGAAATTGAGAGTATCATAGCAGAATTTCATGAAGGGATTTGTGGAGGCCATTACAGCTGGAGGGCCACAGCTCACAAAATTCTGAAAGCTAGCTTTTATTGGCCAAATATTTTTGGAGAGGTTTTTGCCAGGGTAAGGGCATGTGATAAATGTCAGAAATTTGCTGAAAGACAGAAATCAGCACCATTTCCCTTGATCCCAGTACATGTGGAGGAACCATTCAAACAATGGGGTATTGATTTTATAGGTGAGATACATCCTCCATCAAGTGGACAACATAAATGGATATTAAAAGCCAATTATTATTTCACTAAATGGGTGGAAGCCATACCTGCAAGGAATGCTACAAATACTGTGATCATAAAGTTCATGGAGGAGAATATCATATCCAGGTTTGGCTGTCCTGCTAGGATAGTGACTGATAATGCATAGGCCTTCAAGTCTGCAAAATTTGTGAATTTCTGCCAGCAATACAATATCATACTGAGCCACTCTACAGTTTACTATCCACAAGGAAATGGCTTGGCAGAGTCTTCAAATAAAACTTTGGTGAGGGCCTTGAAGAATACTATTAATGAAAGTCAAAAGAATTGGGATTCCAAATTGAAGTTTGCTCTATGGGCCAATAGAATCACCAGCAAGAGAGCAACTGGGAAATCCCCCTATGAATTGGTATATGGACGAGCTGTAGTTTTTCCTATACAGCTGGCTCTACTAGTGGCGCGCTTCATGCAAGAAAGCCAGGAGGAACCTGATGATATGATCAGGAGAATCAATCAACTGGTGAAAATAGAAGAAACACGGGGCCAGGTGAATCAGAGGTTAATAGAATATCAAGATAAAATGAAGCCCATTTTTTATCAACACGCAATAGACAGGAAGCTGCAGATCGGTGATTTGGTGCTCAGATGGGATATCTGGAGAGCTGAGAAGGGAAAACATGGTAAATTCGACCCCCTCTAGTTTGGTCCTTTCAAAATTGTGGAATAGGGGGGCAATAATACTTTCAGGCTGGAGAATTTACAGGGTTACTTGCTGGACACCCCTGTAAATGGTCAATTTCTCAAGCCCTACTTTCAGTTCTGATTCAGGAAAACGCAGCCTGATGTATTGTATTGTATGATAGTTTCCTTTTTGTTTTTTGTTCAAATAATGTTGGCGTTGTGATGAATGATAAAGTGAAAAATGAAGGTGCTGGAGAGCAGAGCCTGCATACATGATGATCAGAGGGTCTGCGAGTTCACGACATGTCCAAGGATGAACATGCCGTCCCTAGGTGGAGCCGATGTTGATCATAATCATCTTCCTATAAGATTTTCACAGGAAATCTGGCATAAAATCTTTCGAAACTCCCCTTGCAGACTTGGAAAATCATTTTTGTGCCTATCGTTGCCATTTCCCACCTCCTAAACTCATTATAAAAGGTTGAAAATTCATAATTTAAAATATTTGATGCATAGCTCCTTCGGCCCTAGCCCCTTCGTCCCGTTCTCCATGTAACCTGGGCCCCAGACCGAGTGTTAAATCCAGAGGCGCTTATCACGTAGGTATATCGGGCGCATCCAGAGCCGTTGATCTGCACAGATCGAACGGCGTTCGCTCATCTTTGCCGCACCCGTAGCCTACCTATTCACCGTCCGATTAGATCATAAATCAACGGTTCGCTGCTCGCCAGTTCTGGTGGTCCCCGCGCCCAAAGCACTATTCGAAACCAGGTGGTTTATATCGCACCGAATTTCGGCGGTAGGCGGTAATTTTCCATGGGCCAGTGATTCCATACAACGCTCACAATGTGTCCCTGCGTATGGCTCTGAAACCGCTCTCCATCGCGCATTATTGTTCGGTCAAAGTCATGCAGCGATATTCACCACAACCGCCCGATCTGAGGGCCTTCATCCGACGGTCATTGCGCTCCGAAGCTGCACGAGATTTAGTCCAAGCCCATCGTGCCCCTGGCCCACCATCTTATTGTCCTCCGAGGTGTTTTCAACCGTCGATCTCGCCCGGAGATCGAACGGTCCATATCACCTGCATACTCCGCCATTGATTCCGTTCCTCCACGTCATCATCCCACGTGTTATCGCATTTCTTCCTCCTCCATTTACATATTTCATTCATACATTATATTTTAATGTTTTTCTCTGGTCATCTCGTCCGCCATTCCTCCACCACATCTTTCTGCCACCCTACGTTGTTTCACCATATCACAGTTTACACGACCGTTTCCATTAACCTTGCCATCATCCCCACTGTGTTCACTTCCCCGTGCATGGTTTTCTTTAACGAGTTTGCGGATTTTGCAGGTGTGCGGTGACGAAGAACTATCATGACTCACAGTATTAATTGTTGTGATGGAACACACATCAAAGGACCAATTTCAGGACAGAATTATGAAGAAGGTCCTCGGAAGCCAAATCGACAAGACTTTAATTAAAAGAGGCAAGGTTCAGATTTTTCAAAACCCTGTAAGAGAATTCAAGATGCCGTTTTCTCAAATAGAGATATCAATGGGGCAGAGAAAGAATATCAGTGATCAACAGAGAATTAAATACAGGTAGCTGAAGATTTTGGGGGCCTTGTTCTAGCCTTCTGAAGCAGAGTACCAAATTGAAGATCCTGCACATCATTCGAAAGATCTACACACAGAAAACAAGGCCCTCAAGGCTTTATTCCAACAGATTTTTCTTTCAGGGAAGGACAGAATGTTAGTATGGTTATCCCTATACCGTGTTCCTGAAGAGATTTTTCACCCAGTTCATTTATTTCAGTTAGCAGGCCACAGAGTACAATCAACACAGCGCCATCAAGCAGTATGGGTGGGCACTTCTCCACCATTTTGGTTTTAATGATACAATTAAACGTTCATCACCTACCTCTTTTTCTAGGTTTTAGTTTTTCCTATAAAAACCATGAAGAAATACATTGTAGGGGTTCCATATTTCTATCAGAAAATTATGCAGTGAAAGGATTTTTTGCATACATTTTGTAAAATTCTTGTATGAAGGCTCAGAGCTCATATGGTCTCAGTGAGGAGGAGTTCTATCTCCCAAAGAGGATTCTGGTGTTTGTTATTTCACAGTCTGTAACTCTCTTTATTGTGTTATATTAATAGAACATTTCATTTCATCCATCTCTCTTGTATCATGTTTTGGAATGCGAGTGGCTCACTGATTTTTAGTATGGATTCATCCTAGTTGATGCCCATGCTTGGATCAGTAAAGCACTTTAAATATGGCTTATGCATGATATTTTGTTCCATTATTCAGCTAACCATACTTCTACTATATTAGTTGCTTTGGGAGGGTGCTTTTAAAATGCTATTATCATGTATGGATTCTTAGATTGGTAAGCCCATGCATGGTGGTATTGTATATCTAGGTATCAGCTCAATGTTAACTAATATCTTCTCAATATTTATTTCACTACATCCACCTTCTGATAATTTATGTCTGTGAAGTATTTCTGAATCGGCCTGATTTGCACCAGCCGCAGACAGATCGCCCCCCCTCTTACCCCCCTGCGCATGCTTAGTCGTGGAAAGAATATAACACATACCCAACAAGAGGCAGCAGAGAGGTAGTAGAGGCAATAAAAGAGAGCAGCAAAGATAATATCAGTATTGTTGAGCTCAAATGCTATGTGACAATATAATGGGGGTTCTACATATAATTGAAGAAAACCCATATAATTGCTGAGACAGGGTTGAATATTCATTTGTGTAAATTTTGTGAGTAGATCTATGCTACTTGTGAAGTTTCCACAGACTTTGAATTAAGTCTAAATTTGGTTGTATGTGTTAAAATAGAGAAAGGAACCTTTATAAGGCTTTTAAGTCAGAAATAAAAGAGAAATTCTCTGTAAACAGAGTAAGAGGTTGAACACTCATTCAGGATTTATGGTAATTGAGCTTATATGTATAAATGAGGAATTTGTTCTAAATTCTGTATGAAACTTATATGCATTCTTGGTCGAACTCTGTGTGAGAAATAATTGAGTTCCTGTGGAAGTTGTGAAACTTTGTGTTTTGATGAAATGCACTGGAGCATAGGATTGCGGAGATCCTGTAATGAAATTGAACCAATTATTCAAGTGCGGGACTGAGAAGGCGCTATTGGCAAGAATACTCAATTTCGATGAGGATCCGAACTTTGATAACATTGCAGAGTTCGAAGTCAAAAAAGAAGAAGGGGAGATCGGTGGCGCAAAGGGAATCGGGTCTGTTTGGAGACCTATTCTGATCCAACGAGGAATTGGGGTTTAAGGGAATCATTGCAGATTAATTGAATGGAACAATCCTTTCAGTAAATCAAGGATCGATGGAGTTGAGATTATCATGGGCAATGAAATGAATTAGAACGGGGGCGCACAGTCCTTAATTAAAAGAGTAGATTTTTATTAGCTGAAGGGTGGAACAAGAAGTTATTAGTCCATTGGATCCGTTCGAACTGAAATATTGAACTAGGTATACAAGAGTGCAATGTTAAATGTTTGAAGTGGAACGTTGAATGGAGAGGTGGAACCGTGTAGCATAAACATGTGGAGGCGTTGTGTTATAATGTTGAGAAAGCAAGAGGAAACAGGAGCGAGAGCGGGAATTCCTTGTAATAAGACATAAAATGAATGGTGTGGAACCTTGAGCCAGAGGGCATGGAACTGAAAGGCATGAACAGTGAAACCAGAGTTTTGGAAACTGGAAGTATCGCGTTATTCAAAAGTGGTAAGCAAAAATGCTAAAAAAAAACGCGATGCCACAGACTGGATGCCATGTGTCCTAAGGTGGTTTTCTAAAACTATTTCCATCGCGCATTTTTGAGAAGTTAAGGTTCGTGCATCTAATTTGCGCGATATTGCATGAGGACCATCGGATGAGGGTTTAATTGGAGGTTGGAGCACGATAAGATATGCGTCGTTGGATGTGATTCTAGGTCTAAATACGATTCGGCATTGGGTTTTTAAAACCAATTACGAGTTCAAATAAAGTCGCATATGAGAATTAAAAAGGTTCAAGCCTTTGAGTAAAGGTAAGGTTATAAAGTCATGGGTCATCATATAAAAGAATTTTATTATAAGTCAAACATTTCAATATACCAAGAAGCGTTCTGTGAACCTTGAAAAGAACCTCATACATATGACAATTGACAAGCAGTGGCACATATCATTGAAGGATGTGATTGCAATTAATCGCATCGGAACTATTGTAAATGAATTAATCACATCGGAGTGAAAGTAGAACATCGGAACATACCATTGAAAGTTGCGATTGTGATTAATCGCATCAGAACTATCGTAATCGCAATCAAAAGTATTCAGAGGCGATTTATCGCATCGGGGAATAAGAAAATTTCGACAAGTGGGCCCGGAAGGGTGTTGTCTATGTTAAAAGGGTCTATTATTATATCACCGAGAGTTATTTGGGTTATATGTTAATATATGTAGTGGGGACGAGACTTATATTGCCGGTTAGCAAGGTCATATGCTTTTACTTCCATTCATAAATGAGTAGATATGTCTTGAACCATAGAAATTGTGAGTAGAAGAAAAAGCCTCTGAAATTGAAAATAACATTGGTCAGGTTTTATTAAAAGAACATCGTATATGCTTGAGGGTTTATAACCTTATTAAACGAAAGTTTCGCACAGTATTGAAATTGTCAATTGAGATTATCGTGAGTTGCCCAGATTGTGCATTATATTGGAGGCAAAATTTGGGATGCATTTTATATGCACAAAGAGAGAGAAAATGTGAGTTTGATAAGTAGGCATGCCATCATATTACATGCTGGTGTTTGGGTCTAAATCAAAGTCAGTGTTAATACATGCGTGGGTGCGTTGGACACACCAGAGTCAAAGATTGTGCATTAAAGCTTCAACATTAATTTAAACTACTAGATCTGAAGGAAAAGCAGGGGTACATGAATAGAAAGCTGGAGAATATGCATAACTAAAAAAGACAATGAACAGAGTATGAAGAAAAGTTACATGACAACTGCAGATACACAATTACAGTGAATAGCAGAGGTATGCAGAACAGTTACCTGACAGTAGCAGAAAAGACAAAACCAACAAGCCAAGTGTTGGAAAGAAGACTGAGTGAAATTGATATATGTAACTGAAAAAAATGAATGTATATGTTTTAATTGATTTTATATTGTTTGTGATGCATTGGAAAGTCTCCAGAGGAAAACAAAAATCCCACTATAATCTTGAAATTAGTACATATTGCTATATTTTTCTGAATGAGCTGGACAAAGAAAAGAGAAGGTAGAAGGCAAAGATTCAAGGCTATTCACTTCGAATTCCTTGTGAGTCATGTGATGAAATCTATAAATGATGTCACATTGATATTCATAGAGAGGTTAGAGAATGCATAAATGAAGCAGTGAGGCAGAGGAGAAGGAAGAGTTGATAGAGAATCTGAGAAAATGCAGAGATGATGTAGGGCAGATATGAAGGCTAGTGCACGACAGTGAAGATGGTATAGAACAAAGCTTATATCCAAGGCAAATCAGCAAGTGTTTTCTTTTGAAAGAGTAAGGAAGTTGGAGCTTCCTTATCAAGTTGTCGCTTGATAGATGTCAGTTGTAGTTGACTAAGGTAGGAGCCTCCTATAGGTTGTAGCCTACAGAAAATAGATGGGAGTTGGTGCTTTCACATCAAGTTGTAGCTTGATAAAATGTCAGTTGTAGCTGACTGAGGTAGGAGCCTCCTGTAGGTTGGTGCCTCTAGAAAATTGATGGGAGTTGGAGCTTCCTTGCAAGTTATAGCTTGCAGAATTGAGGTAGGAGCTTCCTGTAGGTTGGTGCCTACAGAAAATCAGTGGTGAGAGGGAGTTGGAGCTTGCCTTTTCATCACAACAATAATAAGATGTGGTTTTCTCCCTTTATGGGTTTCCACTTATATCTGGTGTCTTTGCGCATGATGTGTATATGTTGATGTGGTTTATCAAATATGCTTAATACTTGTTGCTCACATATTAAGATTGTTGTTACATTAACAAATATGCTTGATACTTGCTGCTCACAAATTAAGATTGCTCAATTATTAAGTTGATCTTGAAATGAAGGTGTAAATTAGTTTAAAGAAATTTTAAAATTCCATGAATGTGTTAAACTAATTCACCCCCCCCCCCCTCTCAGTTTAACTAAGGGTTCAACAATTGGTATCAGAGTAGGTTCCTTTGGTGCAAGACTAATAGCTTGAAGGATATCTGGTTGAGTCATGGACTATCAAAATGTACCTGTGTTAAATACAACAAACTTTCCTGAATGGAGAGATAAGGTTAAAACAGGATTATTGTCTTATGAACCTGAGGTATGGAAACATGTATGTGATGGTTACTGCATAGACTCTCCATTGATGCAAGAACAACATAGGAATGCCAAGGCAAAATGTGTGATATTCAACAGTCTTCATAACAAGGATCTTGAGTTAATAATGGATTTAACATCTGCAAAAGAAATATAGGATAGATTGCATTTCATGCATGGAATAGAAAATAAGGACTGCATTGTCAAGAAGGAGAAGAGAATTAAGAAGAAGAAAAATTCATGTCAACAGAAAAATGTTCAATCAAATGAGGTACTTGCTAGTGTGAATGGAAGTAAGAACCATGAAGAAATTACAGTTGAAGAGAAAATCAAACTTGACATAGCCTTGACTGAAATAGAAATATTGAAGAATGAAAATAAAAACCTTAAGACACTACTGCAAATATGTGATGAGAAAGAATATGAAGATAATAAAGAAATTGTTGGCCTGAAGACACACCTTGAAGAAGCAAAGAAAATAGAAGACACTTTGCTGCAAAAAATGAGAGAGAAAATTTTGGAATGTGAAAAATTGGAAGAAGAAGTAGTGTGCCTAAGAAAGAAATTAGAAAAAACCCAAAGAGAATTATTAATGAATACACCTCAAATGAAAAGCTCTGGATAGTTGGACAAGATGCTAAATGCTCAAAGGCCACCTCTCATAAAGGTTGGGATAGGATATGAAGGAGAAACTATTAAGTCCAAGGTATAAGATAACAGGAAAATCATCTTTGTAAAGGCTGTAAAGGATAATGAAGCAGCTCAGCAGATTCCTACAGAAGTAGAAGCCAGCAAGAACATGAGTTGCAGAGAAACAAGCAGCAACATGAAAGAACAGAGAATGAGAAGATGAAACAATCAGCTGCTAAAGGCTCATACACTCTTGATTATGAAGTAAATAAATTTGGAAGATGTCAAAGGAGGTTCTTTCCTCCTATGAAAAATAGCACATGTTTTTCTTGTCATAAACCAGGACATATTGCAGCACAATGTAAGACAAGTCCTATCAACTTCAACCAGCAAAAGATACAGCAAATGAGAAGAATACCTCAAGAAAACAAATGGAAAATACAATCTTTCCCCAGGTACACAAATCATTTCCATGGCTACTATTATGCATGCAATAATTTTGGACATAAATTTGTTGATTGTAAATTATATTAAAAAAGGGGAATAAAATATTATACATCAGCTCAAACATACCTTGGCAAAGTAAGATGTTATGTATGCCTCAAGCTTGGTCACAAAGCAAAAGACTGTAATCTGCCATATACATTCAAGAACTCTAGACAGAGGATGGAATCAAAACAAATCAATCAAAAATTTGAATAAAAAAGAAAAGCAGACATTATGAAGAACCCCAATAAAGTATGGAAGGAAAAGAGAAAGGGGGAGCCTATTATCTCAATAACATAATGAATCCAGCATAGTCTCAGGGGGAGCTACTCTAGAAAACAAAGCAAATATCCAACCAGTGATAAATATGAAGCAACATCCCAGGGGGAGAGTAGTTCATAAATAGTCCCCACAAAAGTAGTCTAAGAAGAGCTCCTTAGAATGAGAACAGCTATAAGATCAGGAAGGGAAAATAAAATTACTCTAACAGAGAACTATAGAGGAAGAAGAATATTTAGCTGACAGATTGATGAAAGGAGAGAAGGCAGCAAGCAACCATGGTAGTAGAGAGAACATCAGCCATGAACTTGTAGAACTAACAGTGAATCACATTAAGAAGGATGTGTAAGAGAAGTGTCTATCATCATTATGTCATTACATCTTTCATCTACGAAAATTCCCCTTTGAGGAATGCAGTTAAGTGAGTGATAAACCTCTGAGAGATCTTCCCATGAAGATTCCAAGCAAAGAAATTGAAGATGTCTTCCTGAATTTCATTATGTTAAAACAGTTGAATTGTATGTAAAGAAGCAATGATTCTGGAGCAGTCCTAGAAAAGAAAATGCAGTGACATTCCTTTGAACAGAATGGTAGAATAATAAAATGGTTAAAGATGCCAAGATAAAATTCAGGATATTGATGACTGTTGGTGTGAACAGTGGAAAGCTCAATAGTAGAATTTATGAAGGATGTATCAATTATGGGTTAATGTGCAAGCTGAAGTGAAATCTTTGCATGATTTATCAAAGTAGTATCAATTGGTATTTAGGTACAAGAAACATGCCTATCAACAGAATACCAGGTGTTATCAATGGAGTAGCAATATAGTACAGGTTCTCAGGATCAAGGGATTATGGAAAAAGTACACCAAGTTAGTATCCCAGAGTTATGTGCATTATTCAAGCATGAAAAGGACAATTATAGAGCTAAAGGATCAGTATTTTGTTTTGAAACATTATATTGAGCATTGAAGCAACATCTTTTTCTATATATTTGCATGCCTTCCTAAAGTCAGTACATATATATCATGCCTCTCTCTTGAAATCATTCATAACACCATGTGAAGTCAGTTTATAGAGATATTAATTAAACATCTTGAATATGGTTTTGTGGAAGATCATCATGACAGAATAGTTAAAGTATCTGAAGTTTAAAGGACTAGTTGTGATTACCATTGAATCTCAAAAGTTCTTTATTAATTCATCCAAATCCTACTTCAGCATAAAGGATTTGCTGGTAATTCACCTTTAAAGAGAGATTGATTATTGACATACATACCCCATTATGTCATAAATAAAACTGCATGGTTGATAAGTGAGACTGACCAATACATTGAAGGGTTTGTTTTTGAAAGTACACTGTACAAGCAGTAAAGTCATTTGGTCTTTTAGATTGAAAGATATCATCTAATCTCACAATAAATTGTAAACTATGACTAGATTCATTGATCACATCAATAACAAGGACCTACAGCAATTAAGTGTAATATCATTATCAACATTCTAGCTCATATCATCACCAACAGGCAAGAAAAGTGAACCACAGAAATAAAAGATATATTGGCTTCATCACAATTGAACAAATGTGTACTGTAGATGTGCATTGCAGAAAAATACTTACTCCATCTACAACCTTCCTCAATAGATATGCATCACAGATGAATATTATAATATAGACTGAAGTATAGCTGAAGCAAGCTTGATATGTCACATGATGCATTCACAATATTTAAAATTTGATCCAATAATGCATTTATGATTAGATAAGGCTAGTACAATATGTTCGATGAAGTGTCATTATCTTCACTTTCAACTTTATACTAGTGAAAGGAGACTATGATTTGGGATTGTATTAACTTACAGTGTCTATTCAAGTTCAATAATCCTCAAAAGTGTTCTCTCAACAACTCTTGTACATCAGTTTGGAGCAGTAGGGTACAAAGTTAGAAGAAGAAGGCCTAAACACATCTCTAAGAGAGGAAATGAAGAGATAAAAAGCACACTAGGAAATGTGCAACCCTTTGCCATTGATGTCAAAGGGGGAGGAAAAGAAAGCAAAATAAGAGTATTGGTGGAGTATTGCCATCAATGCCAAAGGGGGAGACTATTGGAAATGTTTTCATTGATGGCAAAGGAGATGGCAAAGGAGGAGCACCTGAAAGAGCAACAAGGCAAAGAGAGAAGAAAAGTAGCAGAGAGGCAGAGGCAGCAGAGAGGTAGCAGAGGCAGTAAAAGAGAGCAACAGAGATAGTATTAGTATTGTTGAGCTCAAATGCTGTGTGACAATATAATGGGGGTTCTGCATATAATTGAAGAAAACCCATATAATTGCTGAGACAGGGTTGAATATTCATTTGTGTAAATTTTTTGAGTAGATCTATGCTACTTGTGAAGCTTCCGCAAACTTTGAATTAAGTCTAAATTTGGCTGTATGTGTTAAAACAGAGAAAGGAATATTTATAAGGATTTTAAGTCAGAAATGAAAGAGAAATTATCTGTAAATAGAGTAAGAGGTCGAACACTCATTTGGGGTTTATGGTAATTGAGCTTATATGTATAAATGAGGAATTTGTTCTAAATTCTGTATGAAACTTATATGCATTCTTGGTCGAACTCTGTGTGAGAAATAATTGAGATCCTATGGCAGTTGTGAAAATATTTGTTTTGATGAAATGCACTGGAGCATAGGATTGTGGAGATCCTGTAATGAAATCGAACCAATTATTCAAGTGTGGGACTGAGAAGGTGCTATTGGCAAGAATACTCAATTTCGATGAGGATCCGAACTCTGATAACATTGCAGAGTTCGAAGTAAAAAAAAATAAAGGGAGATAGATGGCACAAACGGAATCAGGTCTGTTTGGAGACCTATTCTGATCCAACGAGGAATTGGGGTTTAAGGGAATCATTGCGGATTAATTGAATGGAACAGTCCTTTCAGTAAATCAAGGATCGATGGAGTTGAGATTATCATGCGCAATGAAATGAATTAGAACGGGGGCACACAGTCCTTAATTAAAAGAGTATATTTGTATTAGCTGAAGGACGGAACAAGAAGTTATTAGTCCATTGGATCTGTTCGAACTGAAATATTGAACCAGGTATGCAAGAGTGCAATGTTAAATGTTTGAAGTGGAACGTTGAATGGAGAGGCGGAACCGTGAAGCATAAACATGTGGAGGTGTTGTGTTATAATGTTGAGAAAGCAAGAGGAAACAGGAGCGAGAGTGGGAATTCCTTGTAATAAGACGTAAAATGAATGGTGCGGAACCTTGAGCCAAAGGGCGCGGAACCGAAAGGTGTGAACACTGAAACTAGAGTTTTGGAAACCGACAGTATCACGTTATTCAAAAGTGGTAAGAAAAAACGCTAAAAAAAAACGCGATGCCACAAACTGGATGCCACGTGTCCTAAGGTGGTTTTCTAAAACCATTTCCATTGCGCATTTTTGAGACTTTAAGGTTCATACATCTAATTTGCGCGATATTGCGCGAGGACCATCAAATGAGGGTTTAATTGAAGGTTGGAGCACGATAAGATATGCGCCGTTGGATGTGAATGGAAAATGGATTGCTGTGAACGACCACATATATATGTTAGAGCTGTGGAACCAAGAATCTAAATACGATTCGGCATTGGGTTTTTAAAACCAATTATGAGTTCAAATAAAGTCACATACGAGAATTAAAAAGGTTCGAGCCTTTGAGTAAAGGTAAGGTTATAAAGCTGTGGGTCATCATATAAAAGAATTTTATTATAAGTGGAACATTTCAATATACCAAGAAGTGTTCTGTGAACCTTGAAAAGAACCTCATACATATGTCAATTGACAAGCAGTGGCACATATCATTGAAGGATGTGATTGCGATTAATCGCATTGGAACTATTGCAAAGGAATTAATCACATCGGAGTGAAAGCAGAACATCGGAATATACCATTGAAAGTTGCGATTGCGATTAATCGCATCAAAACTATCGTAATCGCAATCAGAAGTATTCAGAGGTGATTTATCGCATCAAGGAATAAGAAAATTTCGGCAAGTGGGCTCGGAGGGGTGTTGTCTATGTTAAAAGGGTCTGTTATTATATCGCCGAGAGTTATTTGGGTTATATGTTAATATATGTAGTGGGGCCAAGACTTATATTTCCGGTTAGCAAGGTCATATGCTTTGACTTCCATTCATAAATGAGTTGATATGTCTTGAACCATAGAAATTGTGAGTAGAAGAAAAAGCCTCCGAAATTGAAAAGAACATTGGTCAGGTTTTATTAAAAGAACATCGTATATTCTTGAGGGTTTATAACCTTATTAAAGGAAAGTTCCACACAGTATTGGAATTGTCAATTGAGATTATTGTGAGTTGCCCAGATTGTGCATTATATTGGAGGAAAATGTTGGGATGCATTTTATATACAGAGAGAGAGAGAAAATGTGAGTTTGATAAGTAGGAATGCCATCATATTACATGTTGGTGTTTGGGTCTAAATCAAAGTCAGTGTTAATACATGCATGGGTGCGTTGGACACACCAAAGTCAAATATTGTGCAATAAAGCTTCAACATTAATTTAAACTACTAGATCTGAAGGAAAAGCAGGGGTACATGCATAGAAAGCTGAAGAATATGCAGAACTGAAAAAGACAGTGAACAGAGTATGCAGAACAGTTACATGACAGCTGCAGATACACAATTGCAGTGAATAGCAGAGGTATGTAGAAAAGTTACCTGACAGCAACAGAAAATACAAAACTAGCAAGCCAAGTGCTAGAAAGAAGACTGAGTAAAATTTATATATGTAACTGAAAAAAATGAATGTATATGTTTTAATTGATTTTATATTGTTTGTGATGCGTTGGAAAGTCTTCGAAGGAAAACAAAAATCCCACTGTAATCTTGAAATTAGTACATATTGCTATATTTTTCTGAATGAGCTGGACAAAGAAAAGAGAAGGAGAAGGAAAAGAGTCAGGGCTATTCACTTCGAATTCCCTGTGAGTTATGTGATGAAATCTATAAATGATATCACATTAATATGCATAGAGAGGTTAGAGAATGCAGAAATGAAGCAGTGAGGCAGAGAAGAAGGAGGAGCTGATAGAGAATCTGAGAAAATGCAGAGATGATGCAGGGCAGATATGAAGGCTGGTGCACAGCAGTGAAGATGGTACAGAACAGAGCTGATATCCAAGGTAAATCAGCAAGTGTTTTCTTTTGACAGAGTAAGGAAGTTGGAGCTTCCCTATCAATTTGTAGCTTGATAGATGTTAGTTGTAGCTGACTGAGGTAGGAGCCTCCTGTAGGTTGTAGCCTACAGAAAATAGATGGGAGTTGGTGCTTTCACATCAAGTTGTAGCTTGATAAAATTTCAGTTGTAGCCGACTGAGGTAGGAGCCTCCTGTAGGTTGGTGCCTGTAGAAAATTGATGGGATTTGGAGCTTCCTTGCAAGTTGTAGCTTGCAGAATTGAGGTAGGAGCCTCCTGTAGGTTGGTGCCTATAGAAATTTAGTGGTGAGAGGGAGTTGGAGCTTGTCTTTTCATCACAACAATAATAAGATGTGTTTTTCTCCCTTTATGGGTTTCCACTTATATTTGGTGTCTCTGTGCATGATGTCTATATGTTGATGTGGTTTATCAAATCTGCTTAATACTTGTTGCTCACATATTAAGACTGTTGTTACATTAACAAATATGCCTGATACTTGCTGCTCACAAATTAATATTGCTCACATATTAAGTTGATCTTGAAATGAAGGTGTAAATTAGTTTAAGGAAAGTTTAAAAGTCCATGAATGTGTTAAACTGATTCACCCCCCCTCTCAGTTTAACTAAGGGTTCAACACATTGACATCACTATTTTTGCAATTTGAGCACTACAAACTAATGTAATTTAATATTTGAGAATATAATTAAAGAGGGTCAACATTGGAAGATGGACCTGGAGACAGATCTTAGGAGGGGTGAACTCCATTATCAAATTGTTGTTTTGTGATGCTGTTCATGGTTCATTTTTCTCTATTTTATTTTTGAAAACTAAGTTTAAAAACACCTAGTTTATGTGATTTTTCCACTTTATCCATTTCCCACAAGACATAAACTTGCTTGAATTGTTTTAAGAAAACCTTTCAGTTTTTAATTTTAGATCAATTATTTATCCTAGAAAAACCTAGAAAACCTAAAAGAACGAAGAACATGATTTTGACTCAAACTTGAGTATGAAACTATTGAAAATGGCAGCAAGAAAATAATATAATTTATTTTTCCCTTGAATTAAATTAGAATAAAGTTGTAATTCCACATCACAAGACAACTTATATGAGTAAACTAAGGTAGTATGACTAGTTGGTTCAGTTAATTCGATTTGAGGGTCTAACTTGAGTCATGTAGAGCGTCTCATACAAAATAGGAGCCTTTGTTGAGTTTATTTTGAGTTGTAAAAAACTAACTCAATTTATCTGAGTTAAAATCAATTGAACTAGTTCTAATTGATGGAGGAACTAATCAAAGTTCAAAGAGTGGAACTTGGACTTGAAACACATGTAATTATCAATCATATAATTAATGATTTACTCATAAATAACTCATGCATTTCAGTTTCGAGAAATACCCAGTTGTGATTGGAGTTTAAGGGAAATGTAATATCAGTTGTATAATCATCCAAATTGTACAGGTGGTGCATGCAGTCAGAGAGAGGACCCTAATGGATTGAGCAATATGGATTGGGAATTTCCCTAATTAAAAGGGCCTAATTACCCAATGAAATGATGCAAGGAAATAGGGATCCTGGAAGGCATAATATTGGTTAAGTATTGAACTGAGACTTGTCTACGAATCAATGAGACAAATAGAGATAATGAAAAGGTTCCTCAACTTGGAGAAAATAATTTTAATATTCTCATATTTTTTTACTTATGTAATATACATATAGCGAGGGCCCACGAAAATATTTGTGTACCGTGTGATTGAAATTCTTTCTCTTTCATGATTTTTGATTTTGTAATCATAATTGGTTTTTGAAATTGGTAGAATAGATTCAAATATATTGTTTTAGCATATTAAAATTATCAGTTTGAATCTACGTGTATTTTCTACATGGTATTAGAGTAGAAATCACTAAAGAAGAGAATAATATGAGTTTGTTATGTGCAGGTCAATCGAATTTGCAGATTTACTCTTTAGGAATAGTAGTAGGATCATGATGTCTTTCTTTGGATTGAGACTTGAATATTCCCTTGAGGGTAGTTCAAATTACATAGCTTGTAAGGACAAGATGGAAGAATTGTTGGAAGAAAATGGGTTGAAGGAGTTCATAGACAATGATATTCCTAAGCCTACAGAAGCAAATTCTCAAGATCAAGCGGCTTGGAATAAGAATGTAGCAAAGGCAAGAATGATTCTATTGGAAGGTGTTCAAGATCATATTCTCTCAAACCTCCATGGAAAGGAAACTACATATGCTATGTGGAATGCCTTAACAAATTTGTTTCAGAACAAAACTGACCACAGGAAGTTGGCACTGAAGCACAAGCTCAAAAAAATCAACATGGAGAAGGGTGACACAATACAAAAGTATTTGACCAAGTTCACCCAATGTCGGGATGAGCTTGGAAGTGTTGGTGTTACAGTTTCCGAGGATGGTATGGTAATCCTATCACTTCTAGGCCTTTCCAAGAGCTAGAACAACTACCGGGATTCGGTAAATGGGAGGGAGAAGCTACCAGAGTGGGAGTGATTGTGGTTCGACTTGGTGCAATAATATATTCATTAGAACACTAAATATGGATCCTCATCAAAGATTAAATATGAGGAGAACTATGCCTTGGATGGAAATGTAATGAAAGGGAAAGGGAAGTCATCTCATTCCAAATCATATTTTGGTTAGGAAGGAAAGAAAAATGACTTGTCAAAGATTAAATGTTTTCATTGTCACGAGCAGGGATATTATGCCACGAAGTGTCCACACAAGAAGGTTGACAAGAAACCCTCACGAGGAGAAAAAATTGAAGCTCTTGGTTCACAATTCGAGTTGGATTTCACCCTCATCGCATGCATGGTGTCATCAGTGATGGGTTCTTTGTGGTACCTATATAGTAGAGCCTCATTCCATATGACTGATAAAAAAGAGTTCTTCAACAACTTAGAGGAGAAGGACCTTCATATGCACATCAATACGGGAGAGGGTGGGAGGTATAACACGTTTGGTTTCGATAATTTTACCTTTCAAAGGGAGTTTGATTCTCCTATCACATTGAAATATGCCATGTATGTTTTTGGTTTGAAGAAGAGTGGCTTAGTTTCAATTTATATGTTAGAATACCATGCTACAATGTGATATTTAGTAAAGGAAATTCGTTCCTTCATCACATAGCCATGGGACGGGTGAAGAAGATTGGGGTTCGGGTAAAGAACCTATACAAATTGGATACAAAAGATTGTTCTTCCTTAGGCACGAAAGCAAAGAAGGCGAAGAGCTGAAACATCGATGAGTTATGGCATAGAATATTGGGCCATCTACACCACGTAGCTTTTAATATCATGCAACATAACTCTATAGTGCTTCCCAAGGGTGCATTTGAGAAACGTGGTACATGCAAAGGGTGTAAATTGGGGAAGTACACCAAGGCCACCTTTCATGATAAGGATAGTCAAGCGAAAGCGGTCCTTGAAAAAGTTCACTCAAATGTGTGTGGAGTGTTCTCGACAACCTCCAAAACCAAGCACAAGTATTATGTGATTTTTGTAAATGATTTTTCACGCAAGTGTTGGATATTCATCATGCAGAAGAAAGACGAGACGTTCTCAAAATTTTGTGAGTTCAAAGCACTTGTTGAAAAATACACAGGCAGGAAAGTGAAGGCTCTCAAGAGTGACAATAGTTGATAATATGTGTTGAATGAATTCAAGAAATTTTGTGCATAAAAAGGCATTCTACAAGAATTGATAGCAACTCATAACCCAAAAAATCATGAGGTTGCAGAAAGGAAGAACAAAAGCATTGTGGGAGCTGCACGGGTGATGTTACATGATTAGGGCCTACCGTTACACTTGTGGGCGGAAGCATGTAACACAACTGTGTATGTGCAGAATAGAAGTCCTCATAGGATCCCTAGGATGAGTACACTGGAGGAAGCCTTTTTGGGTAAGAATCCAAATATAGCGCACTTTATAACATTTGGTTCATCAATTTACTATCATGTTACCAAGGATGTACAAAAAAATCTAGAAACAACAACTGAGTTGGGAATTTTTTTGGGGTACACCGATACACCTCACAACTATCGAGTGTACCTACCATCTCATAGGATGAGAGTGGTTTGTAGAGGTGAAATTCGATGAAGAAAAGGCTATGAGAATTTACCTTTAGAGGTAGCTTCATGTGCCTCCAGATGAGAAGCTCTTAGCTCCAAAAGAAGAACCTCAATATGTGGAGCAACCACAAGACGAGGAGCAGAGAGTGGAAGCACCCACTCATGCAGAGACATCCATAGATAGAAGGAAGCACACCATAGAGGTTGATAGGTTGATGCATGGTGCTAGCGAGAATGTGGGAGCACCCACATCACAACATAGGCAGAGAAGGTCCCCATATCAGTACATTGGCTACATGTATCTGATGAGTGAGAGTGTAGAGACTGAGCCATCCTCAATTGAGGAATTAATGCAAAACCAATATGGTTTGATTCCATGGTAGATTATTATGACTCCATTATCATAAAAATTTCATGGGAAGTTGTCCCAAGACCGGAGGACAAGTCAATTGTAGGATTTAAGTGGATCTACAAGGTGAAGAAAACAACAGATGGGATTGTCGAGAAATAGAAGGCCATATTTATGGCCAAGGAGTTATATCGGGTGGAGGGAATAGATTACAATGATACCTTTGCTCCAGTATCAAGGTAATCTTCAATCAGATATATTACTTCACTTTCAGTGCATATGGGATGGAAAATACATCAGATGGATGTAAATACAACTTTCTCAATGGAGTGATTGAGGAAGATGTGTACATAGAGAAACCAAAAGGATTTGAGACCTTTGATGGAGAGTCACATGTGTGAAGACTCAAACGAGCATTGTATGGACTGAAACAAGCACCCCATGCTTGGTACACCAGGATCGAAAACTATTTCATCGAGTTGGGCTTCACCACAAGTGAAGCAGATGCGATCCTTTACCATATTGTGGTTGAATATAAATTATTGATTATAGTATTATATTAGGAATTTGGCTTCTGTCATCCATAAAATGTATATAAAATATTTCGGTGATAATCACATATGAGTATAATTTTTCAATGCGTTTCAAACCAGCCAGTGTTGTTCCTGATGATGAACCACACTAACTGCTTCGAAACACGTCGAAAAATTATAATCATATGTGATTATCACTGAAATATTTTATATACATATAGTATTATATGTCGATGATTTAATTCTAACATGTGATGAGAAATTGATCAAATATTGCAAAGAGGATCTTGCAAGAGAATTTAAGATGAAGGACATGGGGCTCTTGCATTATTGCCCTAGTTTGTAAATTTGGAAAAGAGATGGGGAACTATTTGTCTCTCAGGGAAAGTATGCCAACGAGATACTAAAGAAGTTTCACATGGATAGCAACAAACCCATGGAGACTCCTCTAGTAGGTAATTGAAGAAAGGCAGGTGCTACTTTAGGTGAAGTGGTAGAAGCTACCATTTACAGGTAGATTGTGGGTTCACTTATGTACTTGGTGTAGAAATTATACAACATGCATGTATATCTTGGATTCACCCGATCTAACAATGTACTAAATTTAAATACTGAATCGCTTCTACAAATCTTTTGTGGAATTAAAAACACAATCACTAATCACATTAACATGAAGAAGAATCAAATCAACCACAACACAGATAATTTCCCGGGGAAAGCTTGCTGCTCAAAACCCCTCTATCATCTATTGTATATTCCATAAAAAAATCATGAAACAATTACATAAAAATCTTCTCACAAGATTCCTCCTATATTCAGTTAATTGTCTCACACTGATCCAGAAAAAATCGGACCAATACTTAGCCAATTATCATCCTATGTTTAGCCTGCCTTGCTCACACAGTTCATGAGGAATGCAATCCCTTTTCACAAGGAATTCCAACTTTCCTACACTTCGCTGAGTATCATGGGAATCCTGCGATGTTTTAACTACACCTGGGTAGCCTACTAATATCACAACTGATAGTCACACTTCTCTTTCACCTAGATCTCAACTGGGTCTCCACTCGAACTGACACACATGCAGTTAATAATAGTAAATCCTCAGTTGCATGTGAGATCACTGATTGTGAATTAATTAATATTTAATTCACTTGATCTCTCACTAGTGTATCAAATAGTTAAAACTAGCACAACTGAGTTTAACTCACTTAACTGAGTTAAACTAATTACAACCTGCATTAACTAATGCACCACCGCACTTCGAACTATTTTACAACTAGAATTACTCTGCATGCCTCACCAACTACCTCTAACTTGAAATTCATGAGTTAACTAAGTTTATCACACTTATTTAACTATTACAAGTTATTTTGAGATTATATTACATTTTATTGTCCATATTAATTCAGGAATAACTAAAATAGACATTCACCAAATTTAGCCCACACCAGTGTAGGTGTTGCTTGGACCTCCTGGTCCCACACTTAGTGTAGGTGTTGCTTGGACCTCCTTGTCCCACACTTAGTGTAGGTGATGCTTGTTGTTTATGAATGCCAATTTCACTGTTTCTTGTTGAAAATTTCAACACTCCCTCTCAACTAGAAATGAATTTCCTTGCATGTGACATGAAACCCTTGCATGTGACATGCAACCCTTGCATGCAACACTTCTCTAGTGTTTCTCGCACATACAACCTTTGCATGTAACACTTCTCTAGTGTTTCTCACACATGAAACCTTTTCATGAAACACTTCTGAAACCTAATATCCTCCAAACAATTTAATTAGTATACTGCATCTGTCATCAAAGTCTTATGGCTGCTTCTAGCTACTGCACATGTCTACTAGATTCTCTACGACGTTGACATCAGCATCCATGCACTCTGCACTGCTGCCAACTCTGATCTGCGCTCCAATATCTGACACCTGTCACTTTGATTTCATGTTCTCTTGACATCTGACTGCATCAATCTAACTAATCCTGATACTACTCCTCTATGGGCTCCTTATAGCTAGGTTTGATCCATGAGACACACCATCTCTAGGACCCTGCCCAAATTTCTTCTTGGGATTAATCTTGAATGTCGCCCCACCTCACTCTTGGAGGTATAGCTGCATGCACTCCCTCTACTCATTTGGCTTGAAATTTCTCTGCATGAGTGTTTTTTGCCTCTTCATTATCCTCCGCATGTGGCTGGTCCACATCTTGAGGTTCATTCTTTGGAACCAATAGTTCCTCATCTGCATGCAAATCCATCTCCCTCTCAAGGGTCAATTGCATGGCTTTCTTACACTTCCCAATGGTTGGAAGCTCTGTAGAAATCACATCTACATCAAGTCTATAGAGATTCTTCACAGGAATCCCAATCTTCTTGGCTTGTCCCATGGATATGTGTTTAAGGAACACCTTTCCTTTTTCGACTCACTCACATTGTTATTTTCCCGCCATCGCAAGATTTTTTAACAAAAGAGTTGATTTTAAATCAACGATATCTCCCTCATTTGAGCTCCGATTCGACTGATTTGTTTTTTCAATTTGGGTATTTTTTCGCAAGGAATCCAAATATGCTATTTGTTTATGAAATTTTTGTATCAAAATTTTCATATATTCTCTGCAAACTCGTGCACCCAAATAGTTCTTGCTCTCATACCATGTAGAAAATTTATAACACAGCTCTAATACCATGTAGAAATTATACAACATGCATGTATATCTTGGATTCACACGATCTAACAATGCACTAAAGTTAAATAATGAATCGATTCTACAAATATTTTGTGGAATTAAAAACACAATCACTAATCACATGAACATGAAGAAGAATCAAATCAACCACAACACGGATAATTTCTAGGGGAAATCTTGTTGCTCAAAACCTCTCTATCATCTATTGTATATTCCACAAGGGATCATGAAACAACTACATACATATTCTCATAAGATTCCTCATGTATTCAACTAATTTTCTCACATTGATCCAGACAAAATCAGGCCAATGCTCAGCCAATTCTCAACCTGTCTTCAGCCTACCTTGCTCACACAGTTCGTGAGGAATGCAATCCGTATTCACAAGGAATTACATCCTTCCTACATTGCAGTGAGTATCGTGGTCATCCTATGGCATTTTAACTACACTTGGGTAGCCTGCTAATATCACAACTGATAGTCACACTTCACTTTCACCTAGATCTCAATGGGGTCTCCACTAGAACTGACATGCATGCATCTAATAATAGTAAATCCTCAATTGCATGTGAGATCACTAATTGTGAATTAATTAATATTTAATTCACTTGATCTCTCACTAGTGTATCAAACAGTTACAACTAGCACAACTGATTTTAACTCACTTAACTGAGTTTAACTCACTTAACTGAGTTAAACTGATTACAACCTGCATTAAATAATGCACCATTGCACTTCAAAATCTATTACAACTAGAATTAATCTGCATGCATCGCCAACTACCTCTAACTTGGAATTCATCCATTAACTAAGTTTATCACACTCAGTTAAATATTACAAGTTATTTTGAGATTAGATTACATTTTATTGTCCATATTAATTAAGGGATAACTAAAATATACATGCACCAAATTTAGCCCACACTGGTGTAGTTGCTACTTGGACATCCTGGTCCCACACTTAGTGTAGGTGTTGCTTGGACCTCCTTGTTCCACACTTAGTGTAGGTGCTGCTTGGACCTCCTTGTCCCACACTTAATGTAGGTGCTTGTTGTTGTTTCTGGATGCCAATTTCACTATTTCTTGTTGAAAACTTCAACAGTGAACACACGACCATACATGTGTTATGCGGTTAACTAACTTAGTCAAAAAATGGTTAAGCCAACCATACTCTATTGGAAGGCATCCAAACATGTGTTGAGATACCTAAAAGGCAACACTTAGTTTTGTCTTTGGTACAGGAAAATAGATTGAGTGAAGTTGCAAGGCTTCACCAATGTATATTGGGCAAGGATTCCATTTGACAGGAAGAGCACATCACGCAAAATATTCAGTATTGGGTCAGCAACAATTTCCTGGTATAACAAAAAGAAGAGATCAGTTGAAATAAGTGTAGTAGAAGTAGAGTACATAGTTTCTAGTCAAGAAACTTGTGAGGATATCTAGATGAGGAAGATCCTTGCCGGGTTTTTTGGTCAATAGATGGATCCTACGATGATTTACTATGACAACTAGAGTTGCATCAAACTCTTGGTTAATATAGCTTTTTTAGATAAATTTCTTTCGGATTAATCACCATTAGGATTTGGTCGACGTTTTGAACCATATAATGTGGATCATCGTCAGGACAAGGTGAAAAAAGATGATTGATCTTAATGAATAAATAGTTAGATGCATCATTTCTCGGAGATAGTTGTTTAAACTAGTCGTTGCAAACTAGCCATTAATTAGTTCATAAAATTAGTTAATGTATGGTTTTTATTAATTAAAAATATTTATAATAGGGATAATAGTTAATTTCTTAGAAATGTAAAAAACACATTTTCATAAGATAATATACAAGTTAAAATTTAATAAAAAATTTAATAAGATAGGGTGTTTTAATATTATTATATGTTAATATAGATTATTATAACAGGGTGTTCATAATATATAATTATAAAAGTTAGTACAAAATTTTATTTATATATCGAGAATAAAAATCATAAGATGAAATAAAAATGCAAAAAGTACTGAAACTAAGAGGAAAAAATGAAGGACGAAAATAAGACAAAGAAAAATGAAAAAGGAAATACAAGGACCAAACCAAAAACCTGGGGGGTTGAAATAATTTAGATAGATCTATGGCCCAACGCTTACTCAATTTCCACCCATCATCCCTATTGAGATTATTAGCATGCATCTCAATCTCAATGGATTCCCTAAGCTTCCTATGGTGGAAGTGACCAACCCTAGCAAGGACTTTGGAATCCTCAATGCAAACATGGTGACATGATTTTGCTGCATGCTCGACCAGAGCAGAAGTGTGGGATTGATTGTGTCTGATGTCTGTCGCATGCTCCTGCATTCTATGTCTAATAGACCAACCTGTTTCCCCAATATAGGGAGTACCACAGGAGCAAGGAACCAAATAAACACCGTTCATGTCCTTAATATCAATAGGGTATTTCATGGAACCAAGCAAGTTTCTAATAGTACAGAGGGGCTTGAAAGAAGAGGAGACATTATTCTGCTTAAGGACATGGGCAATTTGGTTCGAAGTCCCCTGGATAAATGATAGATGAACATGGGAGATAGGATCATCTCGAGACGAGTTTCCCTTTAACCCTTTATAGTATTTTTGAAAGGCCTTAAGGCCTTGAGATCTACTATAATAATTATTCTCAAAAACTTCAAGAGGATGGGATTTCTTCGCTTCTGAGTGGTTTTCATCAATGATTCTCAAAGCATGGGTAGCAAGAGTGCAAAGAACACCAAATTTTTTGGCAAGAAAATGATGATAACTAACATGAAGATACTATTCCATGTGAATTTTCTTGTGAAAAACTTGGTGGGAAATGGAACCATCCTCTCTTCTAGATAGAAGAATATCTAAGAAGGGCAGGCAACCATCCACCTCCACTTACATCGTGAATTTAATGGAATCATATTGGGAGTTCAAGTGCCTAAGAAAAAGATCTAACTTTTCACGACAATGGGGCCAGATTACACAAGTATCATCCATGAACCTGTTTCATTTCCTAGGGCGAAATTGAGCTGAGCCTAAGGCCTTAGATTAAAAATATTCCATAAATAAGTTAGCAAAAATAAGGGAATGATCTGAAATTGATTTTTATTTATTGTTGTGCTAATATCAGTTTCAGATTTACTGTGAAAGTGCTTATGTTTTCTTCTTGTACAAGGGTTTATAGACGTGCTTATGATTGATAAACAAAGAATCTTGATGAGATTAAGTGGATTTCATGAACATAAAATCATGGAAACTAAATTTTGAACAACAACATATAAACACACAACAAACATAGACAACTGAGTCAAATACACATTGTTTTGATGAAGGAGTTCACCCCTCCTGGGCTACATCTCCTTGGTCCAGCTTCCATGGCATGGGCCTTTGTATTAGCTTCAATTGTGAAAAAAATTTGCTTACAGTCTCCTGTTGCCTATGAAACCTGCTCCAATGGCTCCAAAACATCAAAATCTACCAAGAATGACTCTTCCTGAGCCAAAATTGGTCGAAAATTTCCTCAGTTATGGAAAAACCAATTTTTCCTACAATTTCTCCACTAAATCTGGAAATTGTCCAGATAAGTCCACTAAATCTAGAGCTCCACCCTAAATTAGCGCTCCCTCAAAATACTCTTTTATCCTTAGTTTTGAATTAACACGTAGTAAATGATGGCTTAGTGGATAAGAGCATCATTAAACTGTGTGTTATCCATTGGATTAGTGGCGGATTAGATTATGGGTTAATTGTGGTTATGGAGGAGTTAATATGGATTAGTGATATAATAAATATGTTTAACCATTTTAAATTTCCTGCCGGTGCAGAGCGCTTGCCCCTGGTTCTTCTCTCATGAGCATATGGGAGGGGGCTGGCCCGCAGGGTTGGCCCCCTCCGGACCCCAACTATGGTGCGAACAAAATTTAAGTATAAGTGGGCACCCTTATAGGTTAATACTTGTTGTGTGGTATGATGGTTGGTTTTGGCACTTGTATGGGGGATTTCGCAGGGTCGACCCCGGCCTCCGCCCCTCCTCGGTGATAATATTTTGTTGAACTAAACTTTGGAATTTCGACATTGGTTAAAAATATATGCGCGAAAATTTACTTTGGATATAAAATTTGCATTGCATCAACCTTCATTACCATGGGGGAGGGCACATGGTAGCCCCTGGCTGCTCCACGTGTCCCTTCCCCATTGGCCCCCAATTACACTAAATTTTAAAAATAATAATGAACCCAAATATTAAATTTCAACCTTAGGGTAGGAAGAAAAATTTCAATTCCCAAGCAACATTGGCGAATCTGACTGTGATACTTGTCACAGTGTCATTGGCTGAAAATTGGAGAATATTCCCTGGATATTCCTGAGATTCCGATTAGACTGCCAAGTAATTAGTCTTTCATTGTTCTGCACATTTGTTTACTTGTTTAGGAAAATGGAAAGCAGGTCATAACTTACACATACGGAGTCGGATTTTGACGAAACAAACTACGTCGTAATCCTGGGGACGAGCTCTATCTGGTCATTATGTTTTGGAGAATTTTTGAGCACTTTCATTTTTGAGCTAAATAATGAGCCTTTGATCATTCCTCCCCACTAGAAGCCTTTTGGACCCCAGAAGATACTATTAATTATTCAGCATGTGAGGTTACAGATCCCTCACCCTTTCAATCTCCATCCATTTAGCCATGGAAGGATTTTGTCCCTTGAGTCCCACTCTAAGGTATTCGACATTCCCTCTCCTTGAAGTTCTGGTTCTTCTGTCAAGTATGAGATCTTGTTGAAGTTCATCAAGATATCCTAGTGAGAAATAATCAATTGATGGCAGCTGAACATGCTCTCCTTGATCATCATTTAAATGAGGCTCAAACAATATGAAATTATCAACATTAATGACAGAATATATTTGCATATAAGGAGGAACATATAGCTTAAATGCATTTCTACCAATCTTTTCCAGAATTTTAAATGGTACATAATGGATGTGCTTGAGATTTTTACCTTCCCATTGCAATATTTATTTTCTGATATGTAACCAAACTTCATCTCCAACCTGGTATTTGTGATCAACATGGTGTTTATCATGCCTTGCCTTGTAGCTTCTTTGACTCTTTTCAAGTTGTTCTTGCACTGTGTGATGTACCAACTGAATTTTCTCAATGAACTTACTTTCCTTATCTATGTCACTATGACCATCTATAGTGACATATTTCTCAAATATGAAGTCCAAAGGCGATCTTGACAAGTACCCAAGACATGCCTCAAATGGCGATGTGTTTGTGGAAGAATGCTTTGCCCTGTTGTATGCATGCTGAATGTAATGAAAATGTTCATCCTACAAATTGGGATGTTTGTTGCCATAACCTCTAAGAAGATGAATGAGTGCCCTATTAACCACCTCGGTCTAACCATCTGTTTGCGGATGAAATGTTGTACTCTTCTTCAACTTTGTGTCTACATGGCATCAAAAGACACATTTTTCTGAACCTATCCACAATAACATACAAGTAATCATGAACTTTCCTTGACATTGGAAGACCACCTACAAAATCCATTGAGATACTCTCCCAAGGATGTGAAGGAATCGGAAGTGGAGTGTACAATCCAAGTTTCCTATTACTAGGCTTACTTATTTGTAATATTCCCAATTAGCCATGAGCTAGTTGGAATATTAAATTTTGTTTTGCTTCTTTGTTTTATGAATAAGAGGACAATGGAGGTCCATAATTCTCCTTAATAATGAATAAATCAATGCCAATGTGAAAATGATAGATCTTGGCAGCTTAATTGAGCACCCTTAGGTGTGAAAAGGGGTTGGAACACCTTGATTGGGTCAACTTTGACCAAATCAACAGCGTTGTCATGGAGGAGTGGTCATCAATGAAAGACAACGCAGTTTTAGCTGGAGATGTTTTGCATGGAAGTAGTGCTATTATTGTATGGGGCTCAGGGTTTGAAATATCATATCTTATTTAAGGAATAGGATGGCAACCATTATTCATTATGTTGATGTATATGATATTTATGAATATATGGTCTTTTTAAACATATATCTTTCTCTTGCTGTTTAACTGAGATTGAGTGATGTTTAGCACTAGGTGTTCCTAATTGGGAATCCCACCTCTTCCATTAAGAAGCTCTTGGAGGAGTCTTGTGCTACATTGTCCACTATTAGGCTTAAGTCCAAGCTTCATCTTTCACTTACAACATCTTGTTGATGGTTGAGTTGTTTTGCAGGTTGCAGCAGTGGAGACCATATTTGGGTCATTTCATTGCTTATTTTCAGTGGAGAAGGCTTCCTTCCATTGGGAGGATAGTAAGAAAGGCCCTTGTGTATATTTCCATATCTTGGCATCAGGCCAGCTGTTTATTTATCCCTACAGCACAATTTACTTCCAGATCTACATTATTTATGTAGGAGGAGTTGCAGGGTGGTTTGGCACACCATTTGGAGAGAAGGTTTTACAGTGAAAGGAATCTGCCTTTCATTTAAAGTCTCTATTGGAGGAGGATATTCTATTTTGCATATTAGATTAGCCACACTTTCCAGATCTGTATTTTGCAGTGGATCTTTAGCCCTAGGGCTTAGATCCCCATCTTGTATATGGTGTTTTGTTGAAAACCCTTAAGGGGTTCTTCAAAGGAGGTTGTATAGTGATCAGATCTATAGTAGATCTATATTTTGAGGCACATATCAGCCTTAGATCTATTGTATAGCCATTTTCTATAGTAGTGCCTTTAAAACAACATTGTAGTAGTCTTCCATTCTTTATATATAGTAGCGGCACCTCCTTTTGAGGGATTTTATCCATTGGAGGTTTGTTCTTTCATATTGTACATCTTATGGTCGATTTCTTATGCATATTTTGCTGTTTTTATAACATATGAAAGGTCTCCATATTGGCCTCTTGCTTTTATATGATGATTTACACTATCGTTCCAGCATTTTGCATTATATTCCTGCTTTTCCCATTTGAAAATATTACAGTGGTATCATAGCATAATCTTGGCACAACCTCTACATCTTGAAAATCCAATATGTCATCTAAAGAAGGAGATCCTCTTACTGATAGAGAGAAGAGGTATCAAAGAAGAAGACACCATAAGTTTGATTATAAAAATGACAAATAAGACAAGGGTAAAACCCCTTTATCTAGAGGAGAAGAAGAAGAGAAGGAATTTCCCAAGATCCTTCTTAGATCCATGCAAGACATTTCTAGAGAAATCAAGGAGATGAGGATGGATAGATACAAGGAATCCCCTAAAGGATTCAATCATGGTGATGGCACTGGCATTTCTCATCACTGGAATGATCAACCAATGCAAAAAAAACAAGTTTCCCAACGCTCTACAATGCCTACATTCTTGGCTGTGGGAAATGAAGGGTTTCAAGAGCAAGAATCCCTTGAAGAATATTTTATGGAGTATGAGTCTCAAACTTAGAGATTCAAGGACCACTTGAGTTTTCAATAATTTTGTCAAATCAAGGACAATAGGAGACCCAGGCATCACAATAGAAGTGGTAGATTCATTCATAATCATGATCTACACTGCACTATGGGAAGATTTTTTTTACCCAATTTTGATGGGTCATATAAATTCACTGCCAAATCATGGGTATAGAAGCTTGACATCTACTTCCACTTGAAAAAAGTTCCAAAAATGGAGGCCATTAAGATAGCAGCATTGCACCTTGAGGGTGAAGCACATGATTGGTGGTTCCATGGCTTGTCTAAATTGGGTCATGCTAATGTGAATGCATATTCAGAGTTCACAAGGAGGCTGGTGTAGAGGTTTGATAGAAGAGATCCTGAAGCACCATTCATGGGCTTTCAAATCTAAAAAAATGAGGTAATCCAGAAAATTATATTTCTGAATTTTTAAGACTTTCTGTTATGGTTCATGATTTATCTGCAGAAACAAGGGTAAATATGTTCAATGATGGGTTAGATGAACCTATTCATGGGTTGGTTAAGTCTACCAAGCCCACTACCCTTCAAGATGCCATTGAAAGGGCTAGAGATCTTCAAGATGCCTTGCCAAAAGCAAAGGCAACATTTCAGCATAAGCCCTATTTTCCATCAAAGGGAAAATATGAGAAGGCTCCTCTTCCAAAGGAGAGCAAAAATAAAAAACCTCTTGATGAGATGTCTAAAGAGATTTTAGAAGGAGGAATCTTTGCTTCACATGCCAAGAATCTTGGGCACCCAGACATAGATGTGCAGCAGGAAAGGCACACTACATAGAGGTCTTCTCATATGATGAGGAGGAAGAAGAAGAACAAGAGAGGGGTCACAGTGCTGGAATAGTAGGAGATGATCCACCACCACCTAGAGGTGAGGATGGAGATATTTCTCAAATTAGAGGAACTCTTGCATCATTAAGAGTGGTACCCAACTATCATAAAACTTCCACATAGGAAACAGAGTTTAGATTGCATAGTGGAAGCATGGATATGATGATTCCACCTATTATGCATATGAGAATGGTCTATGAGACATCACTATCTTGTGGTAAACCACCTGGGAGGCCACCTGATCCAAATTTGGTGAGAGATGTCTCACATCATGATGCACCATTCATAGATCCGGAAGGAATGGGAGCATTAGAAGACCATGATACATCGCTGAGAGTCTTGGGTAGGCTCAAGGAGGAGGGGGGTATACTCCCACTATCATCATTACCCACTCTTACATCTCATACTGCACTGAGAGAAAATGCTGCAGGATTGGAGGATGACACCATCATGGGGCAAGGAGACCATTCCTTAGCTATGGAGACTCAGAAGATTTTCTCTCTTGAAGAGAAATATTCCATACATGGTAGAATATGGTGGCCACACATGCATGCTTTTGCTAAACCCATGAAGTTTTGGATGGATGATATCTTCCCATGGAGACTAACCTCCAAAAGCTCTAATCTTTACTTGAGCATGAGCACATGCAAGAAGAGCAGAAAGGAGGGGATAGAAACCTTCCAACATATACCTTTGGCATGGGATATTTCAAGGAAAAAAGCATCCATATGACAGATGTTCTTTGTGATAGATCATCAACGCTGTCACTATGGAACATTGATCCGTACTAGAAATAGCAACTGTTGGTGGATTATTCCAAGGATCTTTTCACATGCATGATACTTGATGACCAGCTACATGAAGAGGGCTATTCAGTCCAAGAAGAATTCATCTACTATCATGGTAGGATCTTCTTATCTAAAGCCTCCAAGCTCAAGGAGGAGTTGCTACAAAGGGCTTATGAAGATTTCCTTTTTAGCCATACTTATTCCATGAGGGCCTACAACACTATCATGGAGAGCTATACTTGGGAAGGCTTTGAAGAGGAAATATATTAGCATTTTCAAAGATGCATGAAGCATGTGGAGTTGGAAGAAAGACATAATTGAATGAAAGAGTAATCATAGCCACTTCTTTCCTCTTTGGGAATAAGAGGGGATCTAACTATGAACCACCCCATTTGTATGAGCAGAAATTTTGGTGAGGAACATGCTCATGTACATAATGTTTGATTTGATGAATATATGCATTCCTTTACCATGTATATGCAGGCCATAGCTTCAAGGAGGAGCATTATTCCATATAAAATTCATGGCCAACTTTGGGCCATAAACATTTTTGAACATGGCCACTCCCTTGGAGGACATAGGGAGATTTTGTATCATTGTGGGTGCACTCCAAAAGCACAAAATATATCTCACACTTTCAGCCATGGTGAGAAGACTTGGGAAGAGATTAAGTGGTGGGAAAACCACTTACCATATCATTATCTGATGCAGTCAGGAGATTTATTGCGCTGGTTCCACATGTGGTACTATGACCCACCTCCATTTGTACAAATATATGTTTGTATGTACTTAGTTTTGATCCCATACATTGATGATGTACTTATACTTTTTATGGGAATGATTGGAGGGAGGATGGGAGGAATGTATGTGACCTATGAGAGAGAAATTATCCATGTTCATTATGCTACATGTTTTAGGGAGAACATTGGAAAAACCATGTTTTTTTCATTGGAACTATTGTCTCCTTGTGGGATGAATTATTTGCATCTCATAATAACTTTGGAGGAGCAATTCATGGAGGGATGGATTGGTAGAAACTTAGCTTCTGAGGGAATCTTATCACATGTTGGTGTCAACAATGGAGGAGGAGAAGATTTGTAGCACTCACCTTGTCAGTTTCTTGAGGACAAGCAACATTTGGGAAGGGATGACTGTAATATTCCCAATTAGCCATGAGCTAGTTGGAATATTTTTGTTTTGTTGCTTTGTTTTATGAATAAGAGGACAATAGAGGTCCTTAATTATCCTTAATAATGAATAAATCAATGCCAATGTGAAAAGGATAGATCTTGGCAGCTTAATTGAGCACCCTTAGGTGTGAAAAGCGCTGGAACACCTTGACTGGGTCAACTTTTACCAAATCAACATCGCTTTCATGGAGGAGTGGTCATCAATGAAAGACAGTGCAGTTTTAGATGGAGATTATTTGCATGGAAGTAGTGTTATTATTGGATGGGGCTTAGGGTTTGCAAGCTCATATCTTATTTAAGGAAGAGGATGGCAACCATTATTCATTATGTTGATGTATATGATATTTCTGAATATATGGTATTTTTAGACATGTATATTTCTCTTGTTGTTTAGCTGAGATTGAGTGTTGTTTAGCATTGGGTGTTCCTGATCGGGAATCCCACCTCTTCCATTGAGAATCTCTTGGAGGAGTCTTGTACTACATTTTCCACTATCAAGATTAAGGCCAAACTTCATCTTTCATTTACAGCGCAGACCCTGTTGAGGGTTGAGTTGTTTTGCAGGTTGCAGCACTGGAGACCATCTTTGGGTCATTTCATTGCTTATTTTCAGTGGAGAAGGCTTCCTTTCCATTGGGAGGACAGTAAGGAAGGCCCTTGTGCATATTTCCATATCTTGGCATTAGGCCAACTTTTTATTTATCCTTACAATGCATTTTACTTCCAGATCTACGTTATTTCTGTGGGAGGAGTTGCAGGGTGGTTTGGCACACCATTTGGAGAGAAGGTTTTCTAGTGAAAGGGAACTTCCTTTCATTTAGAGGATCTATTGGAGGATTTTATTCTACTTTTCATATCATATCAGCCACACTTTCCAGGTCTGTATTTTTCAGTGGATCTTCAGCCCTAGGGCTTAGATCCCCATCTTGTATATGGTGTTTTGTTGAAAACCCTTAAGGGGTTCTTCAAATGAGGTTGTATAGTGCTCAGATCTGTAGTAGATCTATCTTTTGAGGGACATATCAGCCCTAGATCTATTGTATAACCATTTTCTATAGCAGTGCCTTTAAAACAGCGTTGTAGCAGTCTTCCAATATTTATATATAGTAGCAACACCTCTTTTTGAGGGATTTTGTCCATTGGAGGCTTGTTCTTTCTTATTATACATCTTATGGCCCATTTCTTATGCATATTTTGTTGTTTTTATAACATATGAAAAGTCTCCATATTGGCATCTTACTTTTATATGATGATTTACACTATTGTTCCAACATTTTTCACTATATTCCTTCTTTTCCCATTTTGGAATATTACATTATTTCACATAAAGAACATCCTCTAATAAAACGGGATACACTATCAAACATGTGTGGCCAATAACAATACCTTTGGAGATTCACTATCGTCTTGCCTACACTGAAATGACGAAAAATCAATGAAGTGTGTGCCTCCCTTATGATACTGTTTCTTTCTCCCTGTGGTATACATAACTTTCCCAAGTGATATAAAAAATTGTTATGCACATGATAATCTAACTCTTCATTTTGGTTTCCTTGACTCAAGATTTCATACACATCTTTAAAATCACTATCATATGCATATTGTTCAATGTAACTTTCATGCATAACTGAATTGTGCTTGATTATGATAGATGAATTTATAATAGGTCTAGAGAGCATACCAACTACCTTATTGTAGATTCCCTTTTTATACATGATAACCAAATGAAATTTTATTAGAAATACCATCCAACTGAAATGTCTTGAATATTGCTGGAACTTTGACTGTGATTGTAAGTACTGCAATGGCTAATGGTCGGTATGGATAATGGTCTCTTTCCCCATCAAATAATGCTTCCATTTCTTTACACTTTGTACCAATGCATATAACTCTTTGTCATAGGTGGGGTAATTAGTCACAAATCCATTAAAAAATTCAAAATGAAATGACATAGGCTTGCCATTCTGCATGAGAACTGCTCACATGGCGTAATCACTTGCATTTGTTTGGATCTCAAATGGTTGTCTAAGATCTAGAAGAGCCAATACTAGTGTTGAAATAATATTTTTATTTAAAGCATCAAATTATTTTTGCTACATATCTCCCCAATGGAAGACTTTCTTGACACTTGTCAATGCATGTAATGGATCTGCAATGGAAGAAAAATTAGCAATGAATTTCCTCTGTAACTATATTAGGCTTGGGCCAATTCAAAATGACCTCTACTTTGGAAGGGTCTATCTTCAACTCACCTCCTCCAACAATTTTCCCCAAAGACACTAATAATTCTTTCCAAACTCACACTTCGACATCTTTAAAAATAACTGCTCTTTTTTCAAGACATCAAGTACCTTGTTCACATGCATGACATGTTCATCTATTGATTTGTTGAATATCAAAATATCATCTAAGTAAAAAATGATGAATTCATATAGAAATGGTCATATTTACATGATTCATAACTCTCATGAAAGTAGTTGGAGCATTTGTTAGACCGAATGGAATAACCAGCCACTCAAATAATCCTTGTTTAGTTTTAAATGCAGTTTTCCAAATGTCCTCCTCAGCTATTCTAACTTGATGATAACCACCTCATAAGTCTAGCTTAGTGAAATACTTTGCATACTTTAACTAATCAAGCAAATAATCAATGTGTGGGAGTGGATAAATATTATTTACCGTGATTTTATTCAATGCACGGATATCTATGCACATGCGCCAAGTCTCGTCCTTCTTTGGTACCAAAAAAATCGGTGAACCACATGGAAAAGTAGATGGGTGTATGATACCTTTGTTCAGAAATTCTTGGATTTTCTTCTTGATTTCCAAACTCTCCATAATTGACATGTGATACATACCAATGTTTGGAAGTGGAACGTCCTGCTGCAGCTGAATCTCATGTTGAATTCCCCTCTTGGGAGGTAATCTACTTGGTTCTTGAAACATCTCACCATGCTGACTTAGCACATCAAAAAAATCAGATTTTAATTTGTTATCATATCATTCAAAGGATTCATATTCAATATCATCCTTTTTCTTGATCATGAGAAGCACAAAATTTTTACTTGCATTAACTAGCCTCTTCATTTGCCCTGCATTAACTAAAGAAATATTCAGCTTTTTGCGATGAGCTCTCACAATATACTCCACCCCATCCTTAAGCAAATGATATTTTTTCTCATGGTGATAAAACACCACTTTCCTACCATACAAATATGGACTTCCCAAGATAGTCCTGGAAATGTCAAGTGGAACCACAACTAACTCGACTTCATCAACAGATTTTGCAGTAATAGAAAATCGAAATATGAATTTCCTTGTAACCTATAATTTGGCATTCTTAACTATCCAACCCAAAGGGTATGGTTTATGATGTGGTATGGTTTCAAGGTTAATATTTTTGACCAAGTCATCTGAAATCAGGTTTTCTTGTGACCCACTATCAAACAATGCATCAATCTTTGTATGATTTGAAATCACTTTCACATGGAACAATTCTATCCTTGTGTATTCATTTGGAGTGTTGTTGTGACTATTTGAGGTACTATTACTTTCTATGGCTTCCTTTCCCTTGTTGACCATGGCTACGATCTTGGTCTCATCTTCGAAATCGGATCCAGGATCATGTTGTGTGGTGGCATTCATCATTTGTTTCCCCTTGTTATTTGGTTTCTTAGGCCTTAGTTCGGGATGTAGTTTCCAATTGTGGGCTTCATCAAGACCCTCTTTGGAACAATGTTTGCATGTAGTTTTCTCCCCTTATTTCTTGATGCTTGAATTCTTCTTTCCCTTCCATTTTTCTCCCTTATCTTTTCCCTTACCCTTGAATGGCTTCTTCTTACTACCCTCTTCCTGAATTTTCTTTCCCCTTTCTTCAAGAAGTGTGGCTTTGTAATATCCCCAAATGGGAACACTCAGCAATTCCTGCTAGAATAATGCACTTTTCAGTAGTATGTGCACTGAAATGAGTTTGCAGCCCTTGGATCCCTTAGATCAGGAGATCTAGCATCTAAATCTAGAATGGGAGAAAAAACAAATCAAACTAGGTGAGGTAAACAGAGCTCCCACACCTAGTAAGGCTGAAAAACACCCAAGAATGGGGCTGCAGTAATATGCAACAATACTGCAGGAAAATAATGCAGTTTTAGAGAGAAATAGCAGGAGAACAATAAGGAGGCTCAATATTTACTTGTACAGCAACAAATAAGATCCATATTGATGCCCATACATTGTAGAACAGAATGTAGAAGACAAGAATAGAAGAAATTCCTCAAGAAAGAGGGCTGCAACACATGTATTGACTGAAAAATGGCTTGACAACATTATTTTTATTAGCTGAAAAGAGTTTTAAGTTACACTTCAGATATAGAGAAGATATGTGTACAAAAATATAGATATATATCAGATTTGTACACTATAGAGTCTCCTCTTCAAAATCCCCTTGGGGTTTTCAACATAAAATGTAGTACATGGAGTAGATCTGAGATCTAATGCAGCTGATCTACAGAATGATTCAGAATTTCTGAAGCAAATACATCAGTATTCATATCAGATCTGAATGGAACATGGATTATATCTATAATCCACTGATCACCACAGTGAAGGGAAGATTCCCAACACTAGAGATATCTCCTCCTAGAAGTGCCAAAAGACCCTGCAGCTTTCTCCTTGAAAATAATGCAGTTCTGGAAGATGGACTACGTTGTAGGCTCTTGAGCATGATGTGGCCTCAAGCCAAGATCTAAAAATGGGATCTCCTCATCCAATACTCTCTTGCCAATGGGATAGAAGACTTTCCTAGTGAAAAGAGGCACTAGAATGGCTTAGATCTGAATAGATCTAGCCTCCACTTGCTGCAGCTTACAAAGACAACCAAACCCTCAACATGATATGTATTGTAGTTGGAAGAAGAGCTTGGAAAAATGCCTGATAGTGGTCAAGAAATGCAAGACTCCTCCAAGAGGCCTCTCAAGGAAGAGGTGGGATCCCCAATCAGGAACACCATAGTGCTAAAAAACACTATTCTCGGCTAAACAGCTAGAGAATGAGAAGTGTCTAAGAAAACAAATCCTTTAGAAATAATATCATCAATAAACTGTCTCATGATGTCCTCCTCCTCCTTAAATAAGATGGAAATCTTTCCAAACCCTAAACCATCTCAATGATTTAGCTGCATTCACATGATTAGCCTCCAACTAAAACTATGATGTGCATCTAGATGATTCAATGTATCTATACATCGATGTTGATTTGGTCCAGTTGACCTAGTCAAATGACTTAATCCCTTTCACACATAAGGGTGTTTTACTAAGGTAGCCCAGATTTAGCCTTGTTCACTTGGGCATTGATTTATTTTGTTGTTTTAGGAGTTTAATTTATCCTCCTTTAAAATTTTATTCTTGCAACAAGAAAATGAAAACAAAATAGTATATTCCTATTAGCTTGGGCTAATTAGGAATATTACAGTCCTCCCCTCCAAAATGTTTCTTGTCCTCAAGTAACTGATAGGGTGGGTGTTGCAAATCATCTCCTCCTCCATTGGTGACACAAACAAAGGATAAGCTTCTCTCATAAGCTAAGTGATCACCAGACCATCCATCCATGACTTGTTCCAACAATGTTCTCATGAGATGCAAACAGCTCATCCCATAAGGAAACAATAAATCACATGAAACAACCATGGTTTTCCCAATGCCCTCCCTGAAATATAAGATATAAAGTATAAGGAGTATATTCATCCCATAGGGTACATGCATTCCTTCCCTCATTCCTCCATACATCCCCATAAAAATAACAAGTACATCATCAATATAGGGGATCGAAACAATGTGCAAACAATCAGAAATTTGTGCACATGGAAGTGGATCATAGTCCCACATGTGGAACCAACGCAGAGAATCCCCTGCTTGCATCAAACCAAGATGTGGTAAGTGGTTTTCCCACCACTTACTTGCTGCCCATACCATCTCACCATAGCTAAAAGTGTGAGATATACTTGGTGCCTTTGGGAAGCACCCATCATGATGAAAAATCTCCCTTGTTTTTCCAAGGGAGTGGCCCAATTCAGAAATTTTTTGGACCCAATATTTGCCATGAGACTTAAAAAATATATTAGTCCTCCTTGGTGTCATGGCTTGCAAAAACATGGTGTAAGAATGCATGAAATCAGAATATAAAACAGATGTACTAAGAGCATGATCTTCACCAACAATCCTCCTCCTATCAATGGAGTGGTGCATAGATCTACTCTCCCCTTCAAGGGAAGAAAGAGAGGGCTGATTTAACTCTTCCTTAGAGTCATGTTGTTGCTCCAACTCCACAAGGTCCATGCATCTCTGACAATGCTGATATAGTTCTCTTTCAAATCCCTCCCAATAATAGCTCCTCAAAATGATATTGTTGAGCTTCATAGAATAGGTATGGCTGAAATTGAACTCTTCATAAGCCCTCTGTATTTTCTTCTCCTTGAGCTTGGAAGCTCTAGACAAGAATATCCCACCATGATTATAGATGACTCCATCAAGGATTGAATAGCTCTCTTCATGCAGCCAGTCCTCAAGAATCATGCAAGTATGAAGATCCATGGAATATTCCACCAGCAGTTGGGATTTCCAATAGGGATCTAATGTGCCCAACAATGACAGTGCTGATAGTGTGTCATATAAAGTGTCTTCCATGTTGTTTTTCTTCTCCTTGAAATATCCCATGTCAAAGGTGTATGTTGGAAAACAAAGCTTCCCATTTTCCTCCTCCTTGACATCTCCCATGCCAAAGGTACAAGGTGGAAGGTTGCCAATCCTTCCTTGCTACCCTCCTTGCTCATGCACATGCTCAAAATAAAATGGAAGTTCTTGGAAATTAGTCTCCCATGGAATGCTATCATCTATCCAAAACCTCCTTGGTTTCGCCAAAGTATGCGTGTGTGACAACCATCTCTCATCATGTATGGAAAAGGATCCTCCAAACAAGTTTGTCTTTTGATTCAAGGATTTCCTTCCTTGCTTCATGATGGTGTCATTCTTCATTCTTGCAACATATTTTCTCAGCACAGTATGAGATGATAGAATGGATAGTTATGTTAATGGAAAAATTCTTTCCCTCTCCTTGTACTTTCCCCATATTCTCAGCACTGAAGCATGGTCTTCTAATGCTACCTCCCTCCCTGGATCTATGAAAGGAGCATCAATGCACGAAAAATATTTCATTAAATCTGAATTGGGTGGTCTCTCGGGTGGTATACCACAAGATAATGATGTCTCATGGCTCATTCCCATGTGAACAATAGTTGGGAAAATATTATGACTGTTTCCACTGCGCAAATCCATCTTTGATTGTTGTGTGGAAGTATCATGATAAGGAGGAGTTGGAGCAACTCCCCCATCTTCTTCTTCATCACCCACCTTCTGCAATATATCATAGTCTAAGGTGCTCCCTTTAGTTTCATTTAACTCGTGAACACCCATCATCTCCTTGGTGTCAAGAGTCTTGATCACAAAGGATTGATCCATCATATTGTGTGTTCCAAAATTGGATGCATTGTTGGAACACAGTTCCTCCATTGTTTTTCCTTCTTGTCTATCATCATAGACACATGCTACTCATCCTCTTTATGTATAGGATCCTTGGGGCCTTCTTGCAAATATACAAGAGCCCTCTTAGTGGAAGAAATATTTTCACCTCCATCTCTTAATAAACATAGATCTCCTCCTGTTGTCACAGTGCTGGAGGAACCTTTCAGTTCTTCTTCTTTCTTCTCCTCATCAATGGAGTATGCCTCATCAATAAGAGATCCTTTTCTCTCCTTGAAAAAGGAACACTCATGTCTTCTTCTTGAGAAGAAGGTTCTTGCTGAAGTGGGGCCTTTGCCCTTGGCAAATCTTGTAGCAGACCTTTAACCCCTTCAAAAATGTTTTGAAATGGAGTTATCTTCATGGATATTTCCATCTCTTGCAAAGGTTCTGATTTCTTGGGCTTAGGTTGTTTACCCAAATAATTTTCAGATGTCATAGAATCAAATCTTTTCACTAACCTCCTAGTGAACTTTACATAAGTAGAGATGTTTACATTTTTCAATGAAGAAGACTCAAATAACCACCATGCATATTCCTTACCTTGGAGGTGCAGCGCTTCTACTCTTATGGAATCTTCTTCAGAAACTTGATGCAGTTGAAAATATGTGTCCAACTTCTTTACCCAAGACTTGGTTGAGCTCTTAGGTGACCCATCAAAAGTAGGTAGGAAAGTTCTACCCAAGGTTTGTTGCATGCACTCTCTTCTTCTCATAGTTCTGCTGGATCTTATTTCTTTTTTGAGTTGACAAAAATATGGGAAGCTTAGATGCTCTTTGAATCTTTTAGAATGAGATTCATATTCTCAAATATAGTCACCAAGAGTCTCCTCTTTTGGTGTCTCTCCTTTTTCTTCTCCTCTTGCAAGGAATGTAGGCATGCTACAATGTTGTAGATCAGATTGTGTGGTTGAATGCTCACACACATCATATGAAGTAGTCGGGCTTCCTTCATGTGAAAAACTCTCCAAGAGATCTGCCAGTCTTTCATTCCTCATTCCCTTGATTTCATTCTCCAGCTCATGCATATTTTGGGACAAAGTTTTTGAGAACTCTTTCCCTTTCAATCTTCTAGACAAAGGGTTTGGACCCTTTACTTCTGTGTCTTTAGTGTAACTACACTTCTTCATCAGTCTTTTCTTTCCATGAAAAGACATATTTTCTCTTCAAGAAAGCAACTCACAGGCTGTGCCAAGATGGTTGCTCTGATACCACTGTAATATCCCCAAATGGGAACACTCAACAATACATGCTGGAATAATGCACTTTCAGAAGTATGTGCACTAAAATGAGTTTGCAGCCCTTGGATCCCTTAGATCAGGAGATCTAGCATCTAAATCCAGAAGGGGAGAAAAAACAAATCAAACTATGTGAAGTAAATAGACCTCCCACACCTAGTATGGATGAAAAACACCCAAGAATGGGGCTGCAGCAATATGCAACAATACTGCAGGAAAATAATGCATTTTTAGAGAGAAACAACAGGAGACCAATAAGGAGGCTCAATATTTACTTATACAGAAATAAATCAGATCCATATTGATGCCCATAAATTGTAGAACATAATGTAGAAGACAAGAATAGAAGAAATTCTCAAGAAAGAGGGTTACAACACATGTATTGATTGAAAAATGGCTTGAAAACGTTATTTTTATTAGCTGAAAAGAGATGTAAGTTACACTTCAGATCTAGAGCATATCTGTGTACAAAAATATAGATCTATATCAGATCTATACACTATAGAGTCTCCTCTTCAAAAGCCCCTTGGGGTTTTCAGCAGAAAATGTAGTACATGGATTAGATCTGAGATATAATGTAGCTGATCTGTAGAATGATTCAGAATTTCTAAAGAAAATACATCAGTATTCAGATCATATCTGAATGGAACATGGATTAGATTTGTAATCCACGGATCACCACAGTGAAGGGAAAATTCCCAACATTAGAGATCTCTCCTCCTTAAAGTGCCAAAAGACCCTGCAACTTTCTCCTTGAAAGTAACGCAGTTTTGGAATATGGACTACGCTGTAGGATCTACATCATGATGTGGCCTCAAGCCAAGATCTAAAAATGAGCTCTCCTCATGCAATAATCTCTTGCCAATTGGATAGAAGACTTTCCCAGTGAAAAGAGGCACTAGAATGGCTTAGATCTGAATATATCTAGCCTCCACTTGTTGCATCTTAAAAAGAAAACCAAACCCTCAACAGGATCTATATTGTAGTTGGAAGAAAAGCTTGGCCAAATTCCTAATAGTGGTCAAGAAATGCAAGACTCCTCCAAGAGGCCTCTCAAGGAAGAGGTGGGATTCTCGATCAGGAACACCCTAGTGCTAAACAACATTATTATCAGCTAAACATCTAGAGAATGAGAAGTGTATAAGCAGAAAAATCCTTCAGAAATAATATCATCAACAACCTCTCTCATGTTGTCCTCCTCCTCCTTAAATAAGATGGAAATCTTGCCAAACCCTAAACCATCTCAATGATTTAGCTACATTCACATGATTAGCCTCCAACTAAAACTGCGCTGTGAATCTAGATGATTCAATGTATCTAGATAGCACTGTTTATTTGGTCCAGTTGACCGAGTCAAATGAATTAATCCCTTTCACACATAAGGGTGTTTTACTAAGGCAACCCAGATTTAGCCTTGTTCACATGGGTATTGATTTATTTTGTTGTTTTAGGAGTTTAATTTATCCTCCTTTACAATTTTATTCTTGCAACAAGAAAATGAAAACAAAATAGTATATTCCTATTAGCTTGGGCTAATTAGGAATATTACAGGCTTGCACACATACTTAACTTCAGAGTTGTTTGGGTTAAACATAAGGATAGTATGTTTCAAATAGGAATGTAAACCCCCAATGTATTTCAAGAGCGTGTCTTGGGAATTCAAGTTTACTCCTAACAAAAAATCCCTCTTTTTGTAAGAATATTTCTGGATTATCCAAAGTATTGAGGAACATGTGTCGACGTTTCGAATCCCAACTGGGATCCATCATCAAGACTTTTTTAGAATGAAGAAATTTAGAGAAGGGTTTCAGACCATTAATAGAGATCAATTTCTTGAAAAGAGCTGACTAAGTTTTTTATTTCAGTTCTTCTATTAATTTTCTATTTTAATAATTACATTTCTAAAAAAAATTTGAAATGTAATTATTAAAATAAAAAATTAATATAAATATTGAAATAAAAAACTTATTCGGCTCTTTTCAAGAAATTGATCTCTATTAATGGTCTGAAACCCTTCTCTAAATTTATTCATTCTAAAAAAGTCCTGATGATGGATCCCAGTTGGGATTCGAAACGTCGACAAATTTTCCTCAATACTGTGGATAATCTGGAAAGCTTCTTACAAAATGATCACCACAGGAGTTTAAAAGCAAATCCCTCTTTCTAAACTTCTGGGTGTACTCTTGAATTGTTTGGCCCTTGATTTGCCTTAAGTTTTTCCAACTCATAGTTGCTTTTTTCATATATTCTAATGGATAAATCTATCTTTTAATGGAATAAATGAATTCAACCCAAGAAATGGATATCTTACCATGGATTCACATTTCCTCTTGAGTCTTTTCCTCCCACCAAACTAGTGTTGCTCCTTCTAGCCTTAATGAAGCCAACCAGATCTATATGTCATCTTCTTTTAGATTATGAATTCTATAGTATAATTCCAATTGATAGATCCAATTGCCCAAATTATCTACATTTACTTCACCATTATACATGGGAAGTTTAAACTTGATGTCCAACTTGAGAAATGGAGTTTTTCCTTTTGGGGTTTTTGAATGAGTGTGGGTGGTTTTTGTGGTGGAAGTGGAAGATGATGCTGATGAAGATGATGAGGATGAGGATGGTGGAGATGGAAGTGGATTTTCTTAACTACCTTTTGAACTCTTCTCTTCATCCTTCTTATCATATGAAGTTCCTTCTCTGTGTGGAGGCTTAGAACCTTCTCCTGCTCTTTCTACAATGAATGCATAAAACATGATTTTTATCATTCTCTTAATTTCATTGAAGTCTCTCTTGAAATCCTCCTCTTTTGAATGTCCTTGAGTCTCTCCAACACTTGAAATAATGGCTAAGGATTCAAGATCAAATTTTGATGCTTTTACCTTTTCAATCAACTCAACTTCTTGTGCAATTTGTACCTCTTCAATCTCAACCTCTGGAGATATAACTTGAGGTGCGTCAAATGCAGCTAAGAGCAGAAATTTGGGTGAATATGATGCTATCTCATCTCTCTTTATTTTTTTCCTAACCTCAGGACTAACAACCAATAGCTTCCCTTCTCCTCTTTGCAACTTCAACCTTGTAAGCATCACAAAATTGCAACTATTAAAACCCTTCTTGCACAATCTCAAGCAAAGAAATAAAATAACCTTTGCTCTGATACCATCTTGATTCGAAATTTATTGTTAGTTATTGTTGTGCTTATATCAGTTTCAGATTTAATATGAAAGTGCTTATGTCTGTTGCTTGTACAAGGGTTTATAGATGTGATTATGATTTATAAATAAAGAAACTTGATGAGATTAAGTGGATTTCATGAACATAAAAAGCATGGAAACTAAATACTAAGAAACATCATATAAAAACACAGTAAACATTGACAACTGAGTCAAATACACATGATTTTGATGAAGGAGTTCACCCCTCCTCGGCCACATCTCCTTGGTCTATCTTCCATGGCATGAGCCTTTATATTAGCTTCAATTGTGCAAAAGTGTTGTTTACAATATCTTGTTGCCTCTGCAACCTACTCCAATGGCTCCAAAACATCAAAAACTATCAAGAATGAATCTGAGCCAAAATTGGCTGAAAATTGCCTCAGTTATGTAAAAACCAATTTTTCCTAGAATTTCTCCACTAAATATATAAACTGGCTAGATAAGTCCACTAAATCTCGAGCTCCGCCCTAAATTAGCTCTCCTGCCAAATACTTTTCTATCCTTAACTGTGGATTAACACATAGTTAATGATGGTTTAGTGGATAAGTGTGTCATTAAACTTCTTGTTATCCATTGGATTAGTGGCGGATTATAGTATGGGTTAATCATGGTTAAGGAGGCATTAATATGGATTACTGACATAATAAACATTTTTAACCATTTTAAATTTCCCGTGGTGCATAGCACCTGCCCTTGGTTCTTCGCTCACATTCATATTGGGGGGCGGGGGCTGGCCCCCTCCGGACCCCCACTATGGCGTGAACAAACTTTAAGTATAAGCATGCGCCCTTACAGGTTAAGACTTGTTGTATGGTATGATGGTTGGTGTTGGCGCTTTTATGGGGGAAGTCGTGGGGTCAACCCCCACCTCCGCCCCTCCTCAGTGATAATATTTTGTTGAACAGAACTTTAGCATTTCAACCTTGGTTAAAAATATATGTGCAAAAATTGACTTTGGATATAAAGTTTGCATTGCACCAACCTTCATTGCCATGGGGGTGTTAATCAAGGTTGTCATTGATGTCAATATCACATTGTTCCTGATGAAAAATTATTATGATTTGTTATGTTGCCTAAATTTCCATTGATCATAATACCCTAATGACGATGTCCTTGAACTAACCATGAAGATGCGCTAGAACCCGATGTCCTTACCCTTAATAAGGAAGTCTAAATATGTCATGTCAATCATGTGCCTATGATTTATGCTCATAGTGATCTATCCCTTAAGTGCCAATGATGTATCTAATATACAAGCCCTTGATGACATATACATGAATGGTCGTACATTGATGAAATATAAATTCCATGATGGGCTCTCTGGATGGAAATTAATGGATGCTGCACTATGACATGGTTGGTATCATGATTGGTGCTACACTATCACACATAAGGACATACATGATGATGACATGGAAAATTATGGGAGATATGACATGAATGACCTCACCATACTTGATGACATATAAATACATTGTTGGATACATGACAATGGAGAAGCCATTAATGACCTCATGCTCTCCTAATCACCTTCTGCACTAAAAATTCCAAACAATCATAAAGAAAATGATTTTTTGGCATCTTGAATACATCATTTCACAATGGCTCCTTCACCATATTGTAGAGGACTCTTTCCTCTTTCCAACGAGCCCTCACTCAACCTCTAACTCCTAGTAGTTTAAGATAAATTATTTTTCAAGTTAATATATCATATTTTTTTAATATAGTTGACCTATACATGGTCATTCATGTCGGCCTCTCTCCATGAGACATGTCTCTTCGTTAGGGGTCAAATATAGTATAAATTGACATTGAAACACTTCATTTTAGCATAAAAAATTTCGGTGATTTCCCAGAGATGAGATACAGAACTGTAAGAGGCCAAGAAGACATAGAAATTCATTGTTTTGGGTTAAAATATTTCTGTTTGGGAAATTTTCTTAAACTGTAAACACTTGTGAAGGCACTAGCTAGGAGCTTGGACTACAGGATTGCATACATGTTGGGACTTCAATTCAGACTAGTTTTAAGGAGCCTTGGAACAGTGCCTTGCATCAGTGAGATAAAAACTCAAACCTGTTTTGCAGCAGAAAATGGAACCCTTTTAGGATTGTTTTGGTGGTGATTCCAAGCACATATCCAAGATGTTCTTGAAGCATGGTTTGATGGATTTGTGGATAAGTTTTTTAAGGCTTGATTCAACCCTCTTTTGTGACAGTGATAATCAAAAATTTATGATCTCTTTTTGAGACTTATTTCAAGGCGTGAATGGTAGTCCTAAAGTTTTGGGATGTCTTGTGGAAGCATATTGCTGCACTTGGAGCAGTTGGTTGAGAAGAATTGTAGCAGCCCTTTAAAAACCTTTGTGTTGACTTGTATCCAAACCTAGAGCACCTCTTGATGTCACACTTTGGAGCAGCCTTGTTTGAAGCAACCTAACCTATTGAAAACATCTTTTGGAGCACTCTGAGTAGACTTGAGAAGTGACACATTTTTTTCAGATTTTTGGTGAAGAATAGTGGGATATTTTGCAGTCCAATATAGGGATAAAATATTTGTGAAGATATTCAAGCAATCTCTTGAGACCAACCTATAACACTTGTTTAAGATCCTTGAAATAGTTGTTTGAAAGTTTGGGGCAATCTCTTGTAGGTACTTGCTGAAGCAGTTCAAGAATCATTCTTAATGTTGTCTTGAAGAGTATTGAAATCAATATTGATACTTGATTAAAGGCATTATGAAGTAACTTTGGGAAAAGTGTTTGGGTATCATGAAGAATATTGAAGACACCTTTGAAGGACATTTTATGCAGACATCTTGTTGAGAAGTTGGAGTTTATCTTGAGTTAACCTTGGAGACCTTATTGAAGAACCTTGTAGAGTGCTTTGTAACTAAATATTCATGGGGATCCTTGGAGATCATGATGCATTGTTGAATTCATCATGGAATGAACTTGGATATCTTGTTTTGGTGACATAAACAGTGGAGACACCTTCATGTGAAGAACAAGGTTTTCATTGATGGTGTGACGTGAAGACTAAGTGAATGGATATGTGAAGATCATTGAAAAGGCTCGTTGAAGAATACATTGGGAGCCTTGAAGAACCATTGAATTCATATTGAATATTTGAAGTAGTGGGTTGGAGGCCTAGAGGATTGGTGTCCCCAAGAAACCAGGTGGGATCCTAAACTAGAGAAGGGTTGGTGCCCTTGGGGTTGCAGCCTATAAACACAAAATTGGTGCCTTGGATAGATAGGGTCAGAGCCCTAGAGGTTGGAGCCTCACAAAAGTCCAAGCTGGTGCTTGGAAACAGGTTGGAGCTTGGGAGATTCAAGATCGGTGTCTCCATCTAGGGTTGGAGACCTACACTTATTGTATCTATTTTATTGTAAAGAAGAATTTAATAAAATAATTTATTCTTATTGTTCATATTGTGTTCTAAATATAAGTAATCTAACTGGTAAAAATAACAACTGGAAAGAAATATTGATTCATCCCCCCTTTCAGTATTTCTAACAATTGGTATCAGAGCCAGTACCTTCACTCAAAGCTTGAAAGCTTGAAGGTTGACCATATAATTTAAATGGAAAAGCCAAGGAAGAAATTATCCAATCCTCCTAAAGATGTGTCTTCCTCAACAATTGAAATTGAAGTCAATCAATTTACGAAGGGTCCATTTTTCAATGGAAAATTTGACATATGGGAGACAAGAATGAGGAATATCTTAAAGACTCAAGGCTTTGAAGTTTGGAAATCGGTGATTACTGATATCATGATGGAAGGAGAATCCAAGGAGTATAATACAAGAGAAATGAAAGCAATCTTGAATGGGCTACCTGATTCTATGAAGGCCAATTTGGAAAAATGTTCATAAGCAAAAGGGATATGGGACAAACTTCATGATCTTCACTCAAAAGGATCATTGACCATGACCTCTAGTCAAGAAGATGATAGAAATCAAGAATGAAATCCAAAACCCATCAAGGAAGTTGAAAATAAGAATGATGACATAAAGGCCAAAGAATACCTAGAAGAAGAAAGTAAAGAATTATTTGAAGAATATCTCTTGACTAAGCTTATAGATTCCATGGAAGATATTAACATTTTTAAAAAGGAAAATGAGGAACTTAAGAACAAAGTGCAAGATGGTGACCAAGACAAGACAAGGAAGTAAGTCGACCTTTTCAAGCTTCAAGTACAAGAAAGAAATGAGGAGCTTGCCAAACTTAAGGAGGAATTTCATCAAAACAAAAGAAAGCATCATGAAGAAGTCATATATATGACAAATCAATTGGATAAGGCAAAGAAAAGGGAAGAAACTTTGTAAAGACACCTTGAACAAAGACTTAAGAGCTTGAACAATCTTGAAGCAGAGATTGGTCAATACAAGGAAGAGGTCTCCTCTCTTAGATCTCAACTAGAAGAAGCAAGGAAACAAGCACAAGGAGATGAGAAAGTGATGTAAACTTTGGAATTCATAGAAGGACAAGTTGATGAAGTAGAAAAGGAGAGAAACACCATGATATGCTAACTAGAAGAAAAGGATGAAGAAATCTTCAAACTAAAATCAGACATCAATCTTCTGAAAGTCGAAACATGTGAAGCTACAAGAATAAAAGAAGAACTGGAGAGCAGTATAGAAAAGGATAATGAACAAATCTTCATAATTAAATCAAATATCATCTCTCTTAAAATTTAAGCACATGAATCAACAAGGATGATGGACGAAATGAAGAAAAAACTATTCATGAAAGATGAAGATTGTGAAAAATTTAAAGGAGAAATTGTCACTCTCAAAAAGGAAGTTGTCTCACTGAATAAAAACTTGAAAATATCTCAACCACTAGATGACATCCCAAGTCATTAGAGGTATCCCCTTGATAAATCAGGTCTTGGCTATGCAGGTGAACCCTCAAGCAAGAATGATAATGCTTCAAATAACAATGATGTAAGGAAGTCATAAAGAGATGTTGATGCTCCCAGTTCCAACAAAGGAAAGATTCAAGTTGACAATGGAAGAAATCTTACTCCAAGGAGACTTACAGATGATGTCAAAGATACAAAAGGAGATGATTATCATCAAAGAAACCCAAGGAAAAATGAATTCATAAGTACTTCAAGGAACTATTCATCTCCCAGGTACCAAATTATATTTCTTGGTTATTTCTATTATTGTACAAAATTTTGGCACATGGAAAAATTCTGTAGGGCATATCACAAAGACAAATATATTGGTCCCCATCAATCTCCTAGAAGCAATTTTACAAGAAGTTTTCATGATTTCTTATTCATGAACAAGATAGAGTGCTTCAATTTCCATAACATTGGACACATGGCACGTGATTGAAACTTGACTTGGGCCTCTACACAAGCTAGAACCATGCCAAAGAAGAAAGTTACAAAAGTATGGAGAAGGAAGAAAATTGGATTGGAAAGTCTCTTAGACACTCAAGCCAACACCACATGTTGTTGATTTGATTACGATATCCTTGGCAGATATGATATTCCAAGATTTGATGATGAGACTCTTCCAAAAAGGAGACCATGCATACTATTAGGGGAAGCTTGTGATTCTTAACCATTCTTGTAGATGATATCCACGAAGAAATCCTTGATGATTCACACATGAAAAGTCTTGACAGATCAGATATTGGGAGTAACTCCATTAAAGAAATCATGAAATTGTGAAGATGTCTTCTTCTTAATCACCAGGAAACAATCTTTTCTTGAGAAAAAAGAAGAGCTAGAGGAGTTTATGGAAGCAGGGAGAGTTGGTTTATCACATGAAGAAATGTAAACACATCTATCATGAACCACATTTCCAAAAGAAAGAGCACTATGATAGGGGGAGAAACATACCTATGAATAACTACTATTGCTGAAGAAAATATGATGAAAATAAGTAGCTTGATAGGGGGAGCACTTGGGCACCTTGTTGCCATTGATGTCAAAGGGGGAGAAAATCTTGGAAGGGCAAGAATATTTCCATCAATGACAAAGGGGGAGATTTTTAATCAAGGTTTTCATTGACGTCAATATCACATTTTCCATGATGTAAAATTCTTATGATGTGTGATGTTGCCTAAATATCCATTGATCATAATACCCTAATGATGATTTCCTTGAAATAACCATGAAGATTCCCTAGAACCCGAATGATGTCCTTACCCTTAATAAGGAAGTCTAAATAGGCCATGTCAATCATGTGCCTATGATTGATGCTCATAGTGATCTAGACTTTAAGTGCCAATGATTTATCTAATATACAAGCCCTTGATGACATATGGATGAATATACATGAATGACCATACACTGATGAAATATAAATTTCATGATGGGCTCTCTAGATGGAAATTAATGGATGTTGCATTATGACATGGTTGGTAACATGATTGATGCTACAATATCACACATAAGGAAATACATGATGATGACATGGAAAATGATGGGATATATTACATGAATGACCTCACAATACTTGATGAATATAAATACATTGTTGGATACATGACAATGGAGAAGCCATTAATGACCTCTTCTTGTCCTAATCATGTTCTGCACTAAAAATTCCAAACATTCACAAAGAAAAATATTTTTTGGCATCTTGAATACATCATTTCACAATGGCTCCTTCACCATCTTCTAGAGGACTCTTTCCTCTTTCCAAAGAGCCCTCACTCAGCCTCTAACTCCAATTAACATAAGAGAAATTAATTTTTGAAGTTAATATATCATATTTTTTTAATCTAGTTGACCTATACATGGTCATTCATGTTGGCCTCTCTCCATGAGATGTGTCTCTTCGTTAGGGGTCAAAACCTAGTATAAATTGACGTTGAAACACTTCATTTTAGCATCAAAGGTTTTGGTGATTTCCCAGAGATGAGATACATAACTGTAAGAGGAATACTTGTATACACTTATGAAGGCACTAGCTAGGAGCTTGGACTACATGATTACAGACTTGTTGGGGACTTCAATTTGAACCAGTGTTAAGTAGCCTTGTAATAGTGCCTTGGATCAATGAGATAAAAACTCAGACCTGTTTTTTAGCAGACAGTGGAACCCTTTTAGGATTGTTTTGGTGGTGATTCCAGACACATATCTGAGTTGTTATTGAAGCATAGTTTGGTGGAATTTTGGATAAGTTTTTTAAGGCCTAGTTCAACCCTCTTTTGTGATAGTGCTAAGGAAAAATTTCATATCTTTGTTTGAGACTTATTTCAAGGCATGAATGGTAGTCTTGAAGTTTTGGGTTGTCTAGTGGAAGCATCTTTCTGAACTTGAAGCAGCTGTTTGGGTAGAATTGGAGCAACCCTTTAAGAACCTTTGTGTTGAATTGTAGAAAATCTTGGAGCACCTCTTGATGTCACACTTTGGAGTAGCATTGTTTGAAGCAACCTAACCTGTTGAAAAACATCCTTTGGAGCACTCTGAGCATACTTGAGACGTGACATATTAATACAGTGACACATTTTTTTTCAGATTTGTGGTGAAGTATAGTGGGATATTTTGCAATCCATTAGAGGGATAAAATATTTATGAAGACATTCAAGCAGTCTCTTGAGACCAACCTATAACACTTGTTGAAGATCCTTGAAACAGTTGTTTGAAAGGTTGAGGCGGTCTCTTTTAGGTACTTGCTAAAGCAGTTTAAGAATCATTCTTAATGTTGTCTTGAAGAGTCTTGAAAGAAATATTGATATATGATTAAATACCTTATGAAGTAAATTTAGGAAAGGTGCTTGGGTATCATGAAGAATATTGAAGACACCTTTGAAGGAAATTTTATGCATACATCTTATTGAGAAGTTGGAGCTGATCTTGAGCTGACCTTGGAGACCTTATTGAAGAACCTTGTAGAGTGATTTGTAGCTAAATATTCGTGGAGATACTTGGAGATAATGATGCATTGTTGAAGTCATCATGGAATGAACTTGGATATCTTGTTTGGGTGACATGAACAGTGGAGACACCTTCATGTGAAGAACAATGTTGTTAATGATGGTGTGACGTGAAGACTAAGTGAATGGATAGTTGAATATAATTGACAAGGCTTGTTGAAGAAGACATTTGGATCCTTGAATAACCATTGAATTCATGTTGAATATATGAAGTAGTGGGTTGGAACCCTAAAGGATTGGTGTCCTCAAGAAACCAGGTTGGAGCATGAACTAGAGAAGGGTTGGTGCCCTTGGGGTTGGAGCCTCTAAACGCAAGGTTGGTGCCTTGGATAGATAGGGTTGAAGCCCTATAGGTCGAAGCCTCAAAAAAGTCCAAGTTGGTGCTTGGAAACAGGTTGGAGCCTGGGAGATTGAAGATCGGTGTCTCCATCTAGGGTTGGAGCCCTACACTTATTGTATCTATTTTATTGTAAAGAAGAATTTAATAAAATCATGTATTCTTATTGTTCATATTGTTTTCTAAATATAATTGATATAACTGGTAAAAATAAAAATTGGAAAGAAATATCGATTCACCCCCCCTCTCAGTATTTCCAATAGGGGGAGGGAATGTGGCACCCCCTGGCCTCTCCACTTGTCCCTTCTCAAATGGCCCCCAATTACACCAAATTTAAAAAATAATAATGCACCCATATATAAAATTTCAACCTTAGGATAGGAAGAAAAAATTCAATATCCCAAGCAACATTGGCAAATCTGATTGTAACACTTGTCATAGTGTCATTGGCTGAAAATTGGAGAATAATCCCTGGATATTCTTGAGATGCTGACTGGTCTGCCAAGTCATCATTATGTCACTGTTCTGTACATTATTTTACCTGTTTCAAAAAATGGAAAATAGGTCATAACTTACTCATACAAAGTCGGATTTTGACAAAATGAATTGCGTCGGAATCCTGGCAACGAGCGCTATCCGGTCGTTCTAGTTTGGAGCATTTCTGAGCACTTTCATTTTTGAGCTAAATATTGAGCCTCTGATCAGGGAAAGAGGGAAACCCATAGCAACACCACAAGTTTTCTCATATAACTCGCCTTGGAAACTGAAGAAGGTCAAGGTGAGGCAGAGACCCACTAATTTAGAGGTGTCATGATCTCAGACCCTAATAATGACATCAATGGCTTCCTGGATGGGAATTTTGGTAAAAAATGACACAAAGTCAAATCTTACTAATAACTCTCTAGGTTCCAATTTAATGTTCTTCCACTTTTTGATAAAGGAAGTTGAGTCCTTAATAAAGGACTCTGTGAGCCCCACAAGGGGTTTAAGCTTTTGAGCTAAGAATTTAGCAAGAGATAGGAGGGACCACATATTATGTTAACAATAGGTCTTAAAGGGGCCCCAGTTTTATGAATCTTGGGAAGACCATAAATCCAAGGGTGAGGGGATTTCTCTCAATAAGATTTCTAGAGGGAGGATTAAGGGTAGAATCAGATTTAATGGTGAGGGTAATATCCTTATAAATCGAATTATGGGGATACTTTTTAAGCTTGGAATAACTACCACTATTAGATAAATGGTCAATCATTAAGCTTGACATAATATACCACTATTATATAAATGGATAATCTAGTTTTTCATGATAGGTCCAAGCATATCGACATCCAATACCACCATCTCGGAGATTGTGTGCAGAGGTGGATCATGATGCTAGAGTACATTCCTGCAAAGGAACAGGATGTAGAGATCATGACGAAGACACTGTCAAGAGGAAAATTCGAGTTCCATATAGGCAGGATCAGGATATCTGATAATCCCTTTCTTATTGAGAGGGAGTGTTGAAAATGACAACAAGAAAATATTCTAATTTAATTTTCCCTTGAATTAAATTACAATAAAATTGTAATTCCACATCACAAGACACCTTATACGAGTTAACTAAGTTAGTATGACTTATTTGGTTTAGTTAATTCAAGTTGAGGATCTAACTTGAGTCATGTAGAGTCTCTCCTATAATATATGATCCATGGTTGAGTTTATTTTGAGTTGTAATTAATTAACTCAGTTTATCTGAGTTAAAACTAGTTGAACTAGTTATAATTGATGGAGGAACTAGTGAGAGGTAAAATAATGGAAATTGGACTTGAACCACATCTGGTGATCAATCATATAATTGATGATTCACTCATAAAAAACTCATGCATGTCATTTCTGAGAAAGAACCAGTTGAGATAGGGGTTCAAGGGTAGTGTAACTTTCAATTGTATAATCATCCAAATTGTACAGGTGGTGCATCCAGTCAGAGGAAGGCCCCTAATGGATTATTCGGTATGGATTGGGAATTTCCCTAATTAATAGGGCCTAATTACCCAAGGAAACAATGCAAGGAAATAGGGATCGCGAAGGGCAGAAATTGGTTAAGTATTGAACCAGGCTTGTCTCTGAATTAGTGAGACAAATAGAGATAGTGCAAAGGTTTCTCATATTGGAGAAAAGCATCGTAATATTATCATATTTTCTAACTTATGAAATATAGAGATATCAGGGTTTTTAGTTGATTCTTTCCCCGGGGAATATTTGTGTATTGTGTGATTGAAATTATTTCTCTTTCATGTTTTGTGATTTCACGATCATAATTAGTTTCCGCAATTGGTAGAGTAGATTCAAGTATATTGTTTTAGCATATTACAATTATCAGTTCGAATCTGTGGATTTTCTACAGAAACCCATACTCCAAAATAAAATATAATCTCTCTCTCTCTTTATTTATAAATAATATACAATGTTATAATTACAATTAGGTCATTATGAAGATCGAATCTAGTTACAATTTTCAAAACTCCTTCTTAACTAGGGAGGTATTCATAATCCCATGACATGGTACAATGAATTTCAATCTTGAATCATTCTCATAATAAGAGTTAGATTGATACACCATCTTTTGTGAAGCATATTTATCATAACTAATATTTCCCTTGAAGTCCTTAATTAGACAAGCTCATCCTTATTCGAAAGAATTATGCTGGGAGGATTTACGTGAGCTACCACACTACCTCTAAGGAACATACCACATCTGAATGTTCACAAAGTATGTCCTTTTAGGACTATTATTATCTTTGATTTCCAAACTTGAATCCTCAAAGAATACCGGCCCTCTTCAACTACTCTTATCTTGGATACCCTACCTCATCGTCAAAGAGTATTAGTCAACAACTTCTATTCCTGGATTCTACAATCCATAAGAAGTCTTAATATAAGATGCTTATCCCATCCTTTAGACTCCATTCTTTCTTTATGGCCTTCAATAATACTTACGATGATTAGTCTTGGTCTAGTGCATGACCCATAAAGACAAGAAATATCCAGCATCACCCCTCTCAATTATGGAAGAGATGTCCACCAAACCAAGCTTACCTCTTAGGTACTCAAGCTTCTTTTTTTGTAATGCTTTATTCAGTATGTCTTCTACTTTTTCATATGTAGGTATATAGTGCAACTCCATGAACCCATTTCTTACCAAGATTTTGACATAGTGGTACTTATTATTTATATGCTTTGTCCTAGCATGAAACATCAAGTCTTCCATTAATCTTATGTAACTGTCATTATCACAATGTATCCCCGTTGGGATAAGAAGTCCTTCAAATAAGTCTAATAATACTTCCTGAGCCAAATAACTTCCCAAAAAACTTCTCTTGGAGCAACATATTCAACTTCGACACTACTCAAAGCAACAATATCTTTCTCTCTACTCATCCGTGAGACCATGGAAGATCCTAGGTTGAAGCATCCACCTATTGTGCTTCTTACATATGTCTCACTTCCACCCCAATTTGAATTTTTAAATCCCATGAGTTGGATTTCATTACCATTATATCAAATTCAGTAATGTATAGTTCCATGCAGATATCTTAGGATATGTTTGGATGAAATCCAATGATCATGTTTTGGCTTCATTTGAAACTGACTGAGGAAATTTACTGCAAAAAAAAATGCGCGATATTGTATTTACCATATACATCAAGGACCCAATCAACTATTTGCACTAAGTAGGATCCACTGGACTATACTTTTAACTCCTCAACTTCTTTATATTGGTAATCATAGGAGTCATCATAGGCTTGTTATCCATCATGCCAAAATTCTGAAGTATCTTGATCACATATTTGCCTTGACCAATATATATCTCACCTGACCTATACCATACTTCTAGTCCCAAGTAACAATGCATAATTCCAAGATCCTTCATATCAAACTCAGTTGTTAATTGCTTCTTGCATTCATGAACTTGATGCTCTACACATGTGACTAGTAGATCATCCACATACAAGAGTATGATAATTGGTTCACCCTAGACCACCCTAATATATAGGTTAGGATCTATAGTACATGTTAAAATAAATTCTCAATAGGTATGCATCCATTATTGCATGCCAAGCTCTAGGTGCTTGCTTTAAGCTAGGTAGATATTTCTTCAACCTGCAAACATGAGTCTCCTTGTAATTTATTTCAAATCCTTGAGGTTGCTCAATGTAAACCTCCTCATAAATGGTCCCATACAGGAAAGTTGTCTTGACATCCATTTAATGGATGTTCCATCCCATAGTAGAAACCAATTAAACAAACAATATTATTTTTAACATGTATATTTCCACAGTTTATAAATTGTTGTTGATGAATGCTTTTGGAGAATTATGTGTTGAAATCAAATATTTTCCCAACGTTTCGAGTTAACCCTTCACCCATCTTCAGGGACTTGAAGTCCATGAAGATAGGTGAACCCTGGCACCCATATTCAGGGACTTGAAGTCCCTGAATATGGGTGAAGGGTTCCCCCATAACATTGGTAAGATCCTTGATAGAAACACACAGTTCTCTAGAAGTATTCATGAACAAAAAAGAGATCTTATTGTCGTATATAAAGATGTGGGAGAAAACATTTCCTTGTAATCAATATCTTCTTTATTTGAGAAGCCTCTTCCTACAAACCTTTCTTTGTATTTATCAATGCTCCCATATGTAGCATGCTTTATCTTGTAGATCCATTTTGAAGTGACTATAGACTTGTCACTTGGCCTAGGGAAAATTTCCAAAACATCATTCTTCATTATGGAATGGTATTCTTCCTGCATTGAATTCCTCCACTCTTAATGTTTAGTACATATTCGTAGGAGGAAGTTTTTTCTTCAATAATACATGTCATATATGTATCATACCCAAAATACCTCTTTGGTATTTTACTTTCCATGAAGGTCCCCAATGTCGTATGTATTTTTACTTCTTGTAGAGCAGTTCTCAACGAATCAAGCCGTTTTTGAATTTTTGGAATAATCACTTATTGTATAGGCTTACCTGACCTTAAATATATTCTTGACTAGATGTCTAATATTAACCATAATTTTCCCTTGATATATCCTCAAAGATAAGTATCTCTTCTTCATCATAGTCAAACAAAACATCCTTTGATTTCTTTTAAGATGACATCCCTGCTTACTTCAATTCAATAATCCTCCTTAACATAGATTTTGTATGCATTTGATGAAGCACTATACCCAACGAATATGCCCTTTAGACTGGTAGGATCTAACTTCTTTCTCTTATCCCGAGGTTTATGAATATACATAGGATAGCCAAATATACAAAGGTGATACACATTCGACTTATTTCTTGTAAATGCTTCTTCTGAAGTCATGTTGTTAAGGATTATGTGAGGACTTTGGTTATTCAAGTAAACAATTGTCATACATGCGTCTCCTCATAGGAATTGAGGGAGATCTTGATCATGTAGCATGGCCTTGACACATTATTCAATAGTTCTATTCTTCTTTTCAACCACACCATTTTTTTCAAGGTTATAATGAATGATAAGCTCCCTCTTGATCCCAACTTCCTTTCAAAAAGCTATCAACCCTTTGGAGGTGTATTCTCCACCATTGTTTTACCTTAGAGTCTTGATATTTCTCTTGGTTAGGTTATTCACTTCATTCTTTAACTCCTAAAACTTTTCAAATACCTCATCCTTTTTCTTGAGAAGTTATAACCAAGTCTTCCTTTTGAAATCGTCAATGAAGGTTACATAATATTGATGCCCACCAAGAGACTTAATTTCCATAGGTCCACATACATCTGAATGTATGAGATATAAAAATTCCGTAGATATGGTATCTCTTCTTGCAAATGGATTCTTCATGTTCTTTCCTCGATCACAACCCTTATATATCCCTTCATGTTCTTCCTTCAATTCTTGGATTCCATTGACCATTTGAATTAGATATGGAAAAATATTATGATAAAGTTGTCCATACCTTCTATGCCACAGTTCAGAAGGACTCACGTCCAATTGGACTAGAACATGAGATAGAGATGTAAAAAACCTATATAATGTCCCCTTACGAATCCCAATCAACCTAGCATCATTAATATTTGAGACCTTATCCTAAACCAAAATGTTTACATCAAAAAAATAAACTCTATCACCCTTATCCTCCAGAAAATAAATAGAAAGTAAGTTTTTCTTCAAACCTAGAACATATAGAATATTGTTGAGGTGAATACTTCCATCAGACTCGAGCTCCAACAAAATAGATCCAATCCCTTTCACTCGATATCTCTTCTTGTCTCCAAGTTTGATTTAATGAGATGAGTTACCCTTGGATAGGGTTTGAAGTTGACTGCATTCCCCCGTCATATTTTTGGAGGCACCACTTTCAATAACCCATACATTCTCATCCTTGAAAGTGTTAGATAAAGCAGAGAATAAAATTTCATCTATTACTTCCTTTGGGAGCTTGGAGATGATATTGAATAGAAATCATTGATAGATGTAGCTACATTTCCAAGAAACTTGAAACTTTTCCTAATTATAACCCTTTCCAAACTAAGATGTGACCTCCGGTCTCCTTCTTGCACCTTAGCTTGATACCATGTTGGAAAACCAAGAGACTTATGTATTAAAGATGATTTTCCTTAACTTGATCATTACTTGTAATATATGTTTTCCTTTTATTACTTTATTAGATCTTTGTCCATCAACCAATTACCAAAACAATGAAGGTCACAACAAGACAAAGTACACAAGACATAGGCTCCAAGCTAGGGCAAAACCCCTATAAGGGGAAAACGCAAGAAAAATGCTTTTGTTCTTCTTTATGATTTGTTTATGATCTAGGTAGATATTGGTGGCCACCCACCTATTCCACTTGGACCACCACCATTTTTTCTTTTAGTTTCCATAATTGTAGCACAATTTACTATTTTTGGTAGTTTTTGGGTCCTGAACTTTCAAAGTTGTTTTGAGGCCCTAAATGATGCTTTTTTGGAAAATAAACAAACTCCTATTATATAGTGTGGATTTATAGTCAAAATATATATTCATTGGATAGATATTTCTAATGAGGTATCATACGCATCAAATGAAGATCATATGCCAAATTTATGGCCCCGGGAAGTGTATGTACTAATTTACCCCAACAGGGACCACATTTTTTTGGTGCTTCATCTCCTAGGGTTAGGTTTTTTGGATTTTTAGGGTTTTCCATTGTTTCTCAATAATAAATAGACCTTAGAGCCTAAATGTAGTATAGTTTAGAAGGCATGTAGCCACCACATCTCTTCTTAGAGATAAGCTACCATCTTCTAAGCTAGTTTATTTCCATTTTTCATGTAAACTATTTTTAGTACTTTGTTATTAATGAATTAAAGTTTTTTTTTCATTGTATCTATGTTTTTCTATTCATATATGTATTTCATTTTGTTCCTTCATAAATTTCTATCAGTGGTATCATAGCAGTCTGCTCTTTCTTCGTTTTTTTGTGCATGTCTTGTTGGGTGTGTGTTATATTATTTCCATTAATAGTCATGCACACAGGGGTTCATAGGGGGGCGAAGGCCCCCCTACACGGGGTCTAAGGCAACACCCCAGAAATATTTTTTTTGGACCCTATGATGGGTGGGTGGACCTACCTATGGTTTTGGGCATGATGGTTTTCTACCCATGGTATTTTGTAGATCTGGTCAAGGGAAATATGGTTATGGTCTAATCCAGGGTTAATGGATTGGGGTTTATGAATGATTCGACATGTATATATATGTATTGTAACATTGAAAGGAATATAATGAAAAATCAATCTCGTAGTCCCAGTTTTGGGATCTAGGGGAAAATATTTGTGTATATTTGTTTTATGTTTTATGTTCTTGCTATTGTTTATTTTTATGTTTTAAGAATCTGTTTGCATGTAATTTATGTACAAGGTTAAAACCTACATTTGGTATTAAAGTTGTTTCACCTTCAAGGGGACACCTTTTTTATTGAGGAGCTTTTCTTGGGATTGTGGTAGACCCTACTCAGTGGGAGATATGCAGGATAAATTCTTATGGTGAAATAATATGGCGAACATTGGAAAGATAAATATAGAGAAATTTAATGGTCAGGATTTTGAGTTTCGGAAGCTCAAGATGGAGGATCTGCTAGTAGATTAAGATCAGTGGATCACAGTAGATCCGGGTACTAAACCAATGACAATGTCACATGAATACTGGGCAAAGTTAGATCGAAAAGAAAATATAAAAATATGGTTATGTATCTAAGATTCAGTATTGTTTAATGTATCAAGGGAAGCTACGACGAAGGCTTTCTGGGACAAGCTAGGGAATTTGTACCAATCTATGTCTCTAGTGAACAAATTATTCCTACGGAAAAAGTTGTATAACCTGAAGATGAAGGATGGGGACTTGGTGACAAAGCATATGAACACCTTTAATACTGTGGTAAGCTAATTTTATCTATTGATATTAAAATTTCAAATGAATATAAGTGCATCAATTTTTTGTGTTCTCTACCAGATTCATGGGATAGTCTGGTTGTTGCAATAGGTAGCAATACAAATACCTTGTAGTTTGATCAAATATTCTTATCCTTGATTTGGGAGGAGATGAAACAAAAAAGTATGGGGGGCCAGAATGTAGATGCCTTGTCTATACGAGGATGGTCCCATAAAATAAATAAAAATAAGTCCTCGAGTGGGAGATCTAAATCTATATGGAGATATAAGTCTCCAGGAAAACCTATAAAGGTGTGCTAGAAATGTGGAAAGGAATTGAACTTCAAAAATAACCGTATATCTAAAGCCCCTAAGAAAGGAAAGGGATCTGAGGATGATCCTTCTATAGAGGAAAAAACCACCTCAGATGAAGGTGGAGATGTGTACTTGGATTCTTCTTCAAGTACACATGTAGATCATGAGGCATGGTTGATTGAATTAGGTGCATCCTTTCACTTCACTCCACATAGGGAGTGGTTCTGCGAGTATGAGAAATATGACGGGGGTGATGTCTTCTTAGGGGATGATAGGAAGAACATATAGAATATTGTTGAGGTGAATACTTCCACCAGACTCGAGCTCCAATGAAGCAGATCCAATCCCTTTCATTTTATATCTCTTCTTGTCTCCAAGTTTGATTTAAGGAGATGAGTTACCCTTGGATAGGGTTTGAAGTTGATTACATTCTCCCATCATATGTTTGGAGGCACCAATTTTAATAAACCGTACATTCTCATCTTTGAAAGTGTCAGATAAAGCAGAGAATAAAATTCCATCTATTACTTCCTTTGGGAGCTTGGAGATGATGTTCAATAGAAAATCCTTGATAAATGTAGCTACATTTCCAAGAAACTTGATACCTTTCCTAATTATAACCCATTCCATATCGCCAACTAAGATGTCACCTCCAATCTCCTTCTTGCACCTTAGCTTTGATACCATGTTGGAAAACGAAGAGACTTGTGTATTATAGATGATTTTACTTAACTTGATAATTACTTGTGATATATGTTTTCCTTTTATTACTTTATTAGATCTTTTTTCATCAACCAATTACCAAAACAATGAAGGTCACAATAAGACAAAGTACACAAGACATAGGCTCCAAGCTAGGGAAAAACCCCTATAAGGGGAAAATGCAAGGAAAATGATTCTCTTCTTCTTTAGAATCTGCTTATGATCCAGGTAGATATTGGTGGCCAGCTGCATATTCCACTTGGACCATCACCATTGTTTCCTTCATTTTCCATAATTGTAGCACAATTTACTATTTTTGGCAGTTTTCAGGTCCTGAACTTCCAAAGTTGTTTTGAGGCCCTAAACGATGCTTTTTTGGAAAATAGGCAAACTCCTATTACATAGTGTGGGTTTATAGTAAAAAGCTATATTCATTAGATAGATATTTCTAATGAGGTATCATACACGTCAAACGAATATCATATGCTAAATTTATGACCCTGGGAAGTATATGTACTAAATTACCCTAACAGGGCCCACATACTTTTGGTGCTTCATCTCCTAGGGTTAGGGTTTTCCATTATTTCTCAATAATAAATAGACCTTCGAGCCTCAATGTAGCATAGTTTAGAAGGCATGTAGCCGCCACATCTCTTCTCAGAGATAAGCTACCATCTTTTGAGCTAGCTTATTTCCATTATGCATATAAAAAGTTTTTAGTACTTTGTTATTAATGAATTGAAGTTTTGTTTTCATTGTATCTATGTTTTTCTATTCATATATGTATTTCATTTTGTTCCTTCATAAATTTGTATCAGTGGTATCATATCAGTCTGCTCTTTCTTTGTTTTTTTGTGCAAGTCATGTTAGGTGTGTGTTATATTATTTCCATGAATAGTCACGCACACAGGGGGGTCACAAGGGGGGCAAAAGCCCCCCTACACGGGGTTCAGGGGATCACCCCAAGAATCTTTTTTTTGGACCCTATAATGGGTAGGTGGACCTACCTATGGTTTTGGGCATGATGGTTTTCTACTCATGGTATTTTGTAGATCTGGTCAAGGGAAATATGGTTATGTTCTAATACATGGTTAATGGATTGGGGTTTATGAATGCTTCCACACACACACACACACACACACACACACACACACACACACACACATATATATATTGCAACATTGAAATGAATATAATAAAAAATCAATCTTATAGTCCCGGTTTTGGGATCTAGGGGAAATATCTATGTATATTTGTTTTATGTTTTATGTTCTCGCTTTTTTTATTTTTATGTTTTAAGAATTTGTTTGCATGTAATTTATGTACAAGGTTAAAACCTACATTTGGTATTAAATTTGTTTCACCTTCAAGGGAACACCTTTGTTATTGAGGAGTTTTGCTTGGGACTGTGGTAGACCCTATTTAGTGGGAGATATGTGGGATTTGTTATCACTCTAATAATTCTAAAGTTGTGAAATTTTGGTTTTTAGTCAAAGAACATTAGAGGTAACCACAAACCTACTTTTAAACTCTATGATCTAGCCTACCTAGGGTTTAGAGAGGGGTCTCTCTTTAAGATTTAACTTTATTTTGATTATAATATATTAGGCTAGTTATGATTGTGAAAATTTGGTTTTGATTTGGTTTGGTTTGGTGGGAAAATCACTTAATGAGATGGATAGTGGGAGATTTGTTTGTCCATTGGGCTAAGGAATCAAAAGTCAAGCAGACAAAACTAGGATCAAGGTCAAAAATTCAAATGTTTTCAGGGCAAGATAGATAAGTCTTTGAAGATCTTGGAAGGTTTTTTTGGTGAAGTGGTTTGATTTGGATAAAGAGAAATGAAGGATTCTTTGATCCGGATAAGGAAGGAGTAGACAGAGGTCAATCGAAAGAGGGAGCAATTAAGGGTTCCCTACTCTGGAAATCAACAAAAAACATAGAAATTATCAACTGTAAAGATAGGGTGCTTTTAACAAATCCTGAAATAATACTCCTATTTTATCATTCAAATTTAGTGTAATATTCCTAAATTAGCTTCAGCTAATGGGAATATTAATTTTTCTTTTGAAATCTAGATGCATGAATAATTGAGCAAGGGAGCTCTTAAATTGCCCAATGTATGAATAAAAATCCTCTCTAATGTGAAAGGGGATCATGAAATAACCAATTCAAGAATCCACATGTGTGAACAAGGTCTAAACTATGTGAACAAGGTCAAGTTTGACCAAGTCAACATGATTTATTCATAAAGAAGTGGATTCTAAAATAAATCAAGCTCAATGTAAATAGATATCAATCCAGCTAGATAAAATGAAGGCACCTTGAGTGTGAAGAGGGATAAGGCATGAAGAATCATTCAAGGTTGACCAAGTCAAAAAAACTGTCTAGATGCATTGAACCATCTTGTTGGACAACGCAGTTTTTGTGGAGGAGCCTTTGCATGGAAGCAACCTCATAGTGGGTGGGACCCTTGGTGAGGAAGATCATCAATTATATAATGAAGGATATGGCAAGCATAGGGAAATATTGGATATTATATTTTCATGAGGTCTGCTTAGACTTCCTGCATACTTAGTTGTTTAGCTAAGTTGCTGCACTGCTTAGTGCAAGGGTTTACCCCGGTGGGAATTCCTTACTCTTCTTTAGAGATATTGTTAAAGAAATCTAAGAGGAGGTTTCTGATCTGAATTTTCCACTACCTGGTGTTGGGACAAGCATCTACCTTTAGAAAAAAAAGCAGTCCCTTCATAAAACTGCGTTATTTCTTAAGGTGTGCAGTGGAAGTGGTTGAAACCCCATTGTGAGGAGCAAGTTTCCCAAGAGGAGGATCAACATTTCTTTGGGAAAGATAGAGGGAGAATCTACAAAAATTTATTTTCACGTTCAGCCATACAGTGTTATTCAGCCACAGATTTTGCAACAGCTTCTCTTGTATATCTTTTCTGTCAATAAATCCTTGTCGGGTCTTCTTGGATTTGTGTAAAAGAGATTAGATCTCTGATTTTGTACATAATTGAGTATTATAATAACATTATCAGTCATATTTATCTATTTATCTGAGTTTACCTCTCTTTGACTGTGCAGTCACTGGTGCAGCTGCTCCAGCATTTTGTAGTCTTGGGGTTTTGCCCATTTTCAGCAGTTGTGAGCATGGGAGGCATGTTTAACTTGGATAATTGCATTTATTTTTGAAAATCTTATGCATTCATGTCCTATATTACCTATTCTAAGGGAAAAAAACTATTATTTTCCACTTTTTTAGCTCAATACTCATAAAATAGCGTTTTTAAGGAAAAAATCGCTGCTTTTCCCCACTCGGTGAACTGTATAAATGCATATTTTATTGATATGATTGTTATTTTGATGGATATATGTTCAAACACATTATATTAGTTGATTACTTTCTATTCTCCAACTTTGGAATACCTTAAGGTATTCTTATTGTTGTAGAAAATCTCGGTTTTGGGATATTACAGTGGTATCAGAGCAACAATATTGGCTCAGCCTGTAAGCCCAAGAATTATGGAGTATTCTCATGGGGAGGAGGATATTTTCAGAATAAATCAGAGAAAACCCTTGTTTTCTGGAGAAAATAGGTTCTCAAAACTTCTCTTTTCAAATCTGCAAGACAAAAGCAAGGGCATCAAAGAAATGAGGAGGGAAACACATCCCTCAACAAGATCTATACAAGAGGAAGATTCTAAGTCCTCATATTTTGGATATAAGCACTCAACCATATCATCAGAACTATCATATGCTATCAGCAATTTCTTCATGAAGAGGAAGAAAGGAGATGTGCCAAAGAGAGATACTCTTGGTGATTATTTGCAGGAATATGAAGATCAATCCAAGGAGTTCAAAATTCACTTGAACTTCCAAGGGCTTTGCCAAATGAAGGAGGAAAAGAGCACAGGGAGCAAGAATCAAGGTGAGGGTATATTCTTTCTATCCACTTTTGATGGATCACCTCTATGTCCAGCTAGGGCTTGGGTGAAGGAGCTAGACACCTTTGTGCAGCAACATCAAGTTTCAGAATCTAAGGCCATCAAAGTAGCAGCACTCCATTTTGAGGGTAAGGCCTATGCTTGGTGGTTGCTTGAATAATTTTCCTTAAAGAATGAAAATACATCTACTTATGCAAATTTCATTGAAATTTTAGTAGAGAGTTTTGATGATATTTCATGTGAAACATCTTCTATTGCAACTATCAAACCACAACTTTTGCATGAGTTGGGAGGATCTATAAATCCAACTCCATTTCTGAAAACCAATGAAGATGAGGTGAGCTTGTTTGATGCTTTTCCAAGGGCAAGATCTCCTTTGGATGAAGGGCTTTCTTCTCAAAGGAAAGACATGAAGATTCCTTCTTCAAAAGAAGACCAAGATTTGAGGTCTCTTGTTGAAGATAAGGAAACTTCAACTATTGAAGAGGAGAAAGGGAAGGCATGGGAGAATAACGCAATCATGACAAGAGCACCTCAAGCACCTCATGGAGAAGAGGATGGAGCACTTGCTCCAAGAAAATAAACTCTTGCACTCTTGCAAGGAGTTTCAAAAGGTCTCACACATAGAGCTCATGGCATAACACATGAGCAGCATGTACTTTCATTGCCAAGTGATGGGATCTTGAAGATAGGAGGAGGAAAAGAGAAGGAATGGCATCATGAGATAAAGAGCATGATCCCTTCTCTATTTCAGGGCTTGAAAGAGCAAAGAAGGCAAGAGGATCCATGCAACAAAGATAGGGGCAAATCTATCCACTTATATTCACATCCTACTCCATGCCTTGATGCCTCTTTGCAAGGAGGCATTTCAGCAGGAAGACCTCTTGATTGGAGGGAAAATAAAGTGTTATATCAACTATATACAGCAGCAACATATTTTTTTAAATAGGGAACCTTGTAAGGAGCCACTACAGCGCTGAAAACCATTGATGGAAGGCAAGGCAAATTTCTGAAACTGACCTTGCTGTCTTCCATTCATCTATTTGCGTTGGAGGAGATAGATTCAGAAATTTGTGCTGATATGAGCATAGTATCAAGAAGCTACTCCATAGCTTTGGGGAAATAAAGGATACTCCAATATATAATGAATATTTCTGAACATAACAAAAAAATAATTTCATTTTTGCATGCAGGAGCAAAGAGGTGGAAGTTTTTGAGAAAAAGAACCTTTCAAGGGAAGGGTGACTTCCTAAACTTCAATCTTGTCTTGATCAATATCAGCTGCAAGAGGGGCAGAAAAAGAAAGTTGGGAATACTCCAACATGTTACTTTGACATCAAGCATGTCGAGGTTCAGAGCCATCATATGACAAAAGCATTATTTCAGATTTCTACAGTGCTGTCAATGTTGGGAAGCCTAGACCCTTATTGGGAGTCCCAACTCTTGATGGAATATTCTAAGGACCTATTCACATGTAAGGTTCTTGATGGGAAAGCAATAGATGAAGAGTATGAGGTATTTAATGGAATCATTTACGTTCATAATCAGATTTACTTAACCAAAGATTCCAAGCTGAAGGAAAAACTACTTGATACAACTTATGAGGTCTTGCTTTCAAATCCCACTAGTTTCATTAAAACATGTCATACTATATTAGATGGATTCATGTGGGAAAATTTTAGAGAGGAGATGCACTCTCATATGAGTAAGTGCATGAATCATTTTTTGGTTGAGGAGGAACATAGCTCTTGGGAAGAGTTATCATTATCACCTCCTTATTCATTGAGTGTGGGAGGGAGCTCATCCATGAGCTACCTTGCTAATTTTAAACAAGTGTATAACAAACATTGTATTGCTAAATCTCATGATGTATCTATTATATACATGTATTTTCTTAACAGTCATATGCAGGTCTTGGCTCCAAAAGGGGGTACTTTTTCTGATGGGCTTCATGAGCCACTTTGGGCCATGAACAATGGTGATGACAACCATTCCTTGGGAGGTATTGAAGGGGTGATGTACTCTTCATGGTGTGATTCCTTAACACCAACCATCATACACCTTCTCCAAGCATGCAAGAAGGATGGGGTAGCAAGAAATTGTTGGGGAGAACACTTGTCATATCATATCCTATGGCAGTTAGGAGGAAGACTGCGCTGGTTGCACATGAGGGACCATTGTCCTTCTCCCTTATTTTATATGGCAGCTAGCATGATATTACTTATGCTCCCACATGCTGAATATGTTATTATCTTTATGGGAGACATAGTTGGAGGTGAGGCACACTTGTTTGATGTGTCTTTGGGGGAAGAGAGTCCCTACTTTTTCTGTACTACATGTTCCAAGGGGAGCATGAGAAACTATATGGCCACCACTGCATATTACTTGTTTCTGTATGATGTGGACCATATGTTTTGTTGGAGCACTTGTGGCATGCCTCTCATGAGTAATTGGGAGGAGCTTTTCTATGAATTACCAAGCTAGAGGGTGATTCATTTTATTTGGATGATAGCATGGAGGAGGGAGACCTCCATTGATGATGAAATTCCCCATGATTTTCATCACTTCTATCTTGAGGAGGCCATGGATCAGCAAGAAGGTTTCCATAACAAATTTCCATTTTTTCATGATGAGAGCCCTTGGGTTTATTCACCAAAGGCCAACTTGCACACTTGGGAGGAGCCATTGTGAGATGGAATTTTTGAAGAAATTCTAAAGCAATGGAGGGGACTATCGAATGAAAGGGCCACAAGAGGAATAGGGGAGATTTTGCAGCACCCTTGCAGTTGCTTGAGGACAAGCAATATTTGGGAGGGGGAGACTGTAATATTCCTAAATTAGCTTCAGCAAATGGGAATATTAATTTTTCTTTTGAAATCTAGATGCATGAATAATTGAGCAAGGGAGATCTTAAATTGCCCAATGTATGAATAAAAATCCTCTCTAATGTGAAAGGGGATCATGAAATAACCAATTCAAGATTCCACATGTGTGAACAAGGTCTAAACTATGTGGACAAGGTCAAGTTTGACCAAGTCAACATGATTTATTCACAAAGAAGTGGATTCTAAAATAAAGCAAGCTCAATGTGAATAGAGATAAATCCAGCTAGATAAAATGAAGGCACCTTGAGTGTGAAGAGGGATAAGGCATGAAGAACCATTAAAGGTTTACCAAGTCAAAAAAACTGTCCAGATGCATTGAACCATCTTGTTGGACAACGCAGATTTTGTGGAGGAGCCTTTGCATGGAAACAACCTCATAGTGGGTGGGACCCTTGGTGAGGAAGCTCATCAATTATATAATGAAGGAGATGGAAAGCATAGGGACATATTGGAGATTATATTTTCATGAGGTTTGCTTAGACTTCTTGCATACTTAGCTATTTAGCTAAGTTGTTGCACTGCTTAGTGCAAGGGTTTACCCGGGTGGGAATTCCCTACTCTTCTTTGGAGATCTTGTTCAAGAAATATAAGAGGAGGTTTCTGATCTGAATTTTCCACTACCTGGTGTTGGGCCAAGCATCTACCTTCAGCAAAAATGCAATCCCTTTAGAAAACTGCGTTATTTCTTAAGGTGTGCAGTGGAAGGGGTTGAAACCCCATTGTGAGGAGCTAGTTTCCCAAGAGGAGGATCAACCTTTCTTTGGGAAAGATAGAGGGAGAATCTATAGCCATTTATTTTCATTTTCAGCCATATATTTCAGAGCTTCAGCCATACAGTGTTATTCAGCCACAAATTTTGCAGCAACTTCTATTGTATATCTTTTCTGTCAAGAAATCCTTGTCAGGTCTTCTTGGATTTGTGTAAAAGAGATTAGATCTCTGATTTTGTACATCATTGAGTATTATAATAAAATTATCAGTCATATATATCTATTTTCATGAGTTTACCTCTCTTTGACTTCGCAGTCACTGGTGCAACTACTCCGGCATTTTGTAGTCTTGGGGTTCTTCCCATTTTCAGCAGTTGTGAGCATGGGATGCCTGTTTAACTTGGATAATTGAATTTTTTTTGAAAATTTTCTGCATGCATGTCCTATATTGCCTATTCTAAGGGACACAACCATTATTTTCCACTTTTTTAGCTCAATACTCATAAAATAGCGTTTTTAAGGCAAAAATAACTGCTTTTCCCCACTCGGTGAACTGTATAAATGCATAGTTTGTTGTTGTGATTGTTATTTTGATGGCTATGTGTTCAAACACATTATATGAGTTGATTACTTGCTGTTATCAACCTTTCGAATACATTAATTTATTCTTATTGTTGTAGAAAATCCCGGTTTTGGGATATTACATTTAGAATACATAATGGATGCATGAAAACATGAGAAGATAAACAATGACAAGTAGAAAGTACTTCACTTCAATGAATCATCACATGAATCCTGAAATAGATGGTAGTTGATTTGTGTAGAAATTATATACACTAAGCATGCATACATCCAGATTCCCCTGATCTCACAATATTTAACTTCTTGCAAAATACAAAATCAGTCCACTGTTAATATTTTGCGGAAAATTAATTGCAAACACATGTGAAGAATAAATAAAAACAATCGCACATAACACAGTTGTTTAACGGGAAAGCATGAAGCTGAAAACCCCAACTATCATATATTATGTATCATGGAGATCATGTAACAATCTCATACAAAGCTTAGTACATCAAGCTCTCAGTACAATCAATCGTCACACACTAATCAGAAAAAATATGCAAATCCATGCACCGATTTCTTGCCACCTACTAGCCTGCCTCCACTACGCAATCCCTGCTAAAGAATAGCTCTGAATGAATTCGAATTACTCTTGCCTTGACTATGCAATCCTCATTGGAAACTCCAATGTGTGTGTGATACAATCAATGCATCACTATAGTCACAACGAATAGTCCATCTCACCCTTTCACCTTTCCCTCCACTGGGTCTCCACTGGAACTGACATGCACTATAGTTAATTTCTATATTTGTTCAGTTGATTAATGAGTTACTGTTTTTGAATTAATTAGCTAATTAATTCACTCCACTCTCACTAGTGTATCATTCAGTTAGACTAGATACAACTAGCTCAACTGAGTTTAACTCCATTAACTGAGTTAAACTGAATAACAACTCCATGAACTACTCTTCCAACTCTTTCATAACTTTTCCACTTTAGTTCTAACTGAGTCCTCCATGCATGAACCACCAGTAAACCCTAGGAATTGTGTAATTCCTTTAGTCCACTGATTTTCCAAATCTCTGCACTGAAACTAAGTGCTCCAAGAGAATAAGTTGTTGTTTATTGTCAGATTATTATTAAGAAATAATAATAATCGACACTTCTATTTTTATATAGAAGATCTATAAATAGACTTTGCCCAATATTCTAAATATAGAATTTCATCTATTTTTCCAACTTGATCAACCATCCACAAATAGCATCCTGCAATTTCTGAAATATGATCACCATGTCTAATAGACACAATATAAAAATAGACTTGCGCCAAAAATAGCTTGTAGGCCCACTTAGTGAAGGCGACTCTTTTCACTAAGCTCACCATCTTGTTGAATCTCAACACTCCCTCTCAATAAGATAGGGATTATCCTTCACCCCGATCTTGCCTTTATGGTATTAGAATTTGCTCTTGGTGAGCGCCTTCGTCAAAATATCTGCATCCTGATCTTCCATAGGAATGTACTGAAGCAACATGATCTTCTGCTACACACAATCTCTGATATGATGATACCGGATATCAATATGTTTAGATCTATCAAGAAACACATGAGTAATTGAGAGTTTAATGCAACTCTAATTATCACAATGTATCATTGTAGGATCTAAATGTGAACCGAACAAACCGACCAAGATCTTCCTCATCCAGCTTGCCTCACATGCAGCTTGACTTGCTGCCATGTATTCTGCTTCCGTTGAACTGAGTGCCATGGATATTTGTTTCCTGTTGTACCAAGAAACTGCCATAGATCCAATACTGAAAATCCCTCCTGATGTGCTCTTTCTGTCTATTGGGCTGCCTGCCCAATCTGCATCCGTGAAGCCATGCAACTTCACCTCATCCGTCTGTCTGTACCATAAGCCATACTCAAATGTGCCCTTGAGATACCTCAGGACATGCTTTCTTTCCTTCCAAAAGAGCTTGGTAGGCTTAACCATCGCTTGTGAAAGTTGGTTCACCGCATAGGATATGTCCGGTCTTGTATTAAATAAATACATGATCGAACCCACCAACTGTTAATAAATAGTGGCATCCACTACCTCTGCCAATGTATCATCCTCTTTCCTCCAATTTCCTGGAAGAGGAGTGTCGATAGGCTTGCAGCCTTGCATGTGAAACTTCTCTAGTATCTCCCAGGCATACTTGCCTTGAGACACAAATAGTTCACCTTACCACTACCATATTTCCAATCCAAGGAAATACTGAAGGAGGCCCAAATCCTTCATCTCAAACTCCTTTGCAAGATCTACCTTGCATGAGTGTATCAACTGCTCATCACCCGTTAGTATTAAATCATCAACGTAAAGAACAATGATTAAAATATTACCCTCCACCACAATTTGGTATAGGTTTGCATCCGCCTCACTCTTGGTGAAGCCAATTCTAGTGAAATAGCTGTCGATCCGAGTGTTCCAAGAACGAGGTGCTTGTTTTAGCCCATACAGCGCTCTTTTGAGCCTACACACATGTGACTCGCTGCTAAATATCTCAAATCCTTCAGGCTGCTCAATGTACACCTCTTCCTCAATGATCCCTTTAAGTAACATCGTCTTCACATCCATCTGATGAATGTGCTAACCCATCTGCGCTGAGAGAGAAAGGATGGTCCTTATGGAAGAATACCATGCGATAGGTGCAAAGGTTTCTTCATAATCAATCCCCTCGATCTATGAGAAGCCCCGGGCAAAAAATCTTGCCTTATACTTCTCCACACTCCCATCAGTAGCTTGCTTTACCTTGTAGATCCATCTTGATCCTACAACTAATTTTCCCACCGGCCTTGGAACAATCTCCCAAGCATTGTTTCTGATAATGGATTCATACTCCTCTACCATGGAATCTACCCATGTGGGCTCCTGCACTACTTCTTCAAAAGAATATGGCTCTGTCACAATACACTTGCTCATAAAAACCATGTATCCAGTAAATCAGTCAGGTGATTGTCTCTGTTTGCGCTATGATGTAGGGACTCCTACATTCTGTGTCGCATCAAGATTCAGTCTCTCAGCTTCTGTGGTACACTTTCTGCCTTGTTTGATGTTTGGTTCTCCATGAGTGGACTCCTCCACTCCATGAATCTCCTCCTGTGGCTGATCCACATCTAGAGGCTCATCTTTGGTAACAAGAAGTTCCTCCTCTGCATGCAAGTGTAGCTCCCTCTCAAGCGACAACTTCATGGCTTTCACCTCATTGAATTTTATATCCCGTCGCACCACATTCATCCGACTGTCTGAAAAATACACACGATAATTATGGGGTGTTTCTGTGTACCCCACAAATATCCCAACTTCTACAATCGGCTCCAACTTCTTCCTGGCATCCTTTGTCACATGAATGTAAACAAATGAGCCAAAAATCTTCAAATGAGAAATATCAGGTTTCTTACCAGTAAAAGCTTCTTCAGGTGTACTCATGCCAAGTATTCTATGAGGACAACGGTTTTGCACATAAACCACAGTGTTTCATGCTTCTTCCCACAAGTGCATCGGTAGGCCTTGGTCATGCAGCATCGCTCGTGCAACACCCACGATCATTCTATTCTTCCTCTCCGCGACCCCATTCTACTGTGGGTTATGAGGTGCTATGAGTTCTCTTCGAATTCATTATTTTCTACATAAGTCTTTGAATTCGCCAGAGATGTATTCACCACCATTATTGCTCTGTAGAGCTTTCACTTTCTTCCCCGACACCTTCTCCACCAATGCTTTAAACTCACTGAAATTTGAGAATGTTATGCTCTTCTTCTGCATGAAGAAGATCCAGCATCTACGAAAATATTCATCAACAAATATAACATAATACCTATGTTTTTCTATTGAAGCAACCGAGAAAGGTCTACACACATCTGTGTGAATTCTCTCCAGGATCACCGAAGCATAGTTCTCCTTCTCATGAAAGGTTGTCTTCACAAACTTACCCATATTACATCCCTTTCACTGATTTGACTATGCAAGAGTACCCTTGGGAAGTCCAGTAGAAATCTGTTGCAAAATATTCAAAGCGCCATGGTGAAGATGGCCCAATCTCCTGTGCCATAATTCACCCTCATCTCGGCTCACCACTTCTTATGCTTTGCGCACCATTGCAACGCAGCCATCTACCTCCAGCTTCTTGTACAGATTCTTAACTTGAATCCCTATCTTCTTGGTTTGACCCACTGTTTTATGTCAAAGGAAATCTTTTCCCTCACTGAAAACAACATCATAACCTTTGTCTTCCAACATTACGACAGAGACCAAGTTCTTCTTCAGACCTGGAACATGCATAACATATTTCACCAAGAATGTATTACCGAACTCCCTCTCAAAGGTAATGGTCCCAATTCCAGTCGCTATGTATCAACCATCATCGCCCATCTCTATATGCATTTGAAGTTCCTTCTCCTCCAAGTCAGTAAACAACTCCTTGTCTCCCGTCATATGGAAAGATGCACCACTATCAAGATACCACACCGATCCCATATAGCTTGAAACTAAGCATGCGATAAAAGAGAAATAAAGTTCAAATTGCGAGGCTAAGGCCTCTCCAGCTGCAGCTCCAACAACCTTCTTGTTCTTCTTCTTCTGTGGGAAGTTAGTGGTGAAATGCCCATGTTCGTGACAATGAAAACACTTCACCTTGGACAAATCCTACTTCTTGCCTTTAACTTCGGATTTTGAAGGAAATTTATTCCCCTTCCCTTTCCTTGCTTTGGCAGCCAAAGCGCAATTCTCTTCATATTCATTCTTCGATGAAGAGCCATCCTTGGTACCCCACCTTATCTCCTCCTGCACAAGAAGCGACCAAAGTCGCTCCCATATCGGCAGTTTCTCCCGTCCATTGACAGAGTCTTTGTAGCTATGCCAACTCTTTAGAAGCCCAAGGAGAGCCAAGCTCACCAAGTCTTCATCATCAACATTAATCTCCACACTACCCAGTTCATCTCTACAGTGGACAAAATTCAGGAGATATTTTGGAATATTGTCGCCCTTCTCCATTTTTATTTTTCTGAGCTTGTTTTTCAATGCCAACTTCCTCTGGTCGTTGCTACTTTGGAATAAATCTGTCAAAGCCTTCCACATTAAGAATGGAGTGGCTTTCCCGTGAACACTGGAGACAATACGGTCCTTCACACCTTCCAACAAAATTCTTCTTGTCTTTGCTATCTTCTTTTTCCATGAGTCAAGTAATGTAGCATCGCTAGATCCCAACTTAGGAAAATCGCTATCAATGAACTCCTTCAGTCCATTATCCTCAAAAACCGCCTCCATCCTATCCTTCCAGGCTATGTAATTCTAGCTCCCATCAAGGGCATACTCCAATCGCAACCCATTGAAAGACATTTCAATGTATACTCAACTTCTGCACCAAGAATTTTATGAAGAAAATTCGAATTGTCCACCAGCACAAACTCAACAATTATTCACAATTGCAATCTCCAAGAATTAACATTGATCTGATACCATGTAGAAATTATATACACTAAGCATGCATACATCCAGATTCCACTGATCTCACAATATTTAACTTATTGAAAAATACAGAATCATTCCATTGTTAATCTTTTGTGGAAAATTAATTGCAAACGCATGTGAAGCATAAATAAAAACAATCACACATAACACATTTGTTTAATGGGAAAGCCTGAAGCTAAAAAACCCAACTATCATATATTATGTATCATGGAGATCATGTAACAATCTCATACAAAGCTTAGTACATCAAGCTCTCAGTGCAATCAATCGTCACACACTAATAAGAAGAAATCTGCAAATCCATGCACCGATTTCTTGCCACCTGCTAGCTTGCCTCCACTGCGCAATCCCTGCTGAAGAATAGCTCTGAATGAATTTGAATTACCCTTGCCTTGACTACGAAATCCTCATTGGCAACTCCAATGTGTGTGTGATGCAATCATTGCATCACTATAGTCACAACGGATAGTCCATCTCACCCTTTCACCTTTCTCTCCACTGGGTATCCACTGGAACTGACATGCATTGTAGTTAAATATTGTATTTGTTCAATTGATTAATGAGCTATTATTTGTGAATTAATTAACTAATTAATTCACTCCACTCTCACTAGTGTATCATTCAGTTAGACTAGATACAACTAGCTCAACTGAATTTAACTCCATTAACTGAGTTAAACTGAATAACAACTCCATGAACTACTCTTCCAACTCTGTCATTACTTTTCCACTTCAGTTATAACTAAGTCCTCCATGCATGAACCACCAGTAAACCCTATGAATTGCATAATTCCTTCAGCCCACTGATTTTCCAAATCTGTGCACTGAAACTAAGTGCTCCAAGAGAATAAGTTGTTGTTCATTGTCGGATTATTATTAAAAGCTAATAATAATCAACACTTCTATTTTTAGATCGACGATCTATAAATAGACTTTGTCCAATATTCTAAAAATAGAATTTCATCTATTTTTCCAACTTGATCAACCATCCACAAATAGCATCCTGCAACTTCTAAAATATGATCACCATTTCTAAAAATAGACATAGTCTAAAAATAGACTTGTGCCAAAAATAGCCTCCAGGCCCACTTAGTGAAGGCGACTCTTTTCACTAAGCTCATCATCTTGTTGAATCTCAACAATTTGATCTAGTTTGCTACTTGAAATTTGCAACAAAAAGCTTCTAAGTCCAACAAAAATGACTATAGAAATCTTCAGCAATTTATTCCACAATAATACTTCAAAGAGTGAAGTATTTATACAAAATTGTTTACAAAATATCCTAGAATGCTTCTAGGAATTATCTAAGGACAAAATAAAATATCTTTACAACAAAATAGCGACAGTTGCTTAACAAATCAGCAAGTTGTCCTATTTATACAAAATAAAATAGAAAATTGTTTGTGGATTAGGTGCAGCTGGTTGCCTTGGTGTCTTTTTTGCTGGTAAAGATATTTCAAATCTGTTTTGAAATATTATCTCTTTATCTTATACTCTTTCACTCTAATTCTCTTTATCCTCTAATAATCTTTAACCTCTGTAAAAACTGCCTTACTGCTGTAATTTTCTGTTTTGACAATAAAAATCAGCAAACTATTTTTGTCTTTCTCTCTGCACTTTGAATTTTACAGTAAGTCAGTGAGTGATTTCCAAGCTTCATCACTAGGAATTTGTATCTTTTTCAGCCTCCTAAAATTCTCATCTGCCTCAATATATCTAGCAAATGTTGGTTTTATGAAAAATAAGTGTTTTATCTCATGCTGAAGATAAAACAAGTCTTCAAAACTTCTGAGTAAGACCTTCCCTGTAGGAATACCTTGTCCATCTGTCTTGTCCACCTGCTCTTTTGCATACTCTCTGTTTTTCTTATTGTAGTCCTCCTTTGGCATGATTTTATCATTAATGACCAAAATGTTAGGCAAACTTCTTTGCCTCAAATTTTCAAATTTAACCATAAACTTGGTTATGGCTATGTTCATGTTTTCACATTTCTCTTCAAGTTGTTTCATCATATTATTCTTTGAAAAGACTTTCCTTATTTCAAATATTGTCTCTTTCCTATCAGTGATTTTTATTTCTTCCAACTCCTGCATGTTTTTACTGTTGAGAAACTTTATCAGTTATATGGCTTGCTCAGGTTTGTCACCTAGCTCATCTTTTGTTTTTTGAATATCTGCTTGTGCTTCCTTCAGTAAATCCTTTGTTCATATATTACCTAGATTGATAGCCAAACATCATTGATGGCTTCAATGATTTTACTCCATAACTGATTCTTTACATAAGAGATTGGCTCTTTCAAGGTCAAATAATTTTGTATATTTTTCAACTAAGTATTTAATCTGTTAGCCCTTTGCTCATGAGTTTTAGCATTAATTTGAGCTAGCTTTTTAGCATCTTCAAGATTGTCAATCATTTTCTTCAATCTGTTAATCTCATTTTTTTGAAGTGACATTTCTTCCATGGCTTTTACTAGTTTACTAGCCTCATCTGTTGGCTGCACTGTTGATGTAGAAGACTCTGTGGCTGAAGTTGTGCATGATGTCACTAGCACTACAGTAGCCAGTGATTCTTTTGGTTCCAGCTCTTCTGCCAGAATTGAAGGCACAACAGTAGTAAGCATGGGAATTACTATAGGAGTTTCCTGTGTTTTTGTAGTTTCTCTTTCATGGACAAGCTTTTCCATTTGAATCTCCATCTCTTTTATCCGTCTTGTTAATTGAAAAATCAAATTCATCATGTCATCCTTCTGACTTTGATCTTGTACTATTTCCTTGGCCTGTGGATATTCAGTTGGTGGGAGTTTAAGTTGTTTTCTCAATGCTGCAATGTCCTCATTCTTTTTCTTCACAAAATCTTCTGCTGCTTTAACATTTGCAGGATCATATCCTACTTGGATAACTAATTCTTCTAAAGACTTAATCCTAAGATCTTTAGCATATGATGAGGCCTTGTCAACCTTCATTTTATCTCTCATTTTTATGATTGTATTCTGAATTTTGTTCACACTCATAGCCTTAGTAGTTATGGTAGAATATAACATCTCTGAACTTTGCCTATGAAACTCAATCTAATCTAGTAAATGAATGCTTTCTGTTGGCACTTCAAGATCAATTTTCTTGTAGTCTACAATTGTCTTAGGAGTCTTAACTATTGGTTGTAGCACTGACATAATCAAATTTTTTTTTGAGTAATCAAAAGATGATAAAAGTCTGTTTTGAATACCTGGTGTTTGCTTCAAATATTGAGAATATATCTCATTCTTTATCTTGATCTATTTATACTTTTCATTGATATCAAGATCTTTTTCTTCTGCTGTCTGTGAGGAAGATGCCTCCAAATTATGTTGTTTCTCTATGACCTGAGTGTTTGAATTATCAGTATTTCCTTCATTTAAAATCTCTGTTACTGGCTCATTTGTATTGACTATAGTAATATCCTTATTTGTCACTAGAACCTCTGTGTCTTCTACTTCTATTGTCACTTTTCCTTTATCAACTGAATTTACTTTAGGCTTTTTATTGTATCTAATTTTAAACCTTGTCTCATTTGTTATCTCAACAGTGTATGTTCCTTCTTCTCTAACTCTCTTAGCAGCTTTTTCTCCTTGATTTGTAGTTTGCAAGGTGTGACTAGTATCACCCTATTTAACTGCATCTACTAAAGTGTTTTCTAGACATTGAGTTTGATTGACATATTTTTCAATCTCTGTTTTTTTCTCATTAATATAAGGTGTTAGTTTGCACTTAACCCTCATTTTGCTTAATATCCCTTTTGGATCATAGTTCCATGAGAAGCTTTCTTCAAATATGTACTCAAGTAATTGTTTTGTTGCTTCTTGTTCTTCATCTCTGTGGTTACAAATAAATGGTCCCACCTAATTCTTCAGCTTAAATTGGGTCTTCTTATTAGCTTCTAGGAAGTTGATAGAATCAAAATTTAATATTTGCCTTATATACTCCAAGGCAAAGACTCTCATTGGTACATATTTAGGTAGTTTGTAGGGTAACATATTGGACCCAAAAACTCTAATTTCTGTATGTTTCTCATATAAGTACCAATCACCAGTTCTAGTGTGTTCTGATAGCTATAGAATTTTCTTCATTTCATCACTGATTCTTGGTTGTTCTATATTATTCAACATATTTTTCAATGGGTGGAAAAATTTATCTGTAAACTCTACATAAGTGAACTCTGACGACTCTTTTCTGATCAAAGATGACTGAAAGTGGATTTTCTTCTATATCTAGCTTCTGGAGGGTTATAGGGAACTTGTCTGATTGAAAATACAAGAACATGTGGAAAAGGAAGGATGTACACCTAAATACTCCTTTAGTTGGAAATTTGACTAGCTGATCATGGATATTGTCAGCTATATACTCAGCATAATTGAAAATGACAGAAAGAGGCTGTCCTGGTGCAAAAGTAGATAGAAACTGTAGGATGGGATCATCATTATGCTCATCTGTAAAGTATCCTAGGATAAATGACAACATGGAGATGACATGCCTAGAACCTTCTATAAATTTTGAAGTGGAATATGGAGGGTTGATTTGTGGAATTTCAACATGTAAAGGCATGAACACTTGAAAAATATGAAACCTTTTGGGAAAATCAAGACCAATGTACAACTTTGTAAGTGCTTATATTGACAAAGGAACTACTTTAGGATCATGTTTGAGTTGTAACATCTAGTTTATGGACTCATCAATAATTGTAAACAATACCTCTTTGTTTGCATTCATCATTTCTCTATGTTCAGGTGAATAATAGCTCTCACACAACCTAATAACCTCTGGGCATTGATGAGTGACTGGAACAACATATTTGGGTAGGTTTGATTCCTAAATTTGGACTTATTCAACCTGATCTAAAGACTTTTCATAACTGCAACAGTGGAGGTCTAACAAATTAAATTCAACAACTGGATCTACTATTTTATAGTCCACATCTGCTAATGGTGTGTGTTCAATGTCTACAACAGGAGGTTTTAGAGGATTCACAACGATTGCAGTCTTGGATGACATAGCTGGATTGGATCTTGACATTTTTTAAGCTTACTGGATAATTGAAACTCTGTTTTTATTCTTTCTGGATTCTTCTGTAATATTAAATGGTTTACATAAGTGTTTCTTGACATTTACAGAGGTTTTTGGATGCAGAATAGGTACAATTTGGTTTTCTTTTGAATTAAACCTTTAATTTCAACTTCAAATTCATGTACTTCAGACTCTCACGGGTTTAGGAGATGATAAAACAAGGGTTTTATCTATTTTTTGGATAATTCTAGATTGAAAAATGACTAAAATTGAGCACAAAGGGTTGGGGTTACCTGCAGAGGATTTCTGGGCAATGTTGGAGTCTTTTTGTTAGATGAGCCAAATATCATAATGTAAAGTTAGGATAAAATATTTATTAAATTAGAATATTTAATAAATATTAGAGACACTTAGAAATAGAATATTGTTAGCAAAGATAGGACTCTATAATAGAGTCGTATATTAGGCTCTAAAATAGGAATAAAGTTAGTAGATTGGATAGAATATCATTTATTGTAAATCAAAACTTGTTGTTTTATCAAGTGGTCCATAACTAAACTAAGTTAGGACATATAGCTTATAAATAGGTTATTTTTATAATTGCAAATTATTGGAAGTTTATGTTTGTAAACTCTATCAATTTTTACGTAATTTCTTTTCCATTATCAATAAAATTACATGTCTAAGGACACTTCTGTATTAATGTGGTATCAGAGCTTCACTAATACAGCTGATGAGAGAAGGAGATTCCAGCTCTACAAGCCTATGGAAAACTCCAAGAAATTGTTCATCAATTGAATGGGTATGCAATTTTGTCAATGTTTTAAGGAAAAGAAATTTACTGATTATAATCTGAATATCAATTTTTTTTTAAGAGTTTTTTTTTTCCGTTGCTTCTATTAGCACTATTTTTTTTATTCTCTGAATTTTTAAATCGTTTGGTGCTACTACTGCCCCTACACGCTACAACCCCTTGTCCACGCTATGTAAATCCATCCTACATATAAATATTATAAAATAAAAAAATAAATAAAAATTGCAGAAGGATCAGTAAATTCAATCCTTTCGTAAATCCATCTTGTGTAAATCCATTTTGTTGTTTATATAATGATTGCAATCCACATTAAATAAATATGGAACATTTTTCAAAATTGCTGACACTTGCACCAAATAATTCATTGCACTGGCGTTCATGGAATCCGACATTGATATCCAGATCCATCTGAAATTTCCATAATCACTGGAATTTACAAGCTACAACAACTCAATTACTGCAAGCACATAATAGCAAATATCCTTCAATGCCATTTAAACACCACTTAGACATCCAAACAATTGCACCTCATTTAGGCTTCCCAGGTGTCCTATTCTGGACACCTTTCCTGCAACTTTATTAAGCCCCAATCCCAAACTCAAATTTTATCTCTTCCACCCTCTTTTCACAATATCTGCACTGTCAATATAAGGGGGGAAAATCATGGCTGTAACAGTGTCACTATACCATTCCTCCTTTTGAGTGTAGTTATTCAACCCCCATGCTTCCACTGTAAGCCTTGTTGTCGTTCCTAAGCGATTGTGCCTTGTAATGACGTTATCTAAGACTTCTGCAACTAATATAAGATCTAGAGCAACCCGCAATCCATATACAAGTTGAATTGATGATGTGTAGGGCAAATACATCCCCACCTTAACGCTTCATATCTTAACATTGCCAGTCCATCTTAACCCTGCCAACACTGCCAGGCCATCTTAACACTGCCAGGTCAGGCCATCTTAATGCTTCATATTTATGTGATAAAATATATTCAATTCAACGGGATTGACATATTCGAAGTCGCAAGGGAAAAACTGAAAGAAGTCTCAATTGCTCATTATTTTCGTATGTTACCATGGTTGAACAAATGGAGATATCTGATAGCGATCCACGTGTTATTTAATTCCATTAATGTGCTATGATCTTTTTCAGCCTAACTTCTCTATATTTTTTTTAATATAAATGAGATAAAGTTGTAATAACAATTTTTGAAATCAGGCTTATGAATATTTACATTTTTTGGCGAATGTCGCAACATATATTTTTGAGCTGCTAGAGGAGACTTTAATACATTCATTTTGACAACAATTTGAATCTTGCTTAATGGGGCCATATGATTGCTGTGGAGAAGCACACAAAACGAAAAGGCCGGAGCAGCAACAATGTGAGCCGGAGGTAGTGTTGTTAACACATTAAAAAAGGAGGAATGCAGAGTTGCGATGTGATGAAGGTAGCATTGAGATGTAGATAGAAGAACGCAAGTCAAAAGGAATCACGCAACAAGGATCATTGGATCATTTTTCATATGATTGAGACAACAACTTCAGCTTTTTAAAATATATATATATATATATATATATATATATATATATATATATATATATATATATATATATATATATATATATATATATATATATATATATATATATATATATTTGTAATGTAAGTGGGATCATTTTTTTTGTGGAGTGGTAATTGATTTTGTAATTGGAGTTATAAGTTTTGTAATTGGACTTATAAGGGAGACAATTGAAATATATTTATTTTTTATTTGGAGCAATAAGGTGAACTGAAAATGTTGTCATTGTTTTTAGAGGAATAAGTGTAATTTTTATTTTGCATTAATAATGGTTATTATTTGTAACTCAAAGTACCTTTTACTTTGGGGGGGGGGGGTAGATTTTTTTTAAGAAGTAATTTGTATGGGCATTGTCAAGTGGTCAATTTTTGCAAAGATTTCATTATAAACACTCAACGAGAAATTGAATAGAGCCAAGTGCAAAGCTCAATCATTTTTCTCCTTTGTCAACGACTATACGAGGGTCAAGACCAAGCCCCGATAGATCTATTTTTCTTTGTGTGGCGTGTGTCATTTTTTGTGTGGTGTGTTTCGTGTGACAAGTTTCTCATTCTTTCTTATGCTTGATTCCTTTGGTGTGCTGCTTCAACACCACAATGTCAAAGTTAATTAATCTGTTCTTTGATTCTGATAAGCTAGAAGGGGTGAAATACTCTAAGACATGGAAACATCTAATTGAAAGCACTCTCATATATAATGAATTGTGTCATGAAATCTGCAATGGAAACATTAAGCCTAATAAACCAACAGATGCAGCTTCACTTACAAAATGGGAAGTAAAAAATGGCAAGGCATTAGCTCTTATAAAGGCTTCAGTTAATAATGAAATGTACATACATATTGAAAATGCCTCATGTGCATGGATTGCTTTACGTACATTCAAAAATCTCTTTGATACAAAACCCGAATCAAAGAAGGTTGATCTTTAATTAAAATTGCTTCAACAGAAATTAACTGAAGGTGGTGATGTCCTTGAATATATTTCACGACTTAAAAACATCAAGCAAGAAATAATAAATGTTGGTTTTCAAGTTGTCGATGAAAGTTTCTTGAATACAGTTTTAATTGCTGGATTGCCATCATCTTACACACATTTTTTGGAAACTTAGCAAGTCACTGGAAAGTTTCATCCAAACTCTGCACAGTTTTCAAATGATGAAGATGATCCTGATGGTTCAGAATATGTCTTCACCAACACAAAATCAATAGCTTTACAGGTTTCAATCTTTCTTAGAAGTGATTATGAAGATGCATGGAGTATGGATATAGGCGCAACTCAACACATGAATTTTCAATGAGATTTCCTTTTGAGCTTCCAAAAATGCCATCTAAATTCAATCTATCTGCTTGATAAAACAAAAGATACTCCTTCTGGTAAAGGTGTAGTTAAAGTTTTTTTACCTGACATTGGAGAAAGAATTATTTCAAATGTATGGTATGTCCCAAAATTTAAGAAAATTTTGTTATCTTTAGTCATGATTCGACAAGCAGGACATATGGTGATTATGGAAGATGAATTAGTTAAAATTAACTCAGTCAAACAGAACATGAAAATAGTGATGACAGGTTATGAAGATGGAAAATTGTTAAGGATGAAAGGGACAATTATTCCAAGAAATTTTGACTTTGCAGGAGTAGCAAGTACAGCCATTTCACCGATCAAATTGTGGCATGTAAGATATGGCCATCTCAACTTTGACAGCCTCTCTCAGTTACAAAAACAAGGAATGGTTAAGGGAATTCCAACCTTCAAAAGGGAAAATGCAGAATGTGAAGCTTGCATTTATGGAAAACAACATCAGAGACTTTTCCCACAAGTTCATGGCGTGCAAATAGGCGTTTGCAATTGGTTCACAGTGATATTTGTGGACCCTTACCAACTTCGCTAGGAGGATGCAAATATTTCTTAATCTTTGTTGATGATTTTAGCAGGATGACTTGGGTATATTTTTTGAAGCAAAAGTCAGAAGCATTTGAAAAGTTCAAAACTTTTCGTCAGCTTATTAAAAATGAAGCAAAGGAGAATATTGGCACTCTTAGAACTGACAATGGCAGAGAATTCACTTCAAATGAATTCAAAATGTATTGCATGGACAATGGCATAAAATGACATCTTACCAATGTCTACACTCCACAGTAAAATGGAGTAGTAGAAAGAATGAACCGTACCTTGTTAGGAATGGCGAGATCTATGTTAACTTTCAAAAAGTTAAGTCCTATATATTGGGCCGAAGCAATTCATACCGCTGTCTACTTAAGGAACCGATCTCCCAATGCTTCTTTAGACAGAATCACACCTTATGAAGCATGGTTTGGCTTCAAACCTCCAGTTAAACATCTCAGTGTTTTTGGATCAGTATGTTATGCCTTAGTTTCGATGGAAAAATGAACTAAGCTTGACTCATGAAGCTTGAAGTGCAAAATGATTGGGTATTCTGATGAGAAGAAAGGGTACCAACTTATGTTGAATGGAAATTTTATTGTAAGTAGAGATGTGATTTTTGATGAAAAGAAGAGTAAGAGTGTTGAAGAAGTACAAAGTCTTCTTCAAAAGTTAGAAACAAAAGGTAAAAAACAAAATGAAATCTTCAAAGTCAACCAAATTCACAAAATTGGTATGAACTTGAGTTTCCTTCATCTGAAAATGATTCATCCAGTCCATATTCTTCACCAGTGTCGTCTGGGTCTTCTGGCAGTTCATCCAAATCTCCTAGCAGCAGCAGTTCTTCTGACAATGGCTCTCCGCCCCCAGAACTTGCAGTTGATCCTCTCCACCCCTAGAACCTGCGGTTGATCAACAAACATCAGTTTACATCAACCCTCTTTACAATGATGGTGATTTTTCACAATCTCAAACCAGTGAACATCAATTTCCAAATTGGGAAATTCAACTTTTGAAAGATGTAAGGCCTAATGAACAGAATAAAACAGGAACAAGGGGATCACAAAGAAATGAAGGAAATTTTTCCTTGATAGCAAATGATTTTAGTGAACCTTCTACTTATTGAGAGGAAGTTAAACATAAATAATGGCAACAGGCTATGGTTGATGAATATCAGGCAGTTCTCGACAACAATACTTGGACACTTGTTGATTGTCCTAAAAATGTTAAACCCATCTGATGCAAATGGTTTTATCGAATGAAGTACAACCCAAATGGAAATATCGACAAGTATAAAGCAATAATTGTTGCTAAGGGTTTTGCGCAGTAGGAAATTATTGATTATGAGGAAAAGTTTGCTCCTACAACTAAATGGAACACCATCTGACTCACACTTGCCTTAGCAGCGCAACAGGGATGGAAATTTCATCAGATGGATGTAAAAAGTTCTTTCCTCAACGGAGATTTACAGGAATAAGTGTACATGACACAACCACCGCGTTTTGAAATTGAAGGACAGGAACATAATGTCTGCAAATTGATAAATTTTTTATATGGATTAAAACAAGCTCCTCGAGCTTGGTATGCCAAAATGGATGAATACCTTCGGAAAGTTGGTTTTCAATGAAGTGAATCTGATGATACCTTGTACGTACGCCAACAAGGTAAAAATCTGGTGATTCTGGTTATGTATGTTGATGATTTGATTATCACTGGTAACAATGATGATCAAATTGCACAGGTGAAAAAGGAGTTACATGCAGGTTTTAAGGTGACAAATTTGGGAATACTTCACTACTATCTTGGAGTTGAAGTATTCCAACGTCCACATCATATCTTCATTTCTCAGAGTAAGTATGCAATATAAATTCTTCAACGATTTGGAATGTAGGATTGCAAGCCTGTTCTTACCCCCATGGAACAAAACTTGAAACTTTCAAAATTTGAAGGGGGGGAAATTTTGGATAGTAACTTATCAAGAGCTGACTGGCAGCTTGATTTATCTGACAACTACTCGACTAGATATTTATTATGCCATCATTATTCTTTCTCGCTTTATGCAGGAACCAAGAGACAACCACTGGAATGCAGCCAAAATAATTATTTGTTATATTCAAGGAACAAAATATTTTGGTCTTCTTTACAAAACGACTAAATTTTTTTTACTTGGTGGATTTTCAGATGCCGACTTTGTTGGCAGTATTGATGATAGGGCATCAACCTCAGGTTATTTAATGAACATGGGGTCAGCTACAATGTCCTGGAGTTGCAATAAGCAAGTTACAGTGGCCACTTCTTCAGCAAAATCAGAGTACATATCATCATGGGAAGTAGCATGTGAGATTGTTTGGTTGTGTAGAGTTTTACAGGACTTGGGAATTCCTCCAGTAGAAGCTACTTCGTTATTCATCGACAACCAGTCAGCAATAAAGCTTGCCAAGAATCCAGTTTTTCATTCAAATACAAAGCATGTGGACACCAAGTATCATCATATCAGATCACTCATTGCAAAGGATGTCATCAATCTGATTTATTTTCCTTCAGAAGATCAGACCTCCAATATCTTCACCAAACCTCTTGGCAGAATAAAATTTACTAAGTTCAGGGATGAACTTGGTATATGTTGTAATGTATCTTTGGATCATAGGGGGGAATGTTAGAAGATCCAAATATCATAATGTAAAGTTAGGATAAAATATTTATTAAATTATAATATTTAATAAATATTAGAGACACTTATAAATAGAATATTGTTAGCAAATATAGGACTCTATAATAGAGTCGTATCTTAGGCTCTAAAATAGGAATAAAGTTAGTAGATTGGATAGAAGATCATTTATTGTAAATCAACACATGTTTTTTTATCAAGTGGTCCATAACTAAATTAAGTTAGGACATATAGCTTTTAAATAGGTTATTTTTCTAATTGCAAATTAGTGGAAGTTTACGTTTGTAAACTCTATCAATTTTTATGTAATTTCTTTTCCATTATCAATAAAATTACGTTTCTGAGGACACTTTTGTATTAATTTTAAAGTATGCAAAGGCTAAATAAACTTGATTTTTCTTTTAAAACTGAATGCAGTATTTAAAACAGGGTTTAATCAAATTTTGATAGGGTTTTAGCTCTTTTTGGGCAATTAGTAGCTTTCTTTGGGCAAATAAGCTTTTACCGTACTCAATTCTTTCAGCAAATTCTTTTTAAAATGATAATAGGCTTGTTTTTCTTGGAATATGCCTATTTTTGCAGGTATTGGTCTTTGTAACAGTTTCTGAGGTGTCAGAATGAGTTTCTGGTTGCTTTTGAAGGCAATCTGGGACTTTTCAGGTCTTTCGCAGTAGTCTAGAATATTTCTGCAGTCTTGACATCAACTGCATGGATTTTTTGTTGGTTCTGGGCTTGAATCAGTGTACAATATTCGTTATTTTCATTCGGGAGGACGAATACAGTGAAATAGCGCATGAAAGGGCTTAATGGCACAGTATTGTAATATCCCTAAATGGGAACTGTCAGCAATACATGCATGAAAAACACATTTTTCATAAATATAAGCATTAAAAGAAAAATTCAGCCCATGGATCCTTTAGATCTGACATTATTACAACCATATTTGAAAGGAAATCAGAAAAAGAATGACTTTTTCCTAGTTAAATAGGCCTCCTATGCTCAAATCAGCTCAAATTCACTGAAAACCCAAGACTACTGCAACACAGAAATACTGCATAAAGAGACAGCGTATTTTATTGAGGGTTATATTCAAAAATATAGAGACAAAACAGATCTGCTCATGTATTAATCAAATAGGCCCAAAAACAGAGATCTAGTCTTTTTTACATAGATCCAAGATGACCCGGGAAGGGTTTCTTGACAGAAATGATATAAATGAAATTTTCTGTTGTAGATATATGGATGAAGCATTGCATAAATCTGGCTGATCATGCAAAGAAATGGCAATAGACTCTCCTACTAGCTTTCCGGGAAGTAGAATGAACCTCCTTCAGGGAAACTAGCTTAAAATACAAAGGGTTAAACCCCTCCACTGCAATAGCTTAAGAAATAACGCAGTTTCTAAAAGGGATTGCATTTTTTATGAAGTTGACTACTTGGCCTAACACAAGATAGTGAAAAATGTAGCACAAAATTCTCTCAAATTTCTTAAACAAGATCTCCAAGCAAGAGTGGGGGAATTCCCGCATGAGAAAACCCTTGCACTAAACAGTGCAACAAACTTAGCTAAACAACCAAAGAATGAAAAGAATTCTAAACAAATCACATAAAAAATATAATCTTCAATCATGTCCCATTTGGTTTCCATTCCCTTCATTATATAGTTGATGAGCTTCCTCACCAAGGGTCCCACCCAATTATGAGGTTGCTTCCATGCTAAGGCTCCTCCACCAAAATTACGTTGTTCCCATTAGTCTTGCTCATCTTTTTATAGCGCTATTTGATTTAGTCAATATTGACTGGATCAACCTTGATTGTATCTTCATGCATTTCCTCTTTTCACACTCAAGATGTCTTCATTTTGACTAGCTAGATTGATCTTCATTCACATTGAGTTGTCTTTATTTAGGATCCACTCTTCAAATATTAATGTTGTTGACTTGGTCAAACTTGACTTTGTCCACACATTTTAGACCTTGTTCATACATGTGGATTATTGATATAGTTATTAACATGATCCCTTTTCACATTATGAGGGATTTTATTCCTACTTAAGCAACTTATGAGCCTCCTTGCCCATTTATTCATCTAACTAGATATTACAAGCAAACTAAATATTCCTATTAGCTGCATGCTAATTTAGGAATATTACAATCTTCCCCTCCCAAATGTTTCTTGTCCTCAAGCAACTGCAAGGGTGCTACAAAATCTCCCCTCCTCCTCTTGTGGCCTCCTCATTCAACAGCCTCCACCATTGCTTTAGATTTTCTGCAATAATTCTGTCTCCCAATGGTTCCTCCCAAGTGTGCAAGTTGGCCTTTGGTGGATAAACCAAATGGCTTTCATCATGAAAGAAAGGAAGGTCTATATGGAAACCTTATTGCTAATCAATGGCCTCCTCAAGATAGAAGTGATGAAAATCATGCGGAATTTAATCATCAATGAAGGACTCCCACCTCCATGCTATCATCCAAATAAAATGAATCGCCTCCCAGTTGGGTAATTCATAGAAAATATCCTCCCAATTTCTCATGAGAGGCATGTCCCAAGTGCTCCAAACAACCATATGGCCTACCTCATAAAGAAACAAGAGATCTACTATGGTAGCCATATATTTTCCCATGCTCCCCTTGAAACATGTAGTGCAAAAAGTGTGGGAGATTTCTTCCCTCAAGGACACATCCAACCAATGTGTCTCTCCTCCATCCATGTCCTCAACAAAGATAAGAACATTTTCAGCATATGGAATCATAATTAGAGTCGTGCTAGCCGCCATATGAAGTAAAGGAGAAGGAAAACGATCCCTCAAGTGGAACCAACACAGTTTCACTCCTAACTGCCATAGGATATGATATCACAAGAGTTTTTCCCAACACTGGTTTGCTACCCCATCCTTCTTGCATGCTTGGAGAAGGTGTATGATGGTTGGTGTTAATGAATCACACCATGAAGAGTACATCTCTGTAATATCTTCCAAGGAATGACCAACATCACCATTTTTCATGGCCCAAAGTGGCTCATGAAGCCCATAAGGAAAGGTGCCCCCTCTTGGAATAAGGCCCTGCACATGAGTGTTAAGAGAATAAAATCATATAGAAGATACATTATGATGTTCAAAAATACAAGTTTCACCATACACTTTATTTAAATCAGTGAGGTAGCTCATGGATGAGCTCCTTCTTACACCCAATGAAAAAGGAGGTAGTGGTGATAACTCTTCCCAAGAGCTATGTTCCTCCTCAATCAGCAAATGATACATGCACTTCCTTATATGAGAGTGCATCTCCCTTTTGAAGTTTACCCACATGAATCCATCTAAGATAGTATGGTATGTTTTGATGAAGCTAGTGGGTTTAGAAATCAAGATCTCATAGGCTGCATTAAGTAGTTTATACTTAAGCTTGGAGTCTCTAGCCAAATATATCTGATCATGAAAATAAATGACTCCATCAACTAATTTATACCTCCCATCCATAACTTTCCCATCAATAACCTTACGTGTGAAGAGGTCCTTGGAGTATTCCATCAAGAGTTGGGACTCCCAATAAGGATCTAGGCTCCCCAACAATGACAGTGTTGTAGAAATATGAAATGCAGCCCCTATCATAACATGGCTCTCCTCTTTGACATGCGTGATTACAAAGTCACATGTTGGAGTACTATCAACTTTATTTTGTTGCCTCTCTTGCAGCTGATCTTGCTCAAGATATGATTGAAGTAGATGGAAGTAAACATCCCCTTAGAAAGTCCTTGTCTTCCAAAACTTCCTTAATTTGGCCCATGCATGCAAGAGTGTTGATATCCTCTTGTCATGTTCAGAAATCTTCTTTGTTTGTGAGAATATCATTAGCTGCCCCAAATATATGGAGTGTCCATGTGACATCATGTCCATGCCATCATAGATTTCCGAATCCTCCTTTTTCAGCGCAAATATCTGAGTGGGAGATCTCAATGTCCATTTCAGAAAATTGCTTATCTCTCCTTTGAATCCATGAAAAATTCTTTGCGTTGTGCTAGCTTCTCCCAAAGCCCCTTCCTTAGCCAAGTATGTAAATGATGCCCATAGTTGAGAGAACACTTTATTCTTCTCCCCATCAGGGGGTCTCCCTAGTGGAATGCCTCCATGCAAAGAGACATCAAGGTATAGAGCAAGATGTATATGTGTTTGGACTGATTTGTCCTTGCCTTCACTGCACAAATCCTCTTGCCTTATTTGTACAACAAACTTCTGAAATAGAGAGGGATGTATACTCCTCAGCACATGATGATTTCCATCCCTTTTATCCTCTTCTATCTTCAAGATCTCACCATTCGATAATGATGGCACATGTTGCACATAGATTGTGCCATGATCTCCATATGTGAGATTCTTTGGAACTCCTTGCAAGAGTGCAAGAGTTTCTCTCCTTGGAGTAAATATTCCATCTTCCTCTTCATGAGGTCCTAGATGTGCTCTTTTCATGACTGTGTTGTTATCTCCAGCCTTCTCTTCCTCCTCTTCAATAGTTTAAAATACCTCATCATCAATAAGAGACCTTAGATCTTGGTCTTCTTTTGAAGGAGGAATCTCCATGTCTTATTCTTGAGAAGAAAACTCTTCATGCAATGGGGACTTTTCCCTTGGCAAGATATCATACAATTTTTCATCCCCTTCAATGGTTTCTTGAAATGGAGCTGATTTTATGGACCCTTCCAATCCATGCAAAAGTTTTTTCTGATTTGGTTTGATAAACTCCATAGAAGGTGTTTCATAATATTTTTCATCAAACCTTTCCACTATTCTTCTAATGAACTTTGCATAAGTAGATGTATTTTCATTATTTAAGGAAAAATAATCAAACAACCACCAAGCATAATCCTTACCCTCAAGATGCAACGCTGCTACTTAGATGGCTTCCTTCTCTGAAACTTGATGTTGTTTCACATAGGTGTTTAGCTCCTTCACCTAAGCCCTAGCTAGACATTTAGGTGATCCATCAAAAGTAGATAGGAAGAATCTACCCACACCGTGCTGCTTGATCCTTGTGCTTCTTTCCTCCTTGATCTTGCAAAACCCTTGGAAGTTCAAGTGATATTTGAACCCCTTAGATTAAGCTTCATACTATTGCAAATAATCACGAAGATTCTCCTTCTTTGGCACATCTCCTTTCTTCTTCTTCTTTGTCATGAACAAGTTGCTGACAGAGCGTTGTAAATCTGATGATGTGGCTGAATTTTCACACCCATAAGATGAGGAATTAGAGCTTTCCTCATGTATAGATATTGTAGATATTTTTGAGGGACTTCCATGTCTTTCCCTCCTCATTTATTTGATGTCATTGCTTATACCCTGTAGAGTTTGAGAGAGAATTTTTGAGAACCTCTTTCCTCCAGACAATAAGGGTTTGCTTTGATCTCTCTTGCATATCTTCTCCTACCCATGAGAAGACTCCATAATGGTTGAAGAACATGAGCTGAGCCAAGATTAAGGCTTCGATACCACTGTAATATCCCAAAATGGGAACTGTCAACAATACATGCATGAAAAACACATTTTTTATAAATATAAGGATTAAAAAAAAAATTCAGCCCATGGATCCTTTAGATTTGACATTATTACAACCATATCTGAAAGGAAATCAGAAACAAATGACTTTTTCCTAGTTAAACAGGCCTCTTATGCTCAAATCAGCTCAAATTCACTGAAAACCCAAGACTACTGCAACAAAGAAATATTGCATAAAGAGACAACACATTTTACTGAGGGTTATATTCAAAAATATAGAGACAAAACATATCTGCTCATCTATTAATCAAATAGGCCCAAAAACTTAGATCTAGTCTCTTTTACATAGATCCAAGATGACCCGGGAAGGGTTTCTTGACAGAAATTATATACATGAAATTGTCTGCTGCAGATCTATGGTTGAATCACGCTATATGGCCGAAGCACTGCATAAATTTGGTTGATCATGCAAGGAAATGGCAGTAGACTCTCCTACTAGCTTTCCGGGAAGTAGAATGAACCTCCTTCAGGGAAAATAACTTAAAATACAAGGGGTTAAACCCCTCCACTGCAATACCTTAATAAATAACGTAGTTTCTAAAAGGGACTGTGATGTTGCTGAAGGTGACTGCTTGGCCTAACACCAGATAGTGGAAAATATAGCACAAAATTCTCTCCTTTTATTTCTTAAACAAGATCTCCAAGCAAGAGTGGGGGAATTCCCGCATGAGAAAACCCTTGCACTAAACAGTGCAACAAACTTAGCTAAACAGCCAAAGAATGCAAAGAAGTCTAAACAAACCACATACAAAATATAATCTTCAATCATGTCCCATATGGTTGCCATTCCTTTCATTATATAGTTTAGGAGCTTCCTCACCAAGGGTCCTACCCAATTATGAGGTTGCTTCCATGCTAAGGCTCCTCCACCAAAATTACGTTGTTCCCATTAGTCTTGCTCATATTTTTACAGCGTTGTTTGATTTAGTCAATCTTGACTAGGTCAATCTTGACCGGATCAACCTTGACTGGATCTTCATGCATTGTCTATTTTCACACTCAAGGTGTCTTCATTTTGACTAGCTAGATAGATCTTCATTCACATTGAGTCGTCTTTATTTAGCATCCACTCTTCAAATATTAATGTTGTTGACTTAGTCAAACTTGACTTTGTCCATACATTTTAGACCCTGTTCATACATGTGGATGCTTGATCTAGTTATTAACATGATCCCTTTTCACATTATGAGGGATTTTATTCCTACTTAAGCAACTTATGAGCCTCCTTGCCCATTTATTCATCTAACTAGATATTACAAGAAAAATTAATATTCCTATTATTTGCATGCTAATTTAGGAATATTAAGGGTATGGAGGTTTATTGAGCATTTTAGGTTTAGACTTACCTGCATTAAATGGCAGTCACATCGGAAAGATAGTGGTTTTGGGATTTCGAAGGTGAAAACCGTAGGCAGTTATCACACAGGAAATAAGTGGTAAATGGTGTTGGTTGGATCGGATGCGATCCAATAGGGCTCACCCGCATGGAGGAGGGAGAAAAAGGTAAAACCACCTATTTCACGCAATTTGAAATGTGTTGTTTTCACGCAATTTAATTTGTGATATGGCAAGGTGATCGTCGGATCTAGGGGCTTTGATGTAAACGGCTGCAATTGTATCTTGGAGTTGCTTGGTGGTGAGAGGTGGGGTACAGGGTTTGTTTGTGCAGCGGGGTTAAAAAATGTATTAATACATAGTTTAAAATGAATAAACTAATGTTTTACTTTATTGATATGGTGGGGTAATGTTATATTGTTTAAAATAAAACATTTAACGAATGTTAATAATCAATGCCGTGGGTATGGTATCTAACATTGAAAATGTATAATTATAACAAACAAACGTTGCTTTATTCAATTGGAAGTATATATATATATATATATATATATATATATATATATATGATAAATAAAACATTTATACGTGTTTTAAAGCCATAGGACGCGAGATTATAACATAATATATGTTTAAACCTATGGGGAAAAGAGCAGGGGTTTATTTAACATGTGGGATAAATAAACATAGGTTTAAACTTAAAATAAGTGGGTTTTTGGGGATATTTACATATAAAGAAATTAATAATATACGGAAGGGGTTTTATATAAGGGATTTAATAATATAGGTTAGAAATTTATATGAAATGGGAATTAATGAATGAAATGAATTAAAATACATAATATTTAAACCAAGTAAAGTGTAAAATAGGAAATCAAGCATAATTTTGTCCCATTTTTATTTTTTACACATTAACTTAGGTTAAAATGCATTTTATGGGTTTTTGAGTGTTTTTTTAATGAAAATGAAATTAATCAAGGGGGTTTTTACTTTTCTAAGCAAAAAAGGTGTTTTACTTAGAAAAATTGATCATAGTTTTGGAAAAGGGTGAATATGCTGATGACGTGGGTTTTATGTATGGAATCAACTATTTTTAACATATCATTCATTAAGCCTTGGGTCCGGTCCCAACAGAAGTCAGAGAAACGCTTTGAGCCTTTTTAACTAAAGTTTTAGTATACTGGATCATTATGGGGGTGGGGAAATTAGTAATTTTTTCCCGATGATGCTTTATTACATGTATTTCAAAACTGCTTTCTACCTACCCATCATTATTCTAACATTTTTTACTTCATTTTCATGAGTGCATTTAATCTTGCAACCCTAAATCCATTTTTTCTTTCAAAGCAATAAATATATCTAATTCTAACCTTGTTTCATCCGAGGGCTCATATTAAACTATTGAGCTCCTCATTTATTCTCTAACTACCTACTGATTTGTCAAGTTTAAATTGTTTGACATATCTTTATTCTCTATCTAAAACATGAAATTAAAAACATGAAAAGTTAAGATTAAGATTTTTAACTGATCTTGGATTATGGCATTTTGGACAATCTGCACATAATCATTATTCTTGCTACAAAAGTAAATAGTAGTGGCATTTTTCTTGCTTACTTTCAGGTCTTATTTTTATCTCTTTTTTCTTTTGGGGTCTATTTTTTCTAAGACCTTTGATATTTATTTTATGACTTTTACCTTATTTTCATTTTTTTATTATTATTTTCAAATATGGGAAAACAACTTGCAGAAAGCAAGGTATGTACATATTTACAATACTATCAAAGTTAATTCAAAAATTATGAACCCTATTATTATAGGACCCTAACAGTGGCTCCACATGGGGATGGCATTTCCTGGTGAAATGTCAATAACTTTTAAGACTAGTAGCCTTTGAATTTTGACTGTGATGACCCTGTAAGTGTCTTCTGATCTCTGCAATTATTCATACTTATGATTTTTTACCTCTCAAAGCTAAGGGCCTTCTCTCTGGGCTTCAAATTTGTTATGAAAACATCAAATCCAATCTAAAATATTCAATGTATATGTACAATGGTAAAAATAAAAGAAATTAACTATTTTTTATCTTTGAGGAGTAGTAGTGCTTCAGCATTCTGCCATTTACTGGTCCATCTAGCATATTTGATCCATCCATTTCTTTCATATAGAAATCATTGTTACCTCTGTAACCATAAATAATATAAGGTCATTTCCATTGAAAATCAAATTTTCCATGTTTTCCTTTGTCTTCTCTTCTTGAATCCCATTTTAACACTTTGTCTCCAATGTAGAAATCAACTTCTTTACTCTTTTTGTCAAAAAATTTCTTTATCTTATCTTGGATAACTTGAGACTTAATGTAAACCTATTCTCTTGTTTGCTACAAGTGAATGGTTTGATCTATCCTTCTTTGAATGTAATTTGGCTCAACTTGTAATTCTTGGATAATCTTCATTACTGGTACTCCTAAGGAAGATGGAAAAACAACATCCATTCCATAGACAAGCTAGTAAGGAGATGTACCAATATATTTTTTGGTTGTAAGTCTATCTACCCATAAGGCATTGACTAACTTCTTGTTCCAAGTCTTTTTGTTATCTTCAAGTAAATTTTTGATGATGTTTACAAGGCTCTTATTTGAAGATTCAGCTAGGCCATTACCTTGTGGGTAATATGTAGTAGAATGGCCTAGGGTAATATGATATTTATGGAAAAAGTCAATTATCTTTTTATATTTCAATGCAACTGCATTTTCAGTAATAATCTTTTGGGTACATCCAAATATTGAAAGTATGTTGCTTTCTAAAAAGGAGATAATGACATTGTATGTGGCTTTCCTAGAGGGTATGGCTTCAATCCACTTGGTAAAATAGTCAGTGGCTGTTAGAATCCACTTATGTTGGGCTGATGATGGGGGGTGAATTTCTCCAATGAAGTCAATACCCCATTGTTGAAATGGAATTTCAGTTGAAATAGGTTTTAAGGGCAGGGGTAACAACTTTTTCTTACCCTAAAATATTTGACACTTGTGACAGGAGGTCACATACCTTTTAACATCTGCAAACAAAGTAGGTCGGTAAAAACCTACTCTCAGGATTTTTTTTTGCAGTAGTCTTCCAGTAGAGATGTCCTCCACAGTCACCTGCATGAAATTCTTGTAATACTTTGTCAGCATCTTATTTTAACAAAAAATTTAACAAAATCCCACTATGATCTTTCCAAAAAAGTACATTGTCTAATATACAAAATCTTACTGCCTTAAGCTTTAAAAATCTAGCTTTTGTTCTTGATAATCCAAGAGGAGCTTGTAAGTTTAGTAATACAAATATGATATCTTCATACCATGGTGAATCTGAAAAGGCTTCACTGATCTCTGGAGTCACCATCTCTTCCTGATCATCTACTTGGGCAATAAAATTTATGTCTAGGGCATGACAATTTGATTCAACCATAAGTTTGGCTAAACCTTGACCTTTTATCAGTTTTGTGGGTTTTATCTCTATGTCATATTCTAAAATTTTGGCAATCCACTTACCTCTTCTACCATCAGGACTGTCCTGAATTAGAATGTCTTTTACTATTTCATTTGGGACATAGGCAATGATATGAGAATAGAGAATGTACACTCTGAAAGCTTTAATGGCCTTTACCAAAGTTAGGGCATGTTTCTCCATGATGTTGTATTTAAAAGTGGCACCTCTAAGTGTTCTACTAAAGAAAGCTATGGGCTACTCATAACCCTGGTCATTTTTCTGCAGTAAAACTGTAGCTATGGTGTGTTCTGAAGCAAATGAAAAAATGATGAAATCCTTTTTAAAGTCAGGACTTATAAGGACTGGAGTTTTGGTTAAGGCCTGTTTGATGGATTCAAATGATTGTTTGGCCTCAATATTCCATTTAAGAACTGAATATTTTTAAAGCATGTTGTTTAATTCTCTAATTATCTCAGCTATATTAGAAACAAATTCTTAAAAAATTAATTTTCCCTAGAAAAGCTTGTAACTCTTTTATGTTTCTTGGAGGACTAATGTTAAGAATTGCTTCTATTCTGATAGGGTCTATTCTAATTCCTTCCTTAGATATTATGTGTCCTAGTAACTTGCCTTCTTCTAGTCCAAATAATGTTTTCTTAGGGTTTAATGATATGCCAAACTTTCTGCATTTAATAAAGACTTGGCTAAGATGATCCAAGTGTTCATAATCAATTTTAGAAAATACAGTTATGTCATCTAAGTAAATCACTAAAAACTCATGAATTTCATTTGCAAAGGCTATATCCATAGCTCTTTTAAAGGTAGCCCCTGCATTCATTAAACTAAAAGGCATTTTTACATACATAAAAGCACCCCAAGGAGTAGGAAAAATTGTTTTGGCTTGATCCTCTGGTTGGACTAAAATTTGGTTGTATCCTGAAAAACCATCTAAAAGAGAAATCCTAGAAGAACCAACTACCCTTTGTAAAATGTGATCCTTCTTTGGTAAAGGATAATTATATTTTAGGGATACGTTATTTAGATTCCTAAAATCAACACATAATCTAATCTATCCTGTCTTTTTTTCTAGTTGGAACTAAATTAGAAACCCAATCAGAATATTTGATTGGTGCAATTATTTTTGCATCGTACATTCTTTTTACCTCTTTTTCAATCAAAGGCATCAACACAGGGTTGATCCTTCTTAAATTTTGTTTAAAAGGCTTTTGAACTTCTTTTATAGGGATTTTATGCTGAATTATGTTGGTGTCATAGGATTTTAGGTCCTCATAACTCTGAGCAAAAACATCTTGAAATTTCTTGAAAAGAGCAATATATTTTTCTTTTTCTTGTTGAGGTAAGGCTTTGGAAAGTTTGATCATCTTGGGTTTTAAATCTGTGCCTATGTTGCATTCCTCAATATCAGATCTAAGTGCCTCCATTTTGGGTTTTCTAGCAACATCATTTGAGTCAAATAAATCTTCTAAAGGAGTTAAACCTTTTGGTAAGAAATTATCTTTGAAATTTAATATATCAGATTCATCATCAATTATCTCATCAATTTATACTCTCTCTAAGTTATCTATATCTAATTGACTAAAATTAGTTGGTCTAGAAAAATTTACTTTATTTACATCTATATTATTCAAATCAATTTCACTATCTAAATCCCGATCTAATGTAAAAACCGTGTCTATTTTACAATTCTTAAATTCACCTTCATTATTCATAAAATGGTAAATTGTTGGTCTTGTGAGAAAATTTGCCAATATTTGAGGTTTTCTAGAATTATTGATTTTTGTTTTACTTCTACAGTATATTTATGATTGGGATGAAAAGGCAAATTATAAGTACTAGCAAAAATTGCTAAAGAAGGTGCTTGTAAATTTTGCTTTCTTGGTATTGCAGAGAAATTACATTCCAACAAATCATCAATCAAATCTAATACAATATCTCTATATCGGCCTAGTCTAGGATTGTAAACAGAATATTCACCATTAATTTGTTTTACAATCAACTTTGAGCCTCCCATTATTGCTATTCTTTTACCTCCAAAGTTTTTGGTAATCTAGAGTCCTAAAATGATGGCTGCATATTCAGCCATATTGTTGGTGCATTTAAAATTCAACCTAAAAGCATGGCCTTCTGCATGATTCTTTTCAATATTAGCTATCCAAACTCATGCTCCTGCTCCTAGTTTGTTTACTGGGCCATCAAAATCTAAATGCCATAAAGATTCATGAAAGATATTGTCATTGTTTTGTATTTTCTTTTTGTCCTTTAGTTTAGTTTTGATTTCATTATCAGGTTCAAAGTTACATAAGATGAAGGAATCTAGATTAGTAGGTGTAGCATAAATTGGGTACTTTATTGATCTTGCTGCACTACTTACCATATATTTCATCAATGTTTCTCTATAGAGTTTCTTTGGTTGACCAAAAACTGATATAGTAGCATATGACATGTCCAATTGTAGAGATCCCTGTAATTTTTCTCCCCATGAGTGAGGTAATAACATTCCATATTTGGGTGGGATATCAGCTAATACAATGTCCATGAGTATACTTTTACCTAGATATTGAACTAATTTAACACACAAATCTTTAATTAAACCTAGGCATTTAAATTTGCTTGAATGAAATGAAAATAAATCTTTGTAAGGCATTGTAATGTCTAAGTTCAGGGTTTCCATTATTTCTTTCGGCATTAGATTGTGTGAAGCTCTTGAATCTAACATTGCATTGTGTAAAATTTGGTCATGTACAGTTAAACTGATATAAAATGGAGGAACCGCTCCATCTTGATGATTTCCATTCACATCAGGGCCAAAAATCAACTGGTTGATCATCATTCAAGTTTACAGAGTCTTCTCCATCATTCATGTTTAATGTTTCTGTGATTGATGTTTTATACAAATCATGTTTTACCAATTTTGTCAAAGGAGTTAGTATTTTTAACTTTGCAATTTCAGTTTTTATATTGAATGAAGGTTGTGATTTACTTATTTGAATTAACTCTTCCTTAGTAACTGTAGTTTGAGTGGGTTTATCTTGTTTTTCTACAGTTATGTTTTCATTTTCTATTTGAGTTTCTTGTGTCTTACTGCTCCTAGTCTTCTTTTCAAGAATGGTTTTAGAAGCAACAGATATTTTTTCAGATTTTGAATTGTCAGAAGTTGTTTTTGCAATGGTAGCTTTTGGGTCTATTGATTTTGGATCAGCAGTGGATGTTTTAGACTCTAAGATTTTTATTTTAGCAAAATTTGTTGTTTATACAATGCATATTTTTGTGCATATTTTGTTGTTTGATCAACTTCATCTGTTATGTCAACAATCTTAGGACTTGGTGAAATTTTGGGATTGGAAACTTTGTGGGATGAATTAGAGTTTTTCTTATTTTCCCTAGGGAGAATTTGCAGAACTTTTGTTGTTGGGGCTTCTACTATTTTCTTATTTTTAGTTTGTGCAGATTTCTTAATAGAAGGTTCAATATTTTTCTTACTTCTAAGGTTATATTGCTTATGTACTTCATTTATGGAAAAATCATAACCTTGTTTGTAGTCAAATGATTCACCTGAATCTAATTGAAGTTGTCGCATTTCAAATAACTCTTGGTCTTCCTGAGTGAGAAAGATAGTGTTATCTTCATTTATACCCATTAGATTTATGGTATCTTCATCATCTACATTGGTTTGAGAACTTTCAGCATAGTTCTCCTGAAATGGGGGTCTTATTGTCTAATCTGGAGTTGATTCTTTCGATTTTCCTGAATTTGTATTTTTCCTAAAATTGGGATTTCTGATTTTTTGTTGATTATCCCATTGAGGTCTTATTTCTATGTTGTCTAATCTATCCATCATTCTCTCTAAATTTTTAGCTAACTGGTCTATTTTTCCATCTGAACTACATGTTTCTTCCTTAATGGTTACTCTCCTCTCATTCCTCAATCTAGCTTTTCTAGCTAAAATATTTACTTCTACACCAACAACATCTGTTTGCATTCTTTCTAATGTTTCAACATTTCTATCCCTCAACTGATAAACCATGTCCATGTTAAATTCATCAGGGAATTTGAGTAGGACAGAATCAAGGGTGGGTTTGAGATTAGCTGGAAGTGAGTTGTAAACATTGTTCTATCTAGTGTAGTAGTCTTGGACTAATTCATTAGAAGCTCTTTTCGTGGCATCAAATTCAGATAATATTTGGAGTGGATTTTTCTTCTTTTCCCATTTATTCAAAATACTCTATGAAAGACTGCTAAATTAGTTATACTACCAGGATTAAGACCTTTAAACCATTTCTTAACTTCCCATGTTAATGTTTGTGCAAGCAGTCTCATTTGTACATCAGAATCATCTATTTCATGAAGCTCAAAGTAATATGTCATTTTATTAATGTGTTGTTGGGTAGTGTACTGAGTAGTAGCATCAAATTGGGGTATCTTACTTTGGTAATACTGAGGCATGTCATGTAACTGTCCTAGAAGAACTAGGGGAGCATACCTAGAAGCCATAGCTTTAATTTTAGCTTGGCTAAGAGGTAGATTGGAAGTTCTTGGGGTTGTACTGGAAGTACTAGCTGATGCAGTTAATGAAGTAACAGATGAAAGTGGAATATATGATGGTGCAGTAGAAAAAGTGGTAGATGAACTAAATGATAAATTTTGGGTGCTAGAAAATGAAACTAGAATATATGAAGAACAACTTGGAAATGAGAATGATGAGTTTAAATTTGCAGAAGATAAACTAATGGATGAAGCTGATATGAGAGACTATGGAAATAGTATTCCAGGTTGTAAGGGTTGTCTAGGGATAAATGGATCTATAGGTTGGAATGTGGTGGAAATTATAGATGATGTGACAGTATCGAAATGATAAATATAAGTTTTAGATGTGTATGCTAATAATTCAGCTAGTTCAATAGCTTCATTTATTTCCTTAAGAATATTAGCATTTATCTCTTCAAGTTTATCATGAGCTTTAAATATCTTTGATTCAGAATCTGCTGAAATAATTTTCTGTTTTGTTTCAAGAAATGAAATAAAAACAGGGTCTAAAACAACACTTTTTAATTCAGTTTCTAATTTTCTTCTAAACAAAGAATGTTCAAACTTCAAGCCAAACTCTATGTCTTGTAAAATCCCTAACTCTTTCGGTAATGAATTGGCTTTGTCTAAGGAAACTTTTGCACCTAAATATTCTACTGGTTTATTCTTTTTTCCATTTCTGTTCAGATTGTCTACTACAACAGCAGGTTTAGGATCCGGGTTAGACCTGGTATAGTAAATTTTTCTAGAAGCCATAATTACAGTTTTTTATAAAATGATACTCACAACTTTTAAAACAATCTTAAAGACAAAAGATAATGAAAAAGATTTCCTTAAGACCTATTTTAAGACTGTGGATTGGTTGGTTCCCCAGTATGGTCGCCAGTATGTTATCACTCTAATAATTATAAAGTTGTGAGATTTTTTTTTCTAGTCTAAGAAAATTAGAGGTAACCACAAACCTACTTTTAAACTCTAGGATCTAGCCTTCCTAGGGTTTAGAGAGGGCTCTCTCTTTAAGATTTAACTTTGTTTTGATTATAATATATTAGGCTAGTTATGATTGTGAAATTTGGTTTTGATTTGGTTTGGTTTGGTGGGAAAAATCACTTAATGAGATGGATAGTGGGAGATATGTTTGTCCATTGGGCTAAGGAGTCAAAATTCAAGCAGACGGAACTAGGATCGAGCTCAAAAATTCAAATGTTTTCAGGGCAAGATAGATAAGTCTTTGAAGATATTGGAAGGCTATTTTGGTGAAGTGGTTTGATCGGGATAAAGAGCAATGAAGGATTATTTGATCCGAATAAGAAAGGAGTAGACAGAGGTCAATCGAAAGAGGGAGCAATTAAGGGTTCCCTACACTGGAAATCAGTATAAAACATAGAAATGATAAATAGTAAAAACAGGGTGATTTTAACAAATCCTGAAATAATACTCATGTTTTATCATTCAAATTTAGAATACATAATGGATGCATGAAAACATGAGAAGATAAACAATGACAAGTAGAAAGTACTTCACTTCAATGACTCATCACATGAATCCTGAAACATGATGGTAGTTGATTTGATCCAGTCTGCTACTCGAAATTTGCAACAAAAAGCTTCCAAGTCCAAAAAAAATGACTATATAAATCTTCAGCAATTTATTCCACAATAATACTTCAAAGAGTGAAGTATTTATACAAAATTGTTTACAAAATATCCTACAATTATTCTAGGAATTATCTAAGGAAAAATAAAATATACTTACAACAAAATAGTGACAGCTGCTTAACAAATCAACAAGTTGTCCTATTTATCCAAAATAAAATAGAAAATTGTTTGTGGATTAGGTGCAATTGGCTGCCTTGGTGTCTTTTTTGCTGGCAAAGATATTTCAAATCTGTTTTGAAATATTATCTCTTTATCTTATACTCTTTCACTCTAACTCTCTTTATCCTCTGTAAAAACTACCTTACTGCTGTAATTTTCTGTTTTGACTGTAAAAATCAGCAAACTATTTTTATCTTTCTCTTTGCACTTTGAATTTTATAGTAAGTCAGTGAGTGATTGCCAAACTTCATCACTAGGAATTTTTATCTTTTTCAACCTCCTGAAATTCTCATCTACCTCAGTATATCTAGCAAATGTTGGTTTTATGACAAATAAGTGTTTTATCTCATGATGAATATAAAACAAGTCTTCAAAACTTCTGAGTAAGACCTTCCCTGTAGGAATACCTTGACCATCTATCTTGTCCACCTGCTCTTTTGCATACTCTCTGATTTTCTTATTGTAGTCCTCCTGTGGCATGAGTTTATCATTAATGACCAAAATGTTAGGCAAACTTCTTTGCCTCAAATTTTCAAATTCAACCATAAACTTGGTTATGGCTATGTTCATTTTTTCACATTTCTCTTCAAGTTGTTTCATCAGATTCTTCTTTGAAATGACTTTCTTTATTTCAAGGATTGTCTCTGTCCTATCAGCGATTTGTATTTCTTCCAACTCCTGCTGTTTTTATTGTTGAGAAACTTTATCAATTCTATGGCTTGCTCAGGTTTGTCACCTAGCTCATCTTTTGTTTTCTGAATCTCTTCTTGTGCTGCCTTCAATAAATATCTCTGTTCATATATTACATGGATTGACGGCCAAACATCATTGATGGCTTCAATGATTTTACTCCATGACTAATTCTTTACATTAGAGATTGGCTCTTTCAAGGTCAAATATTTTTGTATATTTTACAACTCAGTATTTAATCTGTTAGCCCTTTTCTCATGAGTTTTAGCATTATTTTTAGCTAGCTTTTTAGCATCTTCAAGATTGTCAATCATTTTCTTCAATCTATTAATCTCATTTGTTTGAAGTGACATTTCTTCCATGGCATTCACTAGTTTACTAGCCTCATCTATTGGCTACACTGTTGATGTAGAAGACTCTGTGGCTGAAGTTGTGGATAATGTCACTAGCACTGTAGTAGCTAGTGGTTCTTTTGGTGCCAACTCTTCTGCCAAAATTGAAGGTACAACAATAGTAACCATGGGAATTATTGTAGGAGTTTCCTGTGTTTTTGTAGTTTCTCTTTCATAAACAAGCTTGTCCATTTGAATCTCCATCTCTTTTATCTATCCTGTTAATTGAAAAATCAAATTCATCATGACATCCTTCTGACTTTGATCTTGTACTATTTCTTTGACCTGTGGATGTTTAGTTGGTGGGAGTTTAAGATGTTTCCTCAATGCTGCAATGTTCTCATTCTTTTTCTTCACTAACTCTTCTGCTGCTTTAACATTTGCAGGATCATATCCTACTTGGATAACTAACTCTTCTAAAGACTTAATCCTAAGATCTTTAGCATATGATGAGGCCTTTTCAACCTTCATTTGATCTCTCATGTTTACGATTGTATTCTGAATTTTTTTGACACTCATAGCCTTAGTAGTTATGGTAGAATATAACATCTCAGAACTTTTCCTGTGAAACTCAATCTGATCTAGTGCATGAATGCTTTCTGTTGGCACTTCAAGATCAATTTTATTGTAGTCTACAACTGTATTAGGTGTCTTGACTATTGGTTGTAGCACTGGCATAATCAAATTTTTGTTTCAGTAATCAAAAGCTGATAAATGTTTGTTTTGAATGCTTGGTGTTTGCTTCAAATATTGAGAATATATCCCATTCTTTATCTTGATATGCTTATATGTTTCCCTAATATCAAGATCTTTTTCTTCTTTTGTCTCTGAGGAAGATGCCTCCAAATTCTGTTATTTCTCTATGACCTTAGTGTTTGAATTATTAGTATTTCCTTCATTTAAAATCTCTGTTGCTGTCCCGGATGCAGGTGGTCTTGGTGATTAATGGGGAGCAGGTGGTCAGGTGGGTTGGCGCGTGGCTCACCACCACTGCCACCCATCCTCGCATGCTCTGGAACTTAAATGACATAGTCCGGCTATTCAATGCAAATTTATGGGAGCTCTCTCCCCGAAACCAGCTCATTTCTACTTCAGCGATGGCGAGCTCTGGAAATTTCTTGTTTGTTCATCCCCTCCGCGTTTGTTGCACCCCTGCTGCGGCTGAGCGCAGCTCACGCACCAGCACTGGGTCTCGTTGCGTTTTGAACTGCTGTATGGAAATACTGCCCGGCCTTCATATCTCCAATTGCGCCTCTTGCAATCTTCCACGCACGTCTGTCTCTGATTCTGGTCGCCAGCAAGCTCATCCTGCTCTTACTGTACCCTCTGACCATCAAACCGTGCCCCGCTTATGCCCGAGAATGCGTTGCAGGCGTGGGGGTGCCATTGGGCGTGCTATCAACCGTTCCTCTCCCTCCAACTCCGATTCCTCGTCATATTCTTCTGAATTCGGACCTGTCCGTCTTACAGCTCCGCGAAGAGGTTGAGGAAGGGGTCGGAATCGTTTTAATCCCGCTGGGCATTTTCGCTTGTCATCCAGGGCGCATTCTCACCATGCCCGTTTTCATTTCCCCTGCAGTATTAACAACACCCCTCTCCTTGCAACGGTGACCATAGACCTTCGGGCTGCCCCCTCTGAACAGATTTCTTCGGACCAGGTTCGCGCCACCACGGAGGTTGCTCGGGAGACCTTAACGGAGGCATAGCACAACAATCCCCAGGCGGATATCTGGAAGAATGTTTCTTCTGGCAATGCGGCCAACTTGGGTGTTCAGGCGAATCCTTCAGCTCCAAATGATGGCAGTCCTGAGCGCCAGGATGATCCTCCTCCTGAAGATGAGGATCCTTACAAATTCGGCTGCCTCATTGTCGAGGAAGATCCTCCCTCTGCTCAGTAACGTGGTTCCAGGTTCGCGCGCCTATGTTTTGGTTTTCTTCGGCCTGAAGGTGTTCATCTACAGTTTTATGCATCTGCTTAATTCTGCTACTGTTCTTATGGTTTCTCTTTTGCTTTATGGTTGGTCTCCCCTGCGTGGGAGTTATATTCTGCATTATGTCCATGTTCTTGCTCTAGTCACAGGTTCTAGAACCGTCACTTTTGTTTTTGTTATGGCTCAAAATTGTAAAAATCTCACCACTCTGGCTCACTCCACAGGAGTCATATTGTCAAGGTCTGTTCAATTTCCAGTCACAGATGTCAGTCACTTGTTAGGAACAGATAATATCACTGCTCTTCAAAGCTCTCATGGTCTCTCTCCTAAATGTTTTGATGATCAATTACCAGTTGGTAAAGTAAGAATGCCTCAGCATTGGGCTGGAATTCTCGAGGCTTCGGCCTCCATGTAATACTATTTTTGTATCAATATAGAAGTAGCCATATTCAGAAAAAAAAAAAAAAAAAAAAAAAAAAAAAAAAAAAAAAATCTCTGTTGCTGGCTCATTTGTATTGACTGTAGTAGTATCCTTATTTGTCACTGGAACCTATGTGTCTTCTACTTCTATTGTCACTTTTCCTTTATCAACTGAATTTAATTCAGGCTTTTTATTGTATCTAATTTTAAACCTTGTCTCAGTTGTTGTCTCAGCAATGTATGTTCCTTCTTCTCTAACTCTCTTAGTAGATTTTTCTCCTTGATTTGTAGTTTGCAAGGTGTGACTAGTATCACCCTGTTTAACTGCATCTACTAACCATTGAGTTTGATTGACATATTTTTCAATCACTAGTTTCTTTTCTCATGAATATAAGGTGTTAGTTTTCACTTAACCCTCATTTTGCTTAATATCCCTTGTGGATCATAGTTCCATGAGAAGATTTCTTCAAAATTGTACTCAAGTAATTGTTTTTTTGCTTCTTGTTCTTCATCTCTGTGATTACAAATAAATGGTCCCACCTGATTCTTCAGCTGAAATTGGGTCCTCTTCTTGGCTGCTAGGAAGTTGATAGAATCAGAATTTAAGATTTGCCTGATATAATCCAAGACAAAGACTCTCATTGGTACATATTTAGGTAGTTTGTAGGGTAACATATTGGACCCAAAAACTCTAATTTTTGTATGTTTCTCATATAAGTACCAATCACCAGTTCCAGTGTGCTTTGATAGTTATAGAATTTTCTTAATTTCATCACTATTTCTTGGTTGTTCTGTATTGGTCAACATATTTATCAATGGGTGGAAAAAGTTATCCGTAAACTCTGCATAAGTGAACTCTGAGGACTCTTTTCTGATCAAAGAAGTCCAAAATATGACTGAAAGTGGATTTTCTTCTATATCAAGCTTCTGGAGGGTTATAGGGAACTTGTCTGCTTGAAAATACAAGAACATATGGAAAAGGAAGGATGTATACCTAAATACTCCTTCAGTTGGCAATTCAACTAGCTGATCATGGATATTGTCAGCTATATACTCAGCATAATTGAAAATTACAGAAGGAGGCTATCCTAGTGCAAAAGTAGACAGAAACCCTAGGATGGACTCATCAGTATTCTCATCTGTAAAGTATCCTAGGATAAATGACAACATGGAGATGACATGTCTAGACCCTTCTGGAAATTTTGAAGTGGAATATGGAGGTTCGATTTGTGGAATTTCAACATGTAAAGGCATGAACACTTGAAAAATCTGAAACCTTTTGGGAAAATCAAGACCAATGTACAACTTTGTAAGTGCTTCTATTGACAAAGGAACTTCTTTGGGATCATGTTTGAGTTGTAACATTTGGTTTATGGACTCAGCAGTAATTGTAAACAATACCTCTTTGTTTGCATTCATCATTGCTCTATGTTTAGGTGAATAATAGCTCTCACATAACCTAATAACCTCTAGGCATTGATGAGTGACTAGAACAACATATTTGGGTAGGTTTGACTCCCAAATTTGGAATTATTCAACGTGATCTAAATACTTTTCATAACTCCAGCAGTGGAGGTCTAACAAATTAAATTCAACAACTGGATCTCCTATTTTATAGTCCATATATGCTAATGGTGTGTGTTCAATGTCTACAACAGGAGGTTGTAGAGGATTCACAACAATTGCAGTCTTGGATGGCATAGTTGGATTGGATTTTGACATTTTTTAGTCTTACTGGATAACTTAAACTCTGTTTTTATGCTTTCTGGATTCTTCTGTAAGATTAAATGGTTTACAGAAGTGTTTCTTGACGTTTACAGAGGTTTTTGGATGCGGAATAGGTACAACTTGGTTTTATTTTGAATTAAACTTTTAATTTCAACTTCAAATTGTACTTCAGACTCTCACAGGTTTAAGAGATGATTAAACAAGGGTTTTATCTGTTTTTTGGTTAATTCTGGATTGAAAAATGATTAAAATTGAGCACAAAGGGTTGGGGTTACCTGTAGAGGATTTCTGGGTAATATTGGAATCTTTTAAAGTCTACAAAGGCTAAAATAAACTTGATTCTCCCTTTAAAACTAAGTGCACTATTTAAAACAGGGTTTAATCAAATTTTGACAGGGTTTTGGCTCTTTTCGGGCAGTTAGAAGCTTTCTTTGGGAAAATAAGCTTTTACTGTACTCAATTATTTCATAAAATTCTTTTTAGAATGATAATAGGCTTGTTTTTCTTGGAAAATACCTATTTATGCAGGTATTGGTCTTTGTAACAGTTTCTGAGGTGTCGAAATGAGTTTCTGGTTGCTTTTGAAGGCAATCTGGGAATTTTCAGGTCTTTAGCTGCAATCTGGAATCTTTCTACAGTATTGACATCAACTGTGTGGCTTTTTGGTTGGTTTTGGGCTTGAATCAGTGTACAAGCTTCGTTCTGTGAAATAGCGCAGGAAAGGGCTTGATGGCGTAGTATGGAGGTTTATTGAGCATTTTAGGTTGACTTACCTGCATTAAATGGCGGTCACATCGAACAGATAATGGTTTTGGGTTTTCGAAGGCCAAAACCATAGGCAGTTATCACGCATGAAATAAGTGGTAAATGTTTTGGTTGGATCGGATGCGATCCAATAGGGCTCGACCGCGTGGAGGAGGGAGAAAAAGGTAAAACCACCTATTTCACGCAGTTTGAAATGTGTTATTTTTGTGCAATTTAATTTGCGATATGGCCAGGTGATCGTCGGATCTAGGGGCTTTGATGCGAACGGCTACGATCGTATCTTGGAGTTGCTTGGCGGTAAGAGGTGGGGTGCGGGGTTTTTTTGTGCAGCGGGGTTAAAAAATGTATTAAAACATAGTTTAAAATGAATAAACTAATGTTGTACTTTATTGATATGGCAGGGTAATGTTATATTGTTTAAAATAAAACATTTAACAAATGTTAATAATCAATATTGCGGGTATGGTATTTAACATTGCAAATGTATATTTATAACAAACAAACATTGCTTTATTCGATTGGTAGTATATATATATATTATATGGTAAATAAAACGTTTATACGTGTTTTAAAACCATAGGACGCGGGATTAGAAAATAAGATATGTTTAAACCTATGGGGAAAAGAGCGGGGGTTTATTTAACATGTGGGATAAATAAACATAGGTTTAAACTTAAAATAAGTGGGTTTTGGGGGTTATTTACATATAAAGAAATTAATAATATACGGGAGAGGTTTTATATAAGGGATTTAATAATATAGGTTAGAAACTAATATGAAATGGGAATTCATGAATGAAATTAATTAAAATACATAGTATTTAAACCAAGTAAAGTGTAAAATGGGCAATTAAGCATAATTTTGTCCCATTTTGATTTTTTACACATTAACTTAGGATAAAATGCATTTTGTGGGTTTTTGACTGTTTTTTGAATGAAAATGAAATTAATCAAGGGGGTTTTTACTTTTCTAAGCAAAAAAGATGTTTTACTTAGGAAAAGGGTGAATATGTTGATGACATGGGTTTTATGAAGGGAATCCAATATTTTTAACCAATCAATCATTAAGCCTTGGGTCCAGTCCCAACAGAAGTCAGAGAAATGCTCTGAGCCTTTTTAACTGAAGATTTAGAATACTGGATCATTGTGGGGGAGGGGAAATTAGTAATTTTTGCCCGATGATGCTTTATTACATGCCTTGCACAACTACTTTCTACCTACCCATCATTATTCTAAATTTTTTTACTTCATTTGCATGGATGCATTTAAGATTGCAACCCTAAATCCATTTTTCTTTCAAAGCAATAAATCTATCTAATTCTAACCTTGTTTCATCCGAGGGCTCAGATTAAACTGTTGAGCTCCTCATTTATTCTCTAACTACCTACTGATTTGTCAAGTTTAAACTGTTTGAAATATCTTTATTCTCTATCTAAAACATGAAATTCAAAATATGAAAAGTTAATATTAAGCTTTTTAACTGATCTTGGATTATGGCATTTTGGGAAATCTGCACATAATCATTATTCTTGCAGTATGTTACCAACCTATAATATAGGGGTCATAATTTTGACTTGACTGTTGATAATCTTGTAAATATGTACATACTTTTCCTTTTGCAAGTTATATTCACATATTTTGTAAAAAATAAAAAATCAAAAAGAGGGTAAAAAGTCCTAAAAGAAAAATCAAAGGACTTAGAAAAAATAAAAGACCCCAAAAGAAAAATGAATAAAACATGAAATTGTGCAAGCATAAATGCCACTACTTTTTAATTTTTGACTATGGCGGAGTGTCAATAAATTCCATAGTCCATGATGGGTTAAACAGTTTAATCTTAACTTATCATTTTTCAATTTCACTTGTTGTAGATAGAGAATAATGAGTTGTCATACAGTTTAATCATGACAATTCAGTAGTTAGGTAGAAAAATAAAATGAATCCAACAGTTTAATCTGGATTGATGGATGAAATAAGTGTATAATTAGATATTTTTACTTGCTTTCAGAAAGAATAAAGGTTGTGAAGGTTGCTAGCTTAAATGCACCTTACTACAAAGGAAGAAAAAATGTTAGCATGGTAAGCTGGGTAGGTAGAAGAAGGTGAAAAGTATCAATGTAAATATCATTCATCATGGGCTGCAAAATAACTAACTTCCCCTTCCCATAGTCATGAAACATTCTAAACTATCAGTCAGAAAGGCTCAAGGCATTTCCTTGACTTTTGTTGGGACCGGACCCAAGGCTCTATGACTGATCAGTTGAAAGTGTAAAATGTCTATATTAATCCCTAAAATCACATCATTTACCATTCATGCATTAATGCCCCTAGATAATCCAAAGTAAAACTCCATTTTTACTTAAAGGCATTATAATTCCCATTTTATTAACTTCCTACATCATTTGAAAACATTAAGCCCTCAAAATAGCATTATATCATAAGTTGAATGATAAGATCAATGCAAATTATCTTTTAAACCTCACTTTACTTGTTATGTTTATGTGTTTTGAGTATACATTATCCCATTTTCATATTAACTTTAATTTATATATTAAATCCATATAGAAATGACCTTCTCCTATTATATATAACTCCTTTTTTATATAATAAACCCAAAAACCCATTTATTATAATTTTAGCCGAAGTTTATAATTCCCACATGTTTAATAAAAACCCACATTATAACCCCCTTTGGCTAAAATATATATTTATATAGTTCCCGCCTCCTATGGTAGTTAAATCACCTTGGTTTAATTAACCATATAATAAAAATATATGAAAAAACCTTGAAAACGTGTTTTAATGTGTTTTAAGAAAAAATTTCCCGAAGTTTCATTTAAACTAAACTTCAAAAAAGATAACCCTATCTCCTTGTATATTTTCCCTTGCCCGACTCCCTAACCTAAGGTTAAAACCCTAATCTGAGTTAAAATTCGCCATACATATCCCATATCCCCTCACTGCCAGTCTTAGCCTCGGTTAAATCCCAGTTTAAAACCCTTCCCGATCATTTTTTCATTGAAAAAGTCGATTTTCTATGTAAAACTTAACCAAATCCCTTTTGTTATCAGGATTGATGTCATCCCTCGATCCATTTAATCCAACGGTTAAAAATCAACGCGACAGTGTGTTACATTCCCATCCCTTCCCCTATCACGTAGCATAACAACTGTTGGATTTCCCATCAGGTCTATATCGAACGATCCATATGCAACTCGATGATGTCTTTTCCTCGCACCTTTCCAATTAATTTGGGCCCTTCTCTTTAAAAAACCAAATCTGACGGCGCCAGTTAATTTTCGCGCATTTAAAGTGCCCAACCGATGTTTTGGAAAGGTCGCACGATATGGGTGGTTTTCCCAAATCACCCTGTGTTGACATGTCACAAAACAATTGGATCACGTTCGAAAAGTGATTTATCACTTACCGCTCTGGAGCTGCGCGAATACCACCCAGTGGTATTCCGAAACCACTCTCGCCCAACCTATGATTAAATATGATTTAACTATGGTTTATTCATAAAACTTATGGTTTTTATCTAATTTTCACCTATTTCGTGCTTGTAAGCTTTGAAACCTCGCAGATTTTGATTTTCATTACTTTTCACCATTTAAAACCCTAAAAACCTCCGCGAGCCCGTTACCAAGCCTCCCAGCGCCATTTTCAAGCCTGCCAGTGAACCAGTGACCAGTTAATAAGTCATTTTCCCTGCAATTCAACCACAAAGAACCACAGTATCCTCTGGTAGACCAAATTTCCAGAAATTGAAGATTTTCAAAGCACCTGCAACTCAAAAGACCGCAATTATACATGTAAAGGTATTTTTTGCCAAACTTATCCATGAAAACTTCAATTTCAAAGGAAAAAGCACCAATTTTTCTGTTATTTCCTGAAATTATCCTAATTACCCATATAGAGCTTGCAAAAAACATTCAAAGTATAGGGGAAACTCTGTCAAATTTTCCCCAGAATCCCTCATTTCTATTTTTTCAAGTTTTATCCATTCCCTGGTCATTTTCACTGCTGGAATTGATCATAGCCTTTCTTTTGAGCATTAAAACCCTCTTTCCATTGAAAACTCTGCTCAAAACCCTATTTTACCAGATAAATTCTCTAAAATTCCCTTGTTTCCAATAGAAGAACTCAGCAAATAGTCTAAGATTGCTTTGTTCAGTTAAAAAATGACAAAGAAATAAGTAACCCCCAAATCAGGAGGCCCAAAACCTCAGAAGAAAGCCTCTGCTAAAATCCCTCAGCCTGAGTCCTCTAAACTTGATAAACCAAACCCTGCACTCACTTCTGATTCCTCGGAAGTTGTCAGGCCTATCCAACCTCCAGTTACTTCACAAGAAAACAGTCCTCTGGTTGACCTTGATTACAGAATATTAGACCCTTCAGTAGAGTTCAATTTTCTTGATGTCTATAACTGGTGTTTTGGAAAATCTGTAGAGAAAGGTGATAAAGATATACCAGTCTGGGATTCCAATCTTCTAAAGTACATTGTCCCTCTTACTCATTCATACCCTATTTTTTTCAGATTGTGTCAGTCCTATTATCTTCCAAACCAAAGGTGTATTGTTAATAAATATAGAGAGGTTATATTTTACATCAATGCACAATCCATAAACTCTATGCTGCAACTAAACCCTGACCCCAATGCTACTTCATTGTCAATAGAAGATTTAACTCAGCTTTACCTAGACCTGGATTTTGCTTCCAAGTTCAAAATATTCCAGACTTTTTGTCCCAAACTGGTTGATATCCCTAAGATATCCCTAAGCTCAATCCTCCATTTGATACATTTGATTTTCCAAATGAAACCAGACAGATTATCTCCATCCTATCATTCATACTGGGATATAACAGTGATGAATTCACTGATGTTGCTATCCTAGGTTTTCTGTCTACTTTGAGTCCTGGCCAGTCTCCATCCATTGTGTACAATTTTGCCAAGTTCATTGCAGAAAACATGCACTACCAATTGTCCAGATTTTCAGAAGAAGGAGTCTTTAGATATACCTCATATCTACTTCATCTCTTTTTGTATTATCAAGCAGACAATTTTCCTATTGAGTTTCAGAAGATAGATCCAGAAGGGAATGTACTTTCAGTTGTGTTTTGGTTATCAATTCTAAGAAAATGGAACAGGGAATACAACTATGCAGACTTTAATGACTTGTTTCTAGTACCTGCTATGAATTTACTGAATAAAGAGCAGACCCCTAGAATTAATGAAGAAACAAAGAGGATCTTACAGCTATCTGAGAGCTGTAAAACAGGGTATTGGTACTTATACAAGAATTACACAGAGATCAGAGTATATGGTGCACTCTTGGCCCCATATAAATTGCCTAGATTTGTGACAACAAGGATATTTTCTTTAGAGTATTTGAGGCAGCTGTTGAATGCAGATGAAGTTAATTTCATAGCCTCTAGAAAAAAGACTCAGTCCAAACTGAAAAATCAAGTTGGGCCATTTATTGTGAATAACAGAGAAACAAAAAATGAAATTAATGTCAAGTTGAAAGAATATAAATTACCATACAGCTTTATATGGAATTATGATCCTCAAGTTATTTTAAGTCAAATCAGATTAAAATGCAAGTTGTCTATTTTCTTACATGATCCCAAGCCGCAAATTGAAAAATATGCCAATAAACTTGAGTGGGAGCCAAATACTTTATTTGATGATGAATCATAGGGCATGTAGAGAGACAGTGGAAAGGATAAATAGGTGAATCAAACACAGGTTGTTACAGTGAACAAAGAAGCTGAAATTGTTCATAAAAGAAGCAGAAAGGAAGATAGTTTCACAGCTAAAACTATTCTAGATAAAAGATTCAGAATTCCCTACAGTAAGAAAAGTAAATCAGGGATAAAGCTGTTAATATTGAAGATAAAAATGGTCATGAAACTGATGATGAAGCAACAAGAATAGTAACTGAAACTCTCAAAGAGCTTCAAAATGTCAAACTTGGAGCACAGCAGAAAGACACAGTCATGGTGGATAAACAAACAAAAGGTGATACACCCTCTTCTTGCAAAGAACCTGACAACACAGAGCCAGATATTCAAATCAGGTTCATAAAAATCAAAGAAAAGAATGAAGAAATCAAAAGTGAAGCATATTCCAAGTTCCTTAAAGAAAATCCTGGGAATAAAGATAGACTCCTTTCAGCTTTTGATTATTCTTCAAACAAATTGGTGATGTCATTTCTCAAGCCCATAGTGGCTGATCCAAAAACAATTGCAGATTATTCAAAGACAGACCTGGAAGTTGATGCAGATGTTGTCCATGAATTGAACCAAATAGAATTCCATAGAAGCAATACAGAGATGCTATATTCTAAGATAGTCAACAAGACTATGAATTCTATCAAGCTTGAGAAAACACTGATAAACCTTCAAAATCAAATGAAATTGGATAAAGCCTCATTGTATGCCAATAGCTTAAGAATCAAAGCATTGGAAGATATAATAATTGAAGCAGGAGCTGACCCAGAAAACATTGAAGGAGAAAAAGCCATAATCAAGCAGAAAAATGAAGACATAGCAGCCCTCAGGAGACAACTAAAATTGCCTCAAAGTGAAAATCCCCAGGCAAAATAAATCCTTCAACAGAAGACAGAAAATGATGAACTAAAACAACTTGTTCTAAAAATGACAGCCCAGATAAAAGAAATGAAAAGCCAAATAGAAGTTTTCATGCAAGAAAATGAAAATCTGAAGAAAGCTCAACAGGTTTTCATTCCTATAGTGATCCCAACTGTAAGTATAGCTGTTCCATCTACATTGGCAGAACACTTGGCACTGCAAGGAGTATTGGCAACTGCAGTGCCAATCACTTCTCATGACATCTCTGCCTCTTCTTCATCAACCTCACAGATAAACACAGTAGAGGACAAAGCTGCAATAATCAAAGCCATGGAAGATATGTCTATAAAATATAAATACATACTCAGTTTGAAAGGCATCATTAAAAATCTAGAAACTTCTAAAAGAGATGCCTTAATTACCTCCAAAGGACATGAGCAGAGAGCTGACAGATTACAGGAACAAGTGAAAATTCTTCAACAATAGGTGAATCTTACTGAACAAGTTTCCTATATAAAGAATCATTTGTGGACCAAAATCACTAAAGACATTCATTCATAATGGTCTTCTATCCAAATTATATATGAGCAAAAAGATCTGCTACAAGCTGCTTTAGCAGAAATTGATAAAACAAAAAAGGAACTTGGCAACAAACCACCACAAGCAGTTCAGCTCATATCATTCTTGAATAGTAAAAACAGAGAATAACTAGCTGAATTAAAAATTAAAGACAGGATAGAGGTTATCCTGGAAATCAAAAAGGTCCTAACAAAAGGAAACATCATGAATAATCTGGAAGAGAAGTGTGACAATATGAACATATCAATTAGAAAATTCAGAACTAAGTATGACTTGCTACTTGAAACAGGACTTCCAGACATTCATGCACTGAATGAAAAATTAATGCCACAGAAGGACTATGACCAAAAAATCAGATCTCATGCTAAGGAGCAAGCTAAACAGCCTTTGCCACAAGGATCCCCAAGTGGCAAAGTACTACTTCAATATTTTGAAAATTTATTCTTTTTGGAGAACAAAATCAAGCATATGTTCATAGTAAAGCCAAATTTTTCTAAGTACACAGAAGCTGATGAAAGTTATAGAAAATTGAAGAATATGAAGATCCCCACTGATGAATAGTGGAAATAATTCACAGATCTGATATGAATTTGACAGGTAAAGGGCAAGAAAATCACATAAAAAAGTCATATTCTACTGTTACTTTATGGTGAAAAAATTAGTGTCAAAGTGTATCAGTAAAATCAAATTGTTACTGCTGGTTATTTTTCAATTACAGCAGTGAAACAGTGAAAATAAGAGATAAAGAGTATCATAACAGAAGGTAAAAAGGAGGAGTATTCAACAAGTCATCTTCCACGAGATAATGTCTCACTTGCCAGCAACGTTTCCAGCTAATCAAAAAATCAGTTTAAATAAGATAAAAAGTTCTATTTTTCCTTGTAAAAGAGGACAGCTTGCAAACTGTTTTGCTACTGTCCCTCTTCTTATGTTACATTTCCTATTTTTCCTTAAACATTATCTCAAACTTTGATATATTTTGTAAACAATTTATTTGTATAAATACTTCATCATTTGAAGTATTCAGTGTGGAATAAAATTTTCTCAAGACTACTATAGTTATTTTGCTGGACATATTGAAGTTGGTGTGAGTCAATTAGTGAAGCAGCAGACTGGAAGCGATATTAGAGACATCATAACTAAGGATTCTCGTGGTGACAAGATAAGTCTCGTCTTTTTCCTGTTTTTAGTGTTTTTCTTTAAAAGTTTACATACATTCATTTAATGTGTTTCTATTCTTTAATGATCAACTAAGGAGAATTTAAATAGGATTAGTGATAATAAGCTCCCTGTTTTAAACTTGTTGGCATTTTTGTGTTTTCTGCTTGATAACCGGACTATAGAATTCTTAATTGCTCTAGGTCCCAGTTTGACCCCCTCCTTCAATCCTCTTTTCTGTAACTTAAGGATTCTTACGTGCCCTTTTGTTCAGATTTCACCCAATCCATCAACAAAGCCTATTCAAAGCCCTAGAAGGTCATCTATCTTTCCCTTAGTACATTTTCATCTTTAAATCTTATTTCCTAGCTCTGCTTGCCTAGAGAGTTGACTCCATAGCCCAATGTTCTGGTAGATCCTTCTGGTTAACTTGAAACACTTTTTATTCCCACCACTCTTACAAAACAAGTCCCACTTCTCTTTAGGAGATATCCCTCTCCGGAGCTCAGGAAGGCTAGATCCTGAATTCCCAAAGTGGTTCTTGGTTACCCCTAGTTTTCTTAACTACAAAAATCCCCATCCCACAACTTGAGAATTACTAGGGTGATAACACAGTAAAAGTAAATCGTAGTCACATTTTGACTTGCTCACTTTCAGGTTTTATTTTTATCTCTTTTTTCTTTTGGGGTCTATTTTTTCTAAGTCCTTTGATCTTTCTTTTGGGACTTTTACCCTCTTTTCATTTTTTTTTTTTTTTTTTTTCAAATATGGGAAAACAACTTGCAGAAATCAAGGTATGTACATATTTACAAGACTATCAAAGTCAATTAAAAAATTATGAACCCTATTATTATAGGACCCTAACAGGATCTATTCTTACGGTGAAAGAATATGGCGAGCATTGGAAAGATAAAGATCGAGAAATTTAATGTTTATATTTTTTAGTTTTGGAATCTCAAGATGGACTAGGATCTGCTGGTAGATGAAGATCAATGGATCACGGTAGATCTAGGTACTAAACCAACGACAATGTTAGATGAATACTGGGCAAAGTTAGATAAAAAATCAAAGATAAAAATATGGTTATGTATCTCATATTTAGTATTTTTGAATGTATTAATGGAATATAAGATGAAGGCTTTGTGGGACAAGTTAGGGACTTTGTACCAATCTAAGTCTCTGGTGAACAAATTGTTCCTACGGAAAAAGTTTTATAACCTGAAGATGAAGGATGGGGACTTGGTGACAGAGAATATGAACACCTTTAATACTATGGTAAGCCAATTTTTATCTGTTAATATTAAAATTTTAGATGAATATAAGTGCATCAATTTTTTTTGTTCTCTACCAGATTCATGGGATAGTCTGGTTGTTGCAATAGGTAGCAATACAACTACCTTGAAGTTTGATGAAATAGTCTCATCCTTGTTGTGGGAGGAGACGAGACAGAAAATATCTAGGGCCATAATGGATATGTCTTTTCTATACAAGGATGATCCCAGAGCATAAAAAAAAATAAGTCCTCGAGTGGGAGATCTAATTCTATATGGATATCTAAATCTCCAGGAAAAACTATAAAGGTGTACTGGAAATGCGGAAAGGAATTGAACTTCAAAAATGAATTTATATAAAAATCTCCTAAGAAAGTAAAGGGATCTAATGATGCTCCTTCTATAGAGGCAAAAACCACCTCAGATGAAGGTGGGGATGTGTACTTGGATTCTTCTTCAAGTACACATGTAGATCATGAGGCATGGTTGATTGAATCAAGTGCATCCTTTCACTTCACTCCACATAGGAAGTGGTTCTTCAAGTATGATAAATATGATGACGGTGATGTCTTCTTAAGGGATGACTGGGAGGATAGAATCATTAGATAAGAAAAATTCAAGTTTAAGTTGCAAGGTGGAAGGATTAGAACACTTCCGAGTTTCCTTTATTCGCCAGAAATATGATTTTTGTAAGCAAGATAGATGATGTAGCTGTAAAAATAGTGTTTGAGAAATATACTTGCAAGATGGTTCAGGGAGCACTAGTATTGATGCGGGGATTTCGGATTGGAACTCTGTACAAGCTTCTAGGTAGCACTATTATTGATGGGTACAACATTTTTATGGTTCCTGAAAGTGGAGGAGAAAATCTAGTGGTCTCTAGAGAAAATACCATGTTATGGCATCAAAGGCTTGGACATATTGGAGAGAAGGGAATTCGAATATTGCATGGTAATGGTATGGTAGAAGGTATGTCTAATTTCTCTCTAGATTTTTATTTCTGTGAACATTGTGTATATGGGAAGCATAATCGGGTGAGTTTCCCCTCTAGTACTAAGAGGGTGAAAGGGATATTAGAGCTTGTGCACAATGATTTGTTTGGATCCGTGTTGGTTCCATCATTAGGTAAGTATGTGTACTATGTATCATTTATATATTACTTCTCAAGGAATTTATGGATATATTTCCTCAGGAAGAAATATGAACTCTTTGACATGTTTAAATAATTTAAGGCTCTAGTGGAAAACCGGACAAATAAGAAGATAAAGGTGTTGAGGACAAATAATGGTGGACATTTATACAAGAAGGAATTTGAAGAGTTTTGTAAGAAGTGGGGTATATCATGACAAAATACTACTCCATACACACCTCAACAAAATTTAGTTTTAGAAAGACTGAAAAATACGTTGATGGAAAATGCAAGAAGCATGATCAGTGGTCTTAGGTTAGGATATGAATTATGGCCAGAGGTGGCGGAGACTGCATGTTTCTCGGTTAATATATCACCTTCATCAACGTTGGAGGATAAGACTCCACATGAGGTATGGACTGGTAAGAAACCCTCTCTTTCACATCTGATTTTATTTGGTTGTGATGCATATGTACATGTTCCAAAGGAGAAAAGAACCAAGTTGGATAGTAAATATGAAAGATGCATCTTTATTGGGTATAAGAATGGTTTAAAAGGTTATAAGCTTTAGAACCCAAAAACAAGGAAGGTTGTGTAAGACCAAGATGTGGTGTTTAGAGAGGTGAAATATGGTATTAAACATGAATTCCTACCAAAGGACCTTGAGAAGATAAATTTTTAGCTAAAGGAGGAAGAATCAGAGTCTACACCAAAACAAGATTCAGAAGATGAAGAGCCACAAACTCCAACTGTGAGAATATCAGTTCCAGAAATAAGGCAGCTAGAAAGGTAGTCCATCTTATTTCTTTTCAAATTTTTCTTTATCTATTACTGTTGATGATCCCATAACTGTTAGGGAGGCAATAGATTCAGAGGATGGAAAACTCTAGAAAGAGGCCATGGTTGATGAAATGGAATCTTTGGACAAAAATGAGGCTTGGGATCTGGTGAAGTTGTGGGCTAGAAGGAAACCCATTGAAGAAAACGGGTGTTTAAGAAGACAATGAATGCAGAAGGAAAGGTGGAGAAATAAAAAGCTCGGTTGGTAGTAAAAGGTTATTCCCAGGTGCTGAGAATTGATTTTGGTTATATTTTTTCTCTTGTTGCCAAGGTAGCTTCTATTAGATTACTTTTATCTGTTATTGTTGATTTTTATTTTGAGGTAGAACTGATCAGGTGGATATTGGTGGCCACCTTATCTGAGTTTGAATGTTATTTTTTTTGTGCTAATTTGATCTTCAAATTTAAAATTAATTTTTTGATCTTATGCTTTATGTGCATATGTTTCCTTGGTGTTTATGAGTGTAAAACAAGTAAATGAACTGAGTTTTTAAGTTAAATTCAAGAACATAAAGCATGAAAAAAAAATGTTGAACAACAACAATAAGTACAACAAACCATCACAATTGATCCATTAACATAGTATTTTGATGAAGGAGTTCACCCCTCCTAGGCTACATATCCTTGGTCTAGCTTCCATGGCTTGGGCCTTTGTATTAGCTAAAATGTGCAAAAAATTTTGTTTACATTCACCTACAACTCCTGAAACATGCCTCAATGTGTCTAGAATGTCCAAATCATTCATAAATGACTCTTCTTGCTCTCAATTTGGTCGAATTTTTCCAAATATATGGCAAAACAATTTTTCCTAGTAAATTGCCTCCAAAACTGGAGAAGACTCCAGTTAGGGCTGCCAAATTTGCGGCAACTCCGAAATTGGCGAGTTCGCCGAAAATTCTACTAACTTAACTCAGAGTTTAATTAGAATTTAAGTATGAATTAAATGTGTATAAGCTATATTAAATTTTCATAAGCGCGTTTTAATTAAATCTGTGTTAGAGATAAGGATTAATGTTTAAGCACAGTGATTATGTTAATTAATACGGGCTTAAAACGTAAACCTACACTTTATGGTATTCCACTCTGTAGTGGTTATGAAGTATGGTCTTATGGGGAGGGGGTTGGCCCCCTCCATACCCCCACCGAACAAATCATTTGAAAACAAATATAAGTTGAACCCATTATATTGTACGAATCATATTAGCGGCTTGGTGGTAAGTTGGGTAGTTGGCATGGGGGAGGTCGCGGGGTCGATCCCAACCTCTGCCCATCCCTTGTAACATTTTGATCCAATGAAATGTGTGCTTTACCATAAGGTTTAAAAACCTTATATTATATTTCATATATGCGCCATATATATATAATTCAGATTTGACCATATGACACATTTTGACCATTAAAACATGAATTTGGCCTTGAACCTTGGTCCATTAGAGGGGGCATGTGGTGGCCCCTAGCTGCACCACTTGTCCGCCTCTCATTGGGCTGTCCCCAACCCTATAAAAAAAATCAACTTCAACATTAGGAGAACATTCATAAAAAAATTTCACCTCGAAACCAAACCGACAAATCTTATAGTGACACTTGTCACAGTGTCACTGGGTGAAACTAAAGAATATTCCCAGAATATTTTTAAATTTTCTGACTAGGTTGCCATGTCACCAACCTGTCACTTCTGAAAAATTTTTAGCTGTTTAGGAAAATGAACAACAAGCTCTATCTTCTACATCCGGATTCTATTTTCGATGAAACGAATTGCGTTAGATTCTTGGCGACAAACTGTTCTTTGTCTTTCAGTTTCCAATCAATTTTGAGAACTTTCATTTTTGAGATTTAACACTGAGCCCCTGATCACCACCCACCTATTCCACTTGGACCACCACCATTATTTCTATTATTTTTTCATTTTCCTTAATTGTAGCACAATTTACTATTTTTGCAGTTTTTTGGGTCCTAAACTTCCGGAGCCGTTTTGAGGCCCTGAACGACATTTTTTTGGAAAATGGGAAAAAAATTGTTTTAATATGTTTGTAATAAAAATTTGTATTCCTCAGATAGATATTTCTAACAAGGTATTGTGCACATCAAATGGAGATTGTATGCAAAAGTTACAACCCCGGGAAGTTGATGTACTAATCAACCCCAACGGGGCCGACAGTTTTGGTGATTCATCTCCTAGGGTTAAGTTTTTGGATGTTTAGGGTTTTCCATTGTTTCTCAATAATAAAAATGCCTTTGAGCCTCATTGTAACATATTTTATAGGCATCTAGCCACCACATATCTTCTCATAGATAAGCTAACATCGTTCGAGCTAGTTTATTTCCATTTTGTTTGTAAGCATATTTCAGTTCTTTGATATTAATTAAATGAAGTGTTATTTTTGTTGCATATTTGTATTTATGGTTATATTTTTATTCTGTTGAATTCTTATATAAGTTTGGATAAGTGGTATCAGAGCAGTCTGTTCTTTCTCTATTTTTCTATGCATGTCCCAAACGAGGTCATGGTATAAGGAATTAGGGATTGAACTGTTTGAACCTTTGCAAGACTAGACTAACAAATCTGATGACCTCCCATGGCGGAAGAAAAGAAATATGACGAAGTAGGAGATACTTTCAAAATATTTTTCAAAGAATCCCTCGAGTGACAAGGAATACGATTATGGACAAATTTACCCATATCCTTCATTGGATGCCCATAAGCGATGCATATTCATTTGAAAATCACTCTAAAGGCATCACTCCCTTCAAGGTACAAGTCAAATTTGGCATTCCCATATTTTAAGGCTAGATAGATGCAAACATTGTAGATATATGGTTAAATCTATTGGAAGGATATTTTTGAGTTCATGATATTTCCAATAGGGAAAAGATTAATTTTGTGCTCCTCAAAGCCACCCCCCATGTCAAGGACTGGTGGGAAACCTACTGCGAATAGAGGGACGCGAGAGAACCCTCACTCTTCTCATCCAAACCCCCTTGGAATTCTTTCGGAGATGCCATCAAGGAACAATATTACCCTATGGGGAGCTATGAGGACAATTAAATACAGTGGACTATGCTACGACAACAAAGGGATCAAGATGTGCATGAGCAGAAAAATCTATTCCATACCCTACACACAAAGTTGGGTGTCAAAGATTCAGAGAAACATATGGTGCTTAAGTACCCTAGTTTTTTACACAAATACATTTAGGAGGAAATTGATTTCCATGAAATCTCCTCACTTGGTGCAGCATACCAATATGCTGCCAAGATCGAGCATAAATTTACACAGAAGAAGCGAGACTTTGGATCTGTGAATCTAAAGCAATGGAAAGGCACCCCCAAACTACAGAACAAAGGAAAAATCCATGGCATGGTGACCTAGGGAAACCCATTAAAGCCTCAAGCAAATAACAACACCATGAAGACAAATAATGACATGGGAAAGTGGTGTGAATTCCATAAGAGCCCCACTCACACCACAAGTTAGTGTCGGTCCAAGCAATCACTGGAGGCTAAGTTAAAGGCTTCTGAATCATATGAATGCTCCGACTCAGAGTTAGAACCTGATAGGGGGAATGACAAACAGAATCATATTATTGATGCGGAGCCCACTGCCACCATTTACACCACCAAGATCCAAAATTATGAGCCTGAATATCCATAGTAGGGGGAGTGCCTCTTCCACTCCCATATGTGGGTGAAGGGTTCTCCCCTCTAGTTCATTGTCGATAGTGGAAGCCAAAAGAACCTAATTTTATAATAGGTCATGAAGTGGCTAGGCCTACTGACCACAACACACCCGCATATGTACACCATTAGGTGGCTTCACCAAGGACAACATCTCTGTGTTAGTGTCACCTTCCCTACAACATCAAGACCTTCACAGAATCATGAGGTATTGTGTGATGTTTCTTCTCTTGAAGTTTCTAATGTATTATTAGGCCAACCATACTTGTGGAAGCGACATGATGTGTACGAGTCCAGGCCTCACACTGTTATTATTACTTTGGGAAATAAGTTGTACATGATACCAGAAGTAGCACCACCTACCGCCATCTCTTTGATCACTACGAAGCAATGAAGTAAGCTCATTTTTCGAACTGGGAAATTTGTTTTCCTTATGATTCTCACTCAGGGAAACAATAATATTGTGGCCATGACCTCCAGACAGGGCTCCTCCACATGACACAACACATGGGCAAGGTCATGTAGGAATAGAGATACATCTTCACCTCACCCATAGGGGTACCTCCACACTGTCAGGTCAAACACTCCATTGATCTGACCCTAGGTGTGTCGCTGCCCAATGGATCGATCTATCGACGCTATGTTTTGGAGAATGATGAAATCAAGAGACAAATTTAGGATTTTTTGCATAAAGGGCACATCAAGCCAAGTTCATCACCCTGTCAGAGCCTGATCGTGTTGGTACAGAAGAAGGACGAGACTTGGAGACTCTATATTGACTATCAGGTGTTGAACAAGATCACTATTCAAAATAGGTATCCAATCCCATGGATTGATGAGCGTTTAGACTAGCTCAAGGGGGCCAAATATTTTAGCAAGATTGACTTTAAGTCTAGGTATCACCATGTACCAATCGAACCCTTTGATGTGTGGAAGACTGCCTTCAAATCCAAGTAGGGCCTTTTCAAATGTTTGGTCATGCATTTTAGGTTGACGAATTCCTCGGCAAACTTCATGAGGATGATGTACGACATATTGCGACCCTTCACCAACTCATTCGTGGTGGTTTATTTGGATGAAATCCTGATATTTATCCATATTTGGGAACCTAACCTCCTTCATATTCGACAATTCCTCCAAACTATGTGACAACACAAGTTGTGTGCCAATTTAAAGAAATTCACTTTTGGTATGACCAAGGTTCAATATATTGGGTACATCATTAATGAGTGTGGTGTGCATATGGACCCAACCAAGATACAAGTCACTCGATGTTGGCCAGTCTAAACCACTCTAAGAGAGCTTCGCAACTTTCTAGGTCTTGCCAATTTCTACCGCAAGTTCATGTTGGGGTTCTCTCATATCACTTGGCCTTTGAGTCAAGTCACCAAGGGCAGAGTGAAATAAAAATTATTTTGGCATGAATCCCAAGATAAGTTGTTTTCTGAGTTGAAGAATCATCTATTCTCTACAGTATTGCTCACATTACCAAATCTGCAACAACCATTTGAGATCGAGACAAATGCTTCTGATTATGTTATTGGTCTAGTTCTTACCCAACAGGAACATCCAGTGGCATATCACAGTGAGACACTTTCATACATTGTCTGAAAGTATCCCACCTATGAAATAGAGATGTATTCCATTGTGCAGGCCTGCGAGAAATGGAAGCATTGCATTATGGGGAAGGAAATGGTCATCCACATAGACCACCGACCCATGTAGTTCATACAGACATAAAGGAAGCTGCAGAACGATCACAATAAAAAATGGTCCACATACCTACAACAATTCCACTTGAACATTAAATACAATAAAGGAAACACCAATAATGTTGCAGACTGCCTCAACCGACTGCCAGTCATGGTGCTAACCACTGTGCTCGACTCTTCTGGGAATGAGACTTCATAGTGGCTGCATCTATACAAGAGCGATCCAGAATTCAGCAACACATACCAGACACTCCTGTAAGGGAAGCAAGTTCCAAATTTTCACCTCAAGGATACACTGTTATGTCACCTAGGACACCTTTTTGTTCCTTCAAGCGAGCATGCCAAGATGATTTTGGAGGCACACTACAGTCGGTCATTGGACATTTCAGAGTAGATAAAATAGTGCTAGTGCTACAAAAATATTTTTATTGGACGAACCTTCAACAAGATGTTGGGAAGTACATCATATCCTTCACTACTTGCACCATTTCCAAACTAACCATCAAGAAGAAAGGAGTATATACTCCTCTGGCTACTCCTAGTCTACCTTGGGAATCCATCTCCATGGATTACATGTCAGGCCTCCCTTCGAATAAGCATGGAAACGACTTTGTTTTTGTGGCCGTCGACAAATTTTCTAAGATGTCCATTCTGGTGGCTTGCAATAAGAGTATTACATCAGAATCCATGGTTAATATCTTCTTTAAATGAGTGTGGGTACACTATGGGATCCCACAGTCCATTATCTCAGATCGGGGCAACATGTTCCTAAGTAAATTTTGGTCAACTCTCTGGTCAATGCTGGATACCAAGGTCAATAAGTCCACGACTTTCCACCCCCAAACTGATGGCCAAACATAGGTCGTCAACAAGATGATCGTACACATTCTGCGCATGTACAACACAAAGCATCCTCACACATGAGATGAAAGCTTCCCCTATGTGCAGCACAACTACAACAAAGCTCTCCATAGCTCAACTGGCCACGACCCTTTTGAGGTGGGGTTGGAATTCCAACCATTATGTCCCATTGATGTGGTCATACCATTTGCAACTACTCAGGCAGCTTCGGCCCATGTCAAGTCTGAAACTAACAGGGCTAACAACTTCATTGAGTGAATCTAGCACATCCACCAGTAGGTTCATGACATATTGTACAAATCCAATGAAAGTAAAAGCAACAACATGATCAGCATTGGGTGCCACATAAGTTCCAGGTAGGCGACAAATTTTGGCTACATCTGCAAAAGGAGTGCCTTTTTGGGTCACACCACAAGCTTTTCCACTCTGATATGGGTTGTACACCATCACCAAGGTTGTAGGGGACAATGCCTTTGAGGCTAACATTCCACCATTGCTTGGCCAGCACCCAATTTTCAATGTTGGCCGCCTTCGATCATACTTTCCACCATTACTAGACACATCCGAAATTGAAAAACAACTTACACCAACAGAGTTAAACCCAAATTGAATGGAACATGCCACAATTGATCAGATCATGGAAAAAAATAGCAAGAACACTCACCAATAGAATATAAAACCGTATTGGGTTGTCAAAGTTGACCAACTCCTGCACCAAGGCATGTGGCTCACCAGGGACCAAGTTCAGCAGAAGTTTCCCCATCTCATGGAGGCACTCAACGCAATGGGAACCATTGCTTCCTAAGGAGGGAGGAATCATATAGGTGGATATTGGTGGCCATGTGCCTATTCCACTTGGACTCCCACCATTGTTTCTTTCAATTTTTCAGTTTCCTTAATTGTAGCACAGTTTACTATTTTTGGAAGTTTTTTGGGTCCTGAACTTCCAGAGTTGTTTTGAGGCCTTAAACGATGATTTTTTGGAAAACACGAAAACATGAGTCTTCAATTGATGTTTGTAGCTGAAATTTGTAGTCCTCAAATTGATATATATAAATAGGTATTTTTCACATTAAACAAAGATCGTATGCCAAAGTTACGACCTTAGGAAGTTGATGTACCAATTTACGCCAACAGAGCCTACAATTTTGGCGATTCATCTCCTAGGGTTATATTTTTGCAAACGTTTATGGTTTTCAATTATTTATCAATAATAAATATGCCTTTGAGACTCATTGTAACACATCTTAGAGGCATGTCATCGCCACATCTCTTCTCATAGATAAGCTACCATCACCTGAGCTAGTTTATTCCCATTATGTTTGTAAGCATATTTCAGTTCTTTGATATTAATGAAATAAAGTGTTGTTTATGTCGCATCTCTGTATTTATGGTTATATTTGTATTTTGTTGCATCCTTTTCTAATTTCAGATCAAGAACAGATGGATGTGAAGACAATATTTATTCACAAGGATCTGGAAGAAGAGATATACATGAAGCAACCTGAAGGCTTTGCGATGAAGGGTAAGAAAGAACTGGTATGTAGGTTAAAAAATTCTTTATATGGGTTAAAAAAGTGACCAAGGATATGGTATCAGAAATTTGATACATATATACGAGGACTTGGCTTCACTAGAGGCAAAGCATATCACTATTTGTATTTTAAATTAATTGGTGACCGTGTTATTTATTTGGTGTTGTATGTGGATAATATGTTGTTGATTGGAAATGACAAAGAAATTATCCAATATTTGAAGACCCGATTGTCCTCCAAATTAGACATGAAGGATATTGGTGCTGCAAACTATATTTTGGGCATGGAAATAAATGAGATCAGGAAAAGAGGAAGCTATGGTTAAACCAGAGGAAGTATGTCAAGATAATTTTGCAGAGGTTTACTATGCAGGATAGTAAACCAGTGAAGGTTGCTCTTCCTGTAGGTGTAAAATTATTTGTTGAATAGTGTCCCAAGACATAGGAAGAGGAAGAGAACATGTCCCGTGTTCCATATGCAAGTGCAGTCGATATCCTGATGTATGCAATGGTCTATGCTAGACCAAACATTTCACATGAAGTTTGTGTATTGCGTAAGTTTATGTCAAAACCAAGGAAGGAACAACCACTCATGCAAGCAAGGAAGTATTTTGGTTGCAAATATTGTGTTCAAGTATGGGGTTGATACAATGAGATATAAGGATAGACTGTGACATCCAAAGTGAAATTTTCTTTACAAAGAACCTTGCTTATCATTCAAAGACAAATTACATTGGTTTTCAGTATAAATTTTTGAGGGATATGATTGAGGAAAAAAAGGTGTTGTTAGTAAAGGTGGACACTTTGAAGAATGTTGCAGGTGCATTAACAAAGTCTATGAGCACTGAGAAGTTTTCTCGGTGTAGATAAAGAATGGGCATTGTAGGTTTGGACCAATGACTAAGCTCTCCTATGACTCCTTGTGTGGAAAAGAAAATGACAAGTGGGAGAATGTTGGGTGTGTGTTATAATCTTTCAATGACTAGTCGCAAGTGCGGGGGGAGTGGAAGCACACCTTGTTTGTTGCGCTAAGCACAACAGGGGGGGTGTATCCCCCTACAAGGGGTCTGGGGCAGCGCCCCGAGAAACGTTTTTTGGACCCTATATTTGGTGGGTAGACCTATTGATGGTTTTATGTATGGGTTTTGTACATGGTTTTGGGCATGATGGCTTTCTTCCCATGGTATTTTGTAGATCCGGTAAAGGGAACTACGATTATGTTCTAATCGAGGGTTAATGGATTGGGGTTTATGAATGCTTCCACATGTATATATATGCATTGTAACATTGAGAGGAATGTAATGAAAAATCAATCTCGTAGTCTCGATTTTGGGATCCAGGGAAAATTTATGTGTATATCTATTTTATGTTTTATGTTCTCACCATTGTTTATTTTTCTGTTTTAAGAATTCATATGTAGGTAATTTTTGTACATGGTTAAAAACTACATGTTCCCAATGAGGTCAGGGCATAAGGAGTTAGGGCTCGAACTGGTTGAACCTTTGCAAGACCAGCATCTCCGATCCCGGCGGCCTCCCATGGTGAAAGAAAAGAAAGACAAGAGAGAAGGGGATCCTTTGAAAGTATTGTTCAAAGAAGCCCTCGAGTGAAAAAGAAACATAATTATGGAAAATTTTTCCTAGATCCTTCAGCAGATGCCCACCGGAAACACATCTTCATGAAACAATATCTTCAGAGGCATCGACCCCTTCAAGATACAAGTAAACTTCAATATCCTTATATTTGAAGGTCAAATAGATGTAGATGTTGTAGATAGATGGTTGAATATTATGGAAGGTTACTTTTCAGTCCATATTTTCTCAGATAGGGAGAAGATTACTTTTTCATTGCTTAAAGTTGCTCCCCATGTTAAGGACTGGTGGGAAACTTACTGTGAGAAAAGGGTTGAGGAACCCTCTCTATTTATAGTCGCCCCCTCTTGGAACTCTTTCTGAGATGTTGTCAAGGAATATTATTACCCTGTGGGGAGATATGAGGACAAGCACATACAGTGTACCAAACTATGATAGCAAAGAGACCAAGATGTACATGAAATCATAAATATTTTTCATACTCCACGCACAAAGTTGGGTATCAAAGACTCTTAACGACATCTCGTGCTAAAGTGTCGCAAATGTCTGCATAAATAAATTAAGGAATAAATGGAGTTCCTGGATATCACCTTTCTTGGTGTAGCATACCAATATGATTCCAAGGTTGAACAAAAAAATAAACAAAAGAAGTGTGACTTTTGATCTACGAATCAAAAGCAAGGAAAGAGCACCCCCTAGGCGCAAAAAAATGGACAAAGCCAAGGCAGGATGACACAAGACAACCCACTGAAGCTGAAAGCAAATAAAAATACCACGAAGATAAGGAAGGACATAAGAAAGTGGTATGATTTCCATAAGAGCCCCACTCACAACACAAGTGAGGGTCGAGCCAAGCAGTCATTGGTGGTTCTGTTGAAGCCTTCAGAGTCGAATGCATGTTTCAGCTCAGAGTCAGAACCTAACAAGGGGAATGACAAAGGCAAGAAAATTATTGATGCTTATCCTAGTGCCATCGTTGCCACCAACAAGATCCAAAATATTAACCCCAAATATCCAGAGGAGGGGGAGCGTGTCTTCCACTCACATATGTTGGTGAAGTTCTATCTGCTACAATTCATTGTTGACCGCCGTAGCCAAAAGAACCTCATTTTAGTAGAGGTAATGAAGCAGTTGGACCTACCTACCACACCACACCCAAAATCATACATAATATAGGTGGATATTGGTGGCCACCCACCTATTCCATTTAGACTCGCACCATCAATTCTTGCAGCTTTTCACTTCCAACATCTTACTATTTTTAGCAGTTTTTCAGGTCCTACACGCACGAAGCCATTTTGGGGCATTAATGATCTAGGTGGATATAGGTGGCCACCAACCTATTCCATTTGAACCCCCACCATTAGTTCTTTCTGTTTTCAAATTGCAGTATAACTTACTATATCTAGCAGTTTTTTCGGGTCCCATACTTCCAGAGCCATTTTGAGGCCCTAAACGACTTTTCTTGGGAAAACTAGGAGCAACATGGGTCCATCGATTGATTTTTCTCACACCAAAATTTTTAGTCCTTGGACAGATCTTTCTAACGAGCTATTGAGCGCGTCAAACAGAGATCAAATTCCAAGGTTACGTCCCCGTGAAGTTGGAACACCAATTTACCCAAGCGGGGCCCACAATTTTGGCGCTTCATCTCCTAGGTTTAGGTTTTTGGATGTTTTGGGTTTTACATTGTTTCTAAATAGTAAATAGGCCTTCGAGCCTCATTTGAACATAGTTCAGGGGTTGGTAGTCATCACATCTCTTCTCAAGGATACACTGCTAGTACCCTTGCTCATTTATTTCCATTATGTCTGTAATAAGCCTTCGAGCCTCAAGGTAACATAGTTTAGAGGCCTGCGTATGCCACATCTCTTCTCAGAGATATGCTACCAGCGCCCTAGCTTATTTCCATTATGTTTGTAATCTTATTTCAGTCATTCTTTTATTAATAACATCAAGCATTATTTCTGCTGCATCTTTGTGCTTATGGTTATATGTGTATTCTGTTGCGTTCCTGAAAAAATCTAGATCAGTGGTATCAGAGCGAGTCTTCTCTTTCTCTGTTTTTCTTTGCATGTCCCTAATGTGGTCAGGGTATAAGGAGTTCGGGCTTGATCCATTTTCACCCTTCCAAGATCAGCCTCACAAACCCCAACAACCCCCCATCGCGGAAGGAAAGAAACACGACGGTGCAGAATATCCTATCAAAATATTGTTCGAGGAGGCCCTTGAGAAACAGATGAATGCTATGATGGTTAAATTTTCCCAGATCCTTCAACGGCTACCCACCGGTGGCACACCTACATCCAGCACGTTCACCAAAAGGTCTATGACATCTTGGAAAAATCCAATACCAATCTCAGTAGAATTTTCTCCCCCATGGAGGAACTTAACGCAATGCGGATCATTGCTTCCTAAGGAGGGAGGAATAATATAGGTGGATATTGGTGGCCACCCACCTATTCCATTTGGACCCGCACCATCAATTCTTGCAGCTTTTCACTTCCAACAGCTTACTATTTTTAGCAGTTTTTTGGGTCCTGTACGCACAAAGCCGTTTTGGGGAATTAATGATCTAGGTGGATATCGGTGGCCACCCACCTATTCCATTTGAACCCCCACCATCAGTTCTTTCTATTTTCAAGTTGCAGCACAACTTACTATATTTAGCAGTTTTTTCGGGTCCTAAACTTCCAGAGTCATTTTGAGGCCCTAAACGACGTTTTTTGCGAAAATAGGGAGCAACATGGGCCCATGGATTAATGTTTCTCACACCAAAAGTTGTAGTCCTCAGACAAATCTTTCTAACAAGCTATTGAGCACGTCAAACAGAGATCAGATGCCAAAGTTACGTCCCCGGGAAGTTGAAACACCAATTTACCCAAACAGGGCCCACAATTTTGGTGCTTCATCTCCTAGGGTTAGGTTTTTGGAATTTTTTGGTTTTAAATTGTTTCTCAACAGTAAATAGGCCTTCGAGCCTCATTGTAACATAGTTCAGGGGATGGTGTTCGTCACATCTCTTCTCACAGATACGTTGTGAGTACCCTAGCTCATCTATTTCCATTATGTCTGTAATAGGCCTTCGAGCGTCAATGTAACACAGTTTAGAGGCCTGCGTACGCCACATCTCTTCTTTGATACGCTACCAGTGCTGATCAGGAGCTCAAATCTGAGCTTGGGAAAAAGCTCAAAAATGAAAGTGCTCAAATTGATTTGGAACCTGAGGAACTGGATAGGCCTCAGCAATATGATCCCAATGCCGCAAATGGTTCGAAAAACGGACACCGTATGAAAAATTTATTGCATTTTTAGTGGAGTGGGTCCGGCAGAGCACAGAGGGGAGCCCTCCTCCCATGGAACCTCATCATATGACCAGTGTGGGAGCTTAATGTTAAGAGCGCTTAAGGAGCCTAATATCAAGTTTAATATTTAATTAAACTTCAGTTAAGTGGAGTTTAATATGGCGGAGATTCTAGAGGCGCTCCCAAATTTAGGTGGACTTCCACTTTTAGTGGAGTTAACTGGCAGTTGCCCCACATTTACTGGAGGAAATTGGGGCAAAGTTGTTTTGGTCATAACATTCTCATTACTCAACCTTTTGGAACGAAATTTTTTTTTTTTTTTGTATTTTCTCAACCTTTTGGACTCAATGGCGCAGGTTTCAGAGCCATTGGAGCTCATTTTTTACCTGTTTAGCTTTGGAGAAGCTTTTTGAGCCACTAGGGCCATTTTTGGTTTTGAGTTTGGTTGAGCTGTGGGTAACATTTTTTGGTGAACCAAAAGTCATTTTTGACTATTTCCTACATTCCAGAGCCATTGGAATAGGTCTTAGCTCTGTTTGAAGATTTTCATAGGCCGAAAACCTTTAGGAGAGTTTTCAGGGCCACTAGGGCCATTTTGGGTTTGGAGCTATTTGGAGTTGTGGTTATCAGTTGGAGGTGAACCAAAGCTCTATTTCAGATAATTTCGACCTTTTGAAGCCATTGGAAGAGGTTTTAGAGGCATTTGAGGACTTCTACAGCCTGAAAAGTTGCAGAGAAGTTCAAAGCACCAGCAGGACATTGATGAAGAAATCACTGTTTATGGTAATATTTCACTGTTTAGTGAATTTGAAAAGGCATTCTTAGCTTTTTCCTGCCTTTCGAATCAGTTTATATATTCAGATTTTTCTATTGAGACACTTATAATCTTGTATTGCAATTGAGAGCTTTTAATACAAGAGGACAAGCCCATTTTGGGAGGCTTGATCCAGGAGATGTAGCCCAAGAGTTGGGGTGAACTCCTATATCAAATTGTTGTTGTGTTTTGACATTATATTGCTGAATATTGTTGCTGATTCCCATGTTAAGTTTCAGAAAAAACAATTACACTTAAGATACATAAACAGTGAAAAGACATACACCATTTTCAAGCTAAATTTCCGCATAACATCAAGTTTAAAGCAAGATTATTTTAATTAAATCTAAGTGATTACTTCTATATTTTCTTTAGACAGAGTCTGTAAGAGGGCCAGGTAGCCTCTGGATTCATCCTTTCTTTGAAAGGTGAAATATCCGGTAAATGCCCCTACAGTCAATCTCTGTATTAGAAATATGAAGTTCTCACATTTTCAGATTTAAACTTAGAATATGTTTGCACTCATTCACATAAGTGAAAATGGATACCTTGCACCCTTTTCAAGTACCTTCCATTTTCAGATCAGATGGTATCAGAGCTCGGGTTGAGAATTCCTTATGGTGCAAAAGTTTTTAAAACAGTGTATTTACTATTTTATTGGTTGCAAAATGGTTGCATGTATGAGTTTTCTTGTCTTGGAAAGGATTGAAGACTATTTTCCTTACCCAATTTACCTCAAGATTATCTTTGGAAAAAAAAACTCCAAAAGTTTGTGTTTTATGGCTTCTTGAATGAGAAAGGGTCTTTACTGACATTTGGCTAAAATCTTGTCGTTTGATTGAAAGCTTTGAGGAATTTTCTTTGGAAGTTCTTTTTGGTTGTTTGAACATTTACATAATGTCATCTTCTTCTACAAGTGAAGTTTCCTCCTTCACGAGATTCTTCAATGATGACATGAAGAATGAGTTTTTTAAGGTGAAGGACATGGCGCAGATTCTCCTTGAGGATCAAAGGGAAAGTTTTCAACTTCGTGCACAATTGCTAGCTATGAAGGAAGAGAAAGAAGCCATTCTTCAAAGACTGCATGATATGGAGTTGTAGCTTCTTCAAGCTCAAGAAGCTTTGTCCAAGAAAATACCTCATCTTCAAGATGTAAATCATGAGGTAAATCAGTCTGATTTGTCTTCAGTTTCCTCTATTGAAAAGTGTGTTGGTTCTTTTGAACGGCATACAAGAGGTATTGGGTCCAAATTGATGTTGAAGATGGGCTATCAAGAAGGCAAAGGTTTGGGCAAGCATGCACAAGGCATTGTTGAGCCTATTTGTGTTGTGGAGCGTCCCAAAAATATTGGTCTTGGCTATGAGCAGCTTAATGGTGAAGCTTTGAGCACATGCATTCAAGAATGTGATGCAAATTTGAAGAGAACATTTCTGCCAAGTTCTCAATTACATCAATGTCATGATGGCAATCTTCCTCACCATTGTTTTAAGCCATCATTGCAGCAAGAAGATGGTAGACATGCAGCTTAAAGCAGCATAAGAGGATTTCTTGTACATTTTGTGGTCGATTTAACCATCATGTTTCGAGATGCTGGATGAGGAAGAAGGCACACAAGAAGCAGATGAAGCAAAGACTACCTTCAAATAATGTGCATATGATTTGCACTTTTTTCCAAAAGAAGGGACATGTTGTCTCTCATTGTTGGACTTTGCATCCAACTCGTCGTCCCACGCACATGCAGCAAGAGGACAAAAATATTGACGAAGGTGGAACCTCAGATTCCATTATTGATGTGGAAAGGGAAGTTTCACATGAGGAAAAGTTGCAGCAGTAAAAGTCGCCATGCAAGTGGCTTGGTGAGAAGTGGATGGACTTCTTGACACAGTAAGACGTACTCCTTTTGTACATATGCAAATTTCGGATGTATGCATGTATTTTGTTGTAATATATTTTTTTTTTGAGCCACCTTAGATCATTGATCAAGGCTGCATTGTATAGTTTCACTCTGTAAATTTCTCGCCGGAAATTTCTGTGTGGGTTCAAGAAGGTCAGTTGTGGACAGTTGTGGACAAGCGCATTCAGAAAGGGAAATGTCAATTTCTTTTCATTTGTGGTTCAAATTCACTTGCTTTGTAAGGAAAAAGTGTTTGAAGGGCTGAAGAGAAGAGGATTTTTATTCTCTTATTTGCTTTACTATAGTTCAGTTCTTCATTTCAGTAAGCTTTTGGGGACCAAAAGCCTCTCATTTGGGAGGTGTGATCAGAAGCTCAAATCTGAGCTTGGGAAAAAGCTCAAAAATGAAAGTGCTCAAATTGATTTGGAACCTAAGAAATGGGATAGGCCTCGGAAATATGATCCCAATGCCACAAACGGTTTGAAAAACGGACACCGTATGAAAAAGTTATTGCACTTTTAGTGGAGTGGGTCCGGCGGAGCACGGAGGGGCCAGCCCTCCTCCCATGGAACCTCATCATATGACCAGTGTGGGAGCTTAATGTTAAAATCGCTTAAGGAGCCTAATCTCAAGTTTAATATTTAATTAAACTTCAGTTAAGTGGAGTTTAATATGGCAGAGATTCTGGAGGCGCTCCCAAATTTAGGTGGACTTCCACTTTTAGTGGAGTTAACTGGCAGTTGCCCCACATTTAGTGGAGGAAATTGGGGCAAAGTTGTTTTGGTCATAAATTTCTCATTAATCAACCTTTTGGAACGAATTTATTTTTTATTTCATATTTTCTCAGCCTTTTGGACTCAATGGCGTATGTTTCAGAGCCATTGGAGCTCATTTTCGACCTGTTTAGCTTCGGAGAAGCTTTTTGAGCCACTAGGGCCATTTTGGGTTTTGAGTTTGGTTGAGCTGTGGGTAACCTTTTTTGGTGAACCAAAAGTCATTTTTGACTATTTCCTGAATTCCAGAGCCATTGGAATATGTCTTAGCTCTTTTTGAATATTTTCAGAGGCCTAAAACCTTTAGGTGAGTTTTCAGGGCCACTAGGGCCATTTTGGGTTCAGAGCTATTTGGAGTTGTGGTTATCAGTTGGAGGTGAAAAGAATATATATTTCAGATAATTTCGACCTTATGAAGCCATTGGAGGAGGTTTAAGAGGCATTTGAGGACTTCTACATCCCGAAAATTTGCAGAGAATTTCAAAGCACCAGCAGGACATTGATGAAGAAATCACTGTTTATGGTAATCTTTCACTGTTTAGTGAATTTGAAAAGGCATTCTTAGCTTTTTCCTGCCTTCTGAATCAGTTTATATATTCAGATTTGTCTATTGAGACACTTATAATCTTGTATTTCAATTGAGAGCTTTTAATACAAGAGGACAAGCCCATTTTGGGAGGCTTGATCCAGGAGATGTAGCCCAAGAGTTGGGGTGAACTCCTATATCATATTGCTGTTGTGTTTTGACATTATATTGTTGAATATTTTTGCTAATTCCCATGTTAAGTTTCAGCAAAAACAATTACACTTAAGATACATAAACAGTGAAAAGACATACACCATTTGCAAGCTAAATTTCCGCATAACATCAAGTTTAAAGCAAGATTATCTTAATTAAATCTGAGTGATTACTTCTATATTTTCTTTAGGCAGAATCTATAAGAGGGCCAAGTAGCCTCTGGATTCATCCTTTCTTTGAAAGGTGAAATATCTGTTAAATTCCCCTACAGTCAATCTCTGTATTAGAAATATAAAGTTCTCACATTTTGAGATTTAAACTTAGAATATGTTTGCACTCATTTACATAATTGAAAATGGATACCTTGCACCCTTTTCAAGTACCTTCCATTTTCAGATCAAGTGCCCTAGCTTGTTTCCATTATGTTTGTAGGCTTTTTTCAGTCATTCTTTTATTAATAAAATCAAGCATTATTTCTGAAGCATCTCTATGCTTATGGTTATATGTGTATTCTGTTGCATTCCTGCAAAATTCTGGATCAGTACACCAGGTTGGCTTCACCAAGGATGAGACCTCTGCGTCAGCCAGTAGCATCGCCTTCCCTACAACATCAAGCCCTTAACATATGACATACTATGTGATGTTGCTCTTCTTGAAGTTTGTGATGTATTATTAGGCCAACCATACTTGTGGAAGTGTTATGCTATGTATCATTCTAGGCCTCATATTATTATTATTAATTTTGAAAATACGTTATACAGGATAATGGAGGTAGACTTTCCTAATGACATATCTTTGATATCTTCTAAGCATTGCAGTAAGAATAGCTCCCAAACCAGGATATTTGTTTTCTTTATGATTTGATCTCAAAGAAAGGGGAAGATCATGGCCACATCCATGGGCCCGGGGAAGGGTTCTTCCATGCAGTAGAAGTAGGTGGATAAGGTCATGGAAGAATATAGGGACATCTTCTCCTCAGCCACAGTGGTACCCTTTCATTTTCAAGTCAATCATTCGATCTAAAGTCTAGATATCACAAAGTTCCAATAAATCCCACAAATGTATGGAATACCGCCTTTAAATCCAAGGAATTTCTGAATGGTTGGTCATGCCCTTCGGGTTGAAAAATTCTCCTGCTACTTTTATGAGTATAATTGATGGTATATTGCATCCCTTAACCAAATTATTCGTAGTTTTTTATCTGGATAACATCCTCACCTTGAACGAGAGTTGGGAAGATCACTTGCAACACATTCGGCAGGTCCTTCAAACTCTATGGAAACACAAACTATGTGCCAACTTGGATGAATTTGCCTTTATAATGATCCAGGTCCAATATCTGGGTTACATCATAGATGATCAAGGCATGCATGTGGATCCGAATAAGATCCAAGTCATTCGGTATTGGATAGCCCTGAAAACTCTAATAGATCTTCACAACTTGTTGGGAATCACAAATTTTTATCGGAGGTTCATGTTGGGATTCTCCTATATCACTTTGCCTTTGATTCAGATTACCAAGGGCGAAGTGAAAGTAAATATTTCCTAGTTTGATTCCCAACAAAAGGATTTCGTTGAGCTGAAGCACCACCTCTCCTTTTCACCTGTACTCACATATGATAAAGAGATGCATTCTATCGAGAAGGATTTCTAGAAATGGAAATATTACATTATGGGCAAGGAGATGATCATCCACAATGATCACTGACCTCTTCAGTTTATATAGAAACAAGAAAAGTTGTAGAATGATCATGATCATAAGTGTTATACATATATGCAACATTTCCACTTGAACATTAAATACAAAAGGGTAAGCACCAATCATGTTTGATATTGCCTCAGTCGGCCCCCAGTTGCAACACTAACTAATGTTCTCAACTCTTGTGGCCACGAGACCTCTAGATGGATGCAACTATATCAAAATAATCGAGAGTTTGCCAACACATACCAAATTCTAGTGGATGGCAATAAATTTCTTACTTTCCACCTCCAGGACACATTATTATTCTACCTGGCCCACCTTTGTGTTCCTTCAAACGAGCATGCCAAGTTGATTTGGGAGGCGCACTACAGTAGGGTCGTAGGACACTTTGGTGTGCAGAAAATTGTGGATGTACTGCAAAAGTAATTTTATTGGCCAAAACTCTGAAAATATGTTGGGAATTATACAAGATCCTACACTACTTGTTCCATCATCAATCCAATAATAAAGAATCAAGCCCTGTACACTCCTTTTCCTATTCCCATTCAACCCTCGAAATCCATCTCCCTGGACTATCTACCTGGCCTTCCTTCTACCAAGCATGGTAATGATTGTGTAGTTGTGGTAGTGGACAAATTTTCTAAGATGGCTATATTGGCAACCTGTAAGAAGAGTATCACAACAAAGGACACTACCAAACTCTTGTTTGAATGAGTGTGGATACATTTTGGGATCCCACAAACCATTATATCAGATCAGGATAGAAAGTTCTTGAGCACATTTTGGTCGAGCCTATGGACACTATTGGACACCAAGCTCACCAAGTCAATTGCATTCCATACCCAGAATGATGTCAAGACACAGGTCATCAACAAGATGATAGTGTACATACTCTGCATGTACAACTCCATGCATCCACGAACATGGGATGAGAGCCTTCCCTATGTGCAACACAATTATAATAGAGCTCTCAATAGGTCGACCGGTTGTAGTCTTTCAAGTGGGTCTAGGATTTAAACCATTATGTTTGATTAATGTCGACATGCCTCATGCAAATACACGGAAGAAATCCATACATGTACACTAATAAAGAAACCAATTTTATTGAATGCATCCAGCACATCTGCTAGCAGGTTCATGACATCTTGGATAAGTCCAATGTTAAGTGCAAGTATTGACATGATCAATATCGGGAGTCACTCATGTTTCATGTAGGCGACAAATTTTGGTTGCATTTGCAGAAATAATGCCTTATTAGATCCCATCGGAAGTTCATAATACTCTAATATGGGCCTTAAACCATCACCAAGGTTGTGGGAGACAATTTTTTTGAGCTCAGCATTCTCCCATTCCTTGGCCTGCACCCGTTGTTCAATGTGGACCGCCTTTGACCACACTTTCCACCTTTTATAAACAAATCGGACATTGAGAAAAACTCACACCAACAAATTTAAGCTCGGACTGCATGTAACATTCCACAACTGATCAGATCATGGACATTTATATCAAGAACACTTGCTAGTAAAATATCCAACCGTATTGGGTTGTCAAAGATGGTCAATTGTTGCACCAAGGCAAATTTCTCACCAGGGAACATTGCTTCCTAAGTGGGTAGGGTTGATCCAAGTAGATATTGGTGGCCACCCACCTATTCCACTTGGACCCACACCATTTTTTCTTTTAGTTTTCTTAAATGTAGCACAGTTTACTATTTTTCATAGTTTTTCGAGTCTTGAACTTCCAGAGCCTTTTTGAGGCCCTAAACAATGTTTTTTGGAAAATGATAAAACCAGAAAACTATGGTAGGGTTTTATGGTAGAAATTTTTAGTTATCAGATAAATATTTCTAACGAGGTATCATACACATCAAAAAAATATAGTATGCCAAAGGTACGACCCTGTCAATTGTATGTACCAATTTACCCCAATGGGGCCCATAAAACTTTGTTGTTTCATCTCCTAGTGTTAGGTATTTGGATTTTTAGGGTTTTCCACTTTTCTCAATAATAAATAGGCCTTAAATCCTCACTTCAATGAAATTCAGAAGGCATGTAGCCACCAAATCTCTTCTCAGAGATAAGCGACCATTGCCTGAGCTAGTTTATTTCCATTTTTCATGTAAACCATTTCCAGTACTTTGTTATTAATGAATTGAAGTTCCTTTTTCAATGTATCTATATGTTTCTATTCATATATGTATTTCATTTTTTTCCTTCATAAATCTGGAATTTCTTACAAAGATACTTCCAAGACCTAAAGACCAAAGCCAACAACCCTACCAAGCACCAAGTCAGTCCCAAACAAAATCTTCTCCCAGGAAACTTCCAAACTTCGACCTACTACAACTTTATCCTAGAATTTCAGCCCGGAAACTGCTTCTCATAATTTTTTCCCAGCAATTTTGGCCTCCTCTAGCTATAGCTTCATAGAAACCCTAGCTGTGCATGTGTGGAGAGAGAGAGAGAGAGAGATTTATACCAAGAAACTTTGTGTTTTCCTTCCTTCATTCATTCTTCTAGCTCTTCTTCTCCTTCACTATTGCAGATCAAAATTCACTTGGATGAGTGTCTCAAATGAGGTTGAGATCCTTGTATTTATAGCCTCATCGAGGGATCAAATTTCCCTCCATTAGGCCGACTTGATATTGGGATGAAAAATGGTGATAAAATAAATATCTAAATATGATGGATTTCCACAGTGCATTATATTAGATATCATTTTGGGATTCAACTGCGTTAAGTAAGTCATTCATCTATGACCATTTCCATGATATGTAGTCGTAAGTGACTAATTTCTCATGATTTTTGAATAGTCCACTTAGCACTGATTGCATCGAGTGATGCACACAAGGGTGAAGAAGTGGGGTTGAAACTAGTGAAATGAATCACATAGCGTCAATCATCACTTCCGAGGCTTGTACCCGGTAACTAGAACTTCCCGGGAGGTCACCCATCCCAGAACTCCTCTGGCTCAAGCGCGCTTAACTGTGGAGTTTTTCCCCACAATCAATCCCACTTAGCTTGCTACCCCATTTGAAAAACCTTAGCAAGTATTATGCCTCATGAACCATTCAAGTAGAGCTCCCTTTACTCTTTGTATTTAAGTATGAGGGGTTTCCATAGTGCATTATATTAGATAGCATTTTGGGATTCAAATTTGTTAAGTAAGTCATTCATCTATGAGAATTTCCATGAGAGGTAGTTGTAACTCACTAATTCCTCATGATTTTTTAGTATTCCACTTAGCGCTCATTGCAATGGTCATAGATGAATGACTAAATTAATGCAGTTGATTCCCAAAATGATATCTAATATAATACACTACAGAAACCCTCATACTTAAATAATAAGAGTAAAGGGAGCTCAACATGAATGGTTCATGAGGCACAATACTTTCTAAGGTTTTGGAAATGGGGTAGCATGCTAAGTGGGCTTGATTGTGGGGAAAAACTCCACAGTTAAATGCGCTTGAGCCAGAGGAGTTATGGGATGGGTGACCTCCCGGGAAGTCCTGGTTATCGGGTGCAAGCCCCAGAAGTGATGATTGACGCTATGTGATTCATTTCACTACTTTCAATCCCACTTCTTCACCCCTCTGAGCATCACCCGATGCAATGAGTGCTAAGTAAACTTTTAAAAAATCACAAGAAATTAGTGAGTTACGACTACATCTCATGGAAATGGTCATAGATGAATGACTTACTTAACTCAATTGAATCCCAAAATGATATCTAATATAATTCAGTGCTAGGTATACTTTTAAAAAATCATGAGAAATTAGTGAGTTACGACTACGTCTCATGGAAATGGTCATAGATGAATGACTTACTTAATGAAATTGAATCCCAAAATGATATCTAATATAATTCATTGTAGAAACCCCTCATACTTAAATACAAAGAATAAAGGGAGCTCTACTTGAATGGTTCATGAGGCACAATAATTGCTAAGGTTTTGCAAATGGGGTAGATAGCTAAGTGGGCTTAATTGTGGGGAAAAACTCCACAGTTAAGCACGCTTGAGCTAGAGGAGTTCTGGGATGGGTGACCTCTCGGGAAGTCCTGGTTACTGGGTGCAAGCCCTGGAAGTGATGATTGATGCTATGTGATTCATTTCACTAGTTTGAATCCCACTTCTTCACCCCTCTGAGCATCACTCAATGCAAAGAGTGTTAAGTGGACTATTCAAAAATCATGAGAAATTAGTGAGTTACGACTACCTCTCATGGAAATGGTCATAGATGAATGACGTACTTAACGCAATTGAATCCCAAAATGATATCTAATATAATTCACTACGGAAATCCCTCATACTTAAATATAAAGAGTAAAGGGAACTCTACTTGAATGGTTAATGAGGCACAATAATTGCTAAGCTTTTGAAAATGGGGTAGAAAACTAAGTGGGCTTGATTGTGGGGAAAAAATCCACAGTTAAGTGTGCTTGAGCCAGATGAGTTCTACGATGGGTGACCTCCTGGGAAGTCTTGGTTACTGGGTGCAAGCCCCAAAAGTGATGATTGACCCTATGTGATTCATTTCACTAGTTTCAATCCCACTTCTTCACCCCTTTGAGCATTACCCGATGCAATGAGTGCTAAGTGGACTATTAAAAAATCATGAGAAATTAGTTAGTTACAACTAGCTCTCATGGACATGGTCATAGATGAATGACTTACTTAACGCAGTTGAATCCCAAAATGATATCTAATATAATCTATTGTGGGAACCCCTCATACTTAAATACAAAGAGTAAAGGGAGCTATACTTGAATGGTTCATGAGGCACAATACTTGCTAAGGTTTTACAAATAGGGTAGCAAGCTAAGTGGGCTTGATCGTGGAGAAAAACTACACATTTAACCATGCTTGAGCCAGAGGAGTTATGGGATGGGTGACCTTCAGGGAAGTCTTGGTTACCAAGTGCAAGCCCCGTAAGTGATGATTGATGCCATGTGATTCATTTCACTAGTTTCAATCCCACTTCTTCACCCCTGTGAGCATCACCCGATGCAATGAGTGCTAAGTGGACTATTCAAAAATCGTGATAAACTAGTGAGTTATGACTACCTCTCATGGAAATGGTCATATATGAATGACTTACTGAATGCAATTGAATCCAAAAATGATATCTAATATAATGCACTGCGGAAACCCCTCATACTTAAATACAAAGGGTAAAGGGAGATCTAATTTTATGGTTCATGAGGCATAATACGCTAAGGTTTTTCAAATGGGGTAGAAAGCTAATTGGGCTTGATTGTGAGGAAAAACTCCACGGTTAGGTGCGCTTGAGCCATAGGAGTTCTGGGAGGGGTGACCTCAAGGGAAGTCTTGGTTACTGAGTGCAAGCCCCGGAAGTGATGATTGACGCTATGCGATTAATTTCACTAGTTTCAATCCGACTTCTTCACCCTTGTGGGCATCACCTGATGCAATGAGTGCTAAGTGGACTATTCAAAAATCTTGATAAATTAGTCAGTTAAGACTACCTCTCAGAATCCCAAAATGATATCTAACATAATGCACTATGGAAACCCCTCATACTTAAATACAAAGAGTAAAGGGAGCTCTACTTGAATGGTTCATGAGGCACAATAGTTGCAAAGGTTTTGAAAATGGGGTAGCAAGCTAAGTGGGCTTGATTGTGGGGAAAAGCTCCACAATTAAGCGTGCTTGAGCCAGAGGAATTTTGGGATGGGTGACCTCCCGAGAAGTCCTGGTTACCAGGTGCAAGCCCCGTAAGTGATGATTGACGCTATGTGATTTATTTCACTAGTTTCAATCCCACTTATTCACCCCTATGAGCATCACCCGATGTAATGAGTGCTAAGTGGACTATTCAAAATTCATGAGAAACTATTCAGTTACAACTGCCTCTCATGGAAATGGTCATAGATGAATGACCTACTTAACGCAGTTTAATCCCAAAACGATATCTAAAATAAATATCTTTCTTTATTAGAATGTGTCCAAATGGGACTATGACACATGGCCAATAATATTATTTATCATAGAAAGACCTAGAAAACATAAAAGCATGTGCTTTTGACTCAAACTTGAGTATGAAATCCATACTCCTTAATAAAATATATTTTCTCTTTCTTCTTTTATAAATAATATACAATGTCATTATTAAAACTACGTCATTATGAAGACCTATCTTAGTTACAATTATCAAAAACTGGCACCATTTAAATAGGGGGTTGGCCTTGACTAGCGCGAACGGAATGACCATTTTAGGCTTTAGATCCACTGTAAACTTAATACATTATTTTAGAACAAAACTTGCAATAATATTGGGAGGGGTGAAATCGTCCTTGAAGCATCCCACCAAATGTTATTAACAAACACATAAGGAAATACTTTAAAATGTCCAATTGAATGGTCTTTGAGCCAAACTTTCATGGATTCCTCCAATCCTGCTTTATCCCATGGAGCATTTTACTTAAAATCTACTTAAACAAGCTTTAGAACCTGCATTGGATATGGAAAAGATACAAGTGAGATACTGGCTCTTATTTTTATTTGCATAAGGAGCATGATTAGGACCATCCAACCCCTTTTAATACCATTATATCATGTCAAAAGTTTCTTATTTAGTGCAATCCTGAGAGAAATTTTTCCATTTATAGGAGTGCAAAGTTTTCAGAGCCTACTTGATCATCATTATGGGATACAACTAAAATGAGATTCTATAAAATATTCATACCTTAATTTTTTTGTGAAGTCAGTCATGTCAGAATCCTTATAACAAAAATGATCATATTCCACTTCTTACTTGAGCTTAATAAAATTGCAGACTAGAATTCTAATGAAATTCACCCACTTAGATATTGTCCTTTAAAACCTAGGAAACTTGTTGATTTCCAACTTACTCTTATGCTCAAATGAGGATTTTGTGCTTTGTCATATTCTAATGTGAGAACACCTGCTTAATGGAGAGCTTAGAGAAGGTGGGTAGGAATATGATAATCATTAATAGTTCCTAATCTTGAATCTTATCCAATTCTTAATTTTCTTCCATTATCGATTGACACACCATCCAATCCCTAATCAATGGTGTTATCACAAAATTGTACTTGATTAGATGCTCATCAAACAACTCAGTGTAACTGTTTCAAACCACTTCTAACTAAATATTAGCCTCTTCAATTTTAGAGGGCTCTCTCAAGGGAGTTTATGATTTTTAAAAATGATAGGACTAGATGGCTAAATCTATAGAAATTGTAACTTGTTTTTATGATTGCAGGTTGAAAAATGCAGGCTTTCTACCATTGGGGCTTATGGAGTCAAAAATAAATATTTTTAGTGACAAAGGTTCTTCACATGGAGGCTGAGGCCGATAAAGGTCTTTAACAGAGGAAAATCATACATAAAACATAAGGAAACATAGTCATTTCATCACTAAAGGAATTCAGAGCATAAAATTATGAATTCTGAGTAATAGAGATGAAATCTACTGCAAGTGATAAAACATAAAGATATAGATCAATAAGACATCAAAAACCTCATGAGAATCTTAGGTCTGTCAAGAAGAATAGCACTTTGGATTACTGATATAGATCCAAAACATAAAACCAGTAGTTTGGTGCAAATGTTCTCCAACCCCTTACTACTTCGATCCTTTGTCTTTAAATAGACATTCTTTATAACAAGGATGATCTGCCTGGTGGCTAGATCATCGAATTCTCTTATGACACCTTATACATAACTTCTAACAGAAAACTCACAGCTACCCCATAAAGAAACCATCTCCTAATAGGACTCTACCTCCTATTTATTACATTGCTCTTATCCTATCTGTGAAACAGTTACATGATGGTTACAAAATAAATATCACGTGCTCGAGAGACACATGACAGATTTCGTCACCACTTTATATATTTAAAACCCTCCTAGATCTATGGAACATAACCCTACTTTTTAGGAATGAATGACCCTTATCTTCAAATCTACTTTAGCTGATGACCCGTCTTCATAGCACTTCCTTAGAGTCATAAATATTTGATAGAAAGATCCATTGACATTTTGGAGGTCTCCAGTTGGCCAAAACTTCCTTTGAGATGCTAAAAAACCTTTAACAATTGCTCGCTACGAAAACATGACAGTTTCGTAGTGAGTTTTGGTAGCATGAGGAAAGTATCCTTTCCATCCATCCTATTCAATTATTTGTTGTTCCATCATGTCAATCATGTCATGACACCTTATCACCATGAATCCCCCTCCTTGAATCAAGAAAAATATGACTTTAAAAACAAAAAGGCTGCTACAGGTTTTTTCGTGGCGCATTCCTGGTTTCAAGCTCGAGGAACGCTACAAAACTGTGTAAAAACCTAGAAATTGCCCCTTTCAAAAATGTCTTCAAAAACTGACCTCCAGCTGCAAAATCTTGATTCTATGCATGTAATGAACCTTCTAATGGATATTCAATCTCAACTTATTCCTCCTGTTGTGTTTCTTCCTCATTAACAATCAATTTAGCTATAGGCTCTTCTACCACAGTCATTTTCAAAACTTTCTTTTCTAGCTCTTCATGAATCAGATCCAATTTCTCTTGAAGATCTTTCACTTGGTCCTTCAGTGCCCTATTCTTATATTGCAAGAGAAGGTTTACCTTTTTTATGTGCTTGACCTCTCTTCTTAGTGGCTAAGTCCAATTTATCAGTTTTTCTGTATTGTCCAAGGTCTTTGAGACACTTATGACTTGATCTTCCCAGATATTTCTCATTTGTTCAAACTGAACCCTTTCAGCTCTATGCTTCTTTGCACCTTTCTTCAAGACGGATATCTCTCCACCTGCCTCTTTTAAGTATTCCTTAAGGGTTTCAACTTCTGATTTTTTAGTGATTTTCTCTTTACCCTTATTTTGTTTGATGACCAACACTTCTTTTGCAGGTGAGGAGAATTCTATGATGCTAGGTGGTGGAAAAGTAGTTTCACTAACCTTCTGAGTCTCTTTGTTGCTTTCCATGACCTTTCTTGCATGCCTTGTAATTGGCTTTCTAGATTGAAACATGAAACCAACATCATCACCTACAAACTATAACTTTTTAGTTGTCTTTCCTTTCTTTAGATTTCTTCCCCCCTCTTCAACATCTTCATCTTGGACAATGGGAGTTTCTTCAATATCAATTGCATGAAATATGTCCTCTAAGTTACCCTTAACCATTGTTTGGATCCTAGTAACTCTTTTGCTGTTATGTTTGCTAATTGTTGGCTTCTATTTTTCAGGTGTGGTTTTAGGTGTTTGAATCTTTAGCAAAAACTCTATCTCTATGGTCACTGGTTCTAGTGGGGATGATCTATTCCCTTCTTTAATTTCCTCTGCTACTATTGGTGATGAAATACTTCTAGGATTGGGAACTCTTTTAGGAGTGACAGCATCAACTTCAAAACCACTCATGAACAGAAAGGATGTCCAATCTCTGCCTAATCTCTTTGACTCCTATAAGGCAAGCAACTTAATCAAACTATGATGAAAGAGAAAGGTTTCGTTTCCTTCTGTTTTAACTTGGACCTTATCTGACATTTTACCTAGACTTCTGTATAAGTAAAAGGGCAAGTCAAGAGACCTCTTACCCAGAAAATGCAGCAGAAGCATGAGGTGGTAGGAGTAAACCATGTGAAACCTTCCTTCACATGTGAAATACTTATGAATGATCATTAACAGCTTTGAAAAGTTGTATTTCATGTAACTCCTTGGGATATCATTTGTGAGATTAATTTCACTATGCTCTGGCTTGATGAATTATTTGCAGTCCTGCATAGTGAATTTGATTCCTTTAAACCACTATTCCCCTCCTCTAAGGATTCCTGTTGTTTTTGCAATGTTGTCTGGTGTTACTATGAGGTTTAGCATTCCCACATGTTGGGCGGATTAATCAATCTTGCAGACAAGATCGATCTCCCTAGTACCAAAAGGTAATCTAGCAACAAATAGCCAAATAAACCTATCTTTCTCTAAACATATACGATTTACAAAAATCACTATAGAGGTGTCAAAGACTTACTGTAGGTCCAATGCTTGTTCGAAGTAGTTGTTGTCCCTCGTGCACTTGAAGGAGTTATCTTCATAAACCTACAGTCACAAACAAGAAAACATTAAATAGCACCTGTATAGTAAACATCGTAAATCATGCTTATCATGGTGATCAAGGAATCCATGAAATAAACGGTTAACTAACAACTTATTGAGAAAAATGAATTCATTTGTATTAACTTTAAAATAAGGAAAACCTTACAACCTTAGCCTTGATGATGAACAGGCCTTCCCAAGGTCCGAAGTAGAAATATCCTCTACTCTGATAAGCTCTGCACTCCTCCAACCGAGACAGATAGAGGTATGTAATCTCTCCTCACAAAAATGTCAGTTAAATGAGTCTGAATCCCAACAGCACTTAACCTCAAATAATTCTAAAGCTTGAACTCCCCTTGAGGCTACCCAATGCCTCTTTTTATAGTGGAAAAGAGGAGGTTTCAGTTCCAACTATGAAGGGATAGAATCCTCCTTCAAAGGGATAAGCTCCTCACATCAAGGGGTTATCTCCATAAGTTAAGGGATACATGAACCTCAAAAGAGTGGTTCTGCCACCGCAAGATTCTTTCTAGAGGATTCTAGAATTTACTGAAAGTGAGATTTTTTGAGTTTACTTGTGCCTTTTTAATATTTACAGGGGTCCGCACCCATAACACAGAGAAAGTGCATTCAAGTACGTAGGAGACATGAACATTAGGTGCGGGACCACAAGAAAGATATATAGAAAGTGCGATACCAAAGTTAAAGAGATTTTTAGGAACTTTTCTCTTATTTTCAAGGCTTGACATGAGGAACTGATATGTTAGACTTGCAAAGGAGGAAGTATGAGTGATAATGAGCTCATACACATAGTATAATGTCAGGATGACAATTTTCAGTGCAACAGATTGCCCCCTAAAGTGCAAAGTCTAGAATAGATGAAGCTGAAGTCTGTCATATATGAAGAGTGCAATACTTTATCATTTCAAGGATCATCCTGTGGACACCCCAGTCGGAAACTGTAAAAACATTCAATGCAATATATATATATGTATATATCATCGTTGAGGTAGGCATTCCCATACTCGGATCAAAACTAACCAAAAACTAATTCAAGCTATTCTGATACATGAATGATTTTGAATACATCACAATATAGACTTGTGTAGACACAGTATGGACACAACCATTTGTTTATGAATAGTCTACTGTATAAATGATAACAAAATTCCTCACATCCTGGATGGTAGAAACTAGATCCAGGGTCTTGATTTCCGCATCTCGAACTAGTACGATTCTATCCATGTGAATGAATGTGTCGAAGTCGAACATGGTAGAAACCACTTGATTACCAGTCAATGATGTAAACTGTTAACAAGTGTGAGAGTAACCACCAGTAATGTCAATGGCTCTCAAATTACCCAGTACAATCCATGAAATGTGAATGAATGAGCTGAAGTCGAACATGTCACGGAATCATTCGATCGAAGGTCGATGATGCAACCTGTCGTCGAAGGCGAGAAACCTGCCATTGAGGCATGCAGATTTCAAGGTACTGACGATTTCTGGATCAACTTCCTAGATAATGTGCTGATGTCGATAGAAAGTGATCTGTCGTAGGCAAGCCCACAACATGAAATCATAGATCAAGTTTTGAAAATATATTGGCAAGGACTGACTCAGGGATGGTCAAAAATGGATGACAGATATTTTGCAGATGAATGGTTTATTTGAACTATCCTCTTGAACACATAACGACACTGCAGATGGCTTGGTGACAATTGACCCAAAGCTAATACCCAGAAACCGGCTGAAGACTTTCAATATGGTTTGATTAACTGTTAGGCAAAGGATTTTCCCAACCCAGGTGAACAAAAGTGTCGTGTTCAAGAGTGGTTAACGGTTTTCTAAAAAATCAAAATACAACAAACAAGTCCATTTTTCTCTCTTTTCCCCCACCATTTCTGGCAAGTACCTCTTTATTTTTGACAAGCTTGAGGAGGATAACATTTGCTTGTTTATAAGCTCATCCTTCGGATGAGTCCAACTTATTTTAAGATTCGAACCCTAAGAAGGAGTGGTTCGTTCCTGTTTAAAATTGAACAGGTCCTTTACTGTTAAGTTTTAACGAGTCCAGTATAGGAGAAACTCGGTGTTTTTCAATTTTAGGGAGTTAGAAGAAAAAACTTAAGAAAACTCCATGGGTGTACTTTTTCGTAAATTTAGTCTCTCGAGCCCGAAAAAGGATAAAATAATGTGGGAGAGAACTCTATTGACCATAATTAGTCAACGTATACCTTTTTTGTAAATAGTCCATTTCAGTCCGTAAAAGGGGTAAACTTATACTGAAGGGACGATCATTCATTTACTTTAACGAGTTCGAACAATCAAGTACTCGGCGATCTTTTCATGTTTAGAGAGTCTGAAAAGGGCTTAAAAGAGGACTCCAATGTTTCGCTTTTTCGTGAATTTTTGAAAGAGTCCGAAAAAGTGATAAAAGTATGATCTTTGTTGAAAAATGATCAATTCTCCTGAAAAATCCAATTTCTGCACAAAAACTTGAAACATTACACATACATGTTTAAGATAAATAAAAATTCTTTCAAAAATAACCTTTTTAAAGTGAAAAATAAACAAATTAAAAATTCATTTATTCGAAAAAACTTATAAAAAGGAATTTTCTAACTTCATTTTTACCATTTGAGTTCAGAGTGAAAAGTAAAAGCTTTTAGGTAAAAATGTTTCTGTGAAGATTCTGGAAAATCCGTCCTACGAAATCAAAAATTGTCTGCTCCAGGTAATCCATGACCTCCTAATCTTGCATTTCATCCATTTACATTTCATTTTAAATTGCGAACCCCACGCAATTAAATTTCAAACATAAATTTCTCAATTGCCGCCCAAAATTTTTCAAATTAGATTGTTCTAATATATCTTTTTATGCATTGTAGGATATAAAAGATGCTAATTTGGAGAGAACGTGAGCATGAAGACATGGATGACGCCGCAATTCTCCATTTTCCCACAATGCAAGCATTAAGAGCATGCGGTTTGTATAAATTCTGGGCCATTCAGGACATGAGGGCACAAGGAGACCTCCTAACATGGCTGGTGAATAGGTGGAACATATAGCACCAGTGTTTCTTTATTGGCGGTCACCGGCTTGAAATTGATCTGGAGGATATCTATTTTTTGACTGGCTTGTCCAAGAGGGGTGAACAAATTTCTCTATTTGGGACTAGGCCAGGTGGGCAAACTATCGCTAGTCTTTGACAAGAGTTCTGTAATGATCAGGAAAACCCCAGGGAAAAACGGATTGACATAAAAACTATCATCCATCCCGAGCTAAAATTTATTGCATTTACTATTACTAGACTATGTGGGAGTGCAGCGTTGCATGTGGCTACTGGTTCCCAGATGCGCATTGTTGTAGACTATTTTTGAGGCACCATTTTCAACTGGTGTGAAGCTGTGTTGGCCAATGTAAAAGGACAACTAACCAGAGCAAAGAATGGAAAGCTAAATAACTTTGGATATGGATCCATTGTAGTCACCTTTTCTCTAGATATGATCCCTATGTTAGCTCCGCAAAACATTCCTGTTGATGCTGGACTACCTCGAGAACCTAGGATGGTTCATTGGGTTGCATTGATGGCCCGTCATGCTGCTGAGGGCATCGAGGTTGTTCGATTTCCTTTTTCATATTTCCGTTGGTTGGACCGCCAACTTTTTGTTATAGAGGATTTTCCATATGCCGGGATAGATTTTCGCGGTGACCGAGAGATGACTCTTCCAGTAGGGGAATAGTGGGATGAATCAGGTAAAATCATTTTCAACAATTTCTAAGTTCTATTTTTTTTTTGTATTTTGATCGTCTTGAAATTAATAACCAAAAGTTTTAAATACAGATGTGGGCCCACAAAGATCAGCCCATCTCCAGCCTTATAAAAGAAGACAACCAGCGGCAGCCGCACCAGCCCCAGCAGGCCAATCAATAGAGATCCTATCTGATTTGGAGCATCACCTAGAGCGTCTGACTCTAGCCATTCCAGAGACAGACATAGATGAAATTCCACTCAGATTACAGAGATACGTGATTGGTGTTCCAGGACCTTTTAGGAGGTTCCTATGTAGGGTGGCTCGGGCAGTGGTCTCTTATCATGGTCACCATCAGTGATGGGATGATCATGTAGACTCATACTTTTGACCTTTTGTATTACCATTTTTGCCGATCATAAGGTGTTTTCAACCTATGATCGAAGACGATGTATATATTTTTTGAAAACACTTCTATATTATGATATATCACTATTTACCGACTATCTGTGTACATGTTATGAATGTTGTTTAATTTACTGTTTTGATTATTGCAAATGTCGATTTATCATACTAGAAGCAACTGCATCTGCTAATGTATTTAAATGTCTTGGAATATGTTGATATTCAATGTAATCAAATTCACGTTCCAAGAGATGAACTCTTAAAAATAACCGTAATAACACTGGATTTCTAATGGCATAAACCCTGTTGAGCTATAATACAACAAGTTCAGAATCCAACCTAACGATCAAACTCCGAATTCCAAAAGATATGGATTCATATAATAACTCAATCACTGCACTATACTCTATAATGTTATTCGTTGTTTGACCAAGGCTTACCCCATGCATGGATACTAACTCGTCAGAGGGTGAATAAATTACCCAAGCTGCGGAAGAAATGTTCCGTGTACTACGACAAGCACCATCAGCAAAACCAACGTAAGTTTGAAGAGACGTCGAAATCTACAATATCAAGAGTAAAACTCAGATAAGCAGGAATAGTGAAAAAACACACTTCTAAACTAGGCACAATTTTCTAATCTAAAACACACCAGCAGTAAAGAAATCTAATCTAATTAAATCTCCACACCATGTTTAAGCATAATATCTCTTTAGATAAAGCCCATTTCTAGGTTTATCTAAAGGGACAACGTCAAAATCTATCAGCTCATAGGCCCCTTTTTCCAGCTTTTGCTTAACAATGAAAGGACCATGCCACATAGGCATGAATTTTCCAGCTCCTAGCTTATCGTTGGCTTGATCATAAACTAAGACTAGGTCTCCTTCTGAAAAATTTCGAGGGGTAACACTTCTATCATACTGAGCTTTTATTTGTTTGACATGAGCCTCGTTTGCTATTGCAGCATTTAGTCGATTCTCATCTAGCTGAGCCAAGTACAAAAAAAGTTTCTCCTCTTTGGATGTAGCTGGGAGTAATTCTATGGCTAATTTCAATGATGAAATTTCGCATTCAATCGGCAACACAGCTTCCAAACCGTAAACCAATTGAAAGGGAGTGAAACCATTTGATGTTTTTATCGAGGTTCGATATGCCCAAAGTGTTGAAAATAACATGGAATGCCAATTCGTCTTATGAATACCAATAATTCGTCTGATCATAGTGACTAAAACTTTATTGATAGCTTCAGGCCAAGTTGATCTGTCAGTTCAATCATCATGATATTTTGAAAATGACTTCCATGATCTATAATAATGGCTTGAGGAACACTGGATCTAGCAATTATGTGATTGAATACGAAAGTTGCAGCAATCTTACCGTCTACCGAAAATGTAGGCATCGCCTCGGCCCACTTAGTAAAATAATCTACTACTAAGATAATATATGAATACCCCCCGGCCGAGTGAGGGTTACATGTAATAAAGTCAATACCCCATTTTGCGAAAGGACCAACAACAATTATAGGGTGAAGAGGAGCGGGTGGCGCACACATTTTACGATCAAAGAGTTGAAAATTGTGGCATTTTCGGACTACATAGATACAATCTTTGAATAACGACGGCCAGAAATAACCAATGTGCAATATCTTTTGGGTTGTGGCATACCCAGACATATGACCGCCACATGCTCCAGAATGGCAGTCATTTAAAATCTTCTCAGTTCCTTCATGAGCAAGACAACGTCAGAAAACATAATCCACTCCATGATGATAGAGTGTATCGCCAATAATATTGTATTGTTGGGATTGGAAACGTATTTTTCGTTGCTGAGATCGTGAGATTTCAGGCTGAAAAGATTGGGTTTGGAGATAAGCGATAATATCCCCATACCATGGATCAAGAGTACTGATAAGAAACAAGGATTCATCCGCAATGGGTTGTTCTGCCACAGTTTTAGTATCACTAGAGGGGAAATCACACATCAGTTCAGCAAAAACCAAAGATTTCCTTGCCTTGAATTTTTCAAATTCCAAGTCAAATTCCTGCAGGATAACTATCCATTTGGAATACTTGCCCCGTAGAATTTTTTTGGTTAAAATGTACATCATAGGGTTACAGTCAGAAATTACTGTGGTTTTGTGTAATAAGATGTAGTGTCTAAATATTTGGACAGCTTGAATAGCTGCCAAGGCCAATTTCTCCACATGTGTGTATTTTATCTCAGTCAGATGCAGATTTCGACTAAGATAGTAAATCACATGTTCAGTGTTGAATTCGTCTTCCTGAACTAAAACCATCCCAATTGTGGAATGAGAGGTAGTGAGGTACAAAACCTAGTCCTGGTTGTAGTTGGGAGGATGCAATAATGGTGCATGGGTCAACGCCTGTTTAAGTGCATCAAAAGATCGATCAGCGATCTCATCCCAAAAGAATGGAACGTTCTATTTCAACAACCGGGTAAAACCCTTTGTTAGCTCGGCGTAGTTAGGAATGAACCGACATAAAAAGTTTGCTTTCCCCTGCAAACTTTGGAGTTGGCACAGAGTCAAAGGAGGAGGTAAATTGACAATAGCTTCGACCTTCAATGGATCAACTTGAATGCCTACTTTCGAAACAACGAATCCTAGTAAGTGACCCGATTCTACACAGAATACACATTTGTGTGGATTCAGCCTAATTCGATAATGCCTACATCTCATAAAGATAGCTCGTAAGTGAGTGAGATGGTCGGCCCTATGAAATGAATGAGCAAGTAAGTCATCAAGATAAGGCTGCACAATGTGCTTAATGTCATGAAATGCGTAAGACATAGCCCTTTGAAAATTTTCTCCAGCGTTCTTCAATCCAAAAGGTAGTTTTCAATAAGCAAATGTCCCCCATGGACAAATGAAAGTTGTTTTTGGCTAATCAACAAGGAGTATGTTTATTTTATTGTAACCAGAAAAACCATCCATAAAGGAAAACATTTCACTGCCAGCACAATCATCAATTATTTGATCGATCTAGGGGGTTGGATGATTGTCTTTAGGACAAGCTCGATTAATATCCCTATAGTCGATACATACTCATATTGTTCCTTGTTTTTTAGTAATAGGAACAATATTCAATACCCAATCAGTTAAAGGAATTGGATAAATAAAACCTGCACAAAGTAATTTCTCAACTTCGGCTTTGATAGCAGCAGCTTTTCTAGGATGTATTTGACGTAGACGTTGACGGACAGGTTTGGCATTTGGGTAAGTCTTGATCTCATGTACGACAATTGACGGATCGATTCCTGGCATTTCTTCATAGGACCAGGCAAACACATCACGAAATTCTTGAAATGGGGCTTTATAAGTTTGAATTTTATCTTCTGTACAGTAAGCACCTATATGAATGTTTTCAATTATTCCTGGCTATATTGAAATGTCAATTGGAATCGTTTGAGAGATATTTTCCAAATTTAACTCAGAATCAGGATTTTGCAATGGATTTTGTGGTTCTTTGACATATTCAGCAGTAAAAATAGAAGAGAAATCATCTTCAAAATGATCCATCTCAGGTAAAAACGAAGATCGGTGATGTAGATCTTCCCATGGTAAATCGTCAACAGACAAAAGTTCACGAATCTGCTCATCAGTATGAACAAGATCAGGAAATGTCATTGTGGCTGAACTAGATATAGAAAGTGATTCCTCATGGATCCCATTCATTGGATTAGTTTCGGTTGAAGAAGGGTCAGAAATTGACTGTACAGCCTAATATGCAATTTCAAATGGACTCAAAGGCATCATGCCATCAAATGAATCTAACTCGGAGTCGGAAGGTACGATCCAAGGATCATCAAACATAGTAATATCTGACGAAATCATATGAATAGTTGCGATAGAAGGCGATACGTTAGGAGGAGGAAATGAAAAAGTTCCTAGTAAACCAGAATCTTTAATCAAACCTACTCCAACATCCTTGTAAGGGATAGCCACTTTACCAACATGTTGGATTTTTTCTATAGAGGCTGGATCGGAAGAAAAATAAGTTAACTGATCTATTGTAACGATCCTTCCTTGATGTGGAAATTTTATGAGCCGAAAGACCGAAGAAACAACAACAGACATAGCATAAGACCAACTACGACCCAGGAGAAGGTTGTAATCTAGAGGGGCATCAACCACTTCCACATCTAGATTTACGGTTTTACCTTCGACCCCTATGGGTAAATCCTGCAAAATACCAAAAGGGTGGAAACCTCGGCAATCAAAAGCCTTTAGAATTGTCGAAGACTGATTGAGTGTAGGAGAACAAGCGATTTCCAACACTAGATCGACATAATACACGTTGAAGCTCCCTCATCAATCGCAGTCTGAAAGATCGATCTATTTTTTACTAACACTGGAATTTGGAAAGCCATTTGGTGGGGTAGGCGAGGTGTACTATTCTCTAAATCGAAGATTATAAGGTTTGAATCCTGAATATCGACAGCTCCTATGGCAGAAAAAATTAATTTACACTATGCTGGGCATGATTGCAGCACTTCCAAAGCCGACATTGCTGAAGGTGAAATAGCTAAATCTTCAACATTGTTGTAATTCTGAGCAGCTCTCGCACGTGGATTGAAAGCTGATTTATGAAGAACACCTTTAGTAGGCGGTTTGATTATTAAGTCTGGATTTGGTTTCTCGATCTGAAGTGGACCAGAAACAGGAGGAGGTGTAGTTGATGTGTTTGTACTGGAAGATTCTACTTCTTTACCATCAACAGGATTCTTACTACCATAATCTTGTGATCGCGTCGCAATCCTTACATGAGACATCATCAGAATAGGTTCTTCTGAGGCATTCGAGGTAGAACCAATCATCTTACTATCTTGAGTTGGAAAAGGATCCTTCAAGACAGCAGGTTGTTGTGAACCTTTAATGAATTTTGCAACCTTTGCTCGATGTGGGCATTCCTTAGTAAAATTATCCTCGTCACAAATGTAACAAGGATAGCGAGGTTTTCATTTTGCATCATTGGATTCGTTTTTATCAGTTTTCTCTTTTGAATTATTTTTGTTTTTATTCTTCCCTATCTTTTTACCACCGGATTTAGATTTGGTTGTAGATGTCTCTACGACATGAATGTCGGCAGAAATTTTGGGGGAAGATTCTCCTTTCGGGGAATCAAGTAAAGTTATAATAGGAGAATAACTCTTTGAAGATTTCTTCTTGCTTTTAGTATTGACTGTACCAATCATACCATCAGCGGCATGAGACCCTGAAGAAGCTGCAGCTATTTGACCTTGTTTTGGAATATCGGGGATTTTTTCATGTAAAGTACCTGACTGCGTATAGACGAGGTCAAGGTACTGAGCTTGAGAAATCACTTGCTCCTCAGTAACAACTTCGGCCTTAGCTACGTCTACAGTGATTTTGGGTAACAATGATTTAACAAATCATTATGCCAAAATTTGATCCGGAATGTAAACTTTCACCAAACGCCTTCTACGTTGCCATTCATGAATATGATTAGAAATATATGTGGATGTGGATTGCTTTAGTGAAGTTAATAGTTCTGTGCCATTGTAGTATCTGACAGGAAACTGAAAATGAGTCAAGAAGGCAGTTTCTAACTGATTGAAATTATTAAAAGAGCCTCGTGGTAACTCAATGTACCATTTGGCGGCAAGACCAATAAGAGTTTTTTGAAAAAGATGTAAGCGAATTGAATCATCAATTATTGAATTAGACGCACACCAGAGGTGATAAGTCATAACGTGATTTGATGGATCCTCTCCTGACTTACCTTCAAATTTTGGTATATCACTGGGCAACTTGTGCGGCATTGGCGACCAATACGGATAATAGAAAATTGGATCATTTGTAAGGCGCGTCAAATCAGGTAAATCCAAAGTTGCAATAAATGGTAAGTAACGATTAGAGTCGCGAAAACCTTGAGTAGCCAAAGCAGTTTCGGGAGGAAGATACCCAGGATAACTGGGAATCAGATTTGCATTAGGAATTGTGTAACCTCCCGGGTAACCAGGATTAACTGGACCAAACTGGGGTTGTTGAGGCTGTTGATAAGTATAGCCAGGGTACGGTTGATACTGATAAGCTAGGCTTTGTGAAACGGGACTGAATTGAGGTTGTCCCTGGTACGGTTGATATGTGAATTGTGGTTGAATCGTGACCACTGTACTTGTACCAGATTTTCCTGCAGGCATCTAAACTGAAGTTTGAACTGAAGGTCCTGATTGGGGTACAAAGACTTGAGGGATTTTCACGGATGCAGGGATAGAAGAAATCGGAGCTATAGATACTCCAGAAACAGGTGTTATAGGTTGAACAGACATTGCAGCAGTTGCAGTAGTTTGAGGCGGACTCTGAGGTGTACTAGGCCCAGACTGTTGAACAGAACTAGGTGCAGGAGTTTGAATAGTAGGCTGAACAGGTTGCTGGGTTGGACCAGAAACCAAAGTCTGTCCAGGTTGAGAAGACAACTGTACATTAGGCTGCATAGGCTATTGATATTGGGATGTATCCCACACCATATTCATTCCGGGGTATTGTCCCGTAGAAGGTTGAACGTAAGGACCATAGCCTGGTTGAACGTAGGGTTGATAAGTGGTAAATTTCTGGCTCCTTGTACAGATGATTGACCAGAAGGCTGTTGGAAACCTTGAATTGGGTACTGACCTTGAGGTTGATAAACCTGAGGTGCTTAATGAAGTTGGGGTTGATAAGTACAATGAGGATCATATTGAGTTTGGGGTTGACCTTGGGGTATGTACTGTCCTTGAGGTTGATAACCTTGAGGTATGTACTGTCCTTGAGGTTTTCCTCCAAAATAATATGATTCCACAGTTTGTCCTGGGAAAAAGCTACCTTGAGGTTGCCCCCCAGGTGGTAACTGACTGCCTGAAGGTTGCCCCCCTAGGCGGTAATTGACTACCCTGAGGTTGCCCCCCAGGCGGTAACTGATTTCCCTGAAATTTCACTCTAAGCGGTAACTAACTGCCTTGAGGTTGAGGATTCGGAATATTACCAGACATCATAAAGATTTGCTCTGCGTTCGACGTTTCATTTTTGATTCCATTAAGACCAGATGATAATACGTGTTCAATCGGTAGAGGAGCTGCTCCAGAGAAAGTACCAGACAGAGCCTGATATCCTGAAGGAATAGAAGGACCACCGTGTAAAAATGCTTCTGGTGTCTAGGAAAACATGGATGACTCTCCTACCATAATGGATGACGGATAGTAACCTCTAGGTGTAGGATGAAATGGAATTCGAGGTGGAGAAAAAGCAAGACCCGGATTCTCTAAAAATTTTGTCAAGGATAGATACCAAGCGTCAGTTCGAATAGGGTTGTAGAAAATAGATTCACGCTCCCTAAGATTTAAAAACTGAGGGGATTCGGGAAGAGATAACTCTTCGTCTGGACTAATAAGTTCTTCAATAGAAATGAGGCCAGATGGAAGATATTCAGTGACAATATTTCTTACCCTAGGTGAACCAGGATCGCTAGAAGTTGGTGTAATAAATCCTGAGGATTTTTCCAAAACAGAAGGTTCAGTTTCAGGCTCAGAAATTTCAAGTTTGTCAGCTAATTCACTGGAAGGAGAAATACTACCAGTAACTTCTGAAACTGAAATTGTTTCTTGAATGTGTTTTGTCATGGGTGTTTGATGATCAGGATGAACAACTATAGATGAAGTTCCAATTTCTTTTGATCTAATTCTACCGCTACTAGATGATACTAGAGCACGCAGCCCTTCAAGCTGACTTGGTGTATATTCAGGGGGTTTCCCTTGAAGTCTCCGGGATTGTCTCGGCAATTCTGCCATGATTAGATATTAACTAATCACACACAAACAAAGAAAATTTCAATAAAAAACACCTAAAGTCTCTAAAGAAACAAACAGTTGAATCACACACTTAAAAATCTAAAAGTTCAAACCACACACAAATAGTAAACTTCTCGTACTAAAAACACTAGTTGGTGATGAAATCCAACTTAGTATAATTTTAATACAGAAAGGGCGGTTGGAACAGTTACCTTGAAAACCTGCTTAATGAAACAGATTGGCACAAGTTTCTTCACAAAACCATCTCTTGTGAAGAGAACCCCCCAGAGAGTCCAAGTGAGTCTAGTCAATGTTTGTTCCAGGTACAGTGAGATCTTTCCTTCACCGTCACCTTAGGAAATAATCTTAAGTTTTTGGAAACTAAGGTTACCAACAGTAAAAAATACAACTGGGGGAACAATCTACGATCCGATCCCACGTGCAAGGACAGAGTAACAAAGCTCAATCCCCTTGAAGGCTCCTCAACATGGTTAATCTGAGGTTTACCAAAAAGTGACCCCAGGCTCCTCGACAATGGTTAATCTGAGGTTTACCATTTGTAATGCGAGCAACATCTTCTATCTTCCCTAATGAAATAGAATTGATTGTTTAAAAGGTTCGGACATGATCTCGTGATTGACTTCTTTAAGAGAAGCTTCCCAGATTGTACCAATTACGATTGGATTTATTCCCTACCGCAAGATTTATCTACTTGCTTGTTTTTACTATCTTGGAGAGTTAATTACTCCCTACTCCAAGATACTAGCCTAAGCTATGTTGGTGATAAGAGCCCTAGAAATAAAAAGATTGCTAGATGAATTTTAATTAAGCGTTACTTTTATGAGTTTTTTATTAATTCAATAGGTACGGAAATGAAACTTTGATGGTGTGAAGACTCGACTTCCAAAAACACTAAAAATGCACCTAAAAATGATAATCAATTCGTTTTATTTCAATGAAATTATAGCTAAAGAAAGAGTTCGAGAATGCAATTCTTTTAAGAAAAAATTATTTCTTTGAACATAAAGAATAAAGGAAAGAAAATATTTTTGTCTTTTCAACACTAACTCAAAATGAGACAAATTATCAAAGCTCACAACAAAATCCTTTCACTTTCAAAAACTTGAAACTACAAAAACAATTTTCCTTCAAAAGAAATCTACAATTTTTAAAAGCACTCAAAACTACAAAACTAATTTTGATATCTACAAACTTTAAAAATCTAATTGAATAAAAGCTTTAATATTTTTTGAAGAATGTTTTACTTAGTTGTTCAGTAAACTAAGGATCTATTTTTCCAGAATAACAAACAAATCAAAAAACACTCAGATATGTTTTCTTTATAAAAATGAAATTCAAAACCTATAACAAAGTTTTTTTGAAGATTTGCAAAGAAACAAACAGATCTATTTCTTAATAAAGGATGGATTTCACAATCAGGTCAGACTCAGCAAGAAGGAAAAAATACCAATGTAATCTGAGGTATTTCAAACTGCCAATGTTTCGAATCACTACAAAGACCAAGTGAAAAGCAATCCAAAATGCAAAACTTCTAGAAAATCATCAAAACACAAATACTGCTGGAACTCATTCACAAAAGGTTTTTGATAGAAACAACATCAATCTGGGCAGATACTAAAAACTCTAAATCAAAATAAAGATAAACTGAAGAAAGAAATCTAGAGTTTTTCCAAAATTTTAACAAGGTCTGCAGGCTTCCAGAAGTAACAGGTGAGGTCCCGCACTGTTTACTTAAGGAAAGTGCAAACTGCCCGCACTGTGCAAAAGAACAAAGTGCGGTCCCCAGAAAAGTTAAAGAAAAACATAAAATATTTCAAAATTTCCAAAAAAAGAGGAAACCTAAGCTACCCAGGAAGATATCTATCAATCAAAAACCAGAAAAAACTTTTCCTCAAATCAAAATAAAAGAGAGCCAAAAACAACAAGTTCTTTCCCCAGCGGAGTCGCCAATTTGTTGGGCGGATTAATAAATCTTGCGGACAAGATCGATATCCCTAGTACCAAAAGGTAATCTAGAAACAAATAGCCAAATAAACCTATCTTTCTCTAAACATATACGATTTACAAAAAGCACTATAGAGGTGTCAAAGACTTACCGTAGGTCCAATGCTTGTTCGAAGTAGTTGTTGTCCCTCGTGCACTTGAAGGAGTTATCTTCGTAAACCTGTAGTCACAAACAAGAAAAAATTAAATAGCACATGTATAGTAAACATCGTAAATCATGCTTATCATGGTGATCAAGGAATCCATGAAATAAACGGTTAACTAACAGCTTATTGAGAAAAATGAATTCATTTGTATTAACTTTAAAAGAAGGAAAACCTTACAACCTTAGCCTTGATGTTGAACAGGCCTTCCCGGGGTCCAAAGAAGGAATCTCCTCTACTCTGATAAGCTTTGCACTCCTCCAACCGAGACAGATAGAGGTATGTGATCTCTCCTCACAAAAATCTCAGTTAAATGAGTCTAAATCCCAACAGCACTTAACCTCAAATAATTCTAAAGCTTGAACTCCCCTTGAGGCTACCCTATGCCTCTTTTTATAGTGGAAAAGAGGAGGTTTCAGTTCCAACTTTGAAGGGATAGAATCCTCCTTCAAAGGGATAAGCTCCTCACATCAAGGGGTTAGCTCCATAAGGTAAGGGATACATGAACCTCAAAAGAGCGGTTCTGCCACCGCAAGATTATTTCTAGAGGCTTCTAGAATTTACTTAATGTGATATTTTTTGAGTTTACTTGCACCTTTTTAATATTTAGAGGGGTCCGCATCCGTAACACAGAGAAAGTGCGTTCGGGTACGTAGGAGACATGAACATTAGGTGCGAGACCGCAGGCAAGATACAGAGAAAGTGCGATACCAGAGTTAAGGAGATTTTTAGGAACTTTTCTCTTATTTTCAAGGCTTGACATGAGGAACTGATATGTTAGACTTGAAAAGGAGGAAGTATGAGTGATAATGAGCTCATACACATAGCAGAATTTCAGGATGACAATTTTCAGTGCAACACCACCTTTGAAGCTATTCCAATGAAACTGTTAGCAAACTCCTTGGAAACATGTAGATGACAACCCTGCAGCCTTTGAAAGAATTACAAACAACCTGTTATTCTGAATACCTCCATGGCAGTTGGGTCTTCATTGAGAAAATTCATGTCCATGGGCTCATATATGTGGCAGTGACCACCTTTGTTGGTTTTCTTCCTTGCAGCCATGGTGACTTTATATCTTTTCGACCTTGCTTGATCAATGACACCTGCAACCTTTGAAAATGCCAGCAACCTGCTTGGCTCGATGAAGCAACTCTCTAGAAACCCAATAACATGCAAAGATAAATAAGATAATGATAAAAGGACTCAATTGGGTAATGTTTTATGGTTTCGATGACAACTCATGCCTTAATCATGACACATGCATGCTAAAAACGACAATGATGACCTCAGACCTGACTTTGTACTTTTGAATTAACCCTAACAGACTCGAATGACATCCACCCTAACTCCTCTAATCATGAACTGACACTTTGCATCCGATTTGACAAGATAGACAGAAAAATTGTTTTTCATAGCATATCTAGTTCATTCTCTAATAGTTTCGCTACGAAACTATTAGGCAATTTCGTAGCGAAAACTGTTATTTCTCAGTGTAAAATGCTACAAAAAGAGGTAAAACTGGCTAATTGTCATTTTTCAAATTTAAACGCTTGGGAAATGAAAACTGACAGAAAATGATGACTGATGGGACATGACATGACCTGAATGGAGATAGATTGAGATAAAATGGAGGTGGTCTTGAACTTTATGATAGGTTAAATATGTAAAAATGAAAATTTCCTATACCAACTTGAGACCTTTGATAAATGAACTGTATGACATTTCAAGTAATTTTTTCACATTTTTCTGAGTGATAACAGTTGGAAAGGAAGAAACAATCACTTTCTATATAATTGGACCTTTGAGAAACTTTAGAGGATTTTTAAACCAATATTCCATTAGGCATACCATGGAGGTAATTAGATTTCATGATATGGCCCCATAAGAAAGAATTTTGTTGGAGCCTCCATAAGCTTCGAGCCAAAAGATATTTTTTCCAAAAAATAAATTTTTTTTGATCCTCCATTCACCAATATTCTTGCGGGACACCACCTACTTCCAGTTAATTAAGGGGGTGCCACACTTATTACAAGCTCTATACCATACAAGTTTGAAACCAAAGTTCTTTATTTTTTTTAGAATTCTCTTTAGGACCACCCCAGTTGACATCCAATATACTAGAATACTTGTAATGGCCAATTTCAATAGGATTAGCATGCTTATTCTTGATAATAACATGTTTATCCATAGAGAGATTCAAGCTTTGATATTTTTGAAAAAACATAAAATTTTAGTGAAATTCTAATTGTTTGGCATAAGGAAGAAACCAAGGTATTTGAATCCTTCCTCCAAAACCTTTTTAAAAAAGGGAAACAAAGTACTAATATTCTAAAGAGAGGATCGGGAATGCGACTGAAATGAGATAAGACTTATCGAGGTTTTTATCCATTCATGTGTCTTTAAAGTAAAGATCCAAAATAACCTTTAGAGTGGATAATCCCATCAAAGAACCTTGAGAAGAATAGAGAACATCAACTAAAAATATAAGATGGGACAAGTGATGCAAGTCAGATATATTTATTCTCTTAAGCACACCTCTAAACTTGGGATCGTTTAACAACTTACAGAGAACCTTCCCAAAAAAATGACAAGATAAGGTGAGAGTGGGAATATTTTTTCAAGGCTACGAGAGGCCCTAAAAAATATTGAAGGAGTTCGATTAATGAGAATGATGAAGGTAGATTGTACACGACCCATTACTCATCCCATCACTCGTCCGCAAGAGGACCAATTTAAGTAAATTCCAACTCACCCGATCATAGAATTTAGAAAGGTCAAACTTAAGGATGATCTTTGGATGTTTTGTGAGATTTAAAAAGAGTCAATGGCCTCCCAAGAAAGCGAAACTACAACATGTATCTATCTTCTTTGATGGAAACAAAATTGTTCATCCAAAATTTGTTAGATCAAAATTGACCTAGGGGGTGGGAAATGACCTTATCTATAATATTATTGATGACATTGTGGCAATAGATAGGTCTAAGATCATCTAATGTATCACCATTCTTCTTCTTTTGGATAAGAGTAATAAAGGTGCAATTGAAGGACCCAATTTTTTTTCCAAATTTATTGGACTCAATTACCACCTTTAGAATATTTTATTTTAGTAAATAATAGATGGCATATAAGAATTGAACAATAAGTCCATTTGAACCTGGACTCTTACCTTTCTACATTATAAATAGGGTGGCATCAACTTTCACTTCTGAAGCATCCTCTTCCAAATAATTGTTCATCTCTTTAGAAAAAACTTGTGGGAATTTAGAAAGTACTTCAAGGATTACTTGAATAAGGCATCCAAATAGATCCTTGAAGAGTGCTTCAAAATACTGAACCCCCTCGAAATGAGGTTTTACAAAGAAGAAAATCTCACTTTCAATGTTAGTGATCATAAAATAATAACTTATCATAAAATTGTACAATTAAAAAAAAAAATTATTCCTAGAGGACTGGTACCATTGGAAATTCTCTTCAATCAAAATGACATACCAATTAGTTCATTTGCAAAGGAACATGTGGAAGAAATGAAATATTATAATATTGGAATAATATAAGAACCCAATTTTGTCAAAATAGCTAATTTGTTGTGACATGAGGTGAAAGAAAGGTACATAACCTTATTTAAATAATACATAGATGTACTTTCTTGGTAGTATCAAGACTTTAAAACTTATGATACATTTATTATTTGGCATAAGATTCCTTTGAAACCTAGTTCTAAGCCTTTCAAGCAGAAGCTTAGGCAAATCAATCCTATTTTGTTGCCAACAATAGAGAAAGAAGTGAAGAAATTGTTGGATGCCAAAATTATAGTTCCAAAAAGATATTCAATATGGGTAGCTAATTTTGTTCCTGAAAGGAAGAAAAGTGGTGAGTTTAGATTATGTGTTGACTTTATGAATTTAAAGAAGCCATCACTAAAAGACAACTACCCACTTCCAAACATGGACTATCTTATACATAATGTCATTGGTGCAACTATAATTTCTATTATTGATGAATTTTCATATTGCAACCAGATATCAATTCAAAAGGAATACTAGAGTAAGACAATGTTCATTAGATTTTTTCATAAAGAGCCTCAACTCTGATCAGATTAATTTTATATCAGAGAAGTGTCCAATTATATTCAGATTAAAGAGATGAGTGGGACCTTTCTTAATCAAAACTAGAGAAACATTGCATAAGGTTTAGGATATGCTAAATTGTATGAAATTTCCCTAGGGAGAAGTGTGGAAATATGACCCCCCATAAGATCATATAAAAAATAACAGTAAAACAAGGATATTCCCCTTATAAACATGTGCCCAAACTAGACATAGAACTATTTGCAAACAAATATGTCTTGGAACAAGATCCACTGCAAGTTACTCAAATTAGTGATAAAGCAGGTCAAAGTTCACAACCAATTATTCTGGATACTTCTCAACCAAAGGATAAATACTTCAAAAGAGGATTTTTACAGACACAATAGCCATTCTCAATTTCGGAGATAAAGGAAATGCAAAAAAAAAAAAAAAACTTAGAGTTGAAGAAGAAGAGGTCTCAATTTTAGCTCAAAACATAGAATAAGCTACATGAAATGAGCTTGTGTTCAATTGGGAACTCTTTCCAATAGATTTTATGGTTCAATGTACTTCAAATTTGGGCATATCACCTTCAATAGTAGCGAAATAGGACAATATCTATTCATAATTCATGGAAATCAAGAATACAAATTTGAAAATGAAACAAGATGCTTATGTTAATTTGGAAGCTCAAAGAAAAATTCCCTCCTTTGGATAGTATTCCTCATCAAGAAATACCCCTCCTAGACCTTGGACGAATTCAATTTGGTTAAGGAAAAATATAATTTTATTATGAAAATCCACATGTGCACAAAAGGACAAGTCGGCCCTAAAAGGAATTTGGACACCCTTGGATGGTTATAAATACAAGTCAAGTGACCCTCAGTTTGAAATCATCATCAATAATTCTTCTTTTCTCTTCTTTGGTTTATTCTTACACATGTATGAAATTGGTTCACGGGAAATTCGCTCACACAGGTTTGAAATTGCAAGGTCCTAATTCACGTGTGCAAATTAGGGTTTTTGGTTCGCAACCGCAGGGTTGTCATAAAACAATTTCAGCTGTAGCCACATGCATACGATCTTATGCATGCAACCAAAATGCTTCAACTGCATGCATGACCATCAAATCCATGCGACCAAGACTTAGTGTTTTTCTGACAGTTGACTGCAGATGTTGAAAAATGACCACATGCTTCTGAATCATGATTTTAATGAGTATTATTGCTAGGTTCATCTATGGGATATACTTTGGTTGGTTTTGATAGATAGCCTTGTGAATGGATAATTGGATTATGGTACTCTCTCTTTGCTGAACATTTTATGACAATCTAATAAGAATAATAATTTGAAAGGGTTTTCCCCCTTGTAGGGTTTTCCCTAGTCTCTGACCACTCTTGATGTCTCTATGTGTGAAAGATTTTCTTCTAATGTTCCTTTATGTTCCATTGCATTGATGATGATATTGCTCTTTCTATATAATTTCATATGTTTCTAATGATGTTATGATGCTATGGGGCGAATTCAATATGTAAATAGTGAAATGACATTATTTAAAGAAAAGAACAATATAGCCCTAATAAAAAATAACATGGTATCAAATTTTAGCTAAAGAAAATTCATTTAAGATCATGCATGTGAAGAAAAAATTTATGGAATAAAGAGAATATGGAGGAGGCCTAAAAGAATACCAAGGTTTGAAGGAAACCCTAGGAAATCTGGTTATTAGGGTTTGATGGATAACATAAGGTTAGGGTTTGAAAGAAACCCTGGAATATGAGAAATGTTTTGAGTTATGTAGTGTTAAACCCTAACATGGTCAATGAGATGTTGATATAGCACTTGTGACAAGATTCAATTCAACCCTAGATGGCCTAGTCTCAATTAGGCCTCGTTGTGATGAAGAAAATTGGAAATATTTGAAGGCAACATTGTTACATGGATACTAAACCATAATAACTCTTGAAGGTTGTTCAAGAGGGTGTTGATTACCTCTTGTTAAAAGATAAGTACCTTTTAGATTTATGTTATTTCTTTATGAAACTATTCTTGTTTATATTTATTGATTTGAATATTGCTTCTTGCATGAATATTTGAGTATATGAATACTTCTAACTTCCAGATGAGATGTGAAAATTAGATCCTTCTTGAGGATCATCTAAATTGCAGGAAAAGAGAGCTAGTGCAAGAAGTGAAGAGTTAGTCCTAGAATAGGAAGAAGTACTTGATGAAGGTTTTCGCAAAGTTGACAAAGTAGAATAAAATATAGAAATTTCAAGTGCTACAACTGTCAATAAAAAATAAGTATTACTAGTTGCAAATGCATATGAATAGTAAAAGGTATGTATAATATATTGTTTCAACATTATGATTTAACTGCAATATTGGATGGAAAGGTAAGCCCTGAGATATGACGAGAATATCACCTTCATGAATATGAAAGTAATTTTGACTTATGGCACATGTGGTATATTAGTGCACTTGATATTTGAAAAGTATCTTACATTTTATTAGAAATGTTGGATTTTTTGAAAGTACGCCAAAACCATTGATTTTGATACTATTGTTAATGATAAGCATGATAACCCTGATGATAAAAGTATAAATATATTCTTGTTGATCTTTATTAGGTGTTGATTAGATTAGTAAATTTGAAAATGTGGAAAAAATTGGATGCCCTGACTTGATGTGAACAAGAATTGATGTTGTGATTGTGATCCTCGAAGTATGACAATACTCTTGTCAACTACCATAATTATATGACACTAATATTTGATGAATATTTGATGTTCATTTGTAACAATGAAATAGCTAATGATGATTTTCTATGATGCATAGATGTTTTAGAACCTGGGATAGTTTGATTTTCATAGTTTTATTTTTGTAGGAAAATATTATGATAGACAAGTTAATGTCTTGATTAAAGATGATTGAAGAGGCTTTCCATTCAAAGGGAGAAACTCTCCATGAGTTACCAACACCTATTATTATTTTCCATAAATGAATATAAGACTCTTTTTCGCTGAGGCAAGGTTTTGGACATGAATAAGATGATCGTATGATGTTGTTAAAGGGAGAAGTTTTTGACAAATTATGATTTGAGAAAAGAATATTTCTCCTATTTCAAGCCCCAACCATTGGGAGAAAGGCTTAAGGGTGCGGCTATAGGTCTCCCAACTGCATAGAAGAAGACCCATGGGAGTGGTTGAGCCTGCAGGATACAAAAATATAAAACCTTATGCATGAAACAAAAAATGCATGATAGAAATTTCTATGGAAAGAAAATGAACAGTAAGATCTACATAATGTTTGACTTATTGCAGGGATCAAAATGAAGGTTGTTTGATAGAAAACCCTCTATAGAAAATTTGAAGTGGCCTATCATATAAATTAGAGTTAATTTGAAGTGGCCTATCATATCAATTAGATTTACTTTGCGTAGTAAATTTATAAAAACCTTATTTAAGTAAAACATAAATAATTTATGCTCATTAGGGGTAACCCAAGTGGTTGAGACTCATGGTGAGAATGCCACCCACCTTGGTAAAATCCCCAACCAACCTTTTTCAATACAAGTTTGTCTCTCTTCAATGAATTGTCACTACACCTTGATTCAAATTGTTTACATGGATCTATCTTTTCATCCACTCCATATGAGACTCTAAAGCATCCTTCACCTTCTTCCTATTAGATTTGATAAATGTTTTTCTTTATTCATCGGTATTGTCATTAGACCTGAAAAGGCAGGGGAAATTTGACTTGGATATGTTTGTCTCTTCCAAGGCTTATCTAGAACTCTGAGCTCCTTTTTTCCTATTAATATAAATGTTCCCCAATTTTGTTTTGAAAAAAAAAATAGAACACTACCTTCTCAAGTGTCGCGAATGTCTTCACAAATACATTAAGGAAGAAATGAAGTTCCTGGATATCTCCTTTCTTAGTATAGCATACTGATATGCTTCCAAGGTTGAACAAAAAAGTAAACAAAAGAAGAATGAATTTTGATCTACAAATCAAAAGCAAGGAAAGAGCACCCCCAAGCCGCAAAAAAAAGGACAAAGCCAAGGCAGGGTGACCCAATACAACCCACTGAAGCCGAAATCAAATAACAACACCACAAAGATAAGGAAGGACATAAGAAATTGGTATGATTTCCATAAGAGCCCCACTCACAACAAAATTGAGGGTCGATCCAAGCAGTCATTGGTGGTTGAGTTGAAGCCTTCAGAGTTGAATGCATGTTTCGGCTCGGATTCAGAACCTAAAAGGGGGAATGAAAAAGGGAAGAAAATGATTGATGCTTATCCCAATGCCATCGTTGCCACCAACAAGATCCAGAATATTGAGCCCAAATATCCAGAGGAGGGGGAGTGTATCTTCCACTCACATATGTGGGTGAAGTTCTATCTGCTACAATTCATTGTTGACCACGGTAGCCAAAATAACCTCATTTCAGTAGAGGTAATGAAGAAGTTGGGCCTACCGACCACACCACACCGACAATCGTACACTAGGTTGGCTCCACCAAGGATTAGATCTCTGCATCAGCCAGTAGCATTACCTTCCCTACAAAATCAAGCCCTTAACAGATGACATACTATGTGATGTTGCTCCTCTTGAAGTTTGTGATGTATTATTAGGCCAACCATACTTGTGGAAGTGTTATGCTATGTATCATTATAAGCCTCATATTATTATTATTACTTTTGGAAACACGTTATACAGGATAATGGAGGTAGCCTTTTATACCGACATATCTTTGATATCTTCTAAGAATTGCAGTAAGAACAACTCCCAAACCAGGATATTTGTTTTCTTTATGATTTGATCTCAAAGAAAGGGGAAGATCATGGCCACATCCATGGGCCCGAGGAAGGGTTCATCCATGCAGCGGAAGTAGGTGGATAAGGTCGTGGAAAAATATAGGGACATCTTCTCCTCACCCACAGTGGTACCCTTGCATTTTCAAGTCAAGCATTCAATCTGAAGTCTAGCTATCATGAAGTTCCAATAAATTCCACAAATGTATGGAATACCGCCTTTAAATCCAAGGAATTTTTGAATGGTTGGTCATGCCCTTCGGGTTGACAAATTCCCCTGCTACTTTTATGAGTATAATGGATGGCATATTGCATCCCTCAACCAAATTATTTGTGGTTTTTATCTGGATGACATCCTCATCTTGAACAAGAGTTGGGAAGATCACTTGCAACACATTCGGCAGGTCCTTCAAACTCTATGGCAACACAAAATATGTGCCAACTTGGATGAATTCACCTTTATAATGATCCAAGTCTAATATATGGGTTGCATCATAGATGAGAAAGGCATGCATGTGGATCTGACTAAGATCTAAGTAATTCAGTATTGGCTAGCCCCAAACACTCTAATAAAGCTTCACAACTTGTTGGGCCTCACAAATTTTTATCGAAGGTTCGTGTTGGGATTCTCCTATATCACTTTTCCTTTGAGTTATATTACCAAGGGCAGAGTCAAAGTAAATATTTCCTAGTCTGATTCCCAACAAAAGGATTTCGTTGAGCTAAAGCACCACCTCTCCTTTTCACTTGTACTCACATATGATAAAGAGATGAATTCTATCGTGAAGGATTTCTAGAAATGGAAATATTACATTCTAGGAAAGGATATGATCATCCACACCAATCACTGACCTCTTCAGTTTATATATAGAAACAAGAAAAGTTGTAGAATGATCATGATCATAAGTGTTATACATATATGCAACAATTCCACTTGAACATTAAATACAAAAGGGGAAGCACCAATCATGTTGCATATTGCCTCAGCCGGCCCCAAGTTGCAACACTAACTACTGTTCTCAACTCTTGTGGCCATGAGACCTCTAGATGGATGAAACTATATAAAAATAATCCAGAGTTCGCCAACACATACCAAATTCTAGTGGATGGAAAGAAATTTCTTAATTTCCACCTCTAGGACACATTATTATGCTACCTAGACCACCTTTGTGTTCCTTCAAGCGAGCATGCCAATTTGATTTGGGAGGCACACTACAGTAGGGTCGTAGGACACTTTGGTGTGGAGAAAATTGTGGAAGTACTACAAAAGTAATTTTATTGGCCAAAACAATGAAAAGATGTTGGGAAATATATAAGATCCTACACTACTTGTTCCATCGTCAATCCAAAAATAAAGAAGCAAGGTCTGTACACTCCTTTTCCTACTCCCATTCAACCCTTGGAATCCATCTCCCTGGACTATCTACCTGGCCTCCCTTCTACCAAGCATGGTAATGATTGTGTATTTGTGGTCGTAGACACATTTTCTAAGATGGCTATATTGGTAGCCTGTAATAAGAGTATCACAACAAAGGACACTACCAAACTCTTGTTTGAATGAGTGTGGATACATTTTTGGATCCCACAAACCATTAAATCATATCAAGATAGAAATTTCTTAAGCACATTTTGGTCGAGCCTATGGACACTATAGGAAACCAAGCTCACCAAGTCGATTGCATCCCATACCCAGAATTATGTCCAAACATAGGTCGTCAACAAGATGATAGTGTACATACTCTGCATGTACAACTCCATGCATCCACAAACATGGGATGAGAGCCTTCCCTATGTGCAAAAAAATTATAATAGAGCTCTCAATAGGTCGACCGGTTGTAGTCTTTCAAGTGGGTCTAGGATTTAAACCATTACGTTTGATTAATGTCACCATGCCTCATGCGAATAAATGGAAGAAATCCATACATGTACACTAATAAAGAAACCAAGTTTATTGGATGCATCCAACACATCTGCTAGCAAGTTCACGACATCGTGGAGAAGTCCAATGTTAAGTGCAATCATTGACATGATCAATATTGGGTGTCACTCAAGTTTCATGTGGGTGACAAATTTTGGTTTGCATTTGCAGAAACAACACCTTATCAGATCCCATCAGAAGCTCATACCACTCTAATACGGGCCTTAAACCTTCACCAAGGTTGTGGGGGACAATTTTTTTGAGCTCATCATTCTCCCATTCCTTGGCCTGCACCCGTTGTTCAATGTGGACCGCCTTCGACCACACTTTCCACCATTTCTGAACAAATCATACATTGAGAACAAATCACACCAACAGAGCTAAGCCCAGACTGCATTTAACATGCCACAACTAATCAGATCATGGACATGTATATCAAGAACACTTGCCAGTAGAAGATCCAACTGTATCGGGTTGTCAAAGATGGCCAATTATTGCACCAAGGCAAGTGACTCACCAGGGAACATTGCTTCCTAAGTGGGTAGGACTAATCCAGGTAGATATTGGTGGCCACCAACCTATTCCACTTGGACCCACACCATTGTTTCTTTCAGTTTTCTTAAATGTAGCACAATTTACTATTTTTTATATTTTTTGGGGTCTTGAACTTTCGGAGCCCTTTTGAGGCCCTAAACGACGTTTTTTGGAAAACGATAAAACCCCAAAAATATGGTAGGGTTTTATGGTAGAATGTTTTATTTATCAGATAAACATTTCTAATGAGGTATCATATGCTTCAAATAAAGATAGTATGTCAAAGGTACGACCCAATGAAGTGTATGTACCAATTTACCCCAACGGGGCCCACAAAAATTTGTTGTGTCATCTCCTAGTGTTAGGTTTTTGGATTTTTAGGGTTTTCCACTTTTCTCAATAATAAATAGGCCTTCAATCCTCACTGTGACAAAATTCAGAAGGCATGTAGCCACCAAATCTCTTTTCATAGATAAGCGACCATTGCCTGAGCTAGTTTATTTCCATTTTTCATGTAAACCATTTCAAGTACTTTGTTATTAATGAATTGAAGTTTCTTTTTCACTGTATCTATGTGTTTATATTCATATATGTATTTAATTTCATTCCTTCATAAATCTAGATTCACTTACAAAGATACTTCCAAGACCTAAAGACCAAAGCCAACAACCCTACCAAGCACCAAGTCAATCCCAAACAAAATATTCTCCCAGGAAACTTCCAAACTTCGAAATACTACAACTTCATCATAGAATTTCAGCCCTGCAACTGCTTCTCATAATTTTTGCCCTGCAATTTTTTCCTCCTCCAACTATAGCCTCATAGAAACCCTAGTTGTGCATGTGTGGAGAGAGAGAGAGATATTTAGCCCAAGAAAATTTTCTTTTTCCTTCCTTCCTTCATCCTTCTAGTTCTTCTTCTCCTTCACTATTGCAAATCGAAATTCACTTGGATGAGTGTCTCAGATAAGGTTGAGCTCCTTGTATTTATAGCCTCTTCGAGGGATCAAATTTCCCTCCATTAGGCCGACTTGATCTTGCTATTGGGCCGACTTGATATTTGGATGAAAAATGGATTTTTATTGATAAAATAAATATCTAAATATGAGGGATTTCCACAGTGCATTATATTATATATCATTTTGGGATTCAACTGCATTAAGTAAGTCATTCATTGATGACCATTTCCATGAGAGGTAGTCGTAACTGACTAATTTATCATGACTTTTGAATAGTACACTTACAACTGATTGCATTGGGTGATGCTTACAAGGGTGAAGAAGTGGGATTGAAACTAGTGAATGAATCACATAGCATCAATCGTCACTTCCGGGGCTTTCACCCGGTAAATAGGACTTCCCGGGAGGTCACCCATCCCAGAACTCCTCTGGCTCAAACACGCTTAACTATGGAGTTTTTCCACAAAATCAAGCCCACTTAGCTTGCTACCCCATTTGAAAAACCTTAGCAAGTATTGTGCCTCATGAACCATTCAAGTAGAGCTCCCTTTACTCTTTGTATTTAAGTATGATGGGTTTCCACAATGCATTATATTAGATATCATTTTGGGATTCAACTGTGTTAAGTAAGTAATTCATCTATGAGCATTTCCATGAGAGGTAGTTGTAACTCAATAATTTCTCATGATTTTTGAATATTCCACTTAGCACTCATTGCAATGGTCATAAATGAATGACCTACTTAAAGAAGTTGAATCCCAAAATGATATCTAATATAATACACTACGGAAACCCCTCATACTTAAATACTAAGAGTAAAGGGAGCTCTACATGAATGGTTCGTGAGACACAATACTTTCTAAGGTTTTGGAAATGGGGTAGCAAGCTAAGTGGGCTTGATTGTGGGGAAAAACTCCACAGTTAAGCGTGCTTGAGCCAGAATAGTTATGGGATGGGTGACCTCTCGGGAAGTCCTAGTTGCTGAGTGCAAGCCCCGGAAGTGATGATTGACGCTATGTGATTCATTTCACTAGTTTCAATCCCACTTCTTCACCCCTGTGAGCATCACCCGATGCAATGAGTGCTAAGTAGACTTTTCAAAAATCATGAGAAATTAGTGAGTTACGACTACCCACCGACTACCTCTCATGGAAATGGTCATAGATGAATGAATTTATTAATGCAATTGAATCCCAAAATGATATATTATATAATTCATTGCGGAAAAACCTCATACTTAATTGCTAATAGTAAAGGGAGATCTACTTGAATGGTTCATGAGGCACAATACTTGCTAAGGTTTTGAAAATTGGGTAGCAAGCTAAGTGGGCTTGATTGTGAGAAAAAACTCCACAGTTAAGCATGCTTGAGCCAAAGGAGTTTTGGGATGGGTGACCTCCCAGGAAGTCTTGGTTAGCGGGTGCAAGCCCTGGAAGTGATGATAAGTGCTATGTGATTCATTTCACTAGTTTCAATCCCACTTCTTCACCCCTGTGAGCATCACCTGATGCAATGAGTGCTAAGTGGACTATTCAAAAATCATGAGATATTAGTTAGTTACGACTACCTCTCATGGAAATGGTCATAGATGAATGACTTACTTAACACAGTTGAATCCCAAAATGATATCTAATATAATGCACTGTGGAAACCCCTCATACTTAAATAAAAAGAGTAAAGGGAGCTCTACTTGAATGGTTCATGAGGCACAATACTTTCTAAGGTTTTGCAAATGGGGTAGGCAACTAAGTGGGCTTGATTGTGGGGAAAAACTCCACAGTTAAGCACGCTTGATCCAAAGGAGTTATGGGATGGGTGACCTCCCGGGAATGTCCTGGTTACTGGGTGAAAGCCCTGGAAGTGATGATTGACGCTAAGTGATTCATTTCACTAGTTTCAATCACACTTCTTCACCCCTCTAAGCATCACCCAATTCAAAGAGTGCTATGTGGACTATTCAAAAATCATGAGAAATTAGTGAGTTACAACTACCTCTCATGGAAATGGTCATAGATGAATGACTTACTTAATGCAATTGAATCCCAAAATGATATATAATATAATTCACTGTGGAAATCCCTTATACTTAAATATAAAGAGTAAAGGGAGCTATACATGAATGGTTCATGAGGAACAATACTTGCTAAGGTTTTGCAAATGGGGTGGCAAACTAAGTGGGCTTGATTGTGGGGAAAAACTCCACAGTTAAGTGTGCTTGAGCCAAAGGAGTTCTAGGATGGGTGACCTCTCGGGAATTCCTGCATGGGTTACCAGGTGCAAGCCCCAAAAGTGATGATTGACCCTATGTGATTCATTTCACTAGTTTCAATCCCACTTCTTCACCCCTTTGAGCATCACCCGATGCAATGAGTGCTAAGTGGGATATTAAAAAATCATGAGAAATTATTCAGTTATGACTAACTTTCATGCAAATGGTTAGGGATGAATGACTTACTTAACACAATTGAATCCCAAAATGATATCTAATATAATGCACCACAGAAACCCCTCATACTTAAATACAAAGAGTAAAGGGAGCTCTACTTGAATGGTTCATGAGGCACAATACATGCTAAGGTTTTACAAATGGGGTAGCAATCTAAGTGGGCTTGATTGTGGGGAAAAACTACACAAATAACCACACTTAAGCCAGAGGAGTTATGAGATGGGTTACCTCTAGGGAAGTCTTGGTTACCAGGTGCAAGCCCCGTAAGTGGTGATTGATTCCATGCGATTCATTTCACTAGTTTCAATCACACTTCTTCACCCCTTGAGCATCACCCAATGCAATGAGTGCTAATTAGACTATACAAAAATCATGAGAAATTAGTGAGTTACGAATACCTCTAATGGAAGTGCTCATAGATGAATGAATTAACACAATTGAATCCAAAAATGATATCTAATATAATGCACTACGGAAACCCCTCATACTTAAATACAAAAAAGTAAAGGAGATCTAATTTTATGGTTCATGAGGCACAATAATTTCTAAGGTTTTTCAAATGGGGTAGAAAGCTAAGTGGGTTTGATTGTGGGGAAAAACTCTACAGTTAATTGCGCTTGAGCCAAAGGAGTTCTGGGAGGGGTGACCTCCCGGGAAGTCTTGGTTACCGAGTGCAAGCCTCGGAAGTGATGATTGACGCTATGTGATTCATTTCACTAGTTTCAGTCCCACTTCTTCACCCCTATGGGCATCACTCGATGCAATGAGTGCTAAGTGGACTATTCAAAAATCTTGAGAAATTAGTCAGTTACAACTACCTCTCATAGTCCCAAAATGATATCTATTATAATGCACTGTGGAAAACCCTCATACTTAAATACAAAGAGTAAAGGGAGCTCTACTTGAATGATTCATGAGGCACAATACTTGTTAAGGTTTTGAAAATGGGGTAGCAAGCTAAGTGGGCTTGATTGTGGGGAAAAACTCCACAGTTAAGCGCGCTTGATCCAGAGGAGTTATGGGATGGGTGGCCTCCCAGGAAGTCCTGGTTTCCAGGTTCAAGCCCCGGAAGTGATGATTGACACTATGTGATTAATTTCACTAGTTTCAATCCCACTTCTTCACCCCTGTGAGCATCACCCGATGCAATGAGTGTTAAGTGGACTTTTCAAAAGTCATGAGAAAGTAGTCAGTGACGACTACCTCTCATGGAAATGGTCATAGATGAATGATTTACTTAATGCAGTTGAATCCCAAAATGATATCTAAAATAAATATCTTTCTTTATTAGAATGATTCCAAATGGGACTATGACACATGGCAAATAATATTATTTATCATAGAAATACCTAGAAAACCTAAAAGCATGTGCTTTTGACTCAAACTTGAGTATGAAATCCATACTCCTTAATAAAATATATTTTCTCTTTCTTTATTTATAAATAATATGCAATGTCATGATTACAATTATGTCATTATGAAGACCGAGCCTAGTTACAATTATCAAAAACTGGCACCAATGAAATAGGGGTTTGGCCTTGACTAGCGCCAACGGAATAACCTTTTTAGGCTTTAGATCCACTCTAAACTTAATATATTATTTTAGAACAAAATTTGCAACAATATTAGGAGGGATGAAATCTTCCTTGAAGAATCCCACCAAATGTTATTAACAAACACATAAGGAAATAATTTGAAATGTCCAATCAAATGGTCTTTGAGCCAAAATTTCATGTATTCTTCCAATCCTGCTTTATCCCACAGAGAATTTTACTTAAAATCAGCTTAAACAAGCCTTATAACCTGCACTGAATATGGACAAGATATGAGTAAGTGAGGTATTGGCTCTTCTTTTTATTTGCATAAGGAGCATGATTAGGACCATCCAACCCATTTTAAGACCATTATCTCACATCAAAAGTTTCTTATTTAGTGCAATCCTGAGAGTAATTTTTCCATTTAGAGGAGTGCAAAATTTTTAGAGCCTACTTGATCATCATTATGGGATACAACTGAAATGAGTTTCTATAAAATCTTCATATCTTAATTTTTTTGTGAAGTCACTCATGCTAGAATCTTTAGAACAATAATGCTCATATTCCACTTCTTACTTGAGCATAATAAAATTGGAGACTAGAAGTCTAATGAAATTCACCCATTTGGCTACTATCCTTTAAAACCTAGGAAACCTGTTGATTTCCAACTTGCTCTTATGCTCAAATGAGGAGTTTGTGCTTTTTCATATTCTAATGTGAAAACACCTGCTTAGTGGAGAGCTTAGAGAATGGGGGTAGGAATATGATAATCATCAATAGTTCCTAATCCTAGATCTTATCCAATTCTTAATTTTCCTCCATTATCGATTGACACACCATCCAATCCCTAATCGATGGTGTTATCACAAAATTGTAATTGATTGGCTACTCATCAAACAACTCAGTGTAACTGTTTCAAACCACTTCTAACTAAAGATTAGCCTCTTCAGTTTTAGAGGGCTCTCTCAAGGGAGTTTATGATTTTGAATAATGATAGGACTGGATGTCTAACTCTATAGAAATTGTAACTTATTTTTATGGTTGTAGGTTGAAAAATGTAGGCTTGCTACCATTGGGCTTATGGAGTCAACAATCAGTATTTTCGGTGACAAAGGTTTTCACATGGAAGTTGAGGCAGATAAAGGTATTTAACACAGATAATTCATACATAAAACATAGGGAAACACAGTCATTTCATCACTAAAGGAAGTCAAAGCATAAAATTATGAATTTTGAGTAATAGAGATGAAATCTACTGCAATTTATAAAACATAAAGATATAGATCAATTAGACATCAAAAACCTCATGAGAATCTCAGGTGTAAATGTTCTCCAACCCCTTAATACTTTGATCCTTTGTCTTTAAATAGATATTCTTTACAACAAGGATGATCTGCCTAGTGGCTAGATCACCAAATTCTCTTATGACACCTTTCATAACTGAAATACATAACTTCTAACAGAAAATTGACAGCTACCCCTTAAAGAAACCATCTTCTAATAGGACTCTACCTCCTATTTATTACATTGCTCTTATCCTATCTGTGAAATAGTTACATTATGGTTACAAAATAAATATCACATGCTTGAGAGACAAATGACAAATTTCATCGTCACTTTACATATTTAAAACCGTCCTATATCTATGGAACTTAACCCTACTTTTTAGGAATGAATGACCCTTACCTTCAAAGTTGCTTTAGCTGATGACCCATCTTCATAGCACTTCCTTAGAGTCATAAATATTTGATAATAAGATCCACTGACATGTTGGAGATCTCCAACTGGCCAAAAATTCCTTTAAGATGCTCAAAAACCTTTAACAATTGCTCGCTACGAAAACAGGACGGTTTCGTAGTGAGTTTTGGTAGCATGAGGAAAGTAGCCTTTTTGTCCATCCTCTTCAATTCTTTGCTATTCCATCATGTCAATCATGTCATGACACCTTATCACTATGCAACCCCCTCCTTGAATCAAGAAAAAAAATACCTTTAAAAGAAAAAAGGCTACTACAGATTTTTTCATAGCGTATTCCTCGCTTCAAGCACGAGGAACTCTATGAAATTGTGTAAAAACCCAGAAATCACCCCTTTCAAAATTATCTTCAAAAACTAACCTCCAGCTACAAAATCTTGATTCTCTACATGTAATGGATGTTCTAATGCATATTCAATCTCAACTTATTCCTCCTGTTGTGTTTCTTCCTCATTAACAATCAGTTGAGCTATAGGCTCTTCTACCACAGTCATTTTCAAACCTTTCTTTTCTATCTCTTCATGAATCAAATCCAATTGCTCTTGAAGATCTTTAACTTGATCCTTCAGTGCCTAGTTCTTATATTGCAACTGTAGGTTTACCTTTTTGATGTGCTTGACCTCTCTTCTTAGTGGTTGAGTCCAATTTATCAATTTTTATGTATTGTCCAAGGTCTTTGAGACAGTTGTGACTTGATCTTCCCAAATATTTCTCATTTGTTCAAACTGAACCCTTTCAACTCTATGCTTCTTTGCATCTTTCGTCAAGACTGATATCTCTTCACTTGCCTCTTTTAATTGTTCCTTAAGGGTTTCAACTTCTGATTTTTCAGTGATTTTCTCTTTACCCTTCTTTTGTTTGATGACCAGCTCTTCTTTTGCAGGCGAGGAGAGGTCTATGATGCTAGGTGGTGGCATAGTAGTTTCACTGACCTTATGAGTCTCTTTGCTACTTTCCATGACCTTTCTTACATGTATTGTCATTGGCTTTCTAGGTTGAACCATGAAACCAACATCATCACCTACAAACTCTAACTTTTTAGTTGTCTTTCCTTTATTTATCTTTCTCCCCCCTCTTCAACATCTTCAGCTTGGACAATGGGAGTTTATTCAATATCAATGCAAGATGTCCTCTAAGTTACCCTTAACCACTGTTTGGCTCCTAGTAACTCTTTTTCTACCATGTTTGCTAACTGTTGGCTTCTGTTTTGCAAGTGTGGTTTTAGGTGTTTGAATCTTCAGCAAAGACTTTGTCTCTATGCTCACTGTTTCTAGTTGGGATGATCTATTCCCTTCTTCAATTTCCTCTGCCACAGTTGGTGATGAGATACTTCCAGGTTTGGGAACTCTTTTAGGAGTCACAACATCAACTTCAAAACCACTCATGAACATAAAGGATTTCCAATCTCTACCTAATCTCTTTAACTCCTCTAAGACAAGCAAATTAATCAAACCATGATTAAAGAGAAAGGTTTCATTTCCTTTTGTTTTAAGTTGGAACTTATCTGACATTTTACCTATACTTTTGTATAAGTAAAAGGGCAAGTCAAGAGACCTCTTACCCACAAAATTAAGCATAAGCATGAGGTGGTAGGAGTAAACCATTTGAAACCTTCCTTCACATGTGAAATACTTCTGAATGATCCTCAACAGCTTTGAAAATTTTTCTTTCATGTAACTCCTTAGGATATCATTTGTGAGATCAATTTCACTATGCTCTAGCTTGATGGATTCTTTGCAGTCCTGCATGGTGAATTTGATGCCTTTAAACCATTGTTCCCCTCCTCTAGGGATTCCTGTTGTTGTTGTAATTTTGTCTGGTGTTACTGTGAGGTTTAGCATTCCCACCTTTGAAGCTGTTCCAGTGAAACTGTTAGCAAACTCCTTGGAAACCTGTAGATGACAACCCTGCAACCTTTGGCATAATCGTAAAAAACATGTTCTTCTAAATACCTCCATGACAGTTGGTTCTTCATTGAGAAAATTCATGTCCATGGGCTCATATATGTGGCAGTGACCACCTTTTTTGGTTTTCTTCCTTGCAGCCATGGTGACTTTATATCTTCTCAGCTTCGATTTATCAATGACACCTGCAACCTTTGAAAATTCCAGCAACCTGCTTGGATCGATGAAGCAGCTCTCCAGAAACCCAATAACATGAAAAGATAAAGTAGAGAATGACAAAAAGACTCAATTGGGTAATGTTTTATGGTTTCGATGGAAAATCATGCCTTAATCATGACACATGCATGCTAAAAATGGTAATGATAACCTCAAACCTAACTTTTTACTTTTGAATTAACCCTAACAGACTCAAATGACATCCACCCTAAATCCTCTAATCATGAACTGACATTTTGCATCGGATTTGACAAGACATACGGAAAAATTGTTTTTCGTAGCGTAGCTAGTTCATTCTCTGACAGTTTTGCTATGAAACTATTAGGCAATTTCATAGCGAAAACTGTTATTTCTCAGTGTAAAATGCTACGAAAATAGGTAAAACTCGCTAAGTGTCCTTTTTCAAATTTAAACACTTGGGAAATAAAAACTGATAGCAAATGATGACTGATGAGACATGAAATGACCTGAATGGAGATGGATTGAAATAAAAGGGAGGTGGTCTTGAACTTTAGGAGGTTAAATATGTAAAAATGAAAATTTCCTATACCAACTTGAGACCTTTGATAAATGAACTGTATGACATTTCAAGTAATTGTTTCACATATTTCTGATTGATAACAAATGGAAAGAAAGAAACAATCACTTTCTATATAATTGGACCTTTGAGAAACTTTAGAGGATTTTTAAACCAATATTCTATAAGGCATACCATGGAGGTAATTAGATTTCATGATATGGCCCCATAAGCAAGAATTTCGTTGGAGCCTCCATAAGCTTCCAGCCAAAAGATATTTTTGCTAAAAAAGAAATTGTTTTTCATCATCCATTCACCAAGCTTCTTGGGGGACACCACCTACTTCCAGTTAATTAAGGGGGTGCCACACTTATTACAAGCTCTATACCATACAAGTTTGAAACCAAAGTTCTTTATTTTTTTTAGAATTATCTTTAGGACCACCCTAGTTGACATCCAATATACCAAAATAATTGTAATGGCCAATTTAAATAGGATTAACCTGCTTATTCTTGATAATAACATGTTTATCCATAGAGATATTCAAGCTTTGATATTTTTGAACAGGCATAAAATTTTAGTGAAATTTTAATTGTGTGGCATAAGGAAGAAACCAAGGTATTTGAATCCTTCCTCCAAAACCTTTTTAGGAAAGGGAAACAAAGTACTAATCTTCTAAAGAGAGGATCGGGAATGCGACTGGAATGAGATAAGACTTATCGAGGTTGTTATCCATTCATGTGTCTTTAAATTAAAGATCCAAAAGAACCTTTAGAGTGGATAATCCCATCAAAGAACCTTGAGAAGAATAGATAACATCAACTAAAAATATAAGATGGGATAAGTGATGTAAGTCAGATACCTTTATTCTCTTAAGCACACCTCTAAACTTGGGATTGTTTATCAACTTACAAAGAGCCTTGCCAACAAAAATGACAAGATAAGGTGAGAGTGGGCATATTTTTTCAAGGCTTCTAGAGGCCCTAAAAAATCTTAAAGGAGTTCGATTAATGAGAAAGATGAAGGTAGATTGCACACGACCCATTATTCAATTCATAGAAAGGCTCATCCCCGTCTGCAAGAGGACTAATTTAAGTAAATTCCAACTCACCTGATCATATTATTTAGAAAGGTCAAACTTAAGGATTATATTTGGTTGTTTTGTGAGATTTACAAAGAGTCAATGGCCTCCCAGGAAAGCGAAACTACAACATGTATCTATCTTCTCTGAGGGAAAAAAAATTGTTCATCCGAAATGATTTTGATCAAAATTGACTTAGGGGGTGGGAAATGACCTTATCTATAATATTATTGATGACATTGTGGAAATATATAGGTCTAAGATCATCTAAGGTATCACCATTCTTCTTCTTTCGGATAAGAGTAATAAAGGTGCAATTGAAGGACCCGAAAACTTTTCCAAATTTATCGGACTCAATTACCACCTTTACAATATTTTATTTTAGTAGATCATAGAAGGCATAGAAGAATTGAACAATAAGGCCATTTGAACCTAGAGTCTTACCTTTCTACATTATAAAGAGGGTGGCATCAACTTTCACTTCTGAAGCATCCTCTTCCAAATACTTTTTCATCTCTTTAGAAAAAACTTGTGGAAATTTAGAAAGTACTTCAAGGATTACTTGAATAAGGCATCCAACTAGATCCTTGAAGAAATCTTCAAAATACTGAACCCCCTTGAAATGAGGTTGTACAAAGAAGAAAATCTCACTTTCAATCTTAGTGATCATAAAATAATAACTTATCGTAAAAGTCTACAATTAAAAAATAATTTTATTCCTAGAGGACTGGTACCATTGGAAATTCTCTTCAATCAAAATGACATCCCAATTAGTTCATTTGCAAAGGAACATGTAGAAGAAATAAAATATTATAATATTGGAATAATATAAGAACCCAATTTTGTCAAAATAGCTAATTTGTTGCGACATGAGGTGAAAGAAAGGTACATAAGCTTATTTAAATAATACATAGATGTACTTTCTTGGTAGTATCAAGACTTAAAAACTTATGATACATCTATTATTTGGCATAAGATTCCATTGAAACCTAGTTGTAAGCCTTTCAAGCAGAAGCTGAGGCAAATCAATCCTATTTTGTTGCCAACAATAGAGAAAGAAGTGAAGAAATTGTTGGATGCCAAAATAATAGTTCCAAAAAGATATTCAATATGGGTAAATAATTTTGTTCCTGTAAGGAAGAAAAGTGGCGAGTTCAGATTATGTGTTGACTTTATGAATTTAAAAAAGGCATCACTAAAAGACAGCTACCCACTTCCAAACATGGACTATCTTATACATAATTTCATTGGTGCAACTATAATTTCTATTATTGATGAATTTTCAAATTGCAACCAGATATCAATTCAAAAGGAATACTAGAGTAAGACAATTTTCATTAGAGTTTTTCAGAAAGAGCCTCAACTCTGGTCAGATTAATTTTATATCAGATAAGTGTCCAATTATATTCAAATTAAAGAAAGGTGGGACCTTTCTTAATCAAAACTAGAGAAACATTGCATAAGGTTGAGGATATGCTAAAATATATGAAATTTCTGTAGGGAGAAGTGTGGCAATATGACCCCCCCATAAGATCATATAAAAAAAATAGTAAAACAGGGATATGCCTCTTATAAACATGTGCCAAACTAGACATAGAACTATTTGCAAACAAATATGTCTTGGAACAAGATCCACTGCATGTTACTCAAATTAGTGATAAAGTAGGTCAAATTTCACAACCAATTTTTCTGGATACTCCTCAACCAAAGGATAAATATTTCAAAATAGAATTTTTAGAGACACAATAGGCATTCTCAATTTCAGAGACAAAGGAAATGCAAAAAAAAAAACTTGAGTTGAAGAAGAAGAGGTCTCAATTTTAGCTCAAATCATAGAATAAGCTACATCAAATGAGCTTGTGTTCAATTGGGAACTCTTTCCAATAGATTTTATGGTTCAATATACTTCATCTTTGGGCATATCACCTTCAATAGTAGCGAAATAGGACAATATCTATTCATAATTCATGGAAATCAAGAATACAAATATTAAAATGAAACAAGATGCTTATGTTAATTTGGAAGCTCAAAGAAAAATTCCCTCCTTTGGATAGTATTCCTCATCAAGAAAGACCCGTCCTAGACCTTGGACAAATTTAATTTGGTTAAGGAAAAATATAATTTTATTATGAAAATCCACATGTGCACAAAAGGAAAAGTCGGCCCTAAAAGGAATTTGGACACCCTCGGATGGTTATAAATACAAGTCAAGTGACCCTCAGTTGGACATCATTATCAAACATTCTTCTTTTCTCTTCTTTGGTTTATGCTTGCACATGTATGAAATTGGTTCACGGGAAATTCGTTCACACAGGTTTAAAATTGCAAGGTCCTAGTTCACGTGTGCAGATTAGGGTTTTTGGTTCGCAGCCACAAGGTTGTCAGAAAGAAATTTCAACTGCAGCCACATGAATACGATCTTATGTTGATATTCAACAAGATGATGAGCCTAGTGAAAAGAGTCGCCTTCACTAAGTGGGCCCACAGGCTATTTTTGGCGCAAGTCTATTTTCAGACTATGTCTATTTTTAGACTTGGTGGTCATATTTCAAAAGTTTCAGGATGCTATTTGTGGATGGTTGATCAAGTTGGAAAAATATATGAAATTATATTTTTAGAATATTGGCGGAATTCTATTTATAGATCGTCGATATAAAAATAGAAGTGTCGATTATTATTAGCTCTTAATAATAATCCAACAATAAACAACAACTTATTCTCTTGGAGTACATATTTTCAGTGCACAGATTTGGAAAATCAGTGGGCTGAAGGAATTACGCAATTCCTAGGGTTTACTAGTGGTTCATGCATGGAGGACTCAGTTAGAATTGAAGTGTAAAAGTTATGACAGAGTTGGAAGAGTAGTTCATGGAGTTGTTATTCAGTTTAACTCAGTTAATGGAGTTAAACTCAGTTGAGCTAGTTGTATCTATTCTAAATCAATTATACACTAGTGAGAGTGGAGTGAATTAATTAGTTAATTAATTCACAAATAATAACTCATTAATCAAATGAACAATACAACAGTTAACTACAGTGCATGTCAGTTCCAGTGGAGACCCAATCGAGAGATAGGTGAAAGGGCAAGATGGACTATCTGTTGTGACTATAGTGATGCATTGATTGCACCACACACACATTGTAGTTTCCAATGAGGATTGCATAGTCAAGGCAAGGGTAATTCGAATTCATTCAGAGCTATTCTTCAGCAAGGATTGCACAGTGGAGGCAAGCTATCAGGTGGCAAGAAATCGGTGCATGGATTTGCAGATTTCTTCTGATTAGTGTGTGACGATTGATAGTACTGAGAGCTTGATGTACTAAGCTTTGTATGAAATTGTTACATGATATCCATGATACATAATATATGATAGTTGGGGTTTTCATCTTTAGGCTTTCCCGTTAAACAACTGTGTTATGTGAAATTGTTTTTATTGCTTCATGTGTTTGCAATTGATTTTAATTTCCACAAAATATTAACAGTTGAAGGATTTTGTATTTAGCAAGAATATTATTGTTAGGTCAAGAGAATCTGGATATATGCATGCATCTTTTATATAATTTCTACATTATATCATAGCAGTGTTAATTCTTGAATATTGCAATTGTGAAGAATTGTTGAGTTTGTGCTGGTGGACAATTCGAATTTTCTACAGAAAATTCTTGGTGCAAAAGTTGAGTATACATTTAAATGTTTTTCAATGGGTTGCAATTGGAGTATGCCCTTGATGGGAGCTCGAATTACATAGCCTGGAAGGATAGGATGCAGGCGGTGCTGGAGGATAATGGACTGAAGGAGTTCATCGATAGCAATGTTCCTAAGCCCGGATCTAGCGATGTTGCATTACTTGACGTATGGAAAAAGAAGATAGCAAAGACAAGAAGAATTTTGTTGGAAGGTGTGAAGGACCATATTGTGTCTAGCCTTCATTGGAAAGCCACTACATTTTTAATGTGGAAGGATTTGACAGATTTTTTCCAAAGCAGTAGTGACCAGAGGAAGTTGGCAGTGAAAGATAAGCTCAGAAAAATAAAAATGGAGAAGGGTGACAGTATTCCAAAATATCTCACGAAGTTTTTCCACTATAGGGATGAAATGGGAAGTGTGGGGATTACTGTTGATGATGAAGACTCTCTCCTTGGGCTTCTGAAGAGTTGGCATAGCTATGAAGACTCTGTTAATGGACGGGAGAAACTGCCGGGATGGGAGCGACTTTGGTCGGATCTTGTGCAGGAGGAGATAAGGCGAGGTACCAGGGATGGCTCTTCATCGAATAATGAAGATGAAGAGAATTTCACTTTGGCTTCCAAAGAAAGGAAAGGGAAGGGGAAGAAATTTCCTTCAAATCCGATGCTAAAGGCAAGAAGTAGGATTTTTCCAAAGTGAAGTGTTTTCATTGTCACGAACATGGGCATTTCGCCACTAACAGCCCACAGAAGAAGAAGAACAAGAAGGTTGTTGGAGCTGCAGATAGAGAGGCCTTAGCCTCACAATTTTAACTTGATTTCTCTTTGATTACATGATTGGTTTCAAGCTATATGGGATCGATGTGGTATCTTGATAGTGGTGCGTATTTCCATATGACAGGAGGCAAGGAGTTGTTTAGTGACTTAGAGGAGAATGACCTCCAGATGCATATAGAGATGGTAAATGATGGTCGATATAGTGCGACCGGAATTGGGACCATTACATTTGAGAGGGAGTCCAGTAATCCATTCTTGTTGAAGGATGTTATGCATGTTCCAGGTCTGAAGAAGAACTTGGTCTCGGTCGCAATGTTGGAAGACAAAGGTTATTATTTTGTTTTCAGTGAGGGAAAAGCTTTCTTTCGACATAAAACAATGGGTCAAACCAAGAAGATAGGGATTCGAGTTAAGAATCTCTACAAGCTAGAGGTAGATGGTTGCGCTGTAATGGTGGGAAAAGCAGAAGAAGTGGTGAGTTGGGATGAGGGCGAATTATGGCACATGAGATTGGGCCATCTTCACCATGGTGCTTTGAAGATTTTGCAACAGATTTCTACTGGACTTCCCAAGGGTACTCTTGCGCAGTCATATCAGTGCAAGGGATGTACTATGGGTAAGTTTGTGAAGACCAAATTCATGAGAAGGAGAACTGTGCTTCGGTGATCCTGGAGAGAATTCACATAGACGTGTGTGGACCTTTCTCGGTTGCTTCAACAACAAAACAAAGGTATTATGTTATATATGTTGATAAATATTCTCGTAGATGCTGGATCTTCTTCATGCAGAAGAAGAGAGAAACATTCTCAAAGTTCTGTGAGTTTAAAGCATTGGTGGAGAAGGAGTCGAGGAAGAAAGTGAAGGTGTTGTGGAGTGATAATGGTGGTGAATATATCTCGAATGAATTCAAAGACTTCTATAGAAAAGAATGAATTCAAAGAGAACTCATAGCGCCTCATAACCCACAGCAGAATGGGGTCGCAGAGAGGAAGAAAATAACGATCGTGGGTGCTGCACAAGCTATGCTTGAGAGGAAGCTAGACTTGCATGAAGTGAAGGAACCTCTTGTTCCGAAAGATGAGCCTCCGGATGTGGATCACCCATAGGAAGAGATTCATGGAGTGGAGGAGTCCACTCATGTAGAACCAAACATCAAACAAGGCAGAAAGCGTACCACAGAAGATGAGAGACTAAAGATTGATGCGGCACATAATTTAGGAGTCCCTACATCATAGCGCGGCCAGAGAGAGTCACCTGACCGATTTACTGGATACATGGCTCTTATGAGAAAGTGTATCATGACAGAGCCATCTTCTTTTGAAGAAGCAGTGTAGGAGAACACATGGGTAGATGCCATGGTGGAGGAGTATGACTCCATTGTCAGAAACAGTGCTTGGGAGATTGTTCCAAGGCCGGTGGGTAAATCAGTTGTAGGATCAATATGGATCTACAAGGTAAAGCAAGATGCTGATGGGAGCATCGAGAAGTATAAGGAAAGTTTTGTTGCCAGAGGTTTCTCACAGATTGAGGGGATTGATTATGAAGAAACCTTTTCACTTGTCGCACGGTATTCTTCCATAAGGACCATCCTTGCTCTCTCAGTGCATATGGGGTGGCACATTCATCAGATGGATGTGAAGACTGCGTTCCTTAATGGTATCATTGAGGAAGAGGTGTACATTGAGTAGCCTAAAGGATTTGAGATCTTCAGCAGCGAGTCACATGTGTGCAGGCTTAAAAGAGCATTGTATGGGCTGAAGCAAGCACCTCGTGCTTGGTACACACGGATCAACAGCTATTTCACTGGACTTGCCTTCACCAAGAGTGAGGCGGATGCAAACCTATACCAAATTGTGGTGGAGGGTAAGCTTTTAATCATTTTTCTTTATGTTGATGATTTAATACTAATGGGTGATGAGAAATTGATAGACTTATGCAAGGCAGACCTTGCAAAGGATTTTGAGATGAAGGATTTGGGCCTCCTTCATTATTTCCTTGGATTGGAAATATGGCAATGGGAAGGTGAACTATTTGTATCTCAAGGAAAGTATGCTTGGGAGATACTTGAGAAGTTTCACATGCAAGGCTACAAGCCTATCAACACTCCTCTTCTAGGAAATTGGAGGAAAGAGGATGCTACATCGACAAAGGTAGTGGATGCCAATGTTTATCGACAGTTGGTGGGTTCACTCATGTATTTAGTTAATACAAGACCGGACATATGCTATGCGGTGAACCAACTTTCACAAGCGATTGTTAAGCCTACCAAGCTCTTTTGGAAGGCAGGCAAGCATGTCCTAAGATATCTCAGGGGCACATCTGAATATGGTTTATGGTACAGACAATCGGATGAGGTGAAGTTGCATGGCTTCAAGGATGCAGATTGGGCAAGAAGCCCAACAGACAGAAAGAGCACATCAGGAGGTATTTTCAGTATCGGATCTACGATAGTTTCTTGGTACAGCAGGAAACATAGATCTGTGGCACTCAGTTTAGTGGAAACAGGATACATGGCAGCAAGTCAAGCTGCATGTGAGGCTATCTGGATGAGGAAGATCCTGGTTGGTTTGTTCGGTTCAAATTTAGATCCTACAGTGATACATTGTGATAATCATAGTTGCATTAAACTCTCGATTAATCCTGTGTTTCATGATAAATATAAACATATTGATATCTGGTATCATCATATTAGAGATTGTGTGCAGCAGAAGATCATGTTGCTTCAGTACATTCCTATGGAGGATCAGGATGTAGATATTTTGACGAAGGCGCTCACCAGGAGAAAATTCGAAAACCATAGAGGCAGGATCAGGGTGAAGGATAATCCCTATCTTGTTGAGAGGGAGTGTTGAGATTCAACAAGATGATGAGCTTAGTGAAAAGAGTCGCCTTCACTAAGTGGGCCCGCAAGCTATTTTTGGTGCAAGTCTATTTTTAGACATGGTGATCATATTTCAGAAGTTGCAGGATGCTATTTGTGGATGGTTGATCAATTTGGAAAAATAGATGAAATTCTATTTTTAGAATATTGGATGAAATCTATTTATATATCGTCGATCTAGAAATAGAAGTGTCGATTATTATTAGCTCTTAGTAATAATCCGACAATAAACAACAACTTATTCTCTTGGAGCACTTAGTTTCAGTGCACAGATTTAGAAAATCAGTGGACTGAAGGAATTATGCAATTCCTAGGGTTTACTGGTGGTTCATGCATGGAGGACTCGGTTAGAACTGAAGTGGAAAAGTTATGATAGACTTGGAAGAGTAGTTCATGGAGTTGTTATTCAGTTTAACTCAGTTAATGGAGTTAAACTTAGTTGAGCTAGTTGTATTTAGTCTAATTGAATGATACACTAGTGAGAGTGGAGTGAATTAATTAGTTAATTAATTCACAAATAATAACGCATTAATCAACTGAAAAATACAACAGTTAACTACAGTGCATGTCAGTTTCAGTGGAGACCCAGTGGAGAGATAGGTGAAAGGGAAAGATGAACTATCTATTGTGACTATAGTGATGCATTGATTGCACCACACACACATTGGAGTTGCCAATGAGGATTGCACAGTCAAGGAAAGGATAATTCAAATTCATTCAAAGCTATTCTTCAGCAGGTATTGCGCAGTGGAGGCAGGCTATCAGGTGGCAAGAAATCGGTGCATGGATTTGTAGATTTCTTCTGATTAGTGTGTGATGATTGATTGTACTAAGAGCTTGGTGTACTAAGCTTTGTATGAGATTGTTATGTGATATCCATGATACATAATATATGATATTTTGGGTTTTCAACTTCAGGATTTCCCATTAAACAAATGTGTTATGTGCGATTGTTTTTATTGCTTCGTTTGTTTGCAATTGATTTTAATTTCTGCAAAAGATTAACAATGGAAGGATTTTGTATTTAGCAAGAAGATAAAATATTGTTAGATCAGGAGAATCTAGATATATGAATGCATCTTGTATATAATTTCTACATGGTATCAGAGCAGTGTTAATTCTTGAAGATTGCAATTGTGAAGAATTTCTGAGTTTGTGTTGGTGGACAATTCGAATTTGCTACAGAAAATTCTTGGTGTAGAAGTTGAGTATACATTGAAATGTCTTTCAATGGGTTGCGATTGGAGTATTCCTTTGATGGGAGCTCGAAATACATAGCCTGGAAGGATAGGATGGAGGCAGTGCTAGAGGATAATGGATTGAAGGATTTCATCGATAGCAATGTTCCTAAGCCGGGATCTAGCGATGCTGCATTACTTGACGCATGGAAAAAGAAAATAGAAAAGACAAGAAGAATTTTGTTGGAAGGTGTGAAGGACCATATTGTGTCCAGCCTTCACGGGAAAGCCACTCCACTTTTAATGTGGAAGTATTTGATAGATTTGTTCCAAAGCAGCAACGACCAAATGAATTTGGCGCTGAAAGATAAGCTCAGAAAAATAAAAATGGAGAAGGGCGACGGTATTCCAAAATATCTCACAAAGTTTGTCCACTGTAGGGATGAACTGGGAAGTGTGGGGATTACTTTTGATGATGAAGACTTGGTGAGCTTGGCTCTCTTTTGGCTTTTGAAGAGTTGGCATAGCTACAAAGACTCTGTCAATGGACGGGAGAAACTTTCGGGATGAGAGCGACTTTGGTCGGATCTTGTGCAGGAGGAGATAAGGCAAGGTACCAGGGATGGCTCTTCATCGAAGAATGAAGATGAAGAGAATTTCACTTTGGCTGCCAAAGCAAGGAAGGGGAAGGGGAAGAAATTTTCTTCAAAATCTGATGCTAAAGGAAAGAAACAGGATTTGTCCAAAGTGAAGTGTTTTCATTGTCATGAACATGAGAATTTCGCCACTAACTACCCATAGAAGAAGAAGAATAAGAAGATTGTTGGAGCTGTAGTTGGAGAGGCCTTAGCCTCGCAATTTGAACTTGATTTCTCTTTGATCACATGCTTGGTTTCAAGCTATATGGGATCGATGTGGTATCTTGATAGTGGTGCACATTTCCATATGACGGGAGACAAGGAGTTGTTTAGTGACTTGGAGGAGAAGGACCTCCAAATGCATATAGAGATGGGCAACGACGATCAATACAGTGTGACCAACATGGGGACCATTACCTTTGAGAGGGAGTCTGGTAATCCATTCTTGTTGAAGGATGTTATGCATGTTCCAGGTCTGAAGAAGAACTTGGTCTCAGTGGCAATGTTGGAAGACAAAGGTTATGATGTTATTTTCAGTGAGGGAAAATATTTTCTACAACATAAAACATCGGGTCAAACCAAGAAGATAGGGATTCAAGTTAAGAATCTCTACAAGCTGGAGGTATATGGCTGCGCTGTAATGGTGGGAAAATCAGAAGAAGTGGTGAGCCGAGATGAGGGCGAATTATGGCACATGAGATTGGGCCATCTTTACCATGGCGCTTTGAAGATTTTGCAGTATATTTATACTGGACTTCCAAAGGGTACTCTTTCACAATCATATCAGTGCAATGGATGTACTATGGGTAAGTTTGTGAAGACCAAATTCGTGAGAAGGAGAACCGTGCTTTAGTGATCCTGGAGAGAATTCACACAAACATGTGTGGACCTTTCTCAGTTTCTTCAACAGTAAAACACAGGTATTATGTTATATTTGTTGATGACTATTCTCGTAGATGTTGGATCTTCTCCATGCAGAAGAAGATCGAAACATTCTCAAAGTTCTGTGATTTTAAAGCATTGGTGGAGAAGGAGTCGGGGAAGCAAGTGAAGGCTCTGCGGAGCGATAATGGTGGTGAATATATCTCGAAAAAATTCAAATACTTCTATAGCAAAGAAGGAATTCAAAGAGAAATCATAGTGCCTAATAACCCACAGCAGAATGGGGTCGCGAAGAGGAAGAACAAAACGATCATGGGTGTTGCACAAGCTATGCTTGAGAGGGAGCTAGACTTGCATGCAGTGAAGGAACCACTTGTTTCGAAAGATGAGCCTCCGAATGTGGATCAGCCACAGGAGAAGATTCATGGAGTGGAAGAGTCCACTCATGCAGAACCAAACATCAGACAAGACAGAAAGCGTACCACAGAAGCTAAGAGACTGAAGCTTGATGCAGCACAGAATGTAGGAGTCCCTACATCACAGTGCAGAAAGAGACAGTCACCTAACCGATTTACTGGATACATGGCTCTTATTAACAAGTGATTCATGATAGAGAAATCTTATTTTGAAGAAGCAGTGCAGGAGCCCACATGGGTAGATGTCATGGTGGAGGAGTATGACTCCATTGTCAGAAACAATGCTTGGGATATTGTTCCAAGGCCGGTGGGTAAATCAATTGTAGGATCAAGATGGATCTACAAGGTAAAGCAAGCTGTTGATGGGAGCGTCAAGAGGCAAGATTTGTTGTTGAGGCAAGGTCTTGGACATGAATAATATGATCATATGATGTTGTTAAAGGGAGAATTTTTTGACAAATTATGGTTTGAGAAAAGAATATTTCTCCTAGTTCAAGACCCAACCGTTGGGAGAAAGGCTTAAGGGTGTGCTATATGTCTCCCAGTTGCACAGAATAAGACCCATGGGAGTGGTTGAGCCTGCAGGATACAAAAATATAAAACCTTATGCATGAAACCAAGAGTGCATGATAGAAATTTCTATGGAAAGAAAATGAACAATAAGATATACATAATGTTTGACTTATTGTAGGGATCAAAATGAAGGTTGTTTGATAGAGATACCTCTATAGAAAATTTGAAGTGGCCTACCTTTTGTAATATACTCTCACTTGCATTTTAGGACAAAAATATACAGAATCATCACTAATGGAATCTTGAGGATAATTTCATAATTGACATGATTATTTTCTTATGCAGAGACTTTTATGTTGCAGAAAATGTGAATGTATTAACTCATATTTTGTTTGAAGGGGTCTGAAGTATGCATATAAGTATGTTATTTGCCTTGATTTGATCATTGGAGCTAGTATGACAATAAAGGATTGCTCCTCAATATGTAGTAATTTATATTTTGTTTATTACCTAGATTCCACAATGAATGAATGTTAAAAACTTATATGAATTTTTCGTAGTGTAGGAATTCACATTTAGTGGCAGAAATTATTCATATTATGATCATGGGGATGACTTAATGAAGTATTGGCTCGATATTACTTGATAAATGACAATTGTTGACATGAAAAATAGATAAGGTTGTAACTTGGTACTTGGGTGTGAGCTCTACTTGGGGACTTGGGTTGAAAATTTTAATAGTGATATTGGCAGAAAATTCCATGGCTTTGATATTAGTTTTGGTTTGGAATTTAAGGCTTGATAAGTAGACTTGGTTTATTTGATTTCACAATATTGAATTTTTTTAAGCTTGGTATATCGTTTTAGTCAATGTTATGTTTGCAGATTCATTTTATGATTTTAAGCAAGCTCCTCGAGCCTTGTATGGAAGTAGTGTTGATCCAAGCCTCTACTTCAAAATGGTCCAAGGTATGACTTTGATTTTGGTTTTATATGTTGAAAATATATTATTGACAGATAATGAGCCTCTGATAAACAAATAAAGAGGGATTTAGCCTCCGAGTTCGAGACGAAGGATCTTGCTATGATGTATTACTTTTTGGAATTAAAATTTTGGAAAAGACCAAGATAAATCTTCCTTTCTCAAGGAAAATATTGCATGAATCTAGTGGAGAGATTTGGAAAGATGGAATGTGAATCCTTGGACACCATGATGGAATTGAATTTCAAGAAATTATGTAGATTTTTTGTTGGATATGACTTGGCATACTCCTATGATTACCGACATTTGAATGAGACATTGATGTTCCTTGAGAACACACATATGGATATATGATTTGCAGTGAATGCCTTGTGTTATCACCAAAATCATACCTGATTGGTTGTTGATCATTTAACTTCAGTGTAACTATTTCAAACCAATCTTGTGACTGAGGCTTAGCCTCCTCAATCTGAGAGGGCTCTCTCAAGGGTTAATGATATGGAATAAAGATATAGATGGCTAACTCTATTTAGGAAATAAACTAGTTATGATGAATGTACGTTGAAAATAATATCAATATGTAGCCATTGGGCTTATGGAGTCAACACTTTCAGTGATTTAGTGATTTCACTTGACATGGAAGTTGAGGCAGGTCAAATTTTTTAGTAGTAGGACACACACACACATGAGATATGAAAATACACAGTCAATTCACTTATAAAGGAAGTCAGAGCACCACATGGATGAATTCTGAGTAATATAAATGAAAACCACTGCAATATAGATACATAAAAATTAAATATAGAAAAAATAAGCACTAAAAACTCCTTCAGAATCTCAAGTTGGTCAAGTAACACATCTTTGTATTGCTGAAACTGTCAATTTACAATAAGCTGCAATTTTGCTAAAAACTCCAACCCTTGACAAATTAGACCCCCATGGCATTTAACATACATGTTACATCATCATATGATCTACCTATAGGCTAGATGCATCTAATTTTTTCCCAATGACACCTTGCATAACCATAAAACATTAACTTTAATGATAAACAGACACCTATCCTACTTGAAAGTCCTATTTCAAATACGACTCGAACTACTCTTTATTATCTTTAACAAACTTATATAATAAAATAAATTACATATTTGACAAGTATACATTCACATGGTCGAGTTTAGATAATGGGCTTCATCCCTTTATGACCACTTAGCTTAACTCCTAAAAACTAGGAAATAAGACCCTGGTTTTTAGGCAAATGGTCTTCTTATTTTTTTTAACATTTTCGGCTGTCATTTAATCTTAAATTTTTGGTCCTTGAATGTTTAATGACGAATTTAAATGGTCTATTGTTCTTCCATTACATCCATCTGTCCAAAATTCGCTTCAAAACCTGCTCAAAAGGATGAAATGTAGTGCGCTACGAAAGTAAGGCAATTTCGTAGTGCTGCAAAATAAGCCTTTATATTCAACCATTTCAACTCTTTCCTTTTGCATAATATTTATCATCATCCAACACATGTGTCATACCAATTTCAGCTCTCAACACCCTCCATAACTTGTCAAAAAGACAAAAACGCAGCTACAACAGTTTCATAGCACATTGTTGCCCTTCAAGCCTGGAGGCGCTGAGAAACTGCTAAAAATGCATATTTTTGCATAATTTTGAAAACTGAAACCTGTGAGTGGAAAAAAATTGTATCTAATCATGTCATAAACCTCACACAACCATAAATAAATTCACCTAAGAGTCTTGAGGTGTCAATCTCACCTTTCATATTTAAGACATCCTTGCAGATATTTCCTGTTTTTTCCTCAAAATTAGGTCTTAGAAAAGAGCCTATATATTCTAATACATGATGTATTTTTCAAAACTGAAGGAGTTTTTTGTAGGTCATTATGTCTTGAAGCAAAAACTCTCTTTTTTATTTTAAACACATCTCCAGCTATCCAGAAACTGCATTTGCAAAACATGTGTAAAACAGGAAAACTTTGTTTTCTGAAAATAGGGCTTCAAATAAATCCTTGTATCTCCCAATTGATAATACTTGTGAGAAAAGTGAGAGACTTTATCGTTATTTGATATCTTTTTTAAAATAACCTCTCTCATTTTCTTAAAATACCTTTCTGTTTTCCCATAAACCACCTTTGAATTTGACTTATCAAAGTTAGAAAACAGAATTTTCCTTCATATTTCGCTACGAAACTTTCAGTAGTTTCATAGAAAAAAGTGACTTTTTACAGTGTAATGTGCTGCGAAACTGTGGTTTCTTGGCTAATTTGGCACTTTTGGTACAAAAACCTTTGGAAAATGAAATTAATCAGAAAATTATGATTGATGTGACATGAAGGAGTTTGAAGATGAGTGTGTTTAAACCTTAGGGTAAGTTCAAACTATAAAAAAATTAATAATTCCCTTGATCAAACCTAAAATTACTCCTAAAACCCTATTTTGAGCCATGAACCTATGTAACCTTGTCAAAATTATGTTTGAATTTTTTGTTTGAATTTTTTGAGTGATAACAGTGGCTCCACTTGGGATGGTGTGCCCCTCTAGTACACCAAAGAACCTATAGTTCCAGTGCTATCCATCTTCTTAGAAATAAAAACTCTGAAATTTATGAAAACTAAATTTATGAAAACTTCGCCAAGCTCTTATGGCCTTCACCTTAGGCTCAAGCTTGATGATCACTGTAGAAGAACCAAATTTGTACCTACTGAAAAGATGCTCAGTCAACTTTGAGCTTATTCACACACTCCTACCTACCCTAACAGTTGCAATCTCCATTTTTAACTCAAGCAACATGAAAATTCCAATGAAGCCAGTCATTGATCTTATCTGACACTTGAAATTTTTTACTGCACTTGAACCAACAGTAAACATGATACTGAAAAGACCAAGGAAACACAAAATGGATCTGATCCTCATGATGAAAATATAATTGAAAATTTGAACTGTAGAACTCTTCCATGTAGTCAGCTATAGGATCAAAGAAGACATGATTTGTTTGATGCTTCTCATGACATTCTACAGCTTTGGACAACTCATACATGCTTTGAACAACCACACAAGACTTCAGTTGTGTGTTATCCAACTAATTTTCGAGAACAATGTATTCTTCCTCAATCTCAAAAGAGAAAGGAAGCAACACCCTTTCTTTGTGTTCTGGCATGAAAAGATTTTGAAAAGACTGATCTTGATCTTGAAGCCTATAAGGTTGAATTTGATCTTCTAAAAATTCAATGTCTTTTTCAATGTTCTTAGCAACTTCATCCACAAATTGAATCTTAACTTCTGACTTGTACTCAAATGATTTCAGATTAGAAGACAAGGATAAAGAAAAAATTTCGCCCACTTCTTCGTTAATGTGATCATTATTTGATGTAGACTTATGCAAGAAATAACATGAAGAATCAACTTTTTCCTTTACCTGAGAGTTATAGTGATTATCTTCCAATATTTCCTCTTATTGTTTGCAATGATTCTCATACTCCTGATGATCAAAATACTAACAAGTCTGCTGCAATTTTTCATCAAACTCAGAGGATGTAACATGATTATCGTAAATAAACTCCTGTTGGGTTTCATTTTCATCCAAGAGAGAGGATATCCTTTCTTCTTGGTGATGAAAGGGATTGTCACGAAGGGCCTTTAAAATTTCCTCATCCATGAACTCATCATCTTCATAACAATTCTCCAAATATTCAATAAAACTCACATAGTGTTTACAGTAGTCTTTGACCAGCAATAAGGAGGGATGACACTCTTCATACATCTAATAAAATGCAACATGGAAATCAGCAAGAGAATATAATGAACCATTTGGCAAGCTTTCATACCAAGACCATGCTTTTCCTTCTAAAGTGGCCATAAACATCTTCATGAGACAATCCTCAGGGAACTGAACCTTAAGACTCTATACATGCATATGGAATCTAACCAAATGAAGAGCAACATTGTATTTATTTTCATCTTTAAATATAGGAATATCAGTTAACCATTCGAACTTTGGCATAGGATTTGGAAAACTAGGGATATGAGACCGATTCATAGGGGCATACCTGGCATTTATTCTTGCAATGGAACTCATCTTGAAACTTCATCAAGCTACTGATCTTCAAGCAGTGGAGTCACCTTCCAATTGATTATTTGATGTGTGGAGTCGCCAGAGCAGAAATAAAACCAATATGTGTCTAAGTGTTTACTTCTCTCAGACCTTAGAATTGAAACTTTGTCATTCTTCCCAGGGAAAATTTACACCTTCACTCCCCGGCAACGGCGCAAAAATGTTATCACCAAAATCGTACCTGATTGGTTGCTGATTAGACAACTTCAGTATAACTATTTCAAACCAATATTATGATCATGGGGATGAATTAATGAATTATTGGCTCGAAATTACTTGATAAATGACAATTGTTGACATGAAAAATAGATAAGGTTGTAACTTGGTACTTGGGTGTGAGCTCTACTTGGGGACTTGGGTTGAAAATTTTAATAGTGATATTGGCAGAAAATTCCATGGCTTTGATATTAGTTTTGGTTTGGAATTTAATGCTTTATAAGTAGACTTGGTTGATTTGATTTCACAATATTGACTTTTTTAAAGATTGGTATATCATTTTAGCCAATGTTATGTTTGCAGATTCATTTTATGATTTGAAGCAAGCTCCTCGAGCCTTGTATGGAAGTAGTGTTGATCCAAGCCTCTACTTCAAAATGGTCCAAGGTATGACTTTGATTTTGGTTTTATATGTTGAAAATATATTATTGACAGATAATGAGCCTCTGATAAACATATAAAGAGGGATTTAGCCTCCGAGTTCAAGATGAAGGATCTTGCTATGATGTATTACTTTCTGGGATTAAAAGTTTGGAAAAGACCAAGATAAATCTTCCTTTCTCAAGGAAAATATGGCATGAATCTAGTGGAGAGATTTGGAAATATGGAATGCAAATCCTTGGACACCATGATGGAATTGAATTTCAAGAAATCATGCAGATTTGTTGTTGGATATGACTTGGCATACTCCTATGATTACCGACATTTGAATGAGACATTGATGTTACTTGAGAACACACATATGGATATATGATTTGCAGTGAATTCCTTGTGTTATCACCAAAATCGTACCTAATTGGTTGCTGATCATATAACTTCAGTGTAACTATTTCAAACCAATCTTGTGACTGAGGCTTAGCCTTCTCAATCTGAGAGGGCTTTCTCAAGGGTTAATGATATGGAATAAAGATATAGATGGCTAAATCTATTTAGGAAATAAAATGGTTATGATGAATGTAGGCTGAAAATAATATCAATATGTAGCCATTGGGCTTATGGAGTCAACACTTTTAGTCATTCAGACATGGAAGTTGAGGCAGGTCAGATTTTTTAGTAGTAGGACACACACACATGAGATATGAAAATACACAGTCAATTCACTTATAAAGGAAGTAAGAGCATCACATGGATGAATTCTGAGTAATATAAATGAAAAAAACTGCAAGAGAGATACATAAAAGGTAAATATAGAACAAATAAGCACTAAAAACTCCTTCAGAATCTCAAGTTGGTCAAGTAACACATCTTTGTATTGCTGAAACAGTTAATTTACAATAAGCTGCAATTTTGCTAAAAATCTTCAACCCTTGAAAAATTCGACCCCCATGGCCTTTAATAGATATTTTACATCATCATATGATCTGCCTCTAGGCTAGATACATCGAATTTTTTCCTAATGACACCTTGCATAACCATAAAACATCAACTTTAATGATAAACAGACACCTATCCTACTTGACAGTCATATTTCAAATAAGACTCAAACTACTCTTTATTATATTTAACAAACTCATCTACTAAAATAAATTAAATATTTGACAAGTATACATTCACATGGTCGAATTTAGTTGATGGGCTTCATCCCTTTATGACCACTTAGCTGACCTCCTCAAAACTAGGAAACGAGACCCTGTTTTTTAGGCAAATGGTCTTCTCATTTTTTTTAACATTTTTTACTGTAATTTAATATTCAATTCATGGTCCTTGAATGTTTAATTATGGCTTGACATGGTCTATTATTCTTCCATAACCTCTGGCTGTCCAAAATTCACTTCAAAACCTGCTCAAAAGGATAAAATGCAGTGCGCTACGAAAGTAAGGCAGTTTCGTAGCGCTGCAAAATAAGCCTTTATATTCAACCATTTCAAATATTTCCTTTTCCATCAGATTTATAATCATACAACACATGTATATACCAATTTAAGCTCTCAACACCCTCCATAACTGGTCAAAAAGACAAAAACGCAGCTACAACAGTTTCGTAGCACATCGCTGCCCTTCAAGCCTAGAGGCGCTACGAAATAGCTAAAAATGCAGATTTTTGCATAATTTTGAAAACTGAAACCTGTGAGTAGAAAAAAATTGTATCTAATCATTTCATCAACCTCAAACAACTATAAATCAACTCACCTAAGAGTCTTGAGGTGTCAATCTCACCTTTCATATTTAAGACATCCTTGCAGTTTTTCTTGTTTTTTCCTCAAAATTAGGTCTTAGAACAGAGCCTATATATTCTAATAAATGATGTATTTTGAAAAACTGAAGGAGGTTTTTGTAGTTCAGTAATTCTTGAAGAAAAACCTCTCTTGGTTATTTGAAACACATCTCCATCTGTCCCGAAACTGCATTTGCACAACATGTGTAAAACAAGAAAACTATGTTTTCTGAAAATAGGGCTTCAAATAAATCCTTGTATCTCCCAAATGATAACACCTATGAGAAACGTGAGAGAGGTTATTGTTATATGATATGTTTTTGAAAATATCCCCTCTCTTTTTCTTAAAATATTGTTTTTTTTTCTTGGAAACCACCTTTTAAGTTGACTTCTCAAAGTTAGAAAACAGAATTTTGCTTCATATTTCACTACAAAACTTTCAACAGTTTCGTAGCAAAAAGTGACTTTTTACAATGTAATGCACTACGAAACTGTATTTTCTTGGCTAATTTGGCACTTTTGGTATAAAAACCTTTGGAAAATGAAATGAATCAGAAAATTATGAATGATGTGACATGAAGGAGTTTGAGGATGAGTGTGTTTAAACCTTAGGGTAAGTTCAAACTATAAAAAATTTAATACTTCCCTTGATCAAACTTAAAATGACTCCTAAAACCATATTTTGACCCATGAACCTATGTAACCTTGTCAAAATGATGTTTGAATTTTTTGAGTGATAACACCTTGAGTACAAATTGGGTTGTCGTCGAGCACATTTTGAAATAATCTGCATGGGACGATAAATATTGGTCTAATATATACTATGGGAGATGTACAATTGCATGGATGCACTGATTTTGACTAGGTAGGAAACATTATTTATAAGAAGATAACATCTGGGCATTACTGTAGCTCGGGATCTGCCACGATATCTTGGATGAGTAGGAAATACGAGTCAATAAATTTAAGCATGACCGAGGTTGAGTACTTTGTAGCTAGCTTGGTTAAGGAAGCTCTTTGGAGAGCTATTTGAGAAAGTTTTGGATAAGACGATGATTTAATGTGACAACAAGAATGGGATCTGATTGGAATAGAATGTTGTATATACTGGTTCAAAACTCACCACTAATTGCCTTGCCTCTATTGCGTGTTTCAATGCTATGGGATGGCCTCTTTATATAGATAAACCACCAGCCTGAACTGCGCAATCCTCATGGGCTTACTCCACCTATCTGTGTGTTGCAAATAGCAACAGTATAGTCACAACTGATAGCAAACTCCACCCTTTCATCTACCTCTTTCACTGGTCTCCACTGAACTGATCATACACTGTAGTGAACTGATGTGTTCTTGAGTTGAATAATGAGTTACTAATTAATGAATTAAATAATATTTAATTCAATCCACTCATAACTAATTGATTAGCTAATTAAACTAATCTCAACTAGTTCAACTAAAATAAACAGAACACAACTCCACTATCTGTCTCATTAACTCCTCCAAACTTCTGCCACTGAAGTCTAACTAAAGTCAACCATGCATGATGCCATCAAACCCTTGGGAACCACGTGATTCCTCTGTCAGATGCATGAGCCACTTCTGTAGCTCGAACTGAAGTGCTCCAAGAGAGTAAATTGTTGTTTAGAGTCCAAATATTATTAAGGGTAAATAATATTTGACTTCCCTATTTTTAGGATAGGCAGTCTAAAAATAGACATCGACCTATCGACCTATAGGTCACAAAAATAGAGGTCCATCTATTTTTACCAACATGACCAATACTCCAAGAATAACATACTGCAACCCCTGGACCATGCTCCATATGTCTAAAAATACACATAGTCTAAAAATAGACTTTGCGCCAAAATTTGCCTGCGGGCCCACTTAGTGAAGGCGACTTCATTTCACTAAGCTCCATCATCTTGCTGCATTCTCAACACTCCCTCTCGGCAAGATATGGATTATCTGCAACCCCTATCCTGCCTCTGTGGAATTCGAACTTGCTCCTGGTGAGCGCCTTCGTCAGGATGTCGGCATCCTGATCCTCCGTGGGAACATATGAAAGCATCATGATTCTCCGCTGAACACAATCTCTGATATGATGGTACCTGATGTCGATATGTTTGGACCTATCATGAAATACTGGATTAGCCGAGAGCTTGATGTAGCTCTGGTTATCACAGTAGATCACTGTAGGCTCCAAATGCAACCTGAACAATCCTGCGAGGATCTTCCTCATCCAAATAGCCTCGCATGCAGCCAAGCTAGCTGCCATGTACTTGGCCTCTGCTGAACTGAGTGCCACGGATCTCTGCTTCCTGCTGTACCAGGAAACTGCTGTCGACCCAATGCTGAAAACTCCTCCAAAAGTGCTCTTCCGGTCCGTTGGACTCCCTGCCCAATCTGCATCAGTGAAGCCAGAAAGCTTCGCTCCATCCTCCTGTCTGTACCATAGACCATATCCCGATGTGCCTCTAATATAGCGCAATACATGCTTGACTGCCTTCCAAAAGAGCTTGGTAGGCTTAACCATAGCTTGCGAAAGCTGGTTAACTGCATAGCATATATCGGGTCGTGTATTGACCAGATACATAGGCGACCCCACCAACTGTCGATAGACAGTGGCATCCACTACCTCCGCTGAAGTAGCATCCTCCTTCCTCCAACCACCAGGAAGAGGAGTGTCAACAGGCTTGCGGCCTTGCATGTTGAACCTCTCCAGAATCTCCCGAGCATACTTTCCCTGAGAAACAAACAGTCCTCCGCTGCGCTGCCAAATCTCCAATCCCAGGAAATAATGAAGGATGCCCAAGTCCTTCATCTCAAACTCTCGTGCAAGATCCTCCTTGCATGAAAGTATCTACTGCTCATCGCCAGTCAAAATCAGATCATCTACATACAGTACGATGATCAACAGCTTCCCCTCCACCACAATCTGGTACAGGTTTGGATCCGCCTCACTCTTGGAGAATCCAAGCCCGGTGAAGTAGCTATCTATCAGAGTGTACCAAGCACGAGGTGCTTGCTTCAGCCCGTACAGTGCTCTCTTGAGTCGGCACACATGCGACTCACTGCTGAAGATCTCAAAACCTTCAGGCTGCTCTATGTACACCTCCTCCTCAATAACTCCATTGAGGAACGCAGTCTTCACATCCATCTGATGAATGTGCCACCCCATCTGCGCTGAGAGAGCAAGGATCATCCATATGGAAGAGTACCTTGCGACAGGTGAAAAAGTCTCCTCATAATCGATCCCCTCGATCTGTGAAAAGCCACGGGCGACAAATCTCACCTTGTACTTCTCCACACTCCCGTCAGCCACCTGCTTCACCTTGTAGATCCATCGCGAACCCACCACTGATTTCCCCACCGGTCTTGGGACAATCTCCCATGCACTGTTCCTGACGATCAAATCATATTCTTCGATCATGGCATCAACCCATGCGGGTTCCTCCACAGCTTCCTCAAAATAGGATGGCTCCGTCACAACACATTGACTCACAAGAGCCATGTATCCAGTGTACCGATCCGGTGACTGTCTCTGTCTGCGCTGTGCTGTAGGTGGTCCTAAAACCTTCTCTGCATCCCGAGCCAGTCGCTCAGCTTCTGTAGTGCGCATGCGCCCTCTGATGGTTGGCGCTGCCTGGGTGGTTTCTTCCACCTCCCGAACCTCCTCTTGTGGCTGATCCACATCCGGAAGCTCCTCCTTAGGAACTAACAGCTCCTCATCTGCATGCAAGTGTAGCTCCCTCTCAAGCGAACACTGCATGGCTTTCTCCTTCTGAAATTTTATATCCCGTCGCACAACAGTCTTTCGACTGTCTGACAAATATACTCGGTAGTTGTGAGGTGTATCGGTGTACCCCACAAATATTCCAACCTCAGCAGTTGGATCCAGCTTCCTTCTCGCATCCTTCGTCACATGCATGTAGACAGGAGAACCAAAAATCCGCAAATGGGAAATATCAGGCCTCTTGCCAGAATAAGCCTCCTCCGGTGTACTCATGCCAAGAACCTTGTGAGGACAACGGTTCCGCACATACACTGCTGTATTGCATGCCTCAGCCCACAAGTGAAGGGGTAGGCCCTGATCATGCAACATCACCCGTGCAGCACCCATGATCGTTCTGTTCTTCCGCTCAGCCACCCCGTTCTGCTGTGGGTTATGGGGTACGATGAGCTCTCTCCGAATCCCTTCTGCGCTGCAAAACTCCTTGAATTCAGTCGAGATGAATCCACCACCGTTATCACTCCTTAGAGCAATCACCTTCTTCCCTGACTCCTTCTCAACCAGTGCTTTAAACTCACAAAACTTCGCGAATGTATCGCTCTTCTTCTGCATGAAGAAGATCCAGCACTTTCGAGAGAAATCATCAACAAAGATCACATAATACCTGTGCTTTGCTGTCGAAGAAACTAAGAAAGGACCACACACGTCTGTGTGAACTCTCTTAAGGATCGTCGTGGTGCGACTATCCTTCTCGTGAAAGGTGCCTTTCACATACTTCCCTAAAGTACACCCCTTGCACTGATCTGACTGCGATCTGAGAATAAATCCCAATCTCCCATCATATGAAATGACGCACCGCTGTCCAAGAACCATACCGATCCCAGCACACTTGAAACCAAGCATGCGATTAGTGAGCTTTTGGCGATACTGAGGTATTTGGCAATACTGTCACCCTTCTCCATCTTGATGTTCCTGAGCTTATCTTTGAGCGCCAGCTTCCTTTGGTCACTCTTACTCTGGAATAGATCCGTCAAAGCTTTCCACATTAAATATGGAGTAGCCTTTCCATGCAAGTTGGATACAATATGATCCTTGACGCCCTCCAACAGGATCCTTCGACACTTCGCCATCTTCTTTTGCCATGCATCGACTTCAGCAGGATCAGTGGGCTTTTGGACATCCGTATCTACGAACTCCTTCAGACCATTATCTTCTAATACTGCTTCCATACGATCCTTCCATGCAACATAATTTGAACTGCCTTCAAGAGCATATTCGAGGCGCAAACCGTTGAAAGACATTTTCAACACTGGCACCAAGAAAACAAAACTGCTGCAAAATTTCGATTTCCACCTCAAAGCTCAACCGCTCTAGATCTGTGAGAACAAATTATTTCTAGCACAGAGATTGACTGCAAGGGGCGTTTACCAGACCTTTCACTTTCCGAAGAAAGATGAATCCGGAGGCTACCTAGCCCGCATGCAGACTCTGTCTACCGAAATAAGTTTGTAATCACTGTGATGATCAATCTCTGCTTCAACTTGGCTCTGATACCATGTAGAAATTTGCTTAATAATGATTAATTATCCACCGAGACTATCCTGATCACATACAATTCGAATTTATATGCAACACATAATCTCTTCCACTCAGATCATCAAACATGCGGAAATAAAATCAAGCGATAACACATCAAATCATCATACACATTAACACAGTATGTATGGGGAAAGCTTATAGCTGAAAACCCCGTAGCTATTGTGTATATTATAATGGAGAAATCAAGTAACAAACTCAGTACAATACTCCTCACAAGTACTTAGTACTTTCTCATAAAGTTACCCACAATCTAGCTCAGTTTTGAACAGGTTACTGGTTCAAAACTCACCGCCAATTGCCTTGCCTCTATTGCATGTTTCAATGCTATGGGATGGCCTCTTTATATAGATAAACCACCAGCCTGAACTGCACAATCCTCATGGGCTTACTCCACCTATCTGTGTGTTGCAAATAGCAACGGTATAGTCACAACTGATAGCTAACTCCACCCTTTCATCTACCTCTTTCACTGGTCTCCACTGAACTGATCATGCACTGTAGTGAACTGATGTGTTCTTGAGTTGAATAATGAGTTACTAATTAATGAATTAAATAATATTTAATTCACTCCACTCATAAATAATTGATTATCTAATTAAACTAATCTCAACTAGTTCAACTAAAATAAACATAACACAACTCCACTATCTGTCTCATTAACTCCTCCAAACTTCTGCCACTGAAGTCCAACTGAAGTCAACCATGCATGATGCCATCAAAACCTTGGGAACCACGTGATTCCTCTGTCAGATGCATGAGCCACTTCTATAGCTCGAACTGAAGTGCTCCAAGAGAGTAAACTGAAGTTTATAGTCTAAATATTATTAAGGGTAAATAATATTTGACTTCCCTATTTTTAGGAGAGGCAGTCTAAAAATAGCTTCGACCTCTTCGACCTAAAAAATAGAGTCTCATCTATTTTTACCAACATGACCAATGCTTCAAGAATCTCAAACTGGAATCCCCGAACCATGCTCCATATGTCTAAAAATAGACATAGTCTAAAAATAGACTTTGTGCCAGAATTCGCCTGCGGGCCCACTTGGTGAAGGCGACTTCATTTCACCAAGCTCCATCATCTTGCTGCATTCTCAACAGTATATATAGCTGGGATAGAGATACCTTCATAGATCAAGGTAGTGTTGTTGTATGAGACAAACTTAGGCTAGTGGTTGCTACATCCATGAGACTCGAAGATGAATAAGGTATCATTTTATGATATGTACTTGTTCTAACATAATATTTGATTTGATGTCTTGCATGAATAGGAAAAAAAAGGACTACCACTCTTGGTAATGTATGCGGTAGTGTGACTGAACTCTTCAGTGAATTTTTTGAGTCAATACTGGATATGAGCACTTTGATATGTTTATTATATTCAGAGAGAGCAACATGGATTGATGGAGGTCCTATTGTTGAGGTGGGAAATTTTATTTACTCATATACAATCATGAAGTCCTAGTGTACCACCTTTGTATGTCACATTCTAGGATATAGTTGTTATCCTAAGTGTGTTTCTAGTTTCCTATTTTTCCTCCTATTTTTTTCTTGATGACGTGTTAAGGTCAGAGGAAAGAGGTGGTTTCAATCATGTAATATATATTTTCATCATTGAAATGAATATAATTTCAAGAATATGGATTGAGGCCTTTTCTACTACTTCTTGTGTCTCCTTGTCATGCATTCTATTTATATAACATATTGGAGGTCTTCATGCAATGCAATTATATGCGCTTTGTTCTGAAGCAGGCCCAACATCTGAAGGCTACCTACTCATAATCTATCATTTGAGTCCAACTGTATTATTTTTCTACCTACTTCATTTTTGTCATGAATCCTTTTTTGAAATTCATATCAAAATATATTCAATCATAAGTTATAAAGCAAATATGTTTTATTTATTTTCCCCTAAAGTGAAACTCGCCTAATGCATCTTCAATATCCCCAAAAGTGTAGCATGAAATTTACACCCATAATGAAGCATTGGAGAGATAACTCAATCCTAGGTTAAATATTGGAGACCGAGTCTTCATGAAAAATCAAAATTTACCCCAAAACTACAACCCTAAGTTAAGAATCTAATCTATATCCTTTTCTAGGTCGAATTCCACTTTTAACAAAGCCTTGGAACAAGGATAAATATAAGGTTCTTTATTTCAATTTAGATTCTTAGGGCATGCAATCCATTGATGGACATCTGCTAGTTTTGGCTAAAGGCAATTGGACCCAATATTAACCAATTTCCCTTATAGAATGCAAATTGTTCTATTGTGTCTTCAAATATGATTTTATATGGGACCAAGGGTTAACTTACAGTTATGATTTGAGGGTATTGAGGTAAGGAGGTAAGGACCCTCCAATGTTCCCTTGAAACACTACATCCTTGAATGATGTGACACTTGTAGCTAAGGAAGAAATACAAAGTCCCACTGAGAAGTAATTATTCCGTCCTAAAGAAGTCTAGGAGCACTAAGGGAATCTGGGGGGCTATTAAGGCCAATGCTATTATTATATTTGCAAATGTGGGTTATGTAGAAAACAACATCACAAGGAGGGATGCATATTGTTGTATTTTCTAGGAAGAGATGAATTTTCAGGATGGAGTTTGCAGAAGCCATTGGTGGCAGATAACAATTAGGGTTAAAATCCCAGTGATCAAATATTTCCCTCTTCAAATTGCTTAAAATGGTTAAAAGATTATGTTTTGATTTTAGACCATTTCAATATCAACTTGGGTAGTAATTTTGGACCAAATCCTCCAAAATAAGATAGTGATGATTTTCAATAGTGTTGAATCGACCCTTAGAATATTAATATATCATTGTAATGAAAAGAGAAAAGGAATTTCTACATATTTATACACACCAAACTTTGATAAACATTACACAATAATATTGATGGTTCCACAATTGTTAAAGCTATTACAAAGTATTAAATATATCCTCTCATTTTTCTTATAGATACATTAACCAATTAATAGAGAGAGTGTTAAATTTGTTAGATTTACTTTGTGTATTAAATTTATACAAACCTTATTTAAGTAAAACATAAATAATTTATGCTCATTAGGGGTAACCCAAGTGGTTGAGACTTGTTAGCCATCAGTATTTTTTACATGTTAGTGATGACTATATCTACAGCTGAGTTTTCTAGAAACTGATTTCCTTATGTCAATATGTCATCCAGAAAACCCTCCTAAAACTTTTTTCGCCCTTCTACCTTTTCAGTTCGCCCATGTCGAAATCAAAACCTCATTATCACAATCCTATCTAGATTCAGCCTTATTGGTCTGCCCATCAGCTTTAAAAGGCAAATCCACATCTGTTTCAAAAGTCTCCCCTATGTTAGGAAGTGGCGCTTTAAGACATTTCACCCTTGGCAATCATCAAAAAGCCAAAAAGCCTCCATCTACAACAGACCTACCATGACTGACCTCTTACTTTGCAAATGAAATTGACAAACAGCCCTAACTTGCGCTACTCATATCCCCTAGATCTCAGCACTGCATAAACCCCAATCTCAAGCTAACTATTAGGTTTTTCACAGTGTTCTATGGTTTCTACAAAGGCAGGAAATATAACTTCATCTCAGGATTAAATGCTTGATCTACAGTTAGAGGAACAGCTGCTTCTAAATGTATTATGAGCCTGAGATGAAGCTGCAAAACAAAAGTCACTCATCAGGACCTTACAGCTCTTTCCAGCATGAAAATCACTGTAAGAAAGGGTCACCACTGTCTCAGCAAACTGGTAAATTTTCAAGGCCCAGAACCTCCTTCATTTACAAGCAGAGGGTTAGGGCGCCTCCTTCATCCATAAGCAGAGGGAGCGGGCCAGTATTGACTTAGAAGATTGCAAAAGTCCAGGTTTTCCTTTACTGAACAATGAAACAAAAACTCCAGGTTTTATGAATGTGACTGATGATCATAACAGGAGTAGAGTTGAAATATGCTAGCTCAAAGGAAAAGGAGTCTGGTCTGATAAAGGAGGTCATCTGAAACTTTCAAGTCATGTGAATTATTGAACTTTAGAAAGGCCTGTCATCAGTAAACATTCCAATCATAAGAAGCCTGTTTGTCCACAAGATCAAATGGAGTAGATGCTGACAAAATTCCATTACACAGGCAGGAGGAAAGTTCTTGGTTTTTCAAAAAGCACTGACCTTCATAGTCACAAAGATTATTTGTCAAGTAATCTGTCATGAGATGACCAAGCCAAATGATAAATATCTCAGTCACCCTTAGAACAGTGCAGGGAGACAGTGTTACTTTGGCTAGGGTTTTTGCTGAAACACAGTGATGCTTGCAAGAAGAGATGCTCATATTGATGTTTTTCAAGAGGTTCACTTACCATCACATTCAGAGGAAAACTGTGTCAAACAGATTTTTCAAAACACCTTCAGATACCTTACCTGATGAAGAGCCTCCTCCATGTATGAGCAGATGGCCAAAGCCATTACAGGTTGTTGAAAACTGATTGGTCTGAAAGTGCAGATGAAAGGATGCAAAGAAATTAAACAGAAGTCATTGCACAGGTAAATGATAGTGTTTATGATACAAAGGTATTGGTTTTCCTATTCAAATGAGCTGTCTGTCAAACTGTGCCTGCAGTGGAAGAGAGAAAATATTGGATATATGCCATTGATACAAAAAATGGCAGTTACCTTAAAGGAAAAGATCAAACAACAAAACAATATCACATGCCAAAAGTCCAAAGGGTGTTTTTCAAGAAAGCAGAGAATTATGATATAAAGGGAAATAGCCAAAGGATAGCACTTACAGTCCAGAGGGAAGCCTATAAATCACCTAAGAGCAGAAATTATTAAACAAGTTGGAAGGGCATAGGCAATCTCCTGTTAAGTGATAAAACAGCTTTCAAATGCATTTTGACAGATTTTGGATGACTTTTCTTTGTTAACATTTCACCTAAATTGTCAAAACAGGGGACAGAGTTGAGGTTTTGGAATGTCTCTCTTACAAAATGACCAATGCACCAGTCAAAATACATTAACAAGGCAAGCCCTGTCCTTCAGAAACATAATAGTTTTTAAGCATTATCTTTACAGTGGTAAGGTGGGTTGCCTTACATCAGAAATAGCACCAACATTGTTAAAAACAATGGCAGAGGTGATGTAGAAATCGTTGAAGTTGTTTGCCAAGGTTTAAAGCTCGGGGTCAGAGTCATGGTTCGGGTTTACATATTCAAAATGACAAACCCACTGTTTTAAAACAAAATAGAGTTGAAAACCAACGTTCCTTTTCCAAGTAAAATGACCGTTGGAAATTTGTTTTGAATTGACATCAAAGAGTAAGTGTGAGGGAAATATTTTCAATTTCAAAACTGAAACCAGACCCCGTGCCTCCCTAGCACCAAAACAAGGCAATTCTGGTCAAAATAGCACAGTTTGCACGTTCTTGCACTGCGCGACGTGCCTGCATTTTTGCGCGACGTGCCTGGGCGAAAATTTGCACGGGCCACCGTTGACAGCGCGACGTGCCTGTACATTGGCGCGACGCGCCTGTACAGGCCGCCCGACCACCCGACAGGCCGACCCGACAGACTCTCTATTGCGCGACGTGTTTTCTTCAAAGGGTGCCGCGCAAGTGTCAAAGGTTTCCAGCGTTACTTCAGCTTTCAAAACGAGTGTTCATCAAAATTCAAGAGGTATTTCAAACTCCGCCCTTGAAAATCTCGAATACCAAAATTGAACTATGTATGCCTTGATTTGTAACTATGCTGGAAGGGTAGATGTATTGTTGAAGAGGCCTTGATCATTTTGAAAAAGGGAAACCCTTGCAGCCTTTGCTCAAGCTTTGGAGTTTTTAAAACCCTGTTACCTCCGCTTTGAAATATGAGTTTTATTGTATGTTCACAACAAGTTTAACTTTAAAATGAGCATGTTTGTGTTTGAGTGAAATGACATACACAGAGGAACAGTGAAGTTTAGTGGGAAAAGGGTTTATTGTTCAAGCAGAAACTTATAGATTTAAGCTGCAGAAGAAGATTTTGTCATAAAGACAGGGCTTAGGTCTGTCAGGTGTAACAAAGGTTTTCCCTTCCAAAAGCTAGGGTTACGTGTATAAGGGGCCCTTGACTGTTTTGAAAAAGAAAACTCACATAAGCCTCTGCCTAAAGTTCTGTGGTTTTTTAAAGGGTCTGTCATCTTGGCTCAAGATTATGCCAAGTGACTTTTTAATTGCACAAACAGTTGTTTTCACACATGAAAGCTGATTGGCTATTGGTATATTTAGTCAAGGCAGATTTGGAATAATTGGAAAATATAATGTTGATCCAAGACACAAGATGTGTTGCTTAAACTTTCAAAGATCACCATAGCAGGGAAATTTTGGCATTATATACAGCCTGCCTCCTATAGTCTGCCCCTCTTCTTCACTACATTATTTCATACTGAGAATTTGTTGACAGAGTTTTTCCAAAGATGAACAGGACACCTTCTGAAATGCAGGTTGTTGATGGTTGAAATTTAACATTGAAGACAGAGGTATAGATGTGATAGTTAATCTCTTAAATTCACAAGCAAAGAGTGTTTTTCCTAAAACACTGTGCACTGATATTTCACCTAACCTAGGTCTGCCTTTTCTTTTCACTATATGGTATCATTTTGAAGAGTTGTTGACAGAGAGATTCTAAGGGTGAATAGGGTCATTTTCTAAAGGACAGGTTGTTGATGATTGAATTTTACATTGAAGACAGAGATGTAGGTATGTTGGTTGGCCTATAACAAATTCACAAGAGGAGTGATTGTTCAAAACTGTGCACAGGGAATCTACACAGCAGTTTGTCCCATCTTTACACATGATACCCTATTAAAAAGTTTGCCTGGCTGAGGTGCATCCAGAGGTGAAAGGGCTGGTTTTAAGGAGAGCAGAGTTTGTTTATTCAAAGGAACACTTGTTGCAAAACCTCCACCTCATATTTTCTCTGTCCAAACAGCATAGTGACCAGTTTCAATCCAGCAGAGCATTTTTACATACAGTGAAGGCAGTTTGCCTCTTCCAAAGCTTGTTCAAGTCAGAATGCCTCCAAAGCAAGACCACAGGAGTGGTCCACATAAGAGATATGAGCCTATCTCCACAGAAGAAATCAATGCTCACCCATCTGTGCTTTTCAATTTCCATGAAGTAGGCTGTCTTGATTTCTGCCAGAGGATAGAAGAAGTCAAGAGTTTTTCGCCACTAACACATTTGTGCGCTTTGAGATTCAAGGACAAACACTTCCAATTGGCGGATCTTGATTTCAAAATCTCCCCAAGGTATGTGTCCAAAGCTACCAAGATCCCGTATCATGGTGAAAAGTGGTTTAAACAAGCTCATCTTGATCTAGAGGATTATAAACTTTTCATCAAGCCCGAACATAGGGAAACTATCACTGCTATTTTCCCTGTTTCCTATCTTCTTGACAGTTATGCTCCACTGATGAAAGCCATAATGAGATATTTCACTTGTGAAGGGAGGTTTAACCAAATTTATGCCTACCATGTCCGCTTGTTGATGCATTTTACCAGAAGCAGGCAACTAAACCTTCCGTACTTTTTGTCCAAAAGCATAGAGAAAATGGCAGCTACTGTCCAAAAGAAGGCTCCACCTCAGCAAATCCCTTCTCTCTTTCATCATTCCTTGATCAAGATTATCTTCTTACACCAGCTAGAGAAGAAAGGGGTTTCATGGGATTCATTCATTAGCCATTCAGATTTTGCCACTGTCCCTCCTGTTCATGTGTCTCCTACTCAGCCTGTCCATCGCCCAGTGCCTCTGTCTAGTAGGCCTACACCTAAAAAAATCAAAATGACTACTGGGCAGCCAAGTCAACAGGGAGGAGGAGAGGGCAGTGAACCACAGGGAGAAGGAGAAGGCAGTGAACAACAGCAGCTAGAGGTTGATGAACAGCAGCTGTTGGATGTTGAGGGACAGCCAAGTCAACAGGAAGAGATAGAGGGCAGTGAACACCAGCAGCAGATAGGTGATGAAGGGCAGCATGCAGATATTGAAGGACAGCAGCAGGCAGATATTGAGGGACAACAGCATATAGAAAGTGAAGGACAGCAGCAGACAGTTGATGAAGCACAACAAGTTGGGCAAGAAATTGAAGCACCTTTTGAGCCACAAACTGGACAAGATATTGAGGAAGAACAACAAGCTAAAGCTGCCATCCAAACAGTGACCAAGACTGTTCCTAGCAAGAGGAAATTGCCCAAAAAGACACCTTCTAGCTTGCCAAGGAGGAAAAGCGCCAGATTGGCTTTCAAAGGAAAAAGTAAAATTGGAGAAAGTACAAAGCATGGGGGTGAATTAGCTATTATCCCTATCCAAAGCGATGATAGTGACAATGAGGCCCGCCTCCTTGAAAACCTCCTCATTCACAAAGAAGGGCAAATTGAGGTGTTACAAGAAGACCTTCAAAGAGCGAGGAATTTCAACCACTTCTTGGAGGTTGAAAACAAACAAATGAAGTTTCATGCAGCTATTCATGAGGCAAGGGCAATCACGTATAAGAAAGAGGCAGAAAAGGCGCAAGTAAGAATTGAAGAGCTCATTGGCGAGTTTGATGATGAAGAGGAGGAAGACCAGCCTAGGCGGAAGAGGCCTAGGACCATCGGGCTTAGAAGAGCCTTGGAAAAACAGAGAGCAGAAGAACAAGCCCATTTCCAAGCCTTTCCTCTCACTGCCCTCCTTGAGCAGGAAATTGAGGAAAACAAAGAAGCATGGCTTGAGAGAGCTAACCAGCATTTGGAAACGAAGCTTGAGAGGGCGAACAGGGATCTTGAGCTACAAAGAAAGAGGACTCTTCACTTTCAGAAGCTAAATCAGTTTGCCAGGCGAAAATTAAAAGTAGCACAAGAGAAATTGAAGAAGTTGAAGGAGAAGCGCCTAGCACGGAAGGAAGGGAAAAGCATATCAGCCCTTGATATTTTGGCCTCAGCTTCGGAGCATGTTTCTATGGACCCTTGATGGTCATGCATGCCAATTTTGGGCCTGTTTCGGCAAATTTTTGTTTTTTGGCACTTTTTGGGTTTTTGGCCAAAAACTCATAAATTCGCCATTTCAGTTTGATGAGTTGTCAAGGGAGGAGGATGATACTGATGGATGCCATAATTCCATGAGCAGGTCTCCAGCGATTTTCAGGGCATTTGAAGATCATTCTCCCCCTCAAATTGGCGAAAAACACCCTCATTTTGCACATTCTGCCCGCCATATCAGCAGTCTGTTATTTTCTGGGTTTTTGCACACAGGTACAGTTTTGGATGACTTCCGGACCTCGGATTGAGTTGGTTCTAGTTGCGCCGGAAAGTAGACACAGAAAGCTTTCCATCAAGCCCTCATGAGCCTCATTTCGACATCGGGAAGGCTGCCATTTGCATCCAGCAAGTCAGGGGACCTTTTTCAGGCATAAATATGAAGTATTTTTGTAATTTTTGAACTCCAAAAATCTGCTTTTCCCAAATGTGCGTTAAGCTATTTTTATCATTGGGAAATGATGTAAAGTCAATATAATTTCTGTTTTTAGCAGTTTTTTAGATATTTTGTGTGATATTTTGTGCCTTGGGCTTTGCAAAGCTTCAAGGACAAGTTTAGATATTTTGACTTGGCCAATGGGATAGCTAGTTGCTCCATGAGGTTTTCCTCCCTCTAGCCTATTTATTCCATGGTTTCATTGTAAATCAGAGGTTGAACTTGAGAGAAGAATTAATACATTGGTCATATGAGCTTTGAAGAATACACTTGAGTTATGATTTTTGGACTGCCTCTTGGATGCTTTTGAGGAATGATGAAGGATTGTTGATGGATTCCTTGACATGGTAGAATGGTATAGTGTCTCTTTATATGTTTTGTCTTCTAGTTCTCATTCATATTACATATTTCTTGCTTCTATAGATCAGTAGAGATTGATTTTGAGATATGCCCATGGAGGCACCTCAAAATCCCTGAATCTTCATAGCTTGATGTTTTCTTCTCCCTTAGTTATGCTAAAGAATTCTTAGCTGCTCTTTAGTAACCTAAGGTATCGTTGCTAAGTTTTATTCATCAGTTCCATGTATGTTGAGTAGGATGTATGGTTTGCCCTACCTACCTATCAGCTGCCCATAGTTCTGTCCATAAAACTTTCTCTCTGACTGATTTGTTGATCATCTTGTTGAACCAAGGAGGCCTAGTCTCGATCTAGCCCTTTGCCTAAAACTATGAAAGCTTGTTTGTCAAAGTGCCCAATGACTTAGAGACTATGTTTAGGCGTTCCGGCGTAGTTTATGAGTTGTTAGTTTGTCTTATATGTTTTCCCCAAAGTCTGATAGTCATTTCCCGAAATTAGAGGGCCTTATACCTCTATGTATGGCTGGAATGTTTGATTTCTGTGTATTAATCAGCTCATAGTTACACTTAGCATGATTAATGGCTTTCTATTACATGTTTATGTCTGCTATTAACTAGTTACACTTGAAATCCCTTGTCTTTCACCAACTTGTTGTCCATTTAATCCATTTTGCCCAAAGATCCCTTCTACCGTGAATCAAATCGGCCCTACAGCAACTTTACATCATCACCTCATAGCTTCCTTGACCTGTTTGACCCCATAGCCCAATTTATCTACATCTTGTTATCCAGTTTATGTATTTGATCAGTTTCATCCCTCACAAACTTAAAAAACCAAAAAACTAAAAACATACTTCATAACTAGCCTAATATCAGAACACCACAAGTAAACACACCGACATCTTTTACACATATAGAGAGAGCCCTCTCTGAGTCCAGGAAGGCTAGGTCCTTGGGCTCCAAAGCTTGGTTTGATGTTACATCGTCATTTGGCTAGCCAATCGGCCAAATCACGGGACCCTAACAAGACTCATGGTGAGAATGCCACCCACCTTGGTACAAATCCCAACCAACCTTTTTCAATACGAGTTTATATCTCTTCAATGAATTGTCACTACACCTTGATTCAAATTGTTTACATGGATCTATCTTTTCATCCACTCCATAGTGAGACTCTAAAGTATCCTTCACCTTCTTCCTATTAGATTTGATAAATGTTTTGCTTTATTCATCGGTATTGTCATTAGACCTGAAAAGGCAGGGGAAATTTGACTTGGATATGTTTGTCTCTTCCAAGGCTTATCTAGAACTCTGAGCTCCTTTTTTTCTATTAATATAAATGTTCCCCAATTTTGTTTTGAAAACAAAAAAAAATAGAACACTGCCTCTAACATGTGTATTGATTTTTAATGTAATACATAGATTATCTCATCCTCCTCTGTGAGTTAAATTTCTTAATTCAATGGAAATGGAATAGTACTTAGTAAAAGATATCATGGATGGTTGGGGAGTATTTCATGAAAATATCAAGGATGGAACAAGACATTAATGACACATCCTTTGAAAGTTAAATTTCTTAATTCAATGGATATAGAATAGTACTTTTGTAGAATAGCCATCGTGGATTGCTAGGGATAATTTCCTAAAAATATCACAAGATGGCACATGGCATTAAAGCAAGAATGGGTAGGGCTATAATTGTAACATAAGAGGTGGGTCAAACCGATCTTTTCACAATTCCTTGGTTGACTAATTTTCTCAGAGCTTTCCAACATAACCATTAACATTTCAATTAATTTCACCAAGAGAAACATGGATTTACAGTTATCATGAATGTGCATGTGCACATATAATGTTAGCAAAATAAAATGAAACACCTTAGCTATAATATGCATATAATGTGATGGGTGGAGTTCAAATTCAAAATTAACTAAATAACCTTTGAGAGAAAGACCATCCATATTTTTATAATCATTCATAAATCATTACAAACATTGATATCTAAGATTAAAGTATGACTAAAGTAATCCCAAAGTAAAGCTCTATCTGCAAAAGAGCCTATAAGTCTTCGCACCATGTGATGGTGAGTAAATCTTGCAGTGGAAAATGAAATGAAAACAATAGTCTTTCGTGCTTGAAAGGGGGGAGTACAATGATGAAACTCTCATACACTTGGGTAAATCAAAATGAGAGCAAAAAAAAAGTTGAAAAATATCTTTGGTAAATAAAGAACCACCAAATAAAGTGAAAATGATTAGTGGTAATCCAAAAACAACCAAATTGAGTGAAATGTTAGTGTAAAACAAAAGCCACCAAATGGAGCGAAGATGGTTTGCGGTTAGCCGAAAACCACTTGATGAAATTGTTAAGTGTAACCCACACAAAACCCATGTTGTCTCTCCATTTCACTGAAAAATGGGGGAAATGATGATGCCTATCAAACTCAAAGTTGACAACAAAAACAAAACAAAAAATATGCAAGATCCATGTCAAAATCACCTAATGGGAATTAATAGTTTATACATGATAGGGCTTAAGATTATAGATTCAAGCAGTTCTAGAGGCACACCTTGTTTACTATTCAACAATGTTTTGAAAATGTTATGGTTTAATGAGTTTTAATTGGATCATACACACGACATATGATTGGGATGTTAATTGAGAGAGAAATTATGGACATTTTGATTGAGTTATCAAGCATTTTCAGGGATGTTTCAAACTTGCAACTAATTCATTGTCATTTTTTCACCCATCATATTGGAGTTTAGCGTGCATTATTAGCAATTTTGTTAAGGAATTATTCATTGAGGCTTAATTGAAGAGTGATAACCTGAAGACTTGAAGATTAAGCCATTATGTTGCATTGTTAAAATTATTTTTTAGACTTATGATTGAGGTAGGGAATGTTAGCCTCTTATAGAGATACAATCATGAACTCCTAATATACCACCTTTTTATGTCATATTCTAGGATATAGTTGTTATCCTAAGTGTGTTTCAAGGTTCCTATTTTGCCTCATTTATCTTTTGATGAGGTGTCAATATGAGAGCAAAGAGGTGGTTTCAGTCATGTTATATATATTTGTATAATTGAAATGAATACAATGTCGATATATGGCTTGAGGCCTTTTCCAACACTTCTTGTGTCTCTTGTCTTGTCATACATTTCATTTGTTTAACACCTTGGAGGTCTTCATGCACTGCACTGCTATATGTATTATTTTGAAGCAAACCCAACATCTAAAGGTTACCTGTTATCATTTGAGTCCACATGTAATCATTTGGTACCAAAATTATTTTGGCATGAATACCTTGTTGAAGTTCATATTGACATAGATTCAACAATTGATAGTAATGCACGTGTACTTTATCTCTTTGCCCCTAAAGTGAAACTCACACAATACATATTCAATATACACAGAGTGTAGCATGAAATTCACATCCACACTAGAACAAGAGAGAATTCAATCCTAGGTCAAATGTTGGACACATATTTTAGAGGACAGTGAAATGAAAACAATAGTCTTTCGTGCTTGAAAGGGGGGAGTACAATGACGAAACTCTCATACACTTGGTTAAATCAAAATGAGAGCAAAAAAAAAGTTGAAAAAGATTAGTGGTAAATAAAAAACCACTAAATAAAGTGAAAATGGTTAGTGGTAATCCAAAAACAACCAAATTGAGTGAAATGTTAGTGCAAAACCGAAACTGCCATATGGAGCGAAGATGGCTTGTGGTTAGCCAAAAGCCACTTGATGAAATTTTTAAGTGCAACCCACATAAAACCCATGTTGTCTCTCCTTTTAACTAAAAATGGGGGGAAATGACGATGGTTATCAAACTCAAAGTTTACAACAAAAACGAAACAAACAATATGCAAGATCGACGTCAAAATCACCAAATGGGCATCAATAGTTTATAGATGACAAGGCTTAAGATTAGAGATTCAAGCGGGTCTAGAAGCACATCTAGTTTACTATTCAACAATATTTTGAACATGTTATGGTTTAATGTGTTGTAATTGGACATACATGATTGGGATGTTAATTGAGAGCAAAATTGTGGACATTTTGTTCACTTAGATGGTCATTTAACTAAGCAAATGATAGATTGATCCTTTTTCATTGTAGCTTGCAATTTTATTGAGTTATCAAGCATTTTCCAAGATGTGTCAAACTTGCAGCTAATTCATTTCCATTGGTTCAATCTCATCATATTGGAGTTTAGTGTGCATTCTTGGTGATTTTGTTTAGGAATTATTCATTGAGGCTTAATTGAAGAGTGATAACATGAAGACTTGAAGATTGTGCCATTATGTTGCATTGTTACAATTATTGTTTAGACTTATGATTGAGGTAGGGAATGTTAGCCTCTTATAGAGATACAATCATGAACTCCTAATATACCACCTTTGTATGTCATATTCTAGGATATAGTTGTTATCCTAAGTGTGTTTCAAGGTTCCTATTTTGCCTCCTTTATCTTTCAATGAGGTGTCAAGATGAGAGCAAAGAGGTGGTTTCAATCATGTTATATATATTTGTATAATTGAAATGAATACAATGTCGATGATATGGCTTGAGGCCTTTTCCAATACTTCTTGTGTCTCTTGTCTTGCCATACATTTTATTTGTTTAACACCTTGGAGGTCTTCGTGCACTGCACTACTATGGGAGTTTCTTCAATATAAATTGCATGCAATATGTCCTCTAAATTACCCTTAACCACTGTTTGGCTCCTAGTAACTCTTTTGCTACTTTGTTTGCTAACTGTTGGCTTCTATTTTGCAGGTGTGGTTTTAGGTGTTTGAATCTTCAACAAAGACTATATCTCTATGCTCATTGGTTCTAGTGGGGATGATCTATTCCCTTCTTTAATTTCCTGCCACCGTTGGTGATGATATACTTCTAGGTTTGGGAACTCTTTTAGGACTGACAGCATCAACTTCAAAACCACTCATGAACAGAAAGGATGTCCAATCTCTGCCTAATCCCTTTAACTCCTCTAAGGCAAGAAACTTAATCAAACTATGATGAAATAGAAAGGTTTCATTTCCTTCTGTTTTAACTTGGACCTTATCTGACATTTTACCTAAACTTCTGTATAAGTAAAAGGGTAAGTCAAGAGACCTCTTACCCACAAAATGCAGCAGAAGCATGAGGTGGTAGGATTAAACCATGTGAAACCTTACTTCACATGTGAAATACTTCTGAATGATCATCAACAACTTTGAAAAGTTGTCTTTCATGTAACTCCTTGGGATATCATTTGTGATATTAATTTCACTATGCTATGGCTTGATGAATTATTTGTAGTCCTGCATGGTGAATTTGATTCCTTTAAACCATTGTTCCCCTCCTCTATGGATTCTTGTTGTTGCTACAATGTTTTTCGGTGTTACTGTGAGGTTTATCATTCCCACCTTTGAAGCTATTCCAGTGAAATTGTTAGCAAAATCCTTGGAAACATGTAGATGACAACCCTGCAGCCTTTGGTAGAATTGCAAACAACCTGTTCTTCTGAATAACTCCATGGAAATTGGGTCTTCATTGAGAAAATTCATGTCCATGGGCTCATATATGTGGCAGTTACCACCTTTGTTGGTTTTCTTCCTTGCAGCCATGGTGAATTTATATCTTCTCGGCCTCGCTTGATCAATGACACCTGCAACCTTTGAAAATTCTAGCAACCTGCTTGGCTTGATGAAGCAGCTCTCCAAAAACCCAATAACATGCAAAGATAAATAAGAGGATGACAAAAGGACTCAATTGGGTAATGTTTTATGGTTTCGATGACAACTCATGCCTTAATCATGACACATGCATGCTAAAAACGACAATGATGACCTCAGACCTAACTTTTTACTTTTGAATTAACCCTAACAGACTTGAATGACATCCACCCTAACTCCTCTAATCATGAACTAACACTTTGCATAAGATTTTACAAGACAGAAAAAAAAAATTGTTTTTCGTAGCGTAGCTAGTTCATTCTCTGACAATTTCGCTACAAAACTATTAGGCAATTTCGTAGCGAAAACTACTATTTCTCAGTGTAAAACGCTACGAAAAGAGGTAAAAGTGGCTGAAGTGTCCTTTTCCAAATTTAAACGGTTGGGAAATGAAAACTGACAGCAAATGATGACTGATGGGACATGACATGACTTGAATGGAGATGGATTGAGATAAAATGGATGTGGTCTTGAACTTTATGATAGGTTAAATATGTAAAAATGAAAATTTCCTATACCAACTTGAGACCTTTGATAAATAAACTGTATGACATGTCAAGTAATTGTTTCACATTTTTCTGAGTGATAATAGATGGAAAGGAAGAAACAATCACTTTCTATATAATTGGACCTTTGAGAAGCTTTAGAGGATTTTTAAACCAATATTCCATTAGGCATACCATGGAGGTAATTAGATTTCATGATATGGCCCCATAAGCAAGAATTTTGTTGGAGCCTCCATAAGCTTCGAGCCAAGATATTTTTTCTAAAAAATAAATTGTTTTTGATCCTCCATTCACCAAGCTTCTTGGGGGACACCACCTACTTCCAGTTAATTAAGGGGGTGCCACACTTATTACAAGCTCTATACCATACAATTTTGAAACCAAAGTTCTTTATTTTTTTTAGAATTCTCTTTAGGACCACCCCAGTTGACATCCAACATACCAGAATACTCGTAATGGCTAATTTCAATAGGATTAGCATGCTTATTCTTGATAATAACATGTTTATCCATAGAGAGATTCAAGCTTTGATATTTTTTAACAAACATAAAATTTTAGTGAAATTCTAATTTTTTGGCATAAGGAAGAAACCAAGGTATTTGAATCCTTCCTCCAAAACCTTTTTAAGAAAGGGAAACAAAGTACTAATATTCTAAAGAGAAAATCGGAAATGCGACTAGAATGAGATAAGACTTATCGAGGTTTTTATCCATTCATGTGTCTTTAAAGTAAAGATCCAAAATAACCTTTAGAGTGGATAATCCCATCAAAGAACCTTGAGAAGAATAGAGAACATCAACTAAAAATATAAGATGGGACAAGTGATGTAAGTCAGATACCTTTATTCTTTTAAGCACACCATTAAACTTGGGATCGTTTAACAACTTACAGAGAGCCTTGCCAAAAAAAATGACAAGATAAGGTGAGAGTGGGCATATTTTTTCAAGGCTACGAGAGGCCCTAAAAAATCTTGAAGGAGTTCGATTAATGGGAATGATGAAGGCAGATTGTACACGACCCAATATTCAATTCATAGAAAGGCTCATCCTCGTCCGCAAGAGGACCAATTTAAGTAAATTACAACTCAGCCGATCATAGTATTTAGAAAGGTCAAACTTAAGGATGATATTTGGATGTTTTGTGAGATTTAAAAAATTCAATGGCCTCCCAGGAAAGCGAAACTACAACATGTATCTATCTTCTCTGATGGAAACAAAATTGTTCATTTGAAATTTTTTTGATCAAAATTGACCTAGGGGGTGGGAAATGACCTTATCTATAATATTATTGATGACATTGTGGCAATAGATAGGTCTAAGATCATCTAAGTTATCATCATTCTTCTTCTTTTGGATAAGAGTAATAAAGGTGCAATTGAAGGACCCAAAAAAATTTCCAAATTTATTGGACTCAATTACCACCTTTAGAATTTTTTATTTTAGTAAATCATAGAAGGCATAGAAGAATTGAACAATAAGGCCATTTGATCCTGGAGTCTTACCTTTCTACATTATAAAGAGGGTGGCATCAACTTTCACTTTTGAAGCATCCTCTTCCAAATAATTGTTCATCTCTTTAGAAAAAACTTGTGGGAATTTAGAAAGTACTTCAAGGATTACTTGAATAAGGAATCCAACTAGATCCTTGAAGAGTGCTTCAAAATACTGAACCCCCTTGAAATGAGGTTGTACAAAGAAGAAAATCTCACTTTCAATGTTAGTGATCATAAAATAATAACTTATCATAAAATTGTACAATTAAAAATTAATTTTATTCCTAGAGGACTGGTACCATTGGAAATTCTCTTCAATAAAAATGACATCCCAATTAGTTCATTTGCAAAGGAACATGTAGAAGAAATAAAATATTATAATATTGGAATAATATAAGAACCCAATTTTGTCAAAATAGCTAATTTGTTGTGACATGCGGTGAAAGAAAGGTACATAACCTTATTTAAATAATACATAGATGTACTTTCTTCGTAGTATCAAGACTTTAAAACTTATGATACATCTATTATTTGGCATAAGATTCCATTGAAACCTAGTTCTAAGCCTTTCAAGCAGAATCTTAAGCAAATCAATCCTATTTGTTGCCAGCAATAGAGAAAGAAGTGAAGAAATTGTTGGATGCCAAAATTATAGTTCCAAAAAGATATTCAATATGGGTAGCTAATTTTGTTCCTGTAAGGAAGAAAAGCGGTGAGTTCAGATTTTGTGTTGACTTTATGAATTTAAAAAATGCATCACTAAAAGACAGTTACCCACTTCCAAACATGGACTATCTTATACATAATGTCATTCGTGCAACTACAATTTTTATTATTGATGAATTTTCATATTGCAACCAGATATCAATTCAAAAGGAATACTAGAGTAAGACAATGTTTATTAGAGTTTTTCAGAAAGAGCCTCAACTCTGATCAGATTAATTTTATATCAGAGAAGTGTCCAATTATATTCAAATTAAAGAAAGGAGTGGGACCTTTCTTAATCAAAACTAGAGAAACATTGCATAAGGTTGAGGATATGCTAAAATGTATGAAATATCCCTAGGGAGAAGTGTGGAAATATGACCCCCCCATAAGATCATATAAAAAATAACAGTAAAATAGGGATTTGCCCCTTATAAACATGTGCCAAAACTAGACATAGAACTATTTGCAAACAAATATGTCTTGGAACAAGATCCACTGCAAGTTACTCAAATTAGTGATAAATCAGGTCAAAGTTCACAACCAATTATTCTGGATACTCCTCAACCAAAGTATAAATACTTCAAAAGAGGATTTTTACAGACACAATAGGCATTCTCAATTTCGGAGATAAAGGAAATGCAAAAAAAAAAAAAAACTTATAGTTGAAGAAGAAGAGGTCTCAATTTTAGCTCAAAGCATAGAATAAGCTACATCAAATGAGCTTGGGTTCAATTGGGAACTCTTTCAAATAGATTTTATGGTTCAATATACTTCATCTTTTGGCATATACCTTCAATAGTAGCGAAATAGGACAATATATATTCATAATTCATGGAAATCAAGAATACAAATTTGAAAATGAAACAAGATACTTATGTTAATTTGGAAGCTCAAAGAAAAATTTCCTCCTTTGGATAGTATTCCTCATCAAGAAATACCCCTCCTATACCTTGGACGAATTTAATTTGGTTAAGGAAAAATATAATTTTATTATGAAAATCCACATGTGCACAAAACGACAAGTCAGCCCTAAAAGGAATTTGGACACCCTTGGATGGTTATAAATACAAGTCAAGTGACCCTCAGTTGGAAATCATCATCAAGAATTCTTCTTTTCTCTTCTTTGGTTTATTCTTGCACATGTATGAAATTGGTTCACAGGAAATTCGTTCGCACGGGTTTGAAATTGCAAGGTCCTAGTTCACGTGTGCAAATTAGGGTTTTTGGTTCGCAGCCACAGGGTTGTCAAAAAAAAATTTCAGCTGCAGCCACATGCATACAATCTTACATTGCGTGCAACCAAAATGCTTCAACTGCATGCATGACCATCAAATCCATGCGACCAAGACTTAGTGTTTTTCTAACAGTTGACCACAGATGTTGAAAAATGACCACATGCTTCTGAATCATGATTTTGATTAGTATTATTGCTAGGTTCATCTATGGGATATACTTTGGTTGGTTTTGATAGATAGTCTTGTGAATGGATAATTGGATTATTGTGCTCTCTCTTTGCTGAACATTTTATGACAATCTAATAAGAATAATAATTTGAAAGGGTTTTCCCCCTTGTAGGGTTTGCCCTAGTCTCTGACCACTCCTGGTGTCTCTATGTGTGAATGATTTTCTTCTAATGTTCCTTTATGTTCCATTGCATTGATGATGATATTATCCTTTTTATATAATTTCATATGTTTTTAATGATGTTATGACGCTATGGGGTGAATTCAATATGTAAATAGTGAAATGACATTATTTAAATAAAATAAAAATATAGCCCTAATAAAAAATAACATGGTATCAAATTTTAGCTAAAGAAAAGTCATTTAAGATCACCCATGTGAAGAAAACATTTATGGAATCAAGAGAATATGGAGGAGACCTAAAAGAATACCAGGGTTTGAAGGAAACCCTAGGCAATCTGGTTAATAGGGTTTGATGGATAACATAAGGTTAGGGTTTGAAAGAAACCCTGGAATATGAAAAATGTTTTGAGTTATGTAGTCTTGAAACCATAACATCGTCAATGATATGTTGATCTAGCACTTGTGACAAGATTCAATGCAACCATAGATGGTCTAGTCTTAATTAGGCCTGGTTGTGATGGAGACAATTGGAAATATTTGAAGGCAACATTGTTACATGGATACTAAACCATAATAACTCTTGAAGGTTGGTTCAAGAGGGAGTTGATTACCTCTTATTAAAAGATAAGTACCTTTTAGATTTATGTTATTTCTTTATGAAACTATTCTTGTTTAGATTTATTGATTTGAATATTACTTCTTGCATGAATATTTGAGGATCTGAATACTTCTAACTTCCAGATGAGATGTGACAAGTAGATCCTTCTTGAGGACCATCTAAATTGCAGGAAAAGAGAGCTAGTGTAAGAAGTGAAGAGTTGGTCCTGGAATATGAAGAAGTACTTGATGAAGGTTTTTGCAAAGTTGACAAAGTAGAATAAAATCTAGAAATTTCAAGTGCTACAATTGTCAATAAAAAATAAGTATTACTAGTTGCAAATGTATATGAATAGTACAAGGTATGTATAGTATATTGTTTCAACATTATGATTTAGCTGCAATATTGGATGGAAAGGTAAGCCCTGAGATATGACGAGAATAGCACCTTCATGCATATGAAAGTAATTTTGACTTATGGCATATGTGATATATTGGTGCACTTGATATTTTTCAAGTACCTTACATTTTATTAGAAATGTTGGATTTTTTGAAAGGACGCCAAAACCATTGATTTTGATACTATTGTTAATGATAGGCATGATAACCCTGATGATAAAGTATAAATATATTCTTGTTGATCTTTATTATGTGTTGATTAGATTAGTAAATTTGAAAATATAGAAAAAATTGGATGCCCTGACTTGATGTGAACAAGAATTGATGTTGTGATTGTGATCCTCGAAGTATGACAATACTCTTTTCAACTACCCTAATTATATGACACTAATATTTTATGAATATTTGATGTTCATTTGTAACAATGAAATAGCTAATGATGATTTTATATGATGCATAGATGTTTTAGAACCTGGGATAGTTTGATTTTCATATTTTTATTGTTGTAGGACAATATTATGATAGACAAGTTAATGTCTTGATTAAAGATGATTGAAGAGGCTTTCCATTCAAAGGGAGAAACTCTCCATGAGTTACCAACACCTATTATTATTTTCCGTAAATGAATATAAGACTTTGTTCGTTGAGGCAAGGTTTTGGACATGAATAAGATGATCGTATGATGTTGTTAAAGGGAGAATTTTTTGACAAATTATGATTTGAGAAAAGAATATTTCTCCTAGTTCAAGCCCCAACCGTTGGGAGAAAGGCTTAAGGGTGCGGCTATAGGTCTCCCAGTTTCATAGAAGAAGACCCATGGGAGTGGTTGAGCCTGCAGGATACAAAAATATAAAACCTTATGCATGAAACCAAGAGTGCATGATAGAAATTTCTATGGAAATAAATTGAACAGTAAGATCTACATAATGTTTGACTTTTTGCAGGGATCAAAATGAAGGTTGTTTGATAGAAATACCTCTATAGAAAATTTGAAGTGGCCTATCATATCAATTAGATTTACTTTGCATAGTAAATTTATACAAACCTTATTTAAGTAAAACATAAATAATTTATGCTCATTAGGGGTAACCCAAGTGGTTGAGAATCATGGTGAGAATGCCACCCACCTTGGTACAAATCCCAACCAACCTTTTTCAATATGTGTTTGTCTCTCTTCAATAAATTGTCACTACACCTTGATTCAAATTGTTTACATGGATCTGTCTTTTCATCCACTCTGTAGTGAGATTCTAAAGTATCCTTCACCTTCTTCATATTAGATTTGATAAATGTTTTGCTTTATTCATCAGTATTGTCATTAGAACTGAAAAGGCAGGTGAAATTTGACTTGGATATGTTTGTCTCTTCCAAGGCTTATCTAGAACTCTGAGCTCCTTTTTTTCTATTAATATAAATGTTCCCCAATTTTGTTTTGAAAAAAAAAAAATAGAACACTACCTCTAACATGTGTATTGATTTTTAATGTAATACATAGATTATCTCATCCTCCTCTGTGAGTTAAATTTCTTAATTCAATGGAAATAGAATAGTACTTAGTAAAAGCTATCATGGATGGTTGGGGAGTATTTCATGAAAATATCAAGGATGGCACAAGACATTAATGACACATCCTCTGAAAGTTAAATTTCTTAATTCAATGGATATAGAATAGTACTTTTGTAGAATAGTTATCGTGGATTGCTAGGGAAAATTTCCTAAAAATATCACAAGATGGCACATGGAATTAAAGAAAGAATGGGTAGGGCTAGAATTGTAACATAAGAGGTGGGTCAAATAGATCTTTTCACAATTCCTTGGTTAATTAATTTTCTCAAAACTTTCCAACATAACCATAAACATTTCAATTAATTTCACCAAGAGAAACATGGATTTACAGTTATCATGAATGTGCATGTGCACATATAATGTTAGCAAAATAAAATGAAACACCTTAGCTATAATATGCATATAATGTGATGGGTGGAGTTCAAACTCAAAATTAACTAAATAACCTTTGAGAGAGAGACCATTCATATTTTTATAATAATTCATGAATCATTACAAACACTGATATCTAAGATGAAAGTATGACTAAAGTAATCCCAAAGTAAAGCTCTATCTGGAAAAGAGCCTATAAGTCTTTGCACCTATGATGGTGAGTAAATCTTGCAATGGACAATGAAATGAAAACAATAGTCTTTCGTGCTTGAAAGGGGGGGAGTACAATGATGAAACTCTCATACACTTGGGTAAATCAAAATGAGAGCACAAAACAAGGTGAAAAATATCATTGGTAAATAAAAAACCACCAAATAAAGTGAAAATGGTTAGTGGTAATCCAAAAACAACCAAATTGAGTGAAATGTTAGTGTAAAACAAAAACCGCCAAATGGAGCGAAGATGGTTTGTGGTTAGCCGAAAACCACTTGATGAAATTGTTAAGTGTAACCCACACAAAACCCATGTCGTCTCTCCTTTTCACTGAAAAATGGGGAAAATGATGATGCCTATCAAACTCAAAGTTGACAAAAAAAACAAAACAAACAATATGCAAGATCCATGTCAAAATCACCTGATGGGCATCAATAGTTTATACATGACAGGGCTTAAGATTAGAGATTCAAGTAGTTCTAGAGGCACACCTAGTTTACTATTCAACAATGTTTTGAAAATGTTATGGTTTAATGAGTTGTAATTGGATCATACACAAGACACATGATTGGGATGTTAATTGAGAGAGAAATTATGGACATTTTGATTGAATTATCAAGAATTTTCCAGGATGTGTCAAACTTGCAACTAATTCATTGTCATATGTTCACCCATCATATTGGAGTTTAGCGTGCATTCTTAGCAATTTTGTTAAGGAATTATTCATTGAGGCTTAATTGAAGAGTGATAACATGAAGACTTGAAGATTGTGCCATTATGTTGCATTGTTAAAAATATTGTTTAGACTTATGATTGAGGTAGGGAATGTTAACCTCTTATAGAGATACAATCATGAACTCCTAATATACCACCTCTATATGTCATATTCTAAGATATAATTGTTATCCTAAGTGTGTTTCAAGGTTCCTATTTTTCCTCCTTTATCTTTCGATGAGGTGTCAAGATGAGAGTAAAGAGGTGGTTTCAATCATGTTATATATATTTGTATATTGAAATGAATACAATGTCGATATATGGCTTGAGGCCTTTTCGAACACTTCTTGTGTCTCTTGTCTTGTCATACATTTCATTTGTTTAACACCTTGGAGGTCTTCAAGCACTGCACTTCTATTTGTATCATTTTGAAGCAAACCCAACATCTAAAGGTTACCTGCTATCATTTGAGACCACATGTAATCATCTGCTACCAAAATTATTTTGTCATGAATACTTTGTTGAAGTTCATATTGACATAGATTCGATGATTAATAGTGATGCACGTGTACTTTATCTCTTTTCCCCTAAAGTGTAACTCACACAATGCATCTTCAGTATACAGAAAGTGTAGCATGAAATTCACATCCACACTAGAACAATGGAGAGAGAATTCAATCCTAGGTCAAATGTTGGACACATCTTTCAGTGGACAGTGAAATGAAAACAATAGTCTTTCATGCTTGAAAGGGGGGAGTACAATGATGAAACTCTCATACACTTGGTTAAATCAAAATGAGAGCAAAATACGAGTTGAAAAAGATTAGTGGTAAATCAAAAACCACTAAATAAAGTGAAAATGGTTAGTGGTAATCCATAAAAAACCAAATTGAGTGAAATGTTAGTGCAAAACCAAAAGCACCAAATGAAGTGAAGATGGCTTGCGGTTAGCCAAAAGCCACTCGATGAAATTTTTAAGTGTAACCCACATAAAACCCATGTTGTCTCTCCTTTTCACTGAAAATGGGGGGAAATGATGATGGTTATCAAGCTCAAAGTTTACAACAAAAAAAAAACAAACAATGTGCAAGATCGACGTCAAAATCACCTGATGGGCATCAATAGTTTATAGATGACAAGGCTTAAGATTAGAGATTCAAGCGGGTCTAGAGGCACATCTAGTTTACTATTCAACAATGTTTTGAAAATGTTATGGTTTAATGTGTTGTAATTGGATATACATTATTGGGATGTTAATTGAGAGCAAAATTGTGGACATTTTGTTCACTTAGATGGTCATTTAACTAAGCAAATGATAGATTGAGCCTTTTTCACTGTAGCTTGCAATTTTATTGAGTTATCAAGCATTTTCCAAGATGTGTCAAACTTGCAGCTAATTCATTGCCATTGGTTCAATCTCATCATATTGGAGTTTAGTGTGCATTCTTGGTGATTTTGTTAGGCAATTCTTCATTGAGGCTTAATTGAAGAGTGATAGCATGAAGGCTTGAAGATTGTACCAATTATGTTGCATTGTTACAATTATTGTTTAAACTTATGATTGAGGTGGGGAATGTTAGCCTTTTATAGAGATACAATCATGAACTCCTAATATACCACCTTTGTATGTCATATTCTAGGATGTAGTTATTATCCCAAGTGTGTTTTTAGATTCCTATTTTGCCTCCTTTATCTTTCGATGAGGTGTCAAGATGAGAGAAAAGAGGTGGTTTCAATCATGTTATATATATTTGTATAATTGAAATGAATACAATGTCAATGATATGGCTTGAGGCCTTTTCCAACACTTCTTGTGTCTCTTGTCTTTCCATACATTTTATTTGTTTAACACCTTGGAGGTCTTCGTGCACTACACTATTATGTGTCTTATTTTGAAGAAGACCCATCATCTAAAGGTTACCTACTATCATTTGAGTCCAAATGTAATCATTTTCTACCAACTTTATTTTTGTCATGAATCCTTTGTTGAAGTTCATATTGACATAGATTTGATCATTGATAGTGATGCACATGTTCTTTATCTCTTTGCCCCTAAAGTGAAACTCACACAATGCATCTTCAATATACACGAAGTCTAGCACGAAATTCACACCCACACTAGAACAATGGAGAGAGAATTCAATCCTAGGTCAAATCCAAATTTACCCCAAAACAACCTTTAGTGAAGACTATGATCTATATCCTTTGCTAGGTGAAATTTGAAAAAAACCTTAGAACAAGGATAAATATAAGCTTCTATTTTGATTTATCTTCTATGGAAATGGGATCCATTGATGAAGTTCTACTATCTTTGGCTAAAGGCCATTGAACCCAATATTAACCCATTTTTCTATTGTTGTATTGTTCCTTTAAATATGACTATGGATGAGAGAGGGGCTTCATTAACCATTGTAATCTAAGGGTATGGAGGTAAGGTCCCTCCAAGGTTCCCTTGCAACACTCATCCTTGAAGGATGTCACACTTGTAGGTAAGGAAGGCACACGAGGTCATAGGGAGAAACATTTCTTCATTCCTAGAGAATTATAGCTTACCTTAACAAGAATGAGAGCAAAGAGATTTTCCAATCAATAGGAGTGATTAATTTGGAATCTAGGAACACTAAGGGAGTCTTGGAGTTTAGAGGCCAAAGCTATTATTAGATCTACAAAAGTGGGTTATGTACAAAGCAACTTCATGGCAACATCATGTTAGGTCCCTATATTACCAGTATAGTCCCTTATTGTTATTAGTGTAACTCCCTTATTGTTATTATTGTACCCTTGTAACCCCCATTTTTTTATTATTGTGCCCTTAAATTATTATTGTTAGGTCGGCTAGGATTACATTGTGGCCCACTAGATTACATTATGGCCACATGGACTCCTATATATAGAAAGGAGGTTTTGTAAATTGTATCATCGAAGAATTGTTCATTTATGTAATGTATTGGAGTTTTCCCCTGAAGTGGCTTATTTCTAAGGCGTTGATATCTCTTTTCTTCTATTTTTGGAGCTGGTTACACAACATTTGGTATCAGAGCTTTGGATTCTAGGGTTTCGCTGCTCCAAACAAGTCATCATGGAATTTTCGCTATAACTTTTTTTCTACGAAGTTTCAGAAGCTGAAATTTCTAGGGTGCGAAGCTGAAATCCCGAGGAAGGTCTTCTAAAAATTTCAAAGCTTGGTTTGCAATATTTTCAGAGATATGATCTGTGGAAGTTAGGTATTTTTTCAGGCTCCTAAACAGGTCATCGTGGAATTTTCACTATAACGTTTTTTATACGAAGGTTCAGAATATGAAATTTTTAGGGTACGAAGCCGAAATCTTTAGGAAACTCGTCAAAAAATTTCAGACCTTGGTTCACAATATTTTCAGAGATATGATCTGTGGAAGATAGTACTTTTTCAGGCTCCCGAATTCCATCTCAAAGAGGTGATCGTGGGAAAAGTTCAATAACTCTCTCTCTAAGCATCGGATTGGAGTGCCGTAAAAAGTGGTTGCAATTACACTGACTGTAGTTTCTTGGCTATCAATTTCAGAGGCGAAGGACGAAACAGTGACATGTGGCAAGTAGTACAAGTTCGCTCTACTGAACCAGTCCATAATTATGTCGTTGTGGGAGATTGGACATAACTTTGTCTTGGAGAATCCAAATCAGGTCAGAACTGTGGCATTCAAAAGAGAATTAAGAGGGCTACTTCAGTGCTGAATTTCAGACATTGAAGAGCCGCAATCACATATATAATCAAATTTCAATATCAGGCTCCTCAAAAGCAAGAAAAAGGTGTGTATTTTTTTTCCGAAATGCATAAGTCTTGTTTAAAAAATCAATTTGAATTGATTCCAAGGGTATATTGTAGAATAGATATCAGTATTGGGTTCTAAAAAATGCCTCGTAAAAATAATTCAACACCCATTAAGCCTTCAGAAGGCTCTACTATGTCTCTTGAAGATGAAGAATTGCAACATGATCTATCAAAATTACAAGAGCAAGTGCACCAAATTTCACTCTCGCAGAGAGCAGCAAAAAATGAAATGGAAGTTTTGAAGAAAGGTGTGGAAGCAAAGATGGATGGTGTGAAGAATAATATGGATGGTTTGAAGAAAGACGTGGAATCTAAGATATATGGCATGGAAGCTGGCATGGAATCTAAAATGGAAAACATGAAGAATGATCTAAAAGCAAACATAGAAGGTTTGACAAAGTTGATACAAGAAATGTTTCCTAATGGTGAAAAGATAGTAGAGGAAACTCATGATGAGAACAAAATAAATGTTAATCGTGATTTCATAAACTTTAATGTTGGCGGGAAGAACCACCATATTCCAAAAATGGATATGAGGAAGTTTGATGGAAAGGATCCTGTAACATGGATACTACAGATGGAGCAATATTTTGATCTCCATAATGTGCAAAACACACAAAATGTACGCATTGCAACTTTACATTTAGAACAAAATACATTTGTATGGTATTGATGGCTTTGCTCCCGTAAAAAAATTGTCGCTTGGTCAATTTTTACGGAGGAAATGATAGCACATTATGAGGATACAAAGAGCAACACCTTCTTTATCCAATTGATAAATCTCAAACAAAAGGGTTCAGTGGGGGAGCACATTGAGGACTTCCAAAAATTGAATATAAGGGTAACTGATATTCCAGAGGAACATAGGATTTATCTCTTCATAGGCACTTTAAAGGATAACATCCAACCTGAAGTTCACATTTTGGACCCTGATTCATTGGAGAAGGCATTCAGGTTGGCAAGAAAAATTGAATGTAAAATTATGGCGACAAGGAAGCCTACCACTCACTTCTATAAAGAAGGAAGTGTTTCTACGCCTAGATTTCCACAACCTACAAGGTTGACACCACAAAAATTGGAAGAAAAAAGAGCAAAGGGGCTTTGCTATAGTTGTGATAGAAAATACACTAAAGGTCATAAGTGTGCTGAGAAGAAATTATTTTACATAGATTGTGAAGAGGAAGAAGAAAATGAACAAGAAGAGGATATACACTAGGAACCAGCCCTAGAAGAGGAAGAAATGAATCTGACCATATCGTGTAATGCACTGGCAGAAATTACCACTCCTCAAACTCTCAAGATAGAAGGACAAATCAAGAAGAAAAAGGTAATAGTGTTGATTGATTCAGGTAGCACCCATAATTTTATTCATTGTAAGGTAGCCAAGGAATTAAATTGTTTCCTATACCCAGCACCAAAATGTCAAGTGATGGTTGCAAATGGAGGAACTATAAATTTCTCTGGAAAAGGCCATAATATCAAGCTAACCATGGGGGAATATTTATTGACTAGTCCAATGCTTTCCATTCCTATGGGAGGTGCTGATGTTGTACTAGGAGTATAATGGTTACAATATTTGGGGACGGTAGCTTTTAATTTTCAAGAACTTTTCTTGAAATTTTTTTCAAAAGGAAAGGAAGTCGAATTACGGGGTATTGCAAGGAAGCCGAGAAAAATAATAAGATCTAATGTCATGACAAAGCTTCTAAAGAAAGAACAACGAGGTGTAATTGCACAATTATGTTCACTAGAAGTTCCAGCATCAAAATCATTTATTTATGCAGATCTCCAACAAGTCTTGGACAATCATTCCAAGGTGTTTGAAACTCCCAAAGGACTCCCACCTATTCGTGATCATGATCATGCTATTCATTTGATTCCAGGAAGTGTTCCTCCAAACATCAGGCCTTATAGATATCCTTACGTCCAAAAGAGCGAAATTGAACATATGATTACAGAAATATTAGAGGCGGGTATAATTCAACCTAGTCAAAGTTCTTTCTCTGCTCCTGTAGTATTGGTACACAAGAAGGATGGATCATGGCGAATGTGTCCGGATTATAGGCAGCTCAATAAGCTCACCATTAAAGATAAATTTCCCATTCCTGTGATTGACGAATTATTGGATGAATTACATGGAGCAATTTATTTTACCAAGTTGGATCTTCGTTCAGGATATCATCAAATTAGAATGAAGAATGAAGATATTCCAAAAACAGCATTTCGAACTCATGAGGGTCATTATGAATTTTTGGTCATGCCTTTTGGCCTTACCAATGCACCTTCTACATTTCAAGGGTTGGTGAATTCCATTTTCAAACCCTTCCTTAGAAAATTTGTGCTAGTATTTTTTGATGATATACTAATCTACAGCAGGTCTTGGAAGGATCATGTTGAACATGTTGACAGGGTGCTCAAACTATTGCAGGAGAAACAATTATATGCAAAAATATCCAAATGTTTCTTCGGAGTACAAGAGGTGGAATATCTGGGTCATATTGTATCTCACGAGGGTGTTAAAGTAGACCCTAACAAAATTAAAGCCATTAAGGAATGGAAAGTCCCCACAACCATAAAGCAGTTGCGAGGATTTCTCAGGTTAACGGGGTATTATCGCAAGTTTGTTAAGAATTATGGGAGAATAGCAGCACCTCTAACAACATTATTGAAGAAAGATGCATTTTCATGGACTCTTGAAGAAACTAAGGCCTTTGAACGTCTTAAAGAGGCAATGTGCCTAGCACCGGTCTTAGCTACACCAGACTTCACAAAAACCTTTATTGTGGAATGTGATGCCTCAGGAAATGGAATTGGTGTTATTTTAATGTAGGAAGGAAGACCCATTGCTTTTGAAAGTCGTCCAATCAAAGGAAAGTATTTACAGAAACCTATTTATGAGAAGGAAATGTTAGCAATACTACATGCACTAAAGAAATGGATAACTTACCTAATGGGAAGACACTTCAAGGTAAAAACTAATCATGATAGTCTTAAACACTTTTTGGAACAAAGACTATCTTCAGAAGAGCAGCAAAAATGGGTCACAAAGATGTTGGGTTATCACTTTGAAATAATCTACAAAAAAGGAAAGCTTAATGTTGTTGCAGATGCACTCTCAAGAAAGAATGAAGAGGTGGAAGCATTGCTTTGTGCCATTTTTATTATCCAACCAGATTGGATAACTGAAGCAAGAGATGAATGGAAGAAGGACAAAGATGTATGGACACTCATTCAAAAGTTGCAGCAAGATCCTAGTACATATGATACATTTAGTTGGAAAAATGATTCCTTATGGTACAAAAATCGCTTATATCTTTGTAAGAATTCCCAACTAAAACAAAAGATTATTTTGGAATTGCACACTTCTCCTTTAGGAGGACACTCAGGATTTTTAAAAACTTACCACAGGGTGAAGAAAGATTTTTTTTGGGATGGCCTTAAATCTGATATTCAAAAGTTTGTGGCGGAATGTTTGGTTTGCCAGCAGAATAAAGTGGAGACAATTAAGACCACGGGACTTCTACAACCTTTATCCATTCCAAGTCAACGTTGGGAGGAGATTTCAATGGATTTTATCACAGGTTTACCTAAGTCCGAAGGAAAGAGTGTCATCAGGGTGGTAGTTGATAGACTTACCAAGTATGCACACTTTTGTGCATTATCTCATCCATTTAAAGCAAGTACAGTTGCTACTACATTTATGGATAAAATTCAAAAGCTACATGGAAGCCCAAGGGTTATTGTGAGCGACAGAGATCCCATTTTTACTGGAAATTTTTGGACGGAGTTATTTTCTTGTTTGGGTACTCAATTAACTCATAGCTCATCTTATCATCCTCAATTTGATGGTCAAACTGAGATAGTAAATAAATGTTTGGAAGGATATCTTCGTTGTTTTGTATCTGATAAACAAACACAATGGGTCAAGTGGTTACCTCTTGCTGAATGGTGGTATAACACTTCCTTCCATACTGCAGCAAAAATGACCCATTTATGGCACTTTATGGATATCATCCACCATCCATCACATCATCTTTAAGGGAAAATTCGAAGGTTCAAGCAGTGGAAGATCACATCGAGAATCAGCAAGAAGTTCTCCAACTCTTAAAGGATAACCTGAATTTGGCACAAAATCGAATGAAACAACAGGCAGATCAACATCGTAGCGAGAGAAGTTTTGATGTAGGAGATTAGGTATTTTTACGGCTACAACCATACAAACAAATGTCCCTCAAGCAAGCAAAGAAGGATAATAAATTATCGCCAAAGTACTATGGTCCTTACAAGGTGTTGCAAAAGATTGGTACTATGGCATACAAATTGGAGCTTCCTGCTTCTTCGTTGGTGCATCCAGTTTTCCATGTTTCATGCTTAAAGAAGGTTATAGGTGAAAATCTTCCAGTTCAAACAATATTTCCAGAACTTGATGAGGAAGGAAAATTCATATTGGAACCTGAAGCAGTCACGGAAACAAGAACTCGACAGCTACGGAATTGATCAATTTCAGAGTATCTCATCAAGTGGAAGAACTTACCCACTGAAGATTCTACATGGGAGGATGAGAAGTTTATACAGAAGCATCCAAAGCTACTCAAGCATTGAGGACAACACTTTTTTGAATGAGAGGGGCATGTTAGGTCCCTATATTACCAATATAGTCCCTTATTGTTATTAGTGTAACTCCCTTATTGTTATTATTGTACCCTTGTAACCCCCATTTTGTTATAATTGTGCCCTTAAATTATTATTGTTAGGTCGGCTAGGATTACATTGTGGCCCACTAGATTACATTATGGCCACATGGACTCCTATATATAGAAAGGAGGTTTTGTAAATTGTATCATCGAAGAATTGTTCATTTATGTAATGTATTGGAGGTTTCCCCCTTGAAGTGGCTTATTTCTAAGGCGTTGATATCTCTTTTCTTCTATTTTTGGAGCTGGTTACACAACACATCACATGGAGGGACACGTGTTGTTGGATTTGCTATAGGGGGGGGGGATTCTCAAGATGGAGGTTGAGGAAGCCATTGGTGGCAAATAACAATTAGGGTAAAACCCTAGCCCACAATCATAGGGGATCAAATATTACCATCATCAAATTGTTTGAAATGATTAAAAGATTATGTTTTGATTTTAGACTATTTCAATATCAACTTGGGTAGAAATTTTGGACTCAAACCCTCTAAAGTAAGATAGTGATGATTTTAAATTATTGAATGGACATAGCTTCACAATTGTTAAAGATAATACAAAGTATAAAATATATCCTCTCATTTTTATTATAGATCCATTAACCCATTAATGGAGAGAGTATGATAAATTTGTATCAATGGAGAGAGTATTGTAAATTTGTTAGATTTAGTTTGCAAAATAAATCTATACAATCCTAATCAAGTAAAACTTAAATCATTTAGGCTTGTCATGAGTAGTCCAAGTGGTTGGGACTTGTGATGATAATGCCACACACCTTGGTATGAATCCTAGCTAGCCTTGCTTAGTGTGATTTATGGGCACCCCTCAATGAACAACTATCACTAACCCCTTGCTTCAAATTGCTTACATGGATGTATCTTTTTATCCACTCCATAGTGAGGCTTTCAATTATAGGAAGAAGATATTCTTCCTATTAGATTCGATTAAGGTTTTTCTTTACTCATTGACATATTAATGATAGCCAAAGATGATTGCCCTAAAAATGACAAATTATATTTTTCAAACAATGTTCAAGGCCACAAGAGACTTTGGAAATGTGTTGTCAGACCTCCTTGACTTTCATATGTACTGTACGACCTAAGGAAAGAAGATTCTAGGTATAAGGCAACATAAAAGCCTTGCTCACTCTTCTTTAAATTAATCTAAGGAGTTTTCAATTCTAGCTTGAGAATATCAATGAATAATTATTTACATTCCTAGAATAATTACTTCATTATCATTATTTATGAATAATTCTCCTAGAAGAATACTATCTATGGTGACTTATGTTTTTTTGGGTAGTTTATAGGTTATAGCTTTCTTGAGAAAAATGTCAAAAGATTGAAAACTTCACCATACAAAGGTGGTAATATAAAATTCATGAAAACAATTTCTTTATGCATATCTTGGATAACCATCAAGACCAACTTTAATGCCATCAATTCATAAAAGTATTAGTTTCTTGACCAATTCCAACTTTATAAAAAAATGTAGATAACATAATTTTATATGCATAACATTCTTTTTTCAAAAAAAGAAACTGAAAAATAATACTTTCCAAAATACAAAATAATATGAAGCAATACTACATAAAGTAAACCATACATATAAACACATTTTGATGAAGAAACAATGAAAATACTTCATTGATTTACAGGATTGACATTCTACTCACTCCTATAATATAACCACATTAATAATAAAACAATCACAAAACCCAGGTATAAGAATAAAACAGTCACATAAACTTGATAAGATAATGAAATAGTAACAGATCATCAGACATTCTACCATAAACAGAAATAACCCTAATATCCCTAATATGACAATAATATAATGAAAAATGTTTACCAGATGTTTTGCTATAAACAAAAATAATACCTAATTGATTGAAAATTGTTTCAAATCCCCACCAAACATACGCTCAAAAGTTAGACGATAAAAAGCATATTAAAGTGTTGCTGGTGTAAAGGGTCTAAACAACTGTGGAATATAAGTAATGATTTCGGTTTTTGCTTGAGCTCATCCACAATAATAACTCAAGTTAAACCTAGTAAAGATAGAATATGTTAAGCTAGGGGTGGAAAATGTGGGGATTCTTCACGATCCCAAATGCAAAATGGAATTGCAATACTTATAGTTGCATGGAAACAATATCTATAATCAAGTAAAGGTTTACTCCCTTTTCCAAGGTCTGAAATTACCTCTTGCTTGCCAAATTCACTCCCTCATTGTGACTGGGGATTCTTCAGTTGCCATTATTTCAATGATTAAGGTCTGGAGTTCAAGCAAATCAGATTCCAATCGATTATATTGAGAATCAAATAAGAAGTGGTTAATATTCTGAGATTTCAGAATTTTCTCCACTAGTCATTTTAGTTTGTGGACACTTCGAGTCTAAACCAGGAAGTGATTCGTTTAAACCACACTTTGAAATGATGGGAGAGCAATTATGGAACCAATTCAGCCATGAAAGGGAATGAAGGCAGTGGGAAGTTGCACCATCCTTTCAATTATGTACACTGCTGAAAGAGATTGTCACTAGTTGTCACCAGTCCTTAAAGGGCAGGAAAATTTGACTTGGATATGTTTCTCCTGTCCTTCTAGGCTTATCCAGAACTCCAAAAATTAAAATGGCACATCTTCTGAAAGTTAAATTTCCTAATTCAATGGATACGTAATCTTTTCAAAGGATGAAACAAGACATTAATGGCACATCCTCCTCTGAGAATTAAATTTATTAATTCAACGGAGAATACTTTGTAGAATATCCATCCTGGATGGCTGGGGAGAGTTTCCATAAAAGATCATAGGCTGGCCCAGGACATTAGAGCAAGAATAGGTAGGGCTAGAATTGTGACATAGGAAGTGGGTCAGACCAATCTTTACATAATTTCATGGTTGAGTATTTTTATGAGAACAATCCAACCTAACCAAATCCATTTCAATGTAGCCATAACCATAACTATTTTTAAATTAATTTCACCCAGAGAAACAAGGATATACAGTGGTCATGTACTTGCATGTGCACATATAATGTTAGCAAAATAAAATGAAACACCTTAGCTATAGTATGCATACAATGTGATAGATGCGACCCAAATTCAAAATTGATTCAATAATATCTGAGAGAAAAACCATCCATATTTTTATATTCATTCATCAATATAACAAATATTTGTATCTAAAATGAAAGTATGACTAAAATAATCCAGAGTATGACTAAGTAATCCCAGAGTAAAACTCTATCTGCAACAATTCAATCACTAAAATACTAAAACTTGATCCAGGTTTGGAGAGCACTTCTGGCTGTTAAGAGATCCAAATCAACTCCCTTCACAGTACATTATCGAGCATTGTCTCCAAGCCATACAAGCCCTGAAATATCAAATCATGCAAGCCCACATTCACTGTAGAAATAAATAACCAAACAATTTTTCATCTAATCATTATTCGTTTTCTCATTGAAAAATGTATAGAATAGAAAAAACTAAAGAAAACAGCTCCGAGTTACCATTTCTTGTAGTTCGTCAAAACTTTGGATCCCGCTCAGCTGCAGTACGTAATTTCTTGCATTACATGGAACATCCGATGTTATATCTTCTCAGTATGTCACGATGCGGATGGAACTGCTCCATTACCCTAATCTCTTCTGGGTATTTACCACTATATGAATTTGTGTCAGACATGGCCAAACACGGAGCCCCAGCACACACATTAAGGTCCCGTTTAGAAGCATTGTGGACAGGAACATAAAGCGATGAATTTCTGCTTACAGTAGAGGGCATAAAAGTAGTATCCGTGCTTACTCCCTGCAGCTGGTTAGGAACATCAGAATCCTGCACAGTTAAATCAGATGCCTTTTCTCTATGTTGCTCAATCATGGAAGAACCATCAGATATTGTGACAGGAACAGAGTTATCCTGCACAGTTACATTATATGTGTTTTCTCTAGATTGTCCAAACACCGAAGTGCCATCAGGTATTGTGACCATATCTGGATGCATGAAATTCATATTGTCATAAAACAAGATGACGTTTTCATCAGAATCCTTCAAAGAAATATCTACACCATATGATTTTGATTTTTGTTTGCTTTGCCCTCTAAATGATGCAGCTCTTGCATCGGTAACCTTTGTAGTCTGGACGGACCTCATAGAATCAGGTGAGACACACTCCTCGCCTGAAATATCCACACCAAATAATCTTTGTTTGCTTTTCCCTTGAAATGATCCAGCATTTCCTTCAGGATACTTTACGATTATGACAGACTTCACAAGGAGAGGTAAGACTCCGTCTTTTACGGATTCTACTACCTGAAATAAAAAGTTGCATTCATAAAGAAGTATCAAAGATAAATTATTAACTCTGAAACAAAAAGAATATCTAGAATCTCAATAACTAATATACAATGCAAACAATAGTATAACATGAGAGCACTTAACAAAACATCGCACCTGAATTAAGACACGCAGTGTTTTCCCAAACATTTGACCTGAAGGTGCCATCAAACGCCAGTATGAGTCATACAGTCCAGGTTCCACGGGGGCAATAAAATGGACGACAACATCAAATTCCTCATCCACCAAACAACCCTTCTCCTGAATCTGTATTGCACAGTTCTCAAATAAATTACACCCAAGAATATATATCCAATGTGTACTTTAATGGCCTGTAACAGCCAAAAGTTAATTTCTACCCTAGCACTACATTGTTATCCAAGGTAAATGCATATAGAAGGAGAACTAAGAGACATATATCCCACTGACCTCCAGGTTGACTTCATTTCCAGCTCCTAAATCAACGCCCCCACTTCTCACTAGATGAGTATGTTGGGGCCATGGCAATGTACCAGAATTGCGTAATCGCCAAATCTTAGTGAAATGAGTCCCTGGAGCCAATTGAGCTCCATCACAGACAGTGATATTTTTAACAAAACCACAATTAAGCGTTCCTGGTGATTGATGGTCCATTTTTCCATCTGGGGACTGCAAAGAAGAAAGATGACTTCTTTAGCTACATGAGCAGTAAGGAGACTGCCACAAGCATAAGGCTATGTTGCATCAGCAAAATTGCATTATACATTGAAATTGTAGCAAAAAAGAAAGAATATAAATGCTTCTGATGGAGACATTACCCATGTATCAAATAACTTTCCCTGGTGTGCTAACCCTTCCCCGTAAATGTGTTGTAGCTTGCATGAATCATAAGGATGGGCTATTCTTAAGCAATTTGCAACTTCTGTATAACCAAGTCCTCTGTATTGATCCTCATTGCCCACTTCTATACAAGCAAGTCCTCTGTATTGATCCTCATTGCCCATTTGACTGAAGGAATCATAGCAATGATCATAGTCATCCTTCCTACAGGTGCATGCCCAGAGTCAAGACATTAGTCCTATTAATTACACTCATCTAAATGGGAAATCATATAAATAAGCAAACACAATTGAATATATCAACTTTATTTACATTTTAGAAGAAAATCTCGAACAAACATTTGGACTCATTCCAGAACCATGGCACTGCACTTCTTTGGGAAATTTTGGAGGGGTGTTCTCGAAAGGATGGACAATTTTCATGTATTCATCATCCTTCCCCATTTCATAGAAGCAAGCAAGGCAGAGATCATAGCTATCCTTGCTGCAGAAGCATATTTATATATTAGTTCTTTTATAAATGACAATAATTTGAATGAAAATCCATGACACATAAACAGTAATGTATTAACATCACTTACATTTTGGATGCATAACGCGGACCAACAATGGGACTCATTCCACAACGATCACATTGCACTCCATTGTGGAATGTTTGAAATGTCATCTTGGAAGGCCTTGTGGTTCTCCTCAATCCATTACTAGAAACGTCTCCAGGGACAGAGGATGTTGTAGGACCTGAAAGATTCTCAAGACCATGATGACAATTGTGATTATAGTTAGTCTCTATAGAAAGGGGAGGTGCTGAAGGACCATAAGAAATATGACGATCATCGTGAAATTTGCAAACATTGCATGCCAAACGACCAGGGAGAATATGACAACCAGCATGAAATTTGCAATCATTGCGTCCATTCAGTGTATGAGTTGTGTCATTATTAGCCTGGGTGTCACTGCATGGCTCCAACTGGCACCCTTCTGTGAGGGAGCCAGCAGTAGCCACATGCTTATTCAAAATATCCATTTTTACTGCCATCTTTGACATAGGTGCAACATATTTAAGAAATGGATCCTCAGCACATTTTATCTGTGTCTTTTGCAGAAGCTCAGGTAAATCTTTTAATATTCCATCCAAACATATGCTTCTTGAATTCAAAGTTTGATTGTTCCCCTTAGGAATTGGATTTGTTTTGAGGGTGGATGTTTCATTGGAAGATCTCATGGTAGCTTCCACATCTTTCTGTCCAGTAAATGATACCTCTAAACGAAGAGGATTTAGTCTCTGTTTCACAGCATCAAGTAATTCATCCTCATCCACCATATCAATAATATCATTATCTTCGTCTATGTAAGTGATAATAAAATCTGAATTAATGTGTAACTTAAAAAGATCACATATTTTATATCTCAAGGCATTCAAAGAAATATTTGGTCTTCCATCTTCCAAAATGTAGATACTGAAATGCCGCAGTGTACCCTCATACTTCACCTGCAACCAAGAAGGGCAAAGGAAATGAAACACTCATTATTTTGAAACTTGCAAACCTGTAAAAGAACATCAAATTAATAAAATGAAAGATGATTATCATAATCGATGGATTTTGAATTTAAACTCACAAAGCTCATGATTGAATTGTAACTTCATGTTTATTAGGCATCCACAATGAGTTTTCAATTATTAGTCTATTCACTCACAATTTGACTCAATACAGTCCAGATGACCTGGAAACTCTCCAAACCACACTCCACAATAGGGTCTAACATAGTTGTTGGAAAGAGGCAGGTTAACACTAAAAGCCCATTAGATTGCCACAACATGCATTGAAAAGCAGGTAGGTCTGTTGCCTACATATAAACTTAAAGGCATTAGGCTCTCAATGAATCAAAAGTGTAGGTTAACTACAAAAGCCCATTATATTGCCACTACACGTCTTGAAAAGCAGATAGGTCTACCCATAAGGCCGCTCTCGATGGATCAATTGTTATAAATTCCTAGGTAGTGATATGAAAAAATGATCAAAGATACAAGGAAAGCTTTACATCATACACAAGTGACTTCTGAGCCAAGCTGAAAAGTGATATGAAAAAATGATCAAAGATACAAGGAAAGCTTTACATCATACACAAGTGACTTTTGAGCAAAGCTGAAAAGAAAGTACATTGTGCAATTTAGTGAAATAAAAGCAATCCTGCAAATATGACATTAGACTACAATCAGGAAAAACACAATACAAAAGAGTTAAAACAGCTTACAATGGAATGGAGGAATACAACACATGGTCACATTGGGCTGCTAGAAATTCTATGTGCTGCATTCTGAAATTTTCTTGTATCTTATTAGGTAGTTGTATTCCTATGAATTTATTTTATTGTTTGTATAAGACAATGTTTGTTCAGGAAATAAAAGGATTAAATTGTAGTTAGAAAGACAATTGAACCCAAATTTTTAGAACCATTCATGATCCCAATTTTAACAAAGGGATTCCACTTCTCGTGCTGTCAGAAGCAGACTGAGCCTCGCCATATGTTCTCATAATTTGAAAAATCTTCAGGAAAAAGTAACCCAAAAAAATAACAACTAGGCCAAGAACCAACTCAGTTTTTAAAAAACCCCCAAAAAAAATCTCAACTAAAAAGAGAACAAATAAGCCACTAAGAAAAAACGTCTTCAATTCTCTTTTTTTAACCCTCAAACTGAACAAAATTGAGATGTTCAGATGTGCTATTGCACTAGAACATAACTAACCCACAAACTCCATCAAATCCAAATCCTCTACGCTGTACATAAATATTCAAGAAACAGAGATAACAGGAATCCCAGAAACCCACGTTAGATAACATAAATCCCAGAAACCCACGTTAGATACATAAATCCCAGAAACCCACGTTAGATAACAGAGATAAGAGGAAAACCACGTTACCTTTACGACTAAAGGGGTCGATAGGCCGCTCTCAGGCCTACTGAGCAACGGAGGAGAAGACATGACGATAATAATTTCGCGTCCAGGGGAATCGCGAGTTCGAATCACACGAGCACCAGGAATTACTGCAAACCAATGTTTTTCAACTGATAATTTTCACTATCACGACACTACGTGATTAGAATGCCCCTCGGAGCATGTTCTCAACGCCTCAATGGCGGAATTGAAAAGTTCTGCCAGCTTCTTCAAACAAGCAATACAGCCTTTAGTGGACTGGATCACCACGTACCTTTTGCATGCATACACCCCTCTCTATATATATAAATTTAGATTATGATTCTAAGCATTACCCGATTTTTATGGCAGAAAATGCGTAAATACAAAAGTTTTGATTGGCGTACACCCTGATGATTGTATTTGGTAAGAGAATTAGTAATTAAATGTAATTATTTTTTATGTGAACTTTTTTTGTGAATAAATTTTTATTTTGATGGTATTGGTTATAATTGTAATGAAATTTTTAAATGAATTAAAATCCTCCAACATAAATAATATGGTTAAAGTTTTGCTCATAGGGACATTTTAATTAGTGATTGGGGTGTTAAGAAAGATTTCGGTGATACTAAGAAGTATTATCAGGTAAATTATGAAATTTAAGGTTTAAATATTAGTGGTTTAAATTATTATTATTTTTTTATTAATTAAATAAAATTATTTGTTTAAAAATATTGGACTTATGAAAAATATTTATAAAAAAAGAAGAAGAAGTTGAGTTTACATACTTATTTATTAGGGGATAAATTTAACATTTTTAATACATAGTTTTTTTTTTTTCTAAAGAGATATTATTTTAATAGGATTATTTTGGTGATGGTAAAGTGGAGAATTTTTAGCTTCTTTATAAGGGGCCAAAAGCATTGGCTATAATCTTTTATAATCTAAATTCTCATAAATTAGAGAAATATTTTTAATAGAAAGCTATTAAGTTTTTTAATTTATTAAATGACCCCCCGATGAGGGTGATCAAACTTTGGAAAACGAGGTCTCGGGAACCCCCCCCCATCTCCACACGTCAAACACGAGTTATGTCATTAAAGACATTAATGGGCAGATGGTCCGGTTGAAGAAGCCTCTAGAGGCCCTGGCATTCTCATAATGCAAATGTTGTCAAGTGTAAGTGGTTTTGTAATGTGGGAGATGAGTAGGGGCTCCAAGGAGGTTTGCCACGGCCAGGGTTGCCAAGAAGGCTTGCGGCGAAAGTTGAAAGGCCATTGGATCATGGGGATAAGAAAGGGTGATGGCTTCAATGTCATGTGTTGTTCCCATACATTTATTTGGGACTTTGGCACTGAACCTCCTCACCCTGGGATTTTTCTTCTCAGCCTAGCGTTAGCTACGAGTATCAACATTATCTCTCATTGCGACTACCTTCCGTCCAACGTAATGAGCTTCAAATATAAGGTATTCTCCTTCCCTTGCTAGTCGGTTTTGCAAAGGATTTGGGCAAGGGAGGGTTTGGAGACTTGGTATCCTTCTTGGTGGCCCTCGTTGCCTACAATAAAGTCTTCCCTATCAAGCTTTGAATTAGGCACCTTTTGTGAGAACGAGTTCCTTACTAGTCCTTCTTTGGCCCTTCGTCCAATTATTAACCTAATGTCATGGTCTAAATAAGGTACTGGTTCCCTGAGGTCTCTAATTGCTTTTGTTTATGTTACGGTGTGCAATATAACTCATAGTCTATCTCCCGAGTTTACCCATTGCGTCTCTAGTTAGTCTCGGCTCCGACATTTTACTATGAGTCAGGTATGCATTGGCGAAGAACTTGGGTGGGTGAATTGTCCAAAATGGGAACTTGGTGGAAGATTTTGGGGTCTTCAAAACACCAACCATTTAGTTTAGATCGAAGAAGCAGATTTTTTCACCCCTATAATGTATGGTCTATGTGGGTTCCGTGGGCTTCCTCTTCCTTAGCTCGAGTTTTCTCCTCACTATCTAGTCTGGTTGTCGGGGGTCGTGTGGAGTAGGAGTCTTGTTGAAAAGTTTAAGGGCAAAATTGATAGTGTCATTGTCTGGGTCTAGGGTATTTTCTTGTATACAGGGATGCCTCAACAACGAGGACGACCCTGCAGAGGGGGCAGAAAACAAGGAAGACCAAAGGCACACATGAGTAAGGTTACCTCCTCCAACAAGGAATACTCAAATAGCATGGTTAGAACGTGCAAGATTTCTTAGGATCTAGCTTGCTCACTTGAACGTGTTGTCCAACCTCCATCCCTGGACTCGATTGCAGATCAATTATGGGGAATCCAGGCCAACCTGGATACCCTCCGTGAGCATAGATATGAAGATAGAAATGAGCTTGTGGCCTACATGAACCACATTCAATATAGTTAGTCAGAGATTCTGGAGCAACTAAACAATGTATGTAGAAGCCAAAGGTGAAATAATGATCGCCTGCAAGAAGTAGAGCCATGTTTTGAGCACATATACTTTCATATTTATGAACAACAGGGGTCTCTAGTAGTTCAGCCTATGCGGCATCCCCATTTGCCACCTTAATATGCAGTCAACCGATTGTTTGCTCATTTTTTTCTTTTTTTGGTATGTATGGCTTCTAAGCCCGCCCAAAATAAAGGGCCAATTGCAAAATCTTATGCACTGCATTCCAGCTCTCCTCACCAATAAATCTAGTCGGAATGAGGTAGGAAGAGCCATTGAAAATCAATATGTACCTAATATATTCATGTTAATATAATGGAAGTTCTTTTATCGGCAATAATTTTTTATAACTAAATAACACTCATTATAGTTAATTGAGATTAATTAAAGTTAGTTGAAAGTTAAGTAGTGATTTTTTAATTAAAAAATTTATAATGTGAGTGGGATTAATGGTTAAAAACATGTGCTTACTCGTATGAGATCATGGGTTCAAATCCAGAGGATAAATTTGATTGTTGTCTAGTATGACTTTAAGTGTAAATGAGAGATGACCTTAAACCGTACCAAATATCCTACCAATCCCTAAAATATGGAGGGTGGGGTGCTTTGTTACATGGAAAGAAGAAGAAGAAGATATGGTCGAGAAATATATAGGAGAAATCTTTAAACCATTTTAAATATCTTGAAAAAGAGAGATCAAGGAGAAATTATAATGTTGAAACCCCTATTCATCCATTGAATCACTGATAGGGAATTACCATAGATGTGTAAATGAGAGATTCAGTTTCCCCCAAGCTACGTGTAGAGTGAGTTTTATGGCCACGAGCTCACAAAATTTGCTAGTCTCATTCCCAATGTTAGTTGAAAAAAGAGATAAAGTGATCACTTGAGAGCTCCTTGAGAATATCTATCAAAGAAAGCCCATGCTAAATGCCCATGTCATGTCTCTTTTGATTATATCTACATGTGACCTGATTGACTAGGATGTTTTTATGAGTTGGGGGAAGGATGAAATGATGTTTATGCTTTAGAGAGCACATTTGGGAGGGATGGGGCCTTCTCTTCAAAGAGTGAACATTGAATGTTTCCTCTGGAAGGGGATTGATTATGATTTTCTAAATGCAATTTACTCTTTAACATGAGTAATGCTCATATTATCAATGTTTTAGAGAGAAGACTTAGTTGGAAAGGTCTTCAGATAACATTTGAATTAAGAAATTAAAGAAATCACTGATAAATTCATGAAGCCTGTAAATTTGTTGCAAAAATAAATTTGGCCCTTTAGAGCTTTTAAATCACTGTATAGTGAGTATATATTGGTACCGCCATGAAGCATATCCCATGTTCAAATTGGGAAGCTTAAAGAACCTTTGAGTTGTCATAAAGTTTAAGAGGCATTTGGACGAATCTCAAAATTTCCATTTGTATCTATTTTACATGTAGTATGACTATTAGATGAAATGACCCTTTTCAAGGCTTTTTTTCTTGTTAATTTTAACCAAAATTCATATATTTTTATAATTTTGAGTTTAAGTTGTTTAATTTATAAAATTTGAGTGGCCCAAGAATTTTTTAGGGAGTTGAATCCATTATGCATTCAAAAATGTATTTTAAATAACAAAAATTACTATCTTGCTTGAAATTGTATCACCAATGAGAAATGTCACTTCACCTTTATTTTATGGTACTTAGTGATAGTTACTTTCATACATGTAAATATATGCAATATGATCTCTAAATCTTAGACAAGTTAAAAGCTTTATTTTATATTCTCTCTTCACTATGATTAAATCCTAATTAGTGTTGAGTGAAATGTCTCAAGTCCTCTCAAAGATATCAGAAGAAGTAAGGCATAATATGTCCTTTGTTAAGGAATTTAACATTATTATGGTTTTATGATTTATTTGACTTTAGTTCATTTATAGGTTATGTGCAGGAGCAATATTCAAGACAAATCTAAGGCCTAAAGTAGATAATTAGGCTTAAATTCAAATCAATTACTTTATCAAATATGATATATTTTATGTGGTCATTATGGTAATTTAAGTTGAAAGGTATATTAAGACATTCTCTCTCATTTAGTTAGCATGAAAATATTTGAAGTGGTCATTATACTAATTTAAGTGAAAAGTTATATTAACATTCTTCCCCATTTAGTGGAAATCTTGTTTTTTTCCTCAATTTTTTGGTGTCCAAAAGTAACGCTCATATTTTTATTAGGTAAGAATTTATGTGAAATTTATGCTTATGAGGTAAATTAAGACTATAAGGAACGTCTTATTGGAAACCATACTAAGTTAGGATAGCCTAGGTTGGGGTAAGTCATTCATTAGATTTTTTCAAAGCCAGATAGAAATCTATGGGTGGTGCAATTTGCACGACCCAAAAAGGACAATTGGTTAAGTATGAATAATGCGGTAAGTAATGAAGTTGAAAAGTATTGCTAAAGGGCTTTCCCATTCCTAAAAAGCAGATATTAAAATATTATATAATTGGGAAGTTAGGTGAAAATGAAGTATTAAAATAAATGGAAAATTGATTTTAACATTATAAGTTGGGCATAAATAATGAATTATAAAATTTATTGTGATTGAGGCTAAGAAGTAGGTAATAAATTATTATTTATTTTGTTTAGAATGTGGTTTTATTATTTAAAGTGGACATGAGGTAACCAACTTAGATTCATCTTAACTCTGGATCCACCAAGTGTTTAGAGAGATTAAATATCTTTTCACTCTAAAAGAGGTTTGCATGTCAACAAATTTGATCCTTCTCAACACTTAGTAGATCACAAGTTAAGATGGATCTATGCTATTTTAATTTCCCCCTTTAAATATGCTACATTGCACATGAATACCATGAGTTCTCAATATTGAGTCAATACATATACCATTTTTTATTTTATTATTATTTTATTTTTACATGGCTATTTTTATTTAGTTGTTGTTGTTTTTTATTTTTTTATTTTTTATTTTTTTAACCGTTGTAGGGTCAATATCATAAACCATTTTTCGGTGATACTAAGAAGTATAAATTATGAAATTTAAGGTTCAAATATTAGAAGTTTAAATTATTATTATTTTTTTATTAATTAAATAAAATTATTCTTTTTTAAATATTGATTTTATGAAAAATATTTATAGAAAAGAAGTTGAGTTTACATACTTATTAACTCACTTATTAGGGGATAAATTTAACATTTTTAATACATTGTCTTTTTTTGTTTTTATAAAGAGATGTTATTTTAATAGGATTATTTGGGTGATGGTAAAGTGGAGAATTTTTAGCTTCTTTATAAGGGGTCAAAAGCATTGGCTATAATCTTTTATAATCTAAATTCCCATGAATTAGAGAAATATTTTTAATGGAACGCTATTAAGTTTTTCAATTTATTAAATGACCCACCGATGAGGGTGATTAAACTTTGGAAAACGAGGTCTTGGGAACCCCCCCCATCTCCACACGTCAAACATGAGTTATGTCATTAAAGACATTAATGGGCAGATGGTCCGATTGTAGAAGCCTCTAGAGGCCCTTGCATTCTCATAATGCAAATGTTGTGAAGTGTAAGTGGTTTTGTGATGTGGGAGATGAGTAGGGGCTCCAAGGAGGTTTTTCATGACCAAGGTTGACAAGAAGGCTTGCAGCGAAAGTTGAAAGGCCATTGGATCATGGGGATAAGAAAGAGTGATGGATTCAATGTCATGTGTTGTTCCAAGGAATTTATCTGGGACTTTGGCACTCAACCTCCTCACCCTAGGATTTTTCATCTCAGCCTAGTGTTAGCTACGAGTATCAACATTATCTCTCATTGCGACTGCCTTCTGTCCAACATAATAAGCTTCAAATATAAGGTATTCTCTTTCCCCTACTAGTGGGTTTTGTGAAGGCTTTGGGCAAGGGAGGGTTTGGAGACTTGGTATCCTTCTTGGTGGCCCTCATTGCCTCTTTGGCCCTTCGTCCAATTATTAAGCTAATTTCATGGTCTAAATAAGGTATTGGTTCCGTGAGGTATTGTTTTTTTTATGTTACGGTGTGAAATATAACTCATAGTTTGTCTCCCGAGTTTACCCATTGTGTCTCTAGTCAGTCTCGGTTCCGACATTTTACTATGAGTCAGGTCTACATTGGCGAAGAACTTGGGTGGGGCAATTTTCCAAAACGGGAACTTGGTGGAAGATTTTGGGGTCTTCAAAACACCAACCCTTTAGGTTAGGTCCAAGAAGCATATGTTGTCACCCTCTATAATGTATGGTCTCTATGGGTTCTACGGGCTTCCTCTTCCTTAGCTCGGTTTTCTCCTCACTATCTAGCCTGGTTGTCGTGGGTCATGTGGAGTAGGAGTCTAGTTGAAAAGTTTAAGGGCACAATTGATAAGGTCTTTGTCCAGGTCTGGGGTATTTTCTTGTATACTGGGATGCCTTAACAATGAGGACGACCCTGCATAGGGGGTAGACAACAAGGAAGACCAGAGGCACGCACGAGTATGGTGACCTCCTCCAACGAGGAATACTCAAATAGCATGGTTAGAGCGGGCAAGATTTCTTAGGATCTAGCTCCCTCACTTAAATGTGTTGTCCAACCTCTGTCCCTAGACTCGATTATAGATCAATTATGGGGAATCCAGGCCAACTTGGATATCCTCCGTGAGCACAGATATGAAGATAGAAATGAGCTCGTGGCCTACATGAACGACATTCAGTATAGTTAGTCAGAGATTCTGATCTGAATCTTGGGGGGAGGCCCCCAAGATCTAAAAAGTTGAAATGGATCTGACCAAATCTGCAAAATTACAATGCCATAAAAAAAGAGAGAACACAAAGAAAATAAAACCACAAAGAAACTTGTTTTATTAAAACAGAGAATAACTTTAGAAGCTACATTGTGGTGGACAATCTATCATTTTACAAACTGAGGCTTGTTATTTATAGCTTTTTTGAGTTACAATACCATGCGTAGATACCATAGGTGGATACAATGGGTCAAAACCATGGGTAGATACCACTTACAATACCATGGCTAGATCACTTACAATACCACGGGTATTCCATGTGTGGATGAATACCATGTGTGGATACATACCATGGGTGGATGAATATCATGGACAGATGTCACTTACAATACCATGGGCGAATAAATACAATGGGTGGATGAATACCATGGGTCGATGAAATTTACAATACCATGGGTAAATTCCATGGGTGAATGGATAACATGGGTAAATGAATACCATGGGTGGATGCCATTTTCCATTTGGATCATTCATCCCTCCTTAAGAAGCAATGGTCCCCATTGCATGAAGTTCCCTCCTGAGAAGCCTTTGTTGAATATGAAGAGCCACTGAAGAGAAGGGTTTTGTGTAGTTAACCCATAACTGTGATGAACGAAGAGCCAAAGATAGAAATACCCTGTAATGCTTGTGACCAACTGTGATATTGACAGTGTGCGGCCTAGCAAATGGAATTCGATGAAGTTTGGGTTTGTGGATGAACCAAAACCATGAAAAACGAAGATCTGAGGATAGAGATACCGTGTAATGTGTGTTACCAACTGTGTTACTAACAGTGTGCGGCCTAGCAAATGGACTTCGATGAGAATGATTTTGTGCGGTTGACCCATAACTGTGATGTTGATTATTGATGAAGTAGCAGGTGCCTACATAGCTTGGGGTGGGAGGGCACGTATCCAAATAACCCAAGCCGAATGTTGCTATGCTGAAACTGATGAATGTGAAGTAGGTGCCTACTAAAGCGGGGTGGGAGGGCACGTCTCCGAAGGGAACCCGCTTCGAATGCTTCTCCAAATTTAAAATGAGCATAACTCGATCAATATAACTCAGAATATTTATTATAATTTGTTTTTGGAAATGGAATGATCATTCTGCATCATTAAAATGCTAGAAAAAAAGAGAGGATACAAAGAAAATAAAACCACAAAGAAACTTGTTTTATTAAAATAGAGAATAACTTTAGAAGCTACATTGTGGTGGACAATCTGTCCTTTTACAAACTGAGGCTTGTTATTTATAGCCTTTTTTGAGTTACAATACCATGTGTAGATACCATAGGTGGATACCATGGGTCAATACCATGGGTAGATACCACTTACAATACCATGGGTCAATACCATGGGTAGATACCACTTACAATACCATGGGTAAATTCCATGTGTGGATGAATACCATGTGTGGATACATACCATGGGTGGATGAATATCATGGATAGATGTCACTTACAATACCATGGGCGAATAAATACAATGGGTGGATGAATACCATGGGTCGATGACATTTACAATACCATGGGTAAATTCCATGGGTGAATGGATAACATGAGTAGATGAATACCATGGGTGGATGCCATTTTCCATTTGGATCATAAAATAAAACCACAAAGAAACTTGTTTTATTAAAATAGAGAATAACTTTAGAAGCTACATTGTGGTGGACAATTTGTCCTTTTACAAACTGAGGCTTGTTATTTATAGCCTTTTTTGAGTTACAATACCATGCGTAGATACCATAGGTGGATACAATGGGTCAAAACCATGGGTCAATACCATGGGTAGATACCACTTACAATACCATGGGTAGACCACTTACAATACCATGGGTATTACATGTGTGGATACATACCATGGGTGGATGAATATCATGGATAGATGTCACTTACAATACCATGGGCGGATAAATACAATGGGTGGATGAATACCATGGTTCGATGACATTTACAATTCCATAGGTGAATGGATAATATGGGTAGATTAATACCATGGGTGGATGCCATTTTCCATTTGGATCGGATTCTGGAGCAACTAAACAATGTATGCAGACGCCAAAGGTGAACTAATGACTAACTGCAAGAAGTAGAGCCATGTTTTGAGCACATCGACTTTCATATTTATGAACAACAGGGGCCTCTAGTAGTTTAGCCTATGCAACCTCCCCATTTGCCACCTTAATATGTAGTCAACTGATTGTTTGCTCATTTTTCTCATTTTTTGGTATGTATGGCTTTTAAGCACGCTTGAAATAAAGGGCCAATTGCAAAATCTTATGCACTACATTCCAACTCTCCTCACCAAAAAATATAGTCGGACTGAGGTAGGAAGAGCCATTGAAAATCAATATGTACCTAATATATTCATGTTAATATAATGGAAGTTCTTTGATCGACAATTTTTTTTTATAACTAAATAACACTCATTATAGTTAATTGAGATTAATTAAAGTTAGTTGAAAGTTAAGTAGTGAGTTTTTAATTAAAAAATTTATAATGTGAGTGGGATTAATGGTTAAAAACATGTGCTTACTCGTATGAGATTATGGGTTCAAATCTAGGGGATAAATTTGATTGTTGTCTAGTATGCCTTTAAGTGTAAATGAGAGATGACCTTAAACCATACAAAATATCCTACCATTGCTAAAATGTGGAGGGTGGGGTGCTAAGCTTTACATGGAAAGGGCAGAAGAAGATATGGTCGAGAAATATATAGGAGAAATCTTTAAACCATTTTAAATATCTTGAAAAAGAGGGATCAAGGAGAAATTATAATGTTGAAACCCCTATTTATCCATTGAATCACTAATAGGGAATTACCATAGATGTGTAAATGAAAGATTCCATTCCCCCCAAGCTAGGTGTAGAGTGAGTTTTAGGGCCATGAGCTCACAAAATTTGCTAGTCTCATTCCCAATGTTAGCTGAAAAAAGAGATAAAGTGGTCACTTGAGAGCTCCTTGAGAAAATTTATCAAAGAAAGCCCATGCTAAATGCCCATGCCATGTCTATTTTGATTATATCTACATGTGACCTGATTGACTAGGATGTTTTTATGAGTTTAGGGAAGGAGGAAATGATGTTTATGATTTAGAGAGCACATTTGAGAGGGATGGGGCCTTCTCTTCAAAGAGTGAACATTGAATGTTTCATATGGAAGGGGATTGATTATGATTTTCTAAATGAAATTTATTCTTTAACATGAGTAATGTTCATGTTATCAATGTTTTAGAGAGAAGACTTAGTTGGAAAGGTCTTCAGATAACATTTGAATTAAGAAATTAAAGAAATCACTGATATATTCATGAAGCCTGTAAATTTGCTGCAAAAATAAATTTGGCCCTTTAGAGCTATTAAATCATTGTATAGTGAGTATTTATTGGTACCACCATGAAGCATATCCCAAGTTCAAATTGGGAAGCGTAAAGAGCCTTTGAGTTGTCATAAAGCTTAAGAGGCATTTGGACGAATCTAAAAATTGCCATTTGTATTTATTTTACGTGTAGTGTGACTATTAGACGAAATGACCCTTTTCAAGGCTTTTTTCTTGTTAATTTTAACCAAAATTCAGAGATTTTTATAATTTTGAGTTTAAGTTGTTTAATTTATAAAATTTGAGTAGCCCGAGAATTTTTGAGGGAGTTGAATCCATTTGTGCATTCAAAAATGTATTTTAAACAACAAAAAAATTACTATCTGTTAGGTCCCTATATCACTAATATAGTCCCTTATTATTGTTAGTGTAACCCCCTTATTGCTATTATTGTACCCTTGTAACCCCCATATTGTTATTATTGTGCCCTTAATTATTATTGTTAGGTCAGCTAGGATTACATTGTGGCCCACTAGGATTACATTATGGCCCAATGGACTCTTATATATAGAAAGGAGGTTTTGTAAATTGTATCATCCAAGAATTGTTCATTTATGTAATGTATTGGAGGTTGCCCCCTCAAAGTGGCTTATTTCTAAGGCATTGATATCTCTTTTCTTCAATTTTTGGAGCTGGTTACACAACATTTGGTATCAGAGGTTTGGATTCTAGGGTTTCGCTGCTCCAAACAGGTCATCGTGGAATTTTCGCTATAAATTTTTTTCTACGAAGCTTCAGAAGCTGAAATTTTTAGGGTGTGAATCTGAAATCGTGAGGAAGTTTGTCTAAAAATTTCAGAGCTTGGTTCGCAATAGTTTCGGAGATATGAGCTGTGGAAGTTAGGTCTTTTTTCAGGCTCCTAAACAGGTCATCGTGGAATTTGCGCTATAAAAAATTTTCTACGAAGGTTCAGAATCTGAAATTCATATGGTACGAAGCTGAAATCCTGAGGAAATTTGTCAAAAAATTTTAGAGCTTGGTTTGCAATATTTTTGGAGATATGATCTGTGGAAGGTAGTGCTTTTTCAGGCTCCTGAATTTCATCTCAAAGAGGTGATCGTGGGAAAAGTTCAATAACTCTCTCTCTAGGCATCGGATTGGAGTGCCGTAAAAAGTGGCTGCAAGTACATAGACTAAAGTTTATTGGCTATCAATTTCAGAGATGAAGGACGAAACCGTGACACGTGGAAAGTCGTACAAGTTCGCTCTACTGAACCAGTCCAAAATTGGGTCATTGTGGGAGATTGGAAATAACTTTGCCTTGAAGAATCCAAATCAGATCATACCTATGGAATTTGAAAGACAGTTCAGAAGGATACTACAGCATTGAATTTCAGATATTTAAGATTCTCAATTACAGATATAATTCAAATTCAATACAGAGCTCCTAAAAAGCAAGTAAAAGGTGTGTATTTTTTTCCAAATTGCATAAGTCTTGTTTGAAGAATCGAGTTGAATTGATTCCAAGGAAATATTATAGAATAGATATTAGTATTGGATTCTAAAATGGCCCCTAAAAATAATTCAACTCCCATTAAGCCTTTAGAAGGCTCTACTGTGACTCATGAAGACGAAGAATGGCAACATGACATATCAAAATTACAAGAGCAAGTGCAACAAATTTCGCTCTCGCAAAGAACAAGAAAAAATGAAATGGAAGTTTTGAAGAAAGGCATGGAAACTAAGGTGGATGGTTTGAAGAAAGGCGTGGAAGCTAAGATGAATGGTTTGGAAGCTAAGATGGATGGCATGGAAGTGGGCATGGAAGCTAAGATTGATGACATGGAAGCTAAGATTGATGAAAACATGAAAGACAACATGGAAAACATGAAGAATGATCTAAAAGCATACATGGAAGGCTTGATGACAAGCTTAAAACAAGAAATGATTCCTAATGGCAGAAATATAGTAGAATAACCTCATGATGAGAACAAAATAAATGTTAATCGTGATTTCATAAACTCGAATGTTGGCGGGAAGAACCACCATATTCCAAAAATGGATATGAGGAAGTTTGATGGAAAGGATCCTGTAACATGGATACTACAGATGGGGCAATATTTTGATCTCCATAATGTGCAAAACACACAAAAGGTACGCATTGCAACTTTACATTTAGAACAAAATACATTTGTATGGTATTGATGGCTTTGCTCCCGTAAAAAAATTGTCACTTGGTCAATTTTTACGGAGAAATGATAGCACATTATGAGGATACAAAGAGCAACACCTTCTTTAGCCAATTGATAAATCTCAAACAAAAGGGTTTAGTGGGGCAGCACATTGAGGACTTCCAAAAATTGAATATAAGGGTAACTGATATTCCAGAGGAACACAAGATCGATCTCTTCATAGGCACTTTAAAGGATAACATCCAACATGAAGTTCGTGTTTTGGAACTAGATTCATTGGAGAAGGCATTCAGGTTGGCAAGAAAAGTTGAATGTAAAATAATGGCGACAAGGAAGCCTACCACTCAATTCTATAAAGAAGGAAGTGTTGCTACATCTATATTTCCACAACCTACAAGGTTGACACCACAAAAATTGGAAGAAAAAAGAGCAAAAGGGCTTTGCTATAGTTGTGATAGCGAATACACTAAAGGTCATAAGTGTGCTGAGAAGAAATTATTTTACATAGATTGTGAAGAGGAAGAAGAAAATGAACAAGAAGAGGATATACACCAAGAACCAACCATAGAAAGGGAAGAAATGAATCCGACCATATCGTGTAATGCACTGGCAGGAATTACCACTCCTCAAACTCTCAAGATACAAGGACAAATCAAGAAGAAAAAGGTAATGGTGTTGATTGATTCAGGTAGCACCCATAATTTTATTCATTGTAAGGTAGCCAAGGAATTAAATTGTTTCCTATACCCAGCACCAGAATGTCAAGTGATGGTTGCAAATGGAGGAACTATAAATTGCTCTGGAAAATGCCATAATATCAAGCTAACCATGGGGGAATATGTATTGACTAGTCCAATGCTTTCCATTCCTATGAGAGGTGCTGATGTTGTACTAGGAGTACAATGGTTACAATCTTTGGGGATGGTAGCTTTTAATTTTCAAGAACTTTTCTTGAAATTTTTTTCAGAAGGAAAGGAAGTCGAATTACGAGGTATTGAAGGGAATCCAGGAAGGATAATAAGCTCTAATGTCATGAAAAAGCTTCTAAAGAAAGAACAACGAGGCGTAATTGCACAATTATGCTCACTAGAAGTTCCGACATCAAATTCATCTATTTCTGCAGATCTCCAACAAGTCTTGGACAATCATTCCAAGGTGTTTGAAACTCCCAAAGGACTCCCACCTATTCGTGATCATGATCATGCTATTCATTTGATTCCAGGAAGTGTTCCTCCAAACATCAGGCCTTATAGATATCCTTACTTCCAAAGAGCGAAATTGAACGTATGATTGCAGAAATGTTAGAGGCGGGTATAATTCAACCTAGTCAAAGTTCTTTCTCTGCTCCTGTAGTATTGGTACACAAGAAGGATGGATCATGGTGAATGTGTTCGGATTATAGGGAGCTCAATAAGCTCACCATTAAAGACAAATTTCCCATTCCTGTGATTGATGAATTATTGGATGAGTTACATGGAGCAATTTATTTTACCAAGTTGGATCTTCGTTCAGGATATCATCAAATTAGAATGAAGACTGAAGATATTCGAAAAACAACATTTCGAACTCATGAGGGTCATTATGAATTTTTGGTCATGCCTTTTGGCCTTACCAATGCACCTTCTACATTTCAAGGGTTGATGAATTCCATTTTCAAACCCTTCCTTAGAAAAATTTGTGCTAGTATTTTTTGATGATATACTAATCTACAGCAGGTCTTGGAAGGATCATGTTCAACATGTTGACAAGGTGCTCAAACTATTGCAGGAGAAACAATTATATGCAAAAACATCCAAATGTTTCTTTGGAGTACAAAAGGTGGAATATCTGGGTCATATTGTATCTCACGAGGGTGTTAAGGTAGACCCTAACAAAATTAAAGCCATTAAGGAATGGAAAGTCCCCACAACCATGAAGCAATTGCGAGGATTTCTCGAGTTAATAGGTTATTATCGCAAGTTTGTTAAGAATTATGGGAGAATAGCAACACCTCTAACAACATTATTGAAGAAAGATGCATTTTCATGGACTCCTGAAGCAACTAAGGCCTTTGAACATCTTAAAGAGGCAATGTGCCTAGCACCGGTCTTAGCTACGCCAGACTTCACAAAAACCTTTATTGTGGAATGTGATGCCTCATGAAATGGAATTGGAGCAGTTTTAATGTAGGAAGGAAGACCCATTGCTTTTGAAAGTCGTCCAATCAAAGGAAAGTATTTAGAGAAACCTATTTATGAGAAGGAAATGTTAGCAATACTACATGCACTAAAGAAAGGGCGAACTTACCTAATGGGAAGACACTTCAAGGTAAAAACTGATCATGATAGTCTTAAACACTTTTTGGAACAAAGACTATCATCAGAAGAGCAGCAAAATGGGTCACAAAGATGTTGGGTTATGACTTTGAAATAATCTACAAAAAAGGAAAGCTTAATGTTGTTGCAGATGCACTCTCAAGAAAAGATGAAGAGGTGGAAGCATTGCTTTGTGCCATTTCTATTATCCAACCAGATTGGATAACTGAAGCAAGAGATGAATGGAAGAAGGACAAAGATGTATGGACACTCATTCAAAAGTTGCAGCAATATCCTAGTACATCTGATACATTTAGTTGGAGAAATGATTCCTTATGGTACAAAGATCGCTTATATCTTTGCAAGAATTCCCAACTAAAACAAAGATTCTTCTGGAATTGCACACTTCTCCTTTAGGAGGACACTCAGGATTTTTAAAAACTTACCACAGGGTGAAGAAAGAATTTTTTTGGGATGGCCTTAAATCTGATATTCAAAAGTTTGTGGCAGAATGTTTGGTTTGCCAGCAGAATAAAGTGGAAACAATTAAGACCCCGGGACTTCTACAACCTTTATCCATTCGAAGTCAACGTTGGGAGGAGATTTCAATGGATTTTATCACAGGTTTACCTAAGTCTGAAGGAAAGAGTGTCATCATGGTGGTAGTTGATAGACCTACCAAGTATGCACACTTTTGTGCATTATCTCATCCATTTAAAGCAAGTACAATTGCTACTACATTTATGGACATAATTCAAAAGCTACATGGAAGCCCAAGGGTTATTGTGAGCGACAGAGATCCCATTTTTACTGGAAATTTTTTGGACGGAGTTATTTTCTTGTTTGGGTACTCAATTAGCTCATAGCTCATCTTATCATCCTCAATCTGATGGTCAAACTGAGATAGTAAATAAATGTTTGGAAGGATATCTTCGTTGTTTTGTATCTGATAAAAAAACACAATGGGTCAAGTGGTTACCTCTTGATGAATGGTGGTATAACACTTCCTTCCATACTGCAGCAAAAATGACCCCATTTATGGCACTTTATGGATATCATCCACCATCGATCACATCATCTTTAAGGGAAAATTCGAAGGTTCAAGCGGTGGAAGATCACATCGAGCATCAGCAAGAAGTTCTCCAACTCTTAAAGGATAACCTGAATTTGGCACAAAATCGAATGAAACAACAGGCAGATCAACATCGCAGCGAGAGAAGTTTTGATGTAGGAGATTGGGTATTTTACGGCTACAACCATACAAACAAATGTCCCTCAAGCAAGCTAAGAAGGATAATAAATTATCGCCAAAGTACTATGGTCCTTACAAGGTGTTGCAAAAGATTGGTACTATGGCATACAAATTGGAGCTTCCTGCTTCTTCGCGAGTACATCGAGTTTTCCATGTTTCATGCTTAAAGAAGGTTATAGGTGAAAATCTTCCAGTTCAAACAATATTGCCAGAACTTGATGAGGAAGGAAAAATAATATTGGAACCTGAAGTGGTCATGGAAGCAAGAACTCGACAGCTACGGAATCGATCAATTTCAGAGTATCTCATCAAGTGGAAGAACTTACCCACTGAAGATTCTACATGGGAGGATGAGAATTTTATACAGAAGCACCCAGAGCTACTCAAGCGTTGAAGACAACACTTTTTTGAAGGAGAGGGGCATGTTAGGTCCCTATATTACTAGTATAGTCCCTTATTGTTGTTAGTGTAACCCCCTTATTGTTATTATTGTACCCTTGTAACCCCCATTTTGTTATTATTGTGCCCTTAAATTATTATTGTTAGGTCGGCTAGGATTACATTGTGGTCCACTAGGATTAGATTATGGCCCCATGGACTCCTATATATAGAAAGGAGGTTTTGTAAATTGTATCATCCAAGAATTGTTCATTTATGTAATGTATTTGAGGTTGCCCCCTCGAAGTGGCTCATTTCTAAGGCGTTGATATCTCTTTTCTTCTCTTTTTGTATTTATTTTACGTGTAGTGTGACTATTAGACGAAATGACCCTTTTCAAGGCTTTTTTCATGTTAATTTTAACCAAAATTTATAGATTCTTATAATTTTGAGTTTACGTTGTTTAATTTACAAAATTTGAGTAGCCCGAGAAATTTTGAGGGAGTTGAATCCATTTGTGCATTCAAAAATGTATTTTAAACAACAACAAAATTACTTTCTTGCTTGAAATTTTATCACCAATGAGAAAGGTCACTTCACCTTTATTTTATGGTACTTAGTGATAGTTACTTTCATGCATGTAAATATATGTAATATGATCTCTGAATCTTAGACAAGTTAGAAGATTTATTTTATATTCTCTCTACAGTATGATAAAATCCTAATTAGTGTTGAGTGAAATGTCTCAAGTACTCTCAAAGATATAGAAAAAGTTAAGGCATAATATGTCCTTTGTTAGGGAATTAATCATTATTATGGTTTTATGATTTATTTGGCTTTAGTTCATTTGTAGGTTATGTGGGGGAGAAATACGCAAGACAAATCTAAGGCCTAAAGTAGATAATTAGGCTTAAATTCAAATCAATTACTTTATCAAATACGATATATTTCATGTGGTCATTATGCTAATTTAAGTTGAAAGGTATGTTAAGGCTGTTAAGACATTCTCCCAGCATGAAAATATTTGAAGTGGTCATTATACTAATTTAAGTAAAAAGGTATATTAACATTCTTCCTCTTCTAGTGGAAATCTTGTTTTTTCTCCTATTTTTTTGGTGTCCAAAAGTAACGCTCATATTTTTATTCGAGTAGTCTTTAGTGCGACTTTTTAAAGGCTTTTACGGTGGCTTTTTAGGTGTAATTTTTGTAAAATCCGGTAGGAATTTATTGAAAAGAGAAGTTTGATTGCTAACCTTGCACAATAGAAGTGCCCTAGAGGTTTTTGAGGGTGCTGAATCTATATATAGAGTCAAAAAACTAGTTTAAATAACAAAAACCAAGATATTACCTCAAATTGTTTCACCTACCTGAAAAAAGTCGCACTAAAAACAACTCCATTTTTATTAGGTAAGAATTTATGTGAAAATTATGCTTATGAGGTAAATTAAGACTATATGGACCTTCTTATTGGAAACCATACTAAGTTAGGATAGCCTGGGGTAAATATTTATTTCATTAGATTTTTTCAACGCCCTCAAATCCAGGATAGATAGAAAACTATCTATGGGTGGTGCAATTTGCACGACCCAAAAAGGACAATTGGTTAAGTATGAATGAATGTGTGGTAAGTAATGAAGTTGAAAAGTATTGCTAGAGGGCTTTCCCATTTCTAAAAAGTGGATATTAAAATATTATATAATTTGGAAGTTAAGTGAAAATGAAGTATTAAAATAAATGGAAAATTGATCTTAACATTTTAAGTTGGGCATAAATAATGAATTATAAAATTTATTGTGAATGAGGTTAAGAAGTAGGTAATAAATTATTATTTATTTTGTTTAGAATGTGGTTTTATTATTTAAAGTGGACATGAGGTAACCAACTTAGATTCATCTTAACTCTGGATCTACCAAGTGTTAGAGAGATCAAATCTCTTTTCACTCTAAAAGAGGTTTGCATGTCAACAGATTTGATCCTTCTCAACACTTAGTAGATCACAAGTTAAGATGGATCTATGCTATTTTAATTTCTCCCTTTAAAGATGCTACATTCCACATGAATACCATGAGTCAATACCATGAGTTCTCAATATTGAGTCAATATATATACCATTTTTAATTTTATTATTATTTTATTTTTACATGGTTATTTTTATTTAGTTGTTGTTTTTTTCTTTTAATTTTATTTTAACCGTTGTAGGGTCAATACCATAAACCATTTTTTATTTTATTATTATTTTATTTTTATCTGGCTATTTTTATTTAGTTGCTTTTATTTATTTATTTATTTTGTTTTAACCATTGTATATAAGTTCTCAATATTGAGTCAATACATATACCATTTTTTATTTCATTATTATTTTAATTTTACATGGCTATTTTTATTTAGTTGTTGTTGTTTTTTTTATTTTTATTTTTTATTTTAACCGTTGTAGGGTCAATATCATAAACCATTTTTTATTTTATTGTTATTTTATTTTTATATGGCTATTTTTATTTAGTTGCTTTTATTTTATTTTTAATTTTTTAATTTTATTTTAACCATTGTATATAAGTGAGACTTTTTGAAAAGTTTTCCTATTTATTTTGGATCTAAACCTATTAAAATTGGAAAGGATTCATTGAAATCACAAGTTTGATAAGTAAACTCTTCACAATTGAAATTCCTCGGGGTTTTTTAGGGTGTTGAATCCATATATGGAGTCAAAAACCCAGTTTAAACAACACAAATCAAGATTTCACCACAAACTTTTTCTGGAGAACTCCAAAAAGTCTCACATAGACAAGTCCATTACATTACATTACTTTGATCTTTTTATTTAATTTTATTTTTGAAATTTTATTTTATTTTTATTTTGTAATTTGATTTGGTCAAAATGTTGAACATTACATTACAACACTCTGCCATAGGAGAGCTCTCAACCCAACAATAATAAAATAAAGGTTCCAAGAAAAGGTATATATATTCTAAGAAAACAAGTAAAAGAAATTAATTCACGAGGGAGGTAAGGGATGAATTAACAGGGCTAAAGGTAAAACCATCTAAGTAAATAAATAAAAGAAAGTAATTCACTAGGAAGGTAAGGGATGAATTAACATGGCTAGGTGGTCATGGGTGCTTACAAGACAACACCCTTGAGGTGACGCATGGCACTAGTTGCAACATCATCTGTAATCTGTTAAATGTACTTATATGTTCACATGACACTTGTATAAAAAGCTTCCAAGGGTCATATCTTGGTGTCCTAGATCTAGAATGAGACAAATTTTGTATCGTTAGAAATCTCTTAGCGAGTAGAAGATGATGGAGACCTTAGAAGTTGGGTTTGAAATGATTAAAAGAAAAAGAATTATAACCCCCACCTCCTTAATGTGACTTAGAAGGTTGGATGTTCTATAGAGTGGTATCTAAACTATGGTTCAAACACTAGTCCTAGAGAACTAGAAATATACCACAAAGATGAATTTGGAGAAAGATATAGAACTTGCTATTATGTTTGGAAATAGTAATACTACTTGGACTTGACCTTGGATAGAGGCTCTTGTGTCTTGAAGTGGAGCAATTATGTGGAAAGAGTTATCTATGAGAAAAGAGAGTCCTACTCTAGAAAAGGTGTCTTGAATAAGGTTGTTTAAGGGAGTATTGAATCTTGTGAATGATGTTGATCTAGGTATCAATAAGGTGTAATTAAAGATGGAAAGTGTAGTGGATGCACTTGAATGTATATTTATATGTTTATGTGGGCAGTTTTGGATGCCCTTGTTTAAGGAAATGTTGGAGTGCATTGATAGAATTGATGCTATGGAATTGGAGATACTTATATATTTCAAGGAATGATGTGACTAAAGTTGATTATGTTGGGCATGAGAGAATTCCCTACACCTTGTGTGCAAATGGACATGCCTAAGTTAAAATGCCTTGGTTATGGTTCTAGGATAAGTGTCCTAGATGGTCAAGGCATGATCCCTCAAGAAAAATGAATAAGAATGCTATAGAGCATGGAATATGGATGTGGTTAATTAATTCCTAGTAAAAGAATGTTCGTTATTATATTAGTTGAAATGCATGGGGACAGATGCATGGATCAGTTAAGTTGCTAAGCAAGAAAATATCTACTTGATATGTTTTGGGTAGATTTGACATTACCTAGGTTGTTTGAGTGAGAGGATATGTGGCACATGGTGGCTATGGATACAAGTGAGCAAGATAAGGACACTCTTGGCAAGGATAAATTTGGTTATGGACAAGTAAACTACAATTCTGATTTGTTTTAAATATGATTGAAGGAATCTTGTGTGAGGTAATATAGATGCGTATGTTTGTGTATGGGCATATGAAGGTATGTAGAGCATGCCTGAAAGTACCTTTGAGTACCTTGTACAATGCATGGAAATGGCTTGAATGTTTATGTGAGTATGGAGTAGGAGGTAAGCCTATTTCCAGAAAGGTCAAGTTGCGGTATGTTGACCATATATGAAGATGTATGCCTAATATAGATTATAATTTCCTTAAATAAAGTTGATATAAGTAATAACTTGGAAATTGAGTGAGGATGACGTGTGTACCAAATTTCTTCACAAAAGAGGAAATGGTACTGCTAAGTGTGTGTATGTGGTTTTCCATTAGAGCAATGGAAAATAATTTGAAGATGCTTTTATTTTCAAAAGGAGAAAGACGATGAGAGGGCTATGAGATTTACTATCCAAACAATAATGGAAGGATAGTAAAGAAAAGTTGGTGTTGTCCTTGATATGTGAATGCGAACCTAAGTATTACTATGAATGGGTTCTCTCATAAGTGCAATAATTTCATGTAGATTATGTAAAGAAACCAAGTGAATGTTGGTCATCAGAGGGATGAATGTCCTAATATTGTTGAGAGTAAGGGTAAGGATCTCAAAGTTGAATTCCAATTTTATAAACTTTTCATGAGGTTGTAATGAGTGATGTCCAATCATTAAAAATAATAAAATGGACATGTTGTAGTTATCCTCAAGGAAAAAATATGGATTGATATATAAATTTGAACAAATATCTTATGAAGTGCAAGTTTTGCATAGAGATGATGTGAAGGCTAGTTAGGTAAGTGTTAGTCGTATCAAAGAAAATTTAGAGGTTTGATCATGATAGGGTTAGGATAAATGAAATAGGAAAGGTTGTATGTAATGATGGTCCCTTGGGTGGACTATGGAAAGACTTTGTTAAGATGGATGTAATCGTGCAATGATAAAATGAATGAATGCTCGAATGAAGGCAATAATGCTTTAAATGGTTATCAAAATAAAAATATAATGGTATTGATATAGATTATGATTGGGATACTTTTAGGCATAATATTTCAAGGGGGAGGGACCCCTAGGCTATTACAAGAAATAATTTTGGATGTTGAGTCTGTTGAAAATTACGAGAAAATTTTAATAAATTTTGTTGCATGTGTTTAATAAGCTAGAGTTCTAAATGAACATGGAAATTTTACCTTGCTGAGATGAATGCATAGTCACCTCAAGTGGACATATTTGAATAGTTAGCAATTGTCTAAGGAAGGCTTAACTAGGTTGATATGAGCAATTGGTTTGTGCAGTCCCCAAGCTATGTACAAAATTGAGAAAGGAGTGTTCCCCTTGAAATTATTTTGTGTAATTAGCTACTATGCCATCTCTTTAAAATGAAAAAGGCTAAAATGTGTAATAGTTTGAGTTTAATAATTATTGATTGATTTTTGAGGCATGAATTCACAAATGAAATGTAAAAAATAAAATAAAATGAGTGTTTGTAAATAATGTAAAATTGGTTGTTGATTTAGAACTGTTGAGGCACATGTTTTAATTGATTTGACTAACAATTGATGTGTCCACGAAATTGTGAATTAGGAAAAGATGCAGACTATTCTTAGGAATTTGATACTAAAAAAACCCTTATTGGAAATGGGATTTGAGGCAACAAAAGTTCCTTCAACCATTGAAAAGAGTCTCGAGGAAAATGACAAGGAGAAGCTTGTCAAGAAGCTCAAAAGGATCTAGACAAACTTCTTGGAAAAAAAATCGTCAGCTAAATTATCATAGTGATGACAACATATAAGTATAAATCAACTAAGCTAAATCAAAAGATAAAGGAATTGGGTATAATTCCTTTAGGATAATTTGTATCTTTCTGATATGTCTTCACTTGAATGCATTAATTTCATGAATGCACTACTTGAAGGATGATCAGGATGGGAAGTTTCCGGCACAAGAGTTGATAAAAATATTAATAATATGTGTGTGAGTGACCTATCATGATGAACAACAAATGAAAGAGTGATAAATACATTCATGTGATAAAAAAATTATGATTTATAATGCATTGATGGAATAGATGGTATGTGTGATGTATGAGGTGAATGTAGTGATTGCATTGCATGCATGAGGCCATGGGTATTGGCCCAGGAGCTTCTAATCTAAAGAAAATGATTTCAACACCTAGTGATGAGTTTTATAAATGGTATCATGTACTTACATGTATGATTTCTCTTAGCTTATATGGATTGCTAAGGATAGGAATGATGCTAAGAGTGCTAGTAAGGCACATCAACATGAATTGTAACTATTCTAATTTGCAAATGCATGCCTATTGTAAATAACCTAGTGGAATATGGTAGCGGTATGGTTGCATTTGAAATGATAATGATTTTTGAAAATTTAGAATTATGTATGTTTGATACACTGACTGCATGCATGCTTGTGTAGGACAAGCTTTAGAATGAATAAATGTCATGAAATTCAATGATTGTTAATGCTTATGGGAAGGTATTAAGTTTTGAAGTGAGTGGTGTGAATCCATCACTTCCACAAAAAGTAAGGTGGGAAAATTGATTGATGATAAATTTTGAGATGTATATTTGAGTGAAGAGAGAAAATATGAAACTCTTAGCCTTGAGATAATTTGATTTGTGGGCATGAAAATTCTAATTTCCATATGAATTTTTTAGAACAAATGTGATGATATTAAATGAAATGATGTATTCCTTTCAATTGTATGTCATGAAGCTGAAATAATTGAATGATTGACTATATGATTGTTTTGGAACCAATCTAATGGATGTTGTAAATGATATATTGAAAGTGTAGGTTTTAACTATGTACATAAATTATCTACAAACACACTCTTAAAACAGAAAATAAAATAATAGTGAGAGCATAAAACATAAAACAAATACATACAAATATTTTCCCATGGATCCCAAAACCGGGACTACCAACTTGATTTTTCATTATATTCCTTTCAATGTTACAACACATGTATATACATGTTGAAGCATTCATAAACCCTAATCCATTAACCATGGATTAGAAAATAACCATAAGTCCCTTGGCCAGATCACAAATTACCATGGGCAGAAAACCATCATGCCCAAAACCATGTGCAAATCCATGCAAAAAACCATAGGCAGGTTCTCCCACCTAATACAGGGTCTAAATATTTTTCCCCGGGGCGCTGCCCCAGATCCTGTGTAGGGGGGATATCGTTCCCCCTGTTGCGCCCAGCCCAAGCGTAGGGGGGTTGGCTGCCCCCCCTCTTACCCCTCGCTTCTCACCTGAGGCTAGTCATGGAAATAATATAACACACACCCAATAAAAATGATATTATGCATAAGAAATTAACATTATTTGGCTAAGTGAAAATGTGCATTGTGGGTAGAATGCTTTGGGTATGGCATGGAATGTAAGTCCATGATGAAGTTTAAGATTATCATCACCTGCAAGGCATTCAACATTATGAGAAGATTCTCATGTTTGTGAGACATGGCTTGTGTATGAAGTAAGTTTGGAAGATAACTGTACGTTATGATACGGGTCAAATGATGAATCAATCTAGAAAGGAAAAATAAAGGTTGTGAAGCAAGAGGCCCATGAACAAGGTCAATATAGTGACATTACAACCCTGTGATATGCCTTGATTTCCATGAGTAATGACATGTAAACTATGTTAGAGAAAGCTTGAGGGATGCCTTGGATAAAAGATTTTAACGATCTCTTTGAACTTCTCTTGCAATAAATCCTTCGTAGGGTAGCTTTCTCAAAGGATTGTGTAACATAGAAGGGAATTACCTAGACCCAAAAGAGTGAGTGACTACAAGGAGGAGGAGACTTGAATTAGCTAGCTATGAAAATATTATGTCATACATTCATTGGGATCATTTGTGTAAATGGGTGAGTTGAATGCAAGTAGTGAGTTGGACTTGTTACTTATGGTATCCTAATGAACTGAAGTATAACCATACATATAACTATTGAGTTGAAAGCTTCATTTCTTGAAATGCATGTTACTTTGTGGAAATTTGGATCTTGTATGGTAAATTTAATGGTTGTATATTAAAATAGTCATAACACATATATTTTGCTAGTCTTTTAATGTAGATACTAAATGGAATTCTACAAATCTAAAAGTTACCAAGGTGTGAAGAAAAATACATTGCTAAATCATTGTGAAAGGTAAAGGACATGAAAAATGTTGCTGATATGCAAGAGCAAGGATATTGGTACAATTGAAAGGAAGCGCTCCATATATTGTTGTATTTAACAAGAGAAACCTAGAACGGTGTGCTTCTTAGGACAACACTTGAAATGGTGTAAACACCAAGGATGATGTTCCTTTAAGGGGGAGGGGATTGTAAAACCCCCAGCATTTAACCCCCCACATATATTGTAGTTATAATTAATTATGTTAATGATTCTCGTAGGCACAAGTAAATTATAAATGGGTCAAAATACCTAAAACAATTGTAATATGCATTTTATTCATATATAATTCCAAGTATCGAAGAAGAGAGCAACTAATACATACCCCAATACTTGAGGGGAAATGTTGTAAGGGGGGTTAAAGATGTTTTCTTTCTCACCTGAATAACATGTTCTTATTTCAGATTTGATATCCGAACCACTCAAATTCCACTAATTATGCGAAGGAATAGGAGTGGTACAAAGCTACTCCACGAGTATGGGCTATGGATCCATTCTAGAGACTTCAGATTCATCACATAGCATGAGAACAAATCCCAAGAAATTATCATTCTAGGATAGTGTGCAAGTGTGAAGAGAAAAGGATAGTAGCAAGCAGTGGAAGGGAAATGTGTGTGTGAGAGAGAAAAATAAGTGTTTGCTAGTGAATGAGTGGAATCTGTGAATAGAAACCTAAACCATCTGTGGGGATGGAACTATGACTCTTCTCAGGGGTGACAAAGGACCCTCTAAATCACAAAAACCCTATGTGAATTCATGGACTACTTAGTTGGTGAGGGAATTCAATGCTAAAGCCATCATCTTGAGCTATAGGGCCAGATGAAAATGTCGAGAAAGCTTGTAGAATATATGCAAAAAAATCAATAAGGGAAGCACTGTGGGACCATTGGATTAGTGAAGGGATACCTTTGTGTTGTGCAAGCACGGAGTGGCCAATTTTTGAGAAATATTGTTGAAACTATGCATAAAATTCATTAAGAAATTGAAGTACCAAGTGAATATTGCCTTAATGAAGGGCTCCCATTGTGTTGTGTAAGCCTAGAGTAGCCACATGGTGAAATACAACATGCCCTGGCTTAATGGCTGAAAGGAAGCGTACTGAATCACTATGCATGAAAGAGAGTAGCTTTCATGTCCTCTACTCTAATTTGAAAATTGTGGAACTCTGAGTGATGCTTCCTCTTAAGGCATTAGAGCTAACTTAGAGGTGGCCAACTTCAAGAAAGATTGCAGTGTAGTGGTGCCTCCAGTTGGGTGGAGAGTGAATTTCCCTTCTTCAGTTTCAAGCAAGCTACCATGAGTTAGATAAGTGTGTAAACTTCTTCTTTTTAATGAAATGATATTGTTGTTCAATGTTTTATGACTAGTGCTAAGTTGGACTATAATATCAAGTGTGAATGGATGAATATTGCCTTTGGAAGACAATTATTATGAATCTTTGATTGCAATTTGTTCTTTATCATGATTAATGTTTGGAATATCAATGTTTCAGAGTGAAGACTTAGTCATAAAGGTAAAACCATGGAGTGAAGAATATCAAAAAACATTTGAATTAACAAACTAAAGAAATCATTAATAAATTCATGAAGCCTGTAAGTCTGTTGTAAAATTAAATTGGGACCTTTAAAGCCTTTTAAATTAATGTATGGTGAGTATTTGTCGATAAAACCATGGAGCATAGTGCATGTTTAATCTAGGAAGCTCAAAGAGCCTTTGAGTTGTCATAAATTTAAAGAACCATTTGGAATTATAATTTGTTTTTATTTTATGGTAGCTAGTGATTGTTACTTTCATGCATACACAAAGATATAAGATGATGTCTAAATGTCTTTGTACAATTTACATAGTTTATTTTCTATTATTTTTGGCCTGAATGCAATCCTAATTATTATTGGGTTGAAATGTCTTAAGTCTTGTCAAATATATTGAGAGAATTTAAGGCATAATATGGATTGCGTTAAGGAAATAATAGTCTATGACTGTATGATTTTTTTATCTTTAATTCCTTTCTAGGTTACACTAGGAGAAATAAAGTTACTTACATGCATGAAAGACAAATATGAAACCTAAAGTAGATAATTATGCTAAAATTTACATTAATTATCTACTATAAGACTTTATCAAATTTGATGTGTTCCACATAGAAGTATTTTAAGTAGTAGTTATACCAATTTCAGCCTAAAAGTATGTTAAGACATCTTCCCTCATTTGATGGAAATTTTGTTCTTCTACCCTCTATTTTTTTTGGTGCCCAAAGTGTTATTTGAAAAAAGGTGATAGTTCCAAAAATAATTTTCATGTTTTTACGAGGGAAGAGTTTTTGTGGAATTTATGCTTGTGAGTAAGCTATTGTTTTCTCCTTTCTTGGTAAAAAAAAGTACTTGGTGAATGGAATTATATTTAATGAATGATTTAAGACTTCTCTTATTTGGAAATTATATGAAGTATAAATTATGAAAATAGCCCATGAGGTGGTAAGCCTTGTGATGGGAGAGTATTTCCGCACGCAAAATCCACCTAGATAGAAAATAAACTACGTATGGGTGGTGCAATCTGCACAATGTTGAATGTGAATGGAAATTGATGGATGTGGAAATGTTGGGGATCGCATGATGATTTTTTTGAAGTCTACCCTCCTGCAAGAAAGAGTCCACATCACCAAAAAAATGGCTAAGTATCAGTGTGAAGTAATGCAAGTGAAAGTGTTGTGAAAGGGATCTTAGCACCGAAAAAGTAAAAAGATAGATAATAAAATATTATATAATTTGGAAATATTAAAATAATATTTGTTTTGGAAAATTGATCTAAACATTTCTATTCAAATAATATTAGATGTAAATAAGAAACAATGGAGCTTAAGATGAATGAAGCTAAGAAGCATATACTAAATTATTATTTTCTTATTTGAAATTTGGTTTGATTATTTAAAGTGGACATGAAGTAATAAAAGAATGAAGGTTTAAGGAAAAGGTAAAATAATTCAAGTAAATAAATAAAAGAAATTAATTAGTGAGGAAGGTAAGGGGACTTAGGAAAACTAGGTGCCCTTGGATGTTGACAAGACAACACCCTTGAGGTGACACATGGCACTAGTTTCCAAATCAACTACCATGTGTCAGATGTACACACATGTTGATGTGGCATTGGTATAAAAATATTCTAAGGGCTATATCTTGGTGTCTCAGACTCAAAATGGGACAAATTTTATATCGTCAGAAGGCTCTTGATGAGAAGAAGATGATGCAAACCTTAATATTAGTGTTCGAAGTGATTAAAAGAAAAAAATAATTATAACCCCCACCTCCTTAAGGTGGCTTAGGGGGTTGGGTGTGTTACAACTTGATTGGTCCATGAACTATATTTAAACAACACGGGGGGCCATTTCCTTATTCTAGATGGTAATAGATGTTAATGTAACTTATCTTTCTTTTGCATTAATATATTGATTCAAGTGGTTATGTTGGTTGGGACATGCATTATTTCTCTTTTTGAGGGATTTAACCATGTACATGTGCACTAACCTTTGATTTATCTATCAATTGGGTGTAACTTAAGTCACTATGAAGAAAATTTGTTACCCTCCCCATTTGGGTTCAAGCCTTTTGTTGTGGCATGTTTGCTCTTAATGAGTTGATTATGGATGTGATGTATATAACACATTCGACCTGGATTCATAACTTATAAAATTCATCATTTTCCTCAAGTACCATCCTTGAAATGAGGGACAATGCATGTGAGGTCTTCCCATAGCATCATTACTTGGAAGGAAAAAATGATCAATTTATGTGAGTTGTTGCCTTAAGGTCTTCAATTTGTGTGGATATATTTTATTTCACAAACATGATATTAGAGTTTCTCTGAAGCTCAATTCCCATTAGTGACTGAGAGCTTGAAGTTGTACCATGGCATGCAATAAAGGACTTTTGAATTTTTCTTTTTTTAATTATTTTTATGTGGAGAGAATCACATCAAAAAATTCAAAGTGTCATTTCTTGTTGGAAAGCCTTTTTGTTTAGCCAAAATTTTTCCATTTTTGTAATATGTGATTTAAAAGTTTTTTAACCCTCCTTTATGTTGTTATAATTTATTGTTTGATTTTTTGTATTATTAGTGTGCTAACGTTTCAACCTTTGTATCATGTTTTCCCTCACACCCTATTCAATCTTGGAAAACTAGAAACCTAATTCTAATCATTCCAAAATTATTTTGGAAATATTTGCTTCATTTTTTATGTTCATTTATAAAATTAGAGAGAGAGAGAGAGAGAGAGAGAGAGAGATACTTCTCTTCGTAGGAAACTCACCATACACCCATCATAAAATGGACTGGCCTCCACCTCCCATGTGATACCTTGGTTACCATTTTGAACTTTTATGCATTTATTTAAACATAACTTTATCATCATAATTCCATTTTCAATAATTTGGCCATCTTCAACCATTAAATAGAGTTGAACGAGACAATAGAAGTCATGAATCCCAATGATAAAATTTACTTGTAGAACGTAATATAATAAATGAAAATTACCAAATTATATATGATATTCTTTGCCAAGCTTGGAAATGTGTAATTTCTATTTTTCTACTTTCGACTCACTATAAAAGTGCTTATTAGTCAATGGGCTACTTACAAAATGCCCCCATTTGAAAAAAATTGTGTTCTCTCATTAGAGATCAAGATAATCTCTTGAAAATTAGATCTATCAATGTTATAGGTTAAAAAACCTTAGTATTACAATGTAAGCAAGTATTTGAGCATCCTCAAAAGTAACGTCCATGTAACAACAAATATAAAAAGGATCTCAACCCTCTTAGCCAACTCCTACACTTAATGTTAATAATGGAACTAAATAAAAAGACAATAAGATTAAGTGATATTGTGATTTTGTAGGTGAGATGGCCACATGGGTCTAAATTTTTCAAGAGGATGGAAGCCTTAGAAGAAGCGATGGAGAAAAAAATCATCAAATTTTATCTTTCTTCTTCTAGCTCTTCTTCTCATGGACATGCATTTTCTTCAACTATTTTTTCTTTCAATGCAACCTTTTCTCCTTATTTGAATAATGTGCTTATTGATTATCAATGAAAAATTAAGAAGTTGCAAGGAAGATAACAAAAGAATCGTCAAATCTTAGGAGAAGAAAGCATAAGTTAACACGATGAACTTGCAGAGCATATAAGAATTACATAGACAAAAATAATATGGGCATGGGGCCAACTACTTGGACAATTGCAAATCTTGGAAAAACGCCACCAAATTAGAGAGGCATGGATTTGGAGTTGATAGGGTAGGAGACAGAAAATAAAAAAAGGCATTGACAAAACAATGAAGATACTGTGAGAGGAGAAACTACAGTGAAAACCCCACAGAGGAGAGCATATAGCCTTGATCAATCATTAAGAACAACATCTGAAAGACATTACCAACATGGAAGGAGCGACAAAATATGAATACCAAAGGAATTTAAGAAAGAAAATCCCCCCGCCTTTAATGGACTGAATAAGAAAGTTGAAGAGGCAAAAGCCTAGTTACAGGGGATTAAGAAGTATTTTAGAGCACACGACTTCTGTGAAAACATGAGGGCTAGGGTAGAAATCTTCAACTTAAAAGGAAAGGCAGATATATGGTGGGAGGAATTAAGCAACATTAAATCCATTCGAGAAAGGGAGATTTTGTGGAGTGAATTTGAAAAATATTGTCGAGACAAGTATATGCCAGTGATGTATTATGATGCTAAGGTAAAAACGTTTCATGAACTCAAGTTGGATCAGCTTATTGTAGATGAGTACACAAAAACATTTTTAGAACTACTAAGGTATGTACCTTTTTTCTTTAAATTAGTCTATGTTACTCTAGGCTTAACCTGTGGCTTGAAAAAGTACGACCTAGGGGCATCTAAGTTGTCAAATTCACTCAAGGATCACACCCGGCCTGGGCTACACCAGCCCTAAGCTGACTGGATTTTATCATGTCTCCTGCCCCTAGAAGGGGCACAATAGCCTCCTTGATGTTCGATCCCGCGTCGCCTTGCTAACAAGGCCCATCCACAACTGATTGTTCTAGTGGGACTTGACTACTAAGGTATGTACCTTATATTAAGGATGAAAAATTAAAAATTCAAAGAGGGTTTCCTTATTCATTCAGAGACCTGATCAAGTTTGATGAATCCAAAACATTGGAAGATAATATCTAGAAAACCAATTACTGCTACAAACAATCCAAACACAAGACTAAGAACTTGATCAATTAGAAGAAGGAAGATAGGTTAAACTTCAAAGGGAAAGGATAAAAACCCTTTAGGCATAAACAAATGGAAAAGGATGAAAATTCACCCCTCATGCCAAAGGTGAACTCCAATGGAAAAGTCTTACTAACAAAGTGCAAACCCCAAAACCAATAAGAGAAGAAGTCTAGGGGTACACAAAACTTCAATGTTGGAACTGTTGAGAAAAGCACTTGCAAAAGGATTGCACTCAACCATAGAAACAGAATGAGAAAATATTATACAACGTGGAAGAGGTGATGATATTAAATGACATGGCTTAGAGTATGCCTTATATTTACGTTGCATTGGAAAATTGAAAAGTAGGTCACCAGACATCAGTCATTGAGATGGAGGGTAAGATCATTAATCAATCAATTTCAATTTTAATTGATCCATGATCTAATCTTAGTTATATTAGCCCTAAAGTTGTAAAATATTGCACCATACAAAAGAAATAGCATGCCAATCCATGGATGGTTTATTTGGCTACATGAGTAAGGAATAAAGTGATAGAATTATCAAAGTCATGCCATTTAGAACTAGACGACATGGATACAACAATGAACCTTAACATCCTTCCATTGTGTTCGTATGATATATTAATTGGTATGGACTAGCTGAAGGGATATAGGACCAATGTGGATTGTTACAATAAGTCATTGGGATTCCTTCATGAGTAAGGCATGGGAAGAACATTGCAAGGAAAGAAGAAATATATTTCTGTTAAAAATATCTCGACATTATAGGAAAATAAGTGCAGTAAAAAAGGGTGTGCTCTAATTTGATTTAGGTGAATAATGTAACAAATAAAAATAAAACTAAACTTGAGAACCACTTGATATTATAGCAATAGAACATTTTATTTCTAGATTAAATACTAGGGTTTCCACATAAAAGAGACATCAATTTCTCTATCGAGCTAATTCCTAATTCAGTGCTAGTCTCTAAGACACCCTATCGCATGAGAACCCCTGAATTGAAAGTACAACTAAAGGAGTTTTTGGATAAGGGGTACATCAGACCCAATGAGTCACTTTGGGGAGCCATGGTTCTATTTGTGATGAAGAAGGATGGTACACTATAGCTAAGCATCGACTAATAAAGTAAAAATAAATCATAAATATCCACTTCCAAGAAAAAATGACTTATTTGACCAGCTAAGAGGAGCTACGATGTTTTCAAAAATTAACTTAAGGTATCTCTATCACCAATTTGGGATCAAGAATGAATACATTCATAAGATGACATTCTGAAATATATACATGCACTATGAGTTCATGGTGGTACATTTCATACTTACAAACACATTGACCACATTTATGTGTCTAATGAATAATATCCTCAACTGATACCTTGACAAGTTTGTTTTAGTATTTGTAGATGATATTTTGGTAAGCTAAAAAACTAAAGAGGAGCATGAATAACACTTGAAGGAGATATTAGAGTTACTAAGGGAACACAAGTTATATGCCAAGCTCAGTAAGTGTGAGTTATTTAAAACTCAAGTTCAATATTTAGGGCATGTGATCTCAGAAGAATGGGTAGTTGTGGACAGTAAGAAAATCAAGGCCATCATGAAATGGCCCACCCACATGAATGTCACATAAGTCAGATAATTTATGGGATTGGTAGGACATTATTGGAGGTTCATTCATTACTTTTTGAAAATTGGTCATCCAATCATAGCTTTGTAGAGGGAAGCACCTAAAATTTTATTAGACATAAGAGTGCACATCCAAATTTGAGAAATTCAAGTATCTGCTCAAACATGTGCCCATATTAATAATTTACAATCTGGAGAAAGACTTCCTAGTTTGCACAGATGCTTGTAAAGAATGATTGGGCGGAATGCTATTGTAGGATGTAGAAATTATACAAACATATGTATATCAATGGATTCAATCTGATCTAACAATGCACTAAAGCTAGATATTGATTCGCTTCTACAAATAAATTACAGAAATTAAACACAATCGGTAATAACATGAAGTAAGGAAAAAATCAAATCAAACCACAACACATATAATTTACTAGAAAAGCTTGTGTAGAAATTATACAACATGCATGTATATCTTGGATTCACCCAATCTAACAATGTACTAATGTTAAATACTAAATCACTTCTACAAATATTTTTCGGAATTAAAAACACAATCGCTAATCACATGAACATGAAGAAAGATCAATCACACACAACACAGATAATTTCTTGGGGAAAGCTTACAACTAAAAACCCCACTATATTTTATTGTATATTCAACATGGATCATAAAACAATTACATACAAAACTTTTCTCACAAGAGCCCTCCAATACTCAGCTAATGTTTCACATTGTCATATGCAAAATGGACCAACACATAGTGAATTCTCAGCCTCCAGAAAACTTGTCTTGCTTTCACAATCCTTGATGGTATAGATCCCTAAAAGATAAGAATTATTTCCTGCCTTGAATTCGCAAGTATCATGGGCACTCCAATGGGTGTTTTATTGAATTTGTGCAACCACATAATCAAACAAATGATAGTCAACTTCCCTTTCACCTAGAACTCAACTGGGTCTCCACTGGATCTGACATGCATGTAACTAATAATATTAAATCCTCAGTTAGGATGTGAGATCACTGATTTTGAATTAATTAATATTTAATTCACTATATCTATCACTAGTGTATCTTCAGTTACAACTAGCAGAACTGAGTTTAACTCACTTAACTGAGTTAAACTATTTGCAACTTGCTTTGACTAATGCACCACTGCACTTCGAACTCTGTTACAACTAGAATTACTCTGCATGCCTCACCAACTACCTCTAACTCGAAATCCACTAGCTAACTGAATTTATCACTTTTAGTTAACTGATTCAAGTCAACATTGAGAATATATTATAGTTTAATATCCATCTTAATTAAGGGATAACCAAAATAGACTTGCACCCAAAAATATCACTGTGGGCCCCACCCTAGTCTGGGTGCTTAATGCAACTAGGCGTGGGTGCTGAAATTTTCTTGTTGAATATCAACACTCCCTCTTAACAAGAAAGGGATTATCCTTCACCCTGATCTTGTCTCTACGATATTCAAATTTTCTCCTGGTGAGCACCTTCGTCAGAATATTTTCATCCTAATCTTCCGTGGGAATGTACTGAAGAAACATTATCCTTTTCTGCACACAATATCTGAGATGATGGTACCAGATATCTATATGCTTGGACCTATCATGAAACACAAGATTAATAGAGATTTTAATGCAGCTCTAATTATCACAATGAATCATTGTCGGGTCCATCTGAGAACCAAACAAACCAACCAAGATCTTTCTCATCTAGATAGCTTCACATGAAGCTTGACTTTCTGCCATGTATTCCGCTTCCACTGAAATGAGTGCCATGGATCGTTGCTTCCTATTGTACTAGGAAAATGATGTCAATCCAATGCTAAATATCCCTCCTGATGTGTTCTTTTTGTCCAATGGACTGCCAGCCCAATCTGCATCCGTGAAGCCATGTAACTTCACTCCCTCTGTCTGTTTGTACCATAGACCATACTCTAATGTGCCCCTCAGGTATATTAGGACATGCTTCTCTGCCTTCCAAAAGAGCTTGGTAGGCTTAACCACAACTTGACTCAGCTGGTTAACTGCATAGCAAATGTCTGGTCTCGTGTTCACTAGATACATTAGCGAACCCACTAACTGCATGTAGACAATAGCATCCACTACCTTTCCAGAAGTAGCATCCTCTTTCCTCCAATTTCTTGTAAGAGGAGTATCCATTAGTTTGCAGCTCTCCATGTTAAACTTACCCAATATCTCCTTTGCATACTTGCCTTGAGACACAAAAAGTTCACCATCTCGCTACCATATTTCAAATCCAAGGAAATAATGAAGGAGTCCCATGTCCTTCATTTCGAACTCCCTTGCAAGATCCTCCTTGCATGAATGTATCAGCTTCTCATTACCAGTCAAAATTAGATCATCAAAATATAGAAAAATAATCAATAGCTTACCCTCAACCATAATCTAGTACAGGTTTGCATCTACTTCACTTTTGGTGAAGCCCAGTCCAGTGAAATAGTTGTCTATCCGAGTGTACCAAGCACGAGGTGCTTGCTTCAGCCCATACAGTGCTATTTTGAGTCTGCGCACATGTGACTCACTGTTGAAGATATCGAAATATTCAGGCTACTCTATGTACACCACTTTCTCAATGATCCCATTGAGAAACAAAATTTTCACATCCATTTGATGAATGTGTCATCCCATCTACGCTGAGAGTGCAAGAATGGATCTTATGGAAGATTACCTTGCAGCAGGTGCAAAATTCTCATCATAATTTATCCCCTCGATCTATGAGAATCCTCAGGCCACAAATATAGCCTTGTATTTCTCCACACTCCCATCAACAACTTTCTTTACCTTGTAGATCCATCTCGATCCAGCCATTGATTTTTCAATCAGTCTTGAGACTATCTCCCATGCACTATTCTTGACAATGGAATCATACTCCTCCACCATTGCATCAACCCAAGTTGGTTGTTGCAATAATTCCTGAAAGGAAGATGGTTTAGTCACAATACATTTGCTCATAAGAGCCATGTATCTAGTAAATCGGTCAGGAGACTGTCTCTGTCTACTCTATGAAGTAAGGGCTCCTACATTCTCTGTAGCATCAAGTCTCAATCTATCAACTTCCGTGGTGTGCCTTCTTCCATTTCTGATGGATGGCTCTGCATGAGTTTTTTCCTCCACTCCATGAACCTCCTCATGTGGCTGATCCACATCTTGATACTCATCCTTAGGAACCAACAGTTCCTCCTCTACATGCAAGTCCAACTTCCTCTCAAGGGACAACTGCATGGCTTTCTCCTCATCAAATTTTATATCTCGTCGCACAATAGTCATTCTGATGTTTGGAAAATACACACAAAAATTATTGGGTGTTTTAGTGTACCCCACAAAAATCACAACCTCAGCTGTTGGTTCCAGCTTCTTCCTAGTGTCCTTGGTCATATGCACATAAAACAATGAGCCATAAATATTAAAGTGAAACATGAGGTTTCTTACCAGTGAAAGCCTCTTCATATGTACTCATGCCAAGTACTCTATGAGGACAACAGTTTTGCACATGTACCACTGTATTGCATGCTTCTGCCCACAAATGCATCAGTAGGCCTTGATCATGCAACATCGTTCGTGCTGCACCCACAATAGTTCTGTTCTTCCTCTCGGCAGCCCCATTCTGCTGTGGGTTATGAGGAGCTATGAGTTCTCTTCGAATTCCTTATTTTTTGCAGAAGTTCTTGAATTTGTTAGAGATGTATTCTCCACCATTATCGATCCTAAGAGCCTTCACTTGCTTCCCTGACTCTTTCTCCACTAGAGCCTTAAACTCACAGAACTTAGATAATTTCAATCTTTCTTCTACATGAAGAATATCCAGCACTTACGAGAAAATTCATCAACAAAGATTACATAGTACTTATGTTTTGTTGTTGAAGCAACAGAGAAAGGACCACACACATTTGTGTGAAATATCTCAAGGATCCCCAAAGCTTGGTTTTCCTTCTCATGAAAGGTGTCCTTTACATATTTTCCCATAGTACATCCCTTGCATGCGTCTGACTGAGCAAGTATACCCCTGGGAAGATCAACAGAAATCTATTGCATGAATTTCAAGGCTCCATGGTGAAGATGGCCTAATCACTTGTGCCATAATTCACCCTCATACTGGCTCACAACTTGATCTGCCTTTCCCATCATTGCTGCATAGCCATCTACCTCCAAATTGTAGAGATTATTAACTCGACTCCCTATCCTCTTTTCTTTTCCCTTTTTTTTATGTCGCAGGAAAGGTTTTCCATCACTAAAAACAACATCATAGCCTCTATCCTCCAACATTGCAACTGAGATAAAAATTTTCTTCAGACCTGATACATGCATTACATATTTTAATTAAAATGGTTTACCTGAATGCCTTTGAAAGGTAATGGTACCAATCCTGGAAGCACTATGCCATTCGTCGTCGCCCATTTCAATATGCATCTGGAGATCTTTCTCCTCCAAGTCACTGAAAATTTCATTGTCTCCCGTCATGTGAAAGGAAGCACAACTATCCAAATACCACACAAATCCAAATGCACTGGACACCATGCATGAGATCAATGAGAATTCAAGCTCAAATTGTGAGGCAAGGTCCTCACCAACTACTGATCCTCTAGCCTTCTTGTTCTTCTTCTTTTGTGGACAGTTAGTAGCAAAATTCCCATGCTCTTGACAGTGAAAACACTTCACCTTGGACATGTCCTGCTTCTTTCCATTCTTGGAATCATATTTAGAAAGGAATTTCTTCCCCCTTCCCTTCCTCACCTTGGCAGCCAAAGAAAAATCCTCTTCATCCTCATTCTTAGATGAAGATCCATCTCTGGTGTTCCGTCTAAACTCCTCTTGCACCAAATCCGACCATAGTCGTTCCCAATATGGAAATTTTTCCCTTCCATTGACATAGTCTTGATAACTATGCCAAATCTTGGGAAGTCCTAGGAGAGCCAAGCTCACCAAATCATCATCAACAACTATTATTCCAACACTCCCTAGTTCATCTCGACATTGGACAAACTTTGTTAGATATTTTTGAATGGTGTCGCCCTTTTCCATCTTGATCTTCCTGAGTTTATCTTTGAGCGCCAATTTCCTATGGTTGCTGTTGCTTTGGAATAAATCCATCAAAGCCTTCCACATTTCATATGGTGTGGCTCTCCCATGGAGGCTTGAGACAATGTGGTCTCGTACTCCATCCAATAAGATCCTCCTCGCCTTTGCCACTTTCTTTTTCCATGCATCAAGATTTGTAGCATTTGCCACAACGGGTTTAGGAACATCATTTTTTTTTTAATTCCTTCAAGCCATTGTCTTCGAGTACTCCCTCCATCCTGTCCTTCCAAGCAATATAGTTCGAGATGACCTCGAGTGCATACTCTAACCTCAAGCCATTGAAATCATTTTCGATCTTGAATCAATTGTAGCACTAAGAAAGTATTTCTGTAAATTCGAATTCTATCCAATCACAAACTCAGCCCCTGCTTCACTTCTGCAATTTCCTGTGCTCCGATACCATATATAAATTATACAACATGCATGTATATCTTGCATTCACCCGATCTAACAATTTACTAAAGTTGAATACCGAATCGCTTTACAAATCTTTTGCGAAATTAAAAACACTATCACTAATCACATGAACATGAAGAAAGATCAATCGCACACAACACAGATAATTTCCTAGGGAAAGCTTCCAGCTAAAAATCCCATTATATTCTATTGTATATTCAGCATGAATCATGAAACAATTACATACAAAACTCTTCTCACAAGAGCCCTCCAGTACTCAGCTAATTGTCTCACACTGTCATATGCAAAACTGACCAACACATAGCCAATTCTCAGCCTCCAGACAACCTGCCTTTCTTGTGAAATACCTGATGGTATAGATCCCTAAATTATCTTAAAGGACTGTATTATTTTTTTGTGCTAAGTGTCCTTTCAGTTATAAAACATGTACATATTTGTCTCCATTTATTTTCTTAAGGAATGAGGAATTTACCCATGAAACATAGATAAAATTGTGAATTTTAAGCATGTAAATAAGCCTAAATAACACTGAACAACAGTGTATAACAGAGAAATAAAACCACACATAAGATTTACACAACAAGCATGATGAAGCAGTTCACCCCTCCTAGGCTACATCTGCTGGTCCAACTCCCAATGGCATGTCCATCTTTCATTATGCTAAAAATTTTCAAATACATGTGTTTAAAAGCATCCAATGGTTTTTTTCTCTGCACCAATGGCTCCAGAATGCTCAAATTAATCTAGATAGACTCGTTTTTCACCCAAATTGGTCGAAAATTAATCTCCCAAGGTGATGAATTGAGTCGAAAAGATCCTGGGGTTAAGGGAACTATGGACAATAGGTGTGTGTGATCCCTACTCTTGTGGTAGGTTGGGTATCTCCCCTATTCTCACCCATAGTGTGTGCATGATCATTTTCCATTTTTACAAGTCAAGTATCTCCCCCTATCTTGGTCTAGCAGAGTATACCCCAGTTGGCATGATACCCACAAGCTAAACTTGTTGATATTGTCCCTCCCCATCTGGCCAAAGGGTTGAGGAGGCTTAGGGGCGTGTGATCCTTACCTTTGGTAAGTTAGGTATCTCACCCAAGATGGATTATGATACAAGTGTTCTACCACATGAATTTTGAGGGTAATTCATGGGAATATCAACAAGAAATAAGATGGTTGTGATCCTTACCTCCTATTTCAAGTGGTTTCTCACCCATTGATTTCATAATGGGATAGTTGTGATCCTCACTTGGTGAGTGTTATCTCACCTATTGCTCGATATATGGTGGTAATCAGATGTCCCCTATTTGAGTTGATTTGGGGTGAGAGTGTCACATAGGACCTTCCCCATGTCACAAACATGATGTGAGAGTGTCCCATAGTACCTTCCTCATTTTCAGTTGATTTTAGGTTCAGCTAGGCTGCTCGATGTGGTTCCAGGTTGAGCAGGACTCCTTGATGTTGTTCCGGATTGAGCTAAGCTCTCCGATGTTATTGAGGGTGGTAGTTCGAGCTCCCCTCTGATGTCAAATTATTTTTCTTTTAGATTCAAGAGCATTCAACATATGAGAAAGGACAAGAAAGTATAAGCAGATACAAGCAAAGAGAAGCATGGATGAGAAAGGATGAGAAGAGATGACCGAAGACAACATTTGTTGAAGAGATATTTATGATTCAAACATATGTTGCAGTTGGTAATTTCTCCCTAGATGAGAGGGAATGTTAATTTGGTAGCTTAGATACAAATTCCGTCCTTTGGGTAGTCTTCCTTGTCAAGAAATCCCTTCGAAGAATTTAATTTGGTTAAGGAAAAATATAATGTTATTATGAAAACCCATATGTGCACAAAAGGATAGGTCAACCCTAAGAGGAAAGTGGACACCCTTGGATGGTCATAAATACAAGTCAAGTGACCCTCATTTGGAAATCATCATTAAGCATTCTTCTTTTCTCTTTTTTGGTTTTGGATTTCATAGGTATTTAATTGGTTCTCGGGGAATTTGTTCGCATGGGTCCGAAATTGCAGGGTTTGATTTCACACGTGCAGATTAGGGTTTTCGGTTCACAGCTGTAGGGTTTTCACATAATATTTTTGGTTATAGTCGCATGCTTACGAGCCTATGCATGCAGCTTGAACACTTCATCCACATGCATGACAGTCAACTCTGTGTGACCAAGACTTTAGGTTTTTTGACAATTGACCATAGATTTCGACAGTTGACAGGGGATGTTGATAGTTAACCGCAGGCTTTTGAATCATGATTTTATTATTTTTATTGTTGGGTTCATTTATGGGATATAATTTGGTTGATTTTTCTTGATAGTCTTGTGAATGAAGAATTGGATTATTGTACTCTCTTTACTAGACATTTATGAAAATCTAATAAGAAGAATTTTTTGAAAGGGCCTTCCCCCTTGTGGGGTTTTCCCCTGGTCTCTGACCAATCATAATGTCTCTATGTATGAATTTTTGTCTTCTATTGTTCAGTTATCTTCTGCTACATTGATTATGGTATTGTTCTTTCTATATCATTTCATATGTTGCGAATGGCGTTATGATGTTGTGGGGTGAATTCAATATGTAAATAATCAAATTAAATTATCTAAAGTAAATAAAAATATAACCCCAAGAAAAATTAACAGCTTATACATAGTTATAGAGGCAAGGCTCAAGACCTTCTTACAAAAGGTCAAAATTATCTCTAAATTGTGAAAAAGGGATAGTAGAAAATGGCAGTTTTGGAACTGAAATCTCAGACAATTAAGACTACAAAATATTACAGGGCAACCGAGTTCACAATAGATTGAAAAAAGATACATTTAGTGGATTAGATGGACTTGCATAGACATACTAGAGAGATTATCTTCAAGAGTTTAACAAATACTGATGTGAATGCTTCAAAATTAGAAACTATTTTTACAAAGGTCACCAATCAATTGAAGTAGGAACAAATTGCTACAAGAACCACAATATGAAAGTTTAAGACTTGGAACAATGTATTGTTAGATTGGGGTAGACCCAAAGGATTCATTTCCATACAATCCCTAATCAAGTCTAAGGACACTTAGATTCAGGTGTTGGGAGTTAAAGATGATAGGTATTGAACATGTCCAAACACCTGAATTGGAAGCTACATAAAAAGAAAAGGAACAATTTGTTATTCCCTATAATTGAATAGAATAAGCATGTTGAGAATTATGTGCAACAAATTTAAATCTTGACGAAAGAAAAGATTGAGCTTGTATGTCCATTAACTTCCTCAACACCATCAACACCAGTTGATCCTTCTAACAATATGAATCAAAAAAAGTTGGATTTGAGTATAAATGATATTGAAATTGAAAATATCAATAAAATACTCATGGTTAACAATCTAAGATATGAATTAGCTGAAAAAAATGCAACAATCCATAAATATTGAGACCTAAGAGCAAGATTGTAGAGGGGAATTGGATTGCTTGAAGAATCAACCAAGTGAAACACACTCTTTAATTGAAGCAAGACATTTTTTTGGGTTTAAATAGTGATAAGTATTTAAAAAATGTGAGGATTGATCAGGATCATTGTGGATGAATCAATTTTTTTCTACAACATTAAACATGCCATTGGAAAAATTCAATCATAATTAGGAGACAAGCCTCATATTGCCTCAATAATAGTGAAATTCCTTAACTCTAGGAATCAATAATAGCTACAAACTCTAGGTGTTTACGACAAAACTTATGTCATAATGGATGCCAATAAAGTTTCAACCAAAAGAAACTTTGTCCAACAAGCTCAGGACAATTGTAGACTAGTAAAAAAAGAGGTAGAGATATTAAATTCAAGATTTAATGTTATGAAAGAAATGGGCATGCCCTCTTATGGGATCAAAATAGCAGGTCCATGCCTTTGGATGCATACAAAGAGGCTTTGTTAGTAACTAAAGTAAATTCAAAAAAATTTTCAAATATGAGTGGAACATTGCAGGGGGTAATTATGGTGAATAAATTAAAGGATGGTTTTTACATTTACTATCAGGTTAAAATGTTATTCTCAACTACTCCAACCTATCAAAAGTATAAAAATTTGGATATCGCCTATAGGAAGATGATATCTTACAACTATCCACTTTGGTCAAATTTGGAGTGGTTGGCTAAATTTTCCCCATCAATATTATTGATTCGAACAACAAAGCTCAGATGGAGAAGTGGATGTGTGGAAAAAGACTATTTAATATTTGGAAATTCTTTCTATTCTTATTAGTTAGTTCCTAAAAAGTTTCATTTGCAACAAAAATAAGTTATAACTATTTTATACAAAATCTCAAGAAGAACTCAAGAGAAAGGTTCATATTCTTAGAGAGAAATTGTATTGTTGTATCTTAGGACAATATTATTACATTTTTAAATCAAAATATTATTCTTTCAATTATTGGCAGTTTGTACTCCTCTATTATATTTTTTCTCTTGTAAGTTATGCATCATGGTTTCATCTGTGCAATTAATTGAAGTTATATGGGATATCTTAAGAGACTAAATTAACAATCAATTTCACTATCATCTAACAATGTAATACTATACACATGCATTTATGATAGAAAACATTTTCTTTTATATCAGGGATGTGTATATAATAATTATGTGAAAATCAACTTTGAAAAAAGTTTGTAAAGGGTGGATATTCAAACTTTTTTGAGAGGAAACAAGGGATAAATTGTCATTGAAAACATAATTTATCTTGGGTGCAAAGAGCTAATTGTATATGAATTACAAAAAATAATTTTTTGTGGTGATTGTCTCAGAGAATCGCATGAAAATAGTAAGGAGATCTAGGCACATTTTTTGTTTAATGTGATGGTGAATATTCACTTAATTGCTTTATGCTTTTTTATTTCTAGTTTTGATAATATCTCTCATACACATTTGGAGTACCAAACAATGAAATTCATGCATGATTAATGACATTCAAGTGCAATCAATCAAGAAATTGCCACACATATTCAAGCATTCACGTTGTCATTGAAACTAAATTGGAACCAACATACAAGTATTGATTGAATAATTAAATATGAGTGAAAATTTGAGCAGGGTGAGTGGTTGAAACTCATTTCATTGTAAAAATTATGAGTTGTACATTTTTGGTAGTATTCGACACCCTCAGATTCCTAGAAAAAAATTAAACAAGCGTGAAATGAAATTGAGTGAGTTCAAGAATACAAGAAAGTGTGAAGTTCAAGGGAGTAAATCAGGTAAACAAATCCAAGTTAGTATAAGTGAGCAAGTACAAGAAAACGATGGCCAAAATCATGGAGTTGTTTCTTTATTAAAAATTTTGTTAAGTAGTGCGATCATATTAACCTAATATCACATTAGAAAATATTATCATGTGACAACTTGTGAGCCATGCAAAAAAGGGTTCATCTATTGCAATCTTAATCACAACTCTTGCTAGATGAGTTAATGTATCTAAAAAATCAGAAGTCTATGAGGCATTCTGAACTAGAATTTTTTTAGAGCAACCCTAATTGATTATGATGATGAGGGTGATAATGATGATTAAGAAGATGATAAACATGATAATGATGATTATTAAGAATATGATAGACATGATAATGATGATGGTGATTTAGATAAAAAAAATCCAATCATAAGCCACTCAATTTCAAGTGAAGATGATGAAGTTATACACGATCAAGTTCAACCTTATCTTTCCAATCCAATCATCAGGCATTGAGAAGAAATCAATAAAAATGAGCACATAACAAACATTAGATATGATAAGTAATTTTTCATTCACCAGATTATTCTAGAAAAATCCACTTCATTAGTGTAGGGTTCCTTCAATAAGTTTCGGCTTCACTTGTTCAAGTTCAAAATTAGAATATGAAATGCCAACTTTGAAAAAGAGTTGGTCATATGGTGGATTAATGTTATGATCTCCATCCTTGCCACCATTGTGGCAAGAAGAATAATGTAATAGAAAAATGACCCAAGCAAAAAAGAATTGCAATATTAAAGATTCACTATGAGTGGATCGATCCTTGGCAATGGTCATCAACAAAAAAAAATTGTATCAATATTACTAAAGAATTCAATCTCAAATAATGACACATCTTGAAATGGACAATGGAATGAAAATGATACTCACTTATTCCTTAAGGGGAGATTATAATGATGAAATTCTCCTACACCTAAAGGGTGAGGATGAGTACACAAAACAAGTTGAAAAAGGTTAATGGTAAACCAAAAACCACCGAATGAAGTGAAAATGGTTCGCAATCAATGAAAAACCACCTAATGAAATTGTTTAAGGGTAACCCACACATGCCCTTGTTGTACCTGATTCTAGTTGAAAAAGGGGGGAAATGATGATGGTTGTCAAATTCAATGTTTCAACAATAAAAGTAACACAAGCAATATGTCAAAAGAGCATCAATAGTCTGTATATGGTAGGCTTTGAGCTTTGAGATTCAAGATGTTCTAGAGGGACACCTAGATTTCTACCCAATAATGTTTTGGGGAAGTTATGATTCAATGTGTTGTAGTTGAATCATACACAATATGCATGAATGGGATGTTAATCGAGAGAAAATTTGTAGAAAATGTGTTCGCTTGGATGGTCATTTGACCTAGCAAAGGACATATTGATCCTTCTGCATTGCATTTTGGCATTTTATTGAGTTGTCAAGCATTTTCAAGGATGTGTCAAAATTTTATTTTATTCACTTCTATTGGTTAACTCTCATCATATTTGAGTTCACACCTATTTTTGGCAGTCTTTTATGCAATTCTTCAATGAGGCTTAGTACAAGAGTTTTGACATGAAAACTTGGAGATGGTACCGATTTATGTTGAATTATTGGTATTATTTTTTGGAATTATGGTTGAATTGGGGAATGTTATCCTCTTAATCATACAATCGTGAAGTCCTAACGTACCACCTTTGTATGTCACATTCTAGGATATGGTTGTTATCCTACCTATTTTTCTAGTTTCCTCTTTTTCCTCCTATTTATTTCTTGATGAGGTGTTAAGGTCAGAGGAAAGAAGTGGTTTCAATCAGGTAATATATATTTGCATCATTGAAATGAATATAATGTCGAGAATATGGATTGAGGCATTTTCTGCTACTCCTTGTGTCTCCTTGTTGTGCATTTTATTTTTTTAACATCTTGGAGGTCTTCATGATGCACTTCTATGTGCTTTGTTCTGAAGTAGGCCCAACATCTGAAGGCTACCTACTCATAATCTATCATTTGAGTCCAACTGTATTATTTTTCTACCTACTTCATTTTTGTCATGAATCCTTTGTGGAAATTCATATCAAAATAGATTAAATCATAAGTTCTAATGCAAATATGCTTTATTTCTTTGCCCCTAAAGTGAAACTCACCCAATGCATCTGCAATATCCCCAAAATTGTAGCATGAAATTTACACCCATGATGAATCATTGGAGAGATAATTCAATCCTAGGTCAAATTTTGGAGACTGAGTCTTCATGCAAAATCAAAATTTACCCCAAAACTACAAACCTAAGTTAAGAATCTATTCTATATCCTTTGCTAGGTTGAATTCCACTTTTAACAAAGCCTTGGAGCAAGGATAAATATAAGCTTCTTTCTTTCAATTTAGATTCTTAGGGCATGAAATCCATTGATGCACATCTGCTAGCTTTGGCTAAAGGCAATTGGACCCAATATTAACCAATTTCCCTTATAGAATGCAAATTGTTCTATTGTGTCTTCAAATATGAGTATATATGTGACCAAGGTTTAATTTACAATTATGATTTGAGGGTATTGAGGTAAGGGCCCTCCAATGTTCCCTTAAAGGATGTGACACTTGTAGCTAAGGAAGGCATACAAAGTTCCACTGAGAAGTAATTCTTCCTTCCTAGAGAAGTCCAGGAGCACTAAGGGAATTCGGGGGGCTATTGAGGCCAAGGCTATTATTAGATTTGCAAATGTGGGTTATGTAGAAAAAAACATCACAAGGAGGGGTGCATATTTTTTGATTTTCTAGAGAGAGAGGAATTTTCAGGATGGAGTTTGCAGAATCCATTGGTGGCAGATAGCAATTAGGATTAAACTCCTAGTGATCAAAGATTTCCCTCTTCAAATTGCGTAAAATGTTTAAAAGATTATGTTTTGATTTTAGACCATTGCAATATCAGCTTGGGTAGTAATTTTGGACTTAAATAATGTAAAATAAGATAGTGATGATTTAAATTAGTGTTGAATCGACCCTTAGAATATTAATATATCATTGTAATGAAAAGAGAAAAGGAATTTCTACATAATTATACACACCAACCTTTGATAAAGATTACAAAATAATATTGATGGTTCCACAATTGTTAAAGCTATTACAGAGTATAAAATATATCCTCTCATTTTCCTTATAGATCCATTAACCCATTAATAGAGAGAGTGCTAAATTTGTTAGATTTACTTTGCGTAGTAAATTTCTACAAACCTTATTTAAGTAAAACATAAATAATTTATGCTAATTAGGGGTAACCCAAGTGGTTGAGACTCATGGTGATAATGCCACCCACCTTGGTACAAATCCCAACAACCTTTTTCAATATGAGTTTGTCTTTATTCAAAGAATTGTCACTACACCTTGATTCAAATTGTTTACATGGATTTATCTTTTCATCCACTCCATAGTCAGACTCTAAATTATCCTTCAACTTCTTCCTATTAGATTCGATAAATGTTTTTCTTTATTCATCGGTATTGTCATCAGTCCTGAAAATGCAGGGGAAATTTGACTTGGATATGTTTGTCTGTTCCTAGGCTTATCTAGAACTCTGAGCTCCTTTTTTTCTATTGATATAAATGTTCCCCAATTTTGTTTTGAAAAAGAAAATAGAACACTGCCTCTAACATGTGTGTTGATTTTTAATGTAATACATAGATTATCTCATCCTCCTATGTAAGTTAAATTTCTTAATTCAATGGAAATATAATAGTACTCAGTAAAAGCTATCATGGATGGTTGGGGAGCATTTCATGAAAATATCAAGGATGGCACAAGACATTAACGACACATCCTCTGAAAGTAAATTTTCTTAATTCAATGGATATAGAATAGTACTTTTGTAGAATAGCCATTGTGGATTGTGTTAGTTCCCAAATCCACCTTAGGCTGAAATAAGGCAGAATAAGGACAACACCAAACCACGCTCAGCCTCGTAGCTAGCCCTACGAGGACAGGAGAGGGCTCTCTCCGGGTCAATCTCGATGAAGATATTCAAAGGGGCTTGCGATGACTAAAACAAAAACTGATATTAGGCTAGATAAACAAATAGGAGGGTTTGATTTTGATTTTTAGGGGTTTTTGTTGAAAAAAGGGAAAAACAATTTTTGGGCTTGGGGATGAGGCCAGATCTTGCAGAATTCAAGTTGGGGTAGGGTAGGCAATGACTTTGATGTCTAAGATCGAATGAATGGATGGAAAAGACTTCTGAGGAACTGAAGAGGGAAAGAGAGTATAAGGATCCTCTTCAAACTAACGAAAACATATAAAACTAAACAAAAGTCTAAGGCAGAGCACCAGCAAATCAATGAATTCTACCTCGAATACTCATTTGTTTAATTCAGAAGCATAGAGAAGGATGGCACACATATAAAATTAATGAAACTTACAATAACATGAGAAGAAAAATCATCAAAACTCAGAAGCCACAAGGATCCCAACAAGTGCTGCAAAACTCTGGTCTTTCCTTTGCCAAAAACTGAAAATGGATGTACAATGAGGTGCCAAACTTTTCCCAAGTATCCAACCCTGAAAATGTCTCAGAAAATACAATATATAGACCATCCTAACACCTTCCCATGCCTCTAGGGGTCTAGCTCATCCTTCTAGGAGCTGTTTCAACCAATTCTAAACATGGAGCTAAAATCTAGGCAGCCAAACAACTTGCCTCTATATGCTAGGAAACTGATCCATTCACTCAATTTTCAATTTTTAGTGAATGAATCATCTAGAACAAGTAAATACATGCCAAAATTACATCATGGTTGCCAAATTACATCAAGATAGATCAATCCTCTCATGAAAAAGTAAAACTAGTCAAAACTGGCCGAATTTTTGTGCTGGAAGGTGAAAAACATGCTAAATTCCTCTATGCGCCGCGCTCCAAAGCTCTATGCACCGCGCTACTTTGGACCTGTTTTTGGAGCACTTCCCAAAGTCCAAATTGAGCTCATGATAGCTCGTTGGAAAGCCCTGGATGTATGCTATCCAAATCAAGTAGAATTTTTCAATTTGGAGCTCATTTGACCCTCCAAAACTTCATTCTCCCAAGACTACTTCCTGCTGGTGCAAAAGGTAGCACAAAGGTGATTTTCATGGTGTTTTTGGCCCTTTAGGCAGCCTAGAATGTGATCAAATACTTCAGCCATTCCTGAACATACATAATATATTATGAAAAACTAAAAAATGCAAATTTTTCCTCCAGAAGATGTCCCAATCATAAGTGTGCATCGGGTGGCGCGATGCGTCGGGCGGAAAAACCTGTTTTGCAACCAAAATTTTCAAAATGACAAAATCTTCTCCAAATTTGCTAAAATTTGGAGTGAAGGTCTCCCATCATGTCTCATGCTCAGCCAAGGAAGCTTCAGCTAAGATTCGGAGTGGATCCAGCCTCTTCCGACGTTTCAGTGCCTTTCTCAGCCTTGCCTTCAGGATCTTCATTTTTGCTCTGCAAACGTGTGTGCGGGCCCAATAGTGGTTTTTCATATGTCTGAGCATGTCTTTGTCCCTATTGGCCTTCACCAAGAGATTCTCTAGATGAATGTTGACATGCGTAAGGTAGGTCTCTCGCTCAAATGGTGTCATGTCACCTGGTCTCTTCCGGGCCAATGCACGATCTTCACGGATTTGCTGCAACTCTATAAGTGTATGCTGATCCTCCAGTTGTTTATTGTGCTGCTCCAAGTAATCTATCACCCACTGAGATCTCTACAACTTCAAGGTCAAAGTATCAATCTCATCCTTTTGTTCCTGGATGATCTCTTTGAGCTTTGAGCTAGGAGAGCTCGCATCAACATCGATGAGTATAAAATCAGTGTCTTGTCCTCCTAAAGGGCCCTCATCATGCATAGGCCTCTTGCCTCTATCGTAAAACTGTACCTGTGCTGATGTCGAAGGTGAGACCCCTTCCACACCATGTGGAGATAGTACTCGCGCTGCTGATGAAGTCAACGAGACCCCTTCCACCTCGGGTGGAGATAGTATTCGTCGTGATGCTGCAAATAAGGCTCGATGGCCTCTCTGATATGTCACACACACCAGAGCACTGATAGGCTCAAACTCGGGAACATCAAACTGGTGTGAAGACTCTCCCTCATCATGAACAACCTTGGGAGGCTGTGGCACTGCAAAGAAATCACGGGAAATGAATTCAGCCCATGAGATGCCCTGTAATCCAAGCTGATGCACTACAATGATTTTGATGAGCGCATAATGATATATACTGTTATGTTGCTGCGCTGGGGTCTTCTTCTGTACAAGGATCGTCATCTGCTCTATTTTACGGTACATGAAATATGGAATGCTCATCAACCGTACTCTCATAAAATGCATCAACAGCCGGATGTGATATGCATACAAGCATGAAAAGCGCCCTTCACAACTGAAGTACCTAATGATAAGTTTCATCAATGGTGCGTAGTCATCCTTTAGAAACTGGAATGGAAATACCCTGCTCAGCTGCCTCAAATATCTGGGTTTGATGTAAGGCTCATAATATGCTCTATCCAACTGCTGTCGCTTATTCCACTCTTCACCAATGTTTGGTATCCCGGTCGCCTTAGAAATAGTCTCTGGTGACAAAGTGAAATTCACTCCAGCAAGGTTTACACGACCATTATGAAAATGTAGGACAAATAGGCGAGCTAACTCATGATGATGCTGAGTTCGGGCAATCATCTCACAATATTGGAAGCATGACTGACGCTGAAAACAATCCATTGCAAGCGGGCAGGCTTGTAATTGAACCAAAGAAGTGGGCTCCTCCCTGACATGCCTGCCACTTTTGTGAGATCTCCTTGGTACATTAAGCTCAGTAGATGAATCACTGTCCTGCTCATACCCCTGCTCATATGGTGAATCTGTCTCTGACATGGTGCTGAAGACAAGGTGTTTGAACAAGCATATGCTGATATATGTATAGTGAAAAGAAGAGTTAGGTGTATGTTTGAAAATGATGAATTGGTGCTTGCCTTTCAGTACCAAATATGCCACATGTATCAAGAATGAAATGAGGGACTGTGGGAAGTATATGCAGTGGGCTAAAAGACTGTCAAATGAAACTTAACTTGTGAAAACAATCATTTGACTATATGGGAATTAGGGATTTGGGAATTAGGAATATTTGCAAAGGATATGGGAATGGGAAGATGATATTTGTAGTTTTTTAGGGACAAGTATAGATGCAATGACAAGACACCCTTAAGCTAGGTGAATTCAAAGATATAGAGACAGTCCATTACATGTTTTGGGAATTGGGAATTTAAGCAATATGGAAGGGGGAGGGTGATAGGGAATAGTAGGATTTTCTAAGGATAGGAGTGCAATGACAAAGTATACTTGGGTTAAAGTGAAATCAAGGATATTGAAACAGTCCTTGAATCTTTGGTAACCAAGATTTTATCAATGCTGTGACGTGGTGGCAAGCAATAGGGTTTGGGGATGTAACAGGGATATGGGACAGTGGGAATGGGAAAGTGACTGTGATATGATAATATGGCAGTGATAGTAGTGACAAAAAATGATAATGAAAACCGGGAGCATAAATGTCTATGGCATGAGAGTTCAAACACCACAATTTCAAGTTTTAACCACCTCTTTCAAACCCTTGGAGCAAATTTTTGATGTGGATATAGGGTTAAATATTTCATCATTCAAACACCAGTATCTTCACTTCTAAACACATCACACATAAATAAAATTATTGCACTGGCCTTGTGGACTTACTTGGAGGCGAATGAACCGATTTGAAATGAGTTTTGGAGGAGCGGGTATGAATTTCAGCCTTAGGGCTCTATGCGCCGCACGCAGACCCAATGTGCTGCGGCCTTTGGGTGCACCACGCCTTTAGAAAAATACACGGAGTTGAACCTCCCAACACGCCGCGTCGTGTGAGTGCGCCGCGCCTATGACCAATGCGCCACGCGCTAATAAACACAGACAGTCAGCCCCTCTCAAACGCAATTTCGCTCTCCAACTTCAAAACACAATTTCTCCTTGGATTTTCTGAATGAAACTTGTTGCAAATGGGTTAAATAGCTTTGAGAAATATCTTGCAAGAGATGGTTTTCATTTTTTCTTCTCCAAAAACCCATTTTGTAATGTTCTTTTTATTTTGGCACTTTGTCATTTAATGAACTCTGTCTTTTGCTTTTCACTGACTTTCTGAGTTTTAACTGATGAAATTAGTTGATTTTTGCAGGGATGTTGGCGTTGATGTTTGGAAAAGGAAAACCAGAGTCTGCTTTGAAGTCTTCATGGCGGAAAAAATACATGATTATTACAAAAAATGAATTCGACAATTTCCTATTCAAAACAGAGTTTTGAACAAGAAATGTCCTCTCAAGCATATTTAATGATGAAAATTTTCAATTGAAAACTTATTGAAATACTCCTCATGGCCTGTGGGCATTTATTAAACATGTCGAAAGACTAAATCCTAGAATTAGAAACCAAAAGACTCTTTTTGACCAAAATAATCATTTATGACTGTGCATGAAATGAACTTCGATGATTTTGGAGAAATTTTGACCAACCCAGCAGGTACAAGCATGAGGGAAACAAGAAAAACCCAACCCTTCCATCAGTTAATGGCATGCCCCTAACAGAATGCAGATGAATGAGCGGGATGAGACACCTAAACAATGAAATGCAAATAGAGAAATGATCCCTGACGGAGGGCTGTAAAGTCCGACTCTAACATTGGCTCCAATGGGGATGGTAGCTCCTTGGAGGTGCCAAGAACGACAGATCTTTGGGAGAGCACACCAGTGCCTTCGTCCATTGGGCTATGGAATCCATTATTTGAAAAAACAACTCAAGACTGTTGACTAAATTTATTTGACTGAAATTTTAACTTAAACTGACTCAACTCTTAAAACAGAAATGACCGAAACAAACAGACTCAACAAACTCAAATGAAAATTGAAATCCTTCCTCAGGATTATAGCCTTCACTTCGGGCCCCATACTGAAGAAAATACTACAGTGCACACTTACAATGAAATTGAAATACATGATATGTACAATGACAATGATTAGCAGAAACCATCTTAGAAATGGTAGCGCTTGAGCAGCCGGCCATTGACCGGCCCTCCTGGACAGTCTTCACCATTCATCTCCTTCAATAGAAAGGCGTTCTGACCTCGATATGCTGCAATCTTGAATGGACCTTTCCAGAGGTTTTCAAACTTACTGTGTTTACCTTTGTCCTCATTCATAGCATCCCACTTCAGTACCACTTCTTCCAACTGGAATTTATCTGCCTTCACTTTCCTGTCATAGATATTTTTTATTCTCTCCTGAAACTTAAATGTGTTCTGGAAGACCTCTTCTCTCGTTTGCTGTAAATGAATCATTTGGTTTATCCTTCTTTTCATATGGCTTTCTTCACTACTAGCCTCCCGAAGAAGCTTGACTACCAGAACAACAAGTGAAGTAGGAAAGACTGTATCTACTCCATAAACCAACTCAAAAGGAGACATATCAATTGACTTCTTTTGACTTACCCGATCAACCCATAGCGCATTCACCAACTTCTTATGCCAACTCTTCTTATTGATTTCCAGCAACTTTTTAATGATATTGAATAGAGACTTATTGGAAGATTCTGCCAAACCATTACCTTGCGGATGATAGGTGGTTGAATGCCCAAAAATTATTTTATACTTTGCACAAAACTCAATCATCTTCCTTGATTTAAAAGCCACTGCATTATCTGTGATCAATTTACTCAGGCAACCAAAATGGGACAAATTTTTTTTCTCAAGGAAAGAAATAATTACCGAATCGGTGGCTTGTAATGTGGGCACTGCTTCGATCCATTTCGTAAAGTAATCGGTGGCTGTTAGAATCCATCTATGCTGTCCTGAGGAAGGAGGATGGATTTCCCCATTGAAATCCAAACCCCACTGCTGGAAAGGGGCGCTTACCTCAACAGGCTTGAGTGGAAATGGTTGTAATTTCTGTCTTCCTCCAAAAATCTGGCACTCATGGTAGCCTTTGACTATTTTATAGACATCAGCAAACAATGTGGGCCAATAGTACCCAGCTCTCAAAATCTTATTGGCAGTTGTCTTCCAAAAATGATGACCGCCGCAATCTCCTTTGTGGAAATCTTCCATTACCTTCTCCGCTTCTTCCTCCACCAAACAATTCAATAACACACCACCTGGATCCTTCCAATAAAGTACAAAATTCAAAATACAAAATTTTGCAGCCTTCAGTTTCAAAGTCCTACCTTTGTTTCGAGTCATGCCGGGCGGTGATGACAAATTTTGAAGAACATAGATGATATCTGAATACCATGGGGAATCAAAAAACATTTTCGATACCTGAAGTGGTGCATTCTTCTCATCTTCATCAGACATAGCAGCAATCAGATTTATGTCTAATGCGTGCAAATTGGATTCAGCCATAAGTTTCGCCAACCCCTGTCCCTTGATAAGTTTCGTGGGCCTTATTTCCACATCATATTCCAGCAAAGCTACGATCCACTTACCACGTCTTCCTTCTGGATTATTTTTTACTAAAACATCTTTCACAGCAGCGTTAGAAACATAAGCTAAAATATGGGAATGCAAAATGTATACCCGGAAATCCTTCAATGCCTTTACCAGTGCCAGAGCTTGTTTCTCAATGATGTTGTATTTCAGGGCTGCGTCTCTAATAGTTCGATTGAAAAATGCTATGGGCTTCTCATGTCCATCTCTTTTCTGCATTAACACGGCTGCCATGGTATGTTCTGAAGCAAATGAAAACAAAATGAAATCTTGGGTGTAATCTGAGCTGATTAACACCGGAGCTGAAGATAGTGCCAACTTCACCAATTCAAAGGACTTTACCGCATCTTCAGTCCACTTCACTTGGCTGTCCTTTTTCAGCATATTTTTTATTTCTCTCAAATGCTCAGCAAGGTTAGGGAAAAAACGACGCAAAAAGTTTATTTTACCATTAAAATACTGAATCTCTTTCTTGTTCCTAGGAGGGTCAATTTTCTGGATTGCTTCAACACGTGCCGGATCAATACGAATGCCATCTTTGGAAATAATGTGACCAAGTAACTTACCTTCATCCATGGCGAATAAGCTCTTTTTAGGATTAAGCGAGACACCATATTTTCTGCACTTCTGAAAAACAACCTTCAAGTGATACATATGCTCTTCATCTTAATTTGAGAAGACAGTCAAATCATCAAGGTATATAACAAGGAAAACATCTTTTTCATTCGAAAAAGCCATGTCCATCGCCCGCTGGAAAGTTGCTCCAACATTCTTCAAACAAAATGGCATCTTGGCATAGTGAAATGTCCTCCATGGAGTGGTGAAGGCTGTTTTGTCGCGGTCATCCTCATGAACCAAGATTTGGTTATATCCAGAATAACCGTCAAGTAGTGACATCTGAGATGCACCCACTACTCGCTGCAATATATGATCCATCTTAGGCAATGGATAATTTTCCTTCAATGACACCTTGTTCAGATTTCGGAAATCAATACACAATCTAATCTCACCTGTCTTTTTCCGCATTGGCACTATGTTGGAAATCCAATCAAAAAATATGATAGGAATGATGATTCCTGCTTTGTACAATTTGTTTACCTCCTTCTCAATCGATGGCAACAATTTCGGATTTATTCTTCTTAGCTTTTGTCTGAAAGGCTTCTGATTGGGCTTAATTGGGATAGTATGTTGGATGATATTAGTGTCATACATCTTTAAATCTAAGTAATCCCAAGCGAAAGCATCAGCAAATGAAGACAACAAACTCACATATTCAGCCCTTACCTCTGGTGACAATGGCTTGGATAACTTTACCATTTTGGGATTTTCAGCTGTCCCAATATTTACATCCTCTACTCCTTTTTCAGTCGGTCGTAAAGTTGGTTTCTTGGCCACATCATCCTGATCGAAGAGTTCTTCTAAAGGTATCAAACCTTTAGGAATAATGTTATCTTTCAGCTATAACACTTCCATTTGATTAACTTGAATATCATCACCATCATCAAATTCTACATCAATTGAGGTATCTTTGAACTTACCTTTACTCTGCAGAAAATCATTAATCTCATCATCATCTTGGAAAACTTGCCAACATCATTGATTATCCGGTATGGTAGGACGGTGCTTCACATGGATTTCGAACTTATTACTTGAATTCATTGGGATATTCAAGTTACTTGCTGCCTTGGCAAGCGCATCAAAAATTCCATTTTGAATGCGAGAAATGCAAGTCAAGGTATAATCTGAAAAATGCTTCAAAATATCAAGGACAGCGTTCCGCTAAGCCTGCATCCGGGGATGTTTCGTTTGATATTCACCCTTTACCTACTTAATCACCAATTCGGAGTCGCCATAGACCGCAATTCTCTTAGCATTCAGCCTTCTAAGAATCTTTAAGCCAGCAATCAGAGCTTCATACTCAGCCTCATTGTTCGAACAATCAAATGCCAACTTGTAAGAACATACCCGTACATTTCTTGGTACCTTGTTAGGAGTGGAAAAAGGGCTGCGTACCCAAATACCAATCCCAGCACCATCATTGCCCACTACACCATCGAAATCCATGGTCCATAGACCCTCTTCATCATCCTCTAAGTGCTGAAATTGTGCTAGCTCTATTTTTTCTGCTTGTTGTCCACTATCTTTAGCTGATTGCTCAACTGTGCTTTCTGGTAGCTGCCTTTCTTTCTGCAAAACTTCTCTGAAATTCTCGGTAATCTCTGGGATATATTCTGCTTGAACCAACTGACTATCTACATCATTAAAACTATCGGAAAACAAAACAAAAGACTCTAGATCTGTATGTACATAATTAATCGGATGATTAACCGGTTTCTCCTTAGTGGTAATCATATACTTCATTTTTTGTTCCCGGTACAACTTTCTCATTTGGCCAAACACGGGAATGATCGCATAGGAGAAATATAACTGTAGTGTCCCTTTCAATTTTTCTCCCCAAGATCTGGAAAGCAACATACCAAATCTCGGAGGAATGTCTGCTACAACAACGTCCATCAAAACATTCTTTGTAGGAATCTGATCCAAACTTACAACCAAGTCTTTAATGAGCCCAATACATCTCACTCTGTTAGAATCAAATGAATAAAGATCGTGGTACTTCCTGGTAATGTCTAGACCCAACTTCTCCATGATTGCGTTCGGCATAAGGTTATGGGAAGCACCGGAATCGAACATGGCGTTATGCAACACAAACTCATGCAACCGAAGACTGATATAAAAAGGAGGTACTTCGCTGTCCAGAGACTCACCATCTAAAGCTGGTCCAAATATCAGTTCCGGTTGATCATCTTCAATATTCACCATGTCAAACATGGGATCGAAATTCAAAATTCTAGAAACCTGACCTTTATAACTATTGTTCCTCATTAGTTCAGTCAAGGGAATAGATACCTTCAATTTTGAAATTTCATTCTCCAAACTAAAAGCTGAAGTCTTATCGATCTCTTTGGCTGGAACATCTTTCTTTTCAACCTTCTCTCTCGATGCAATTGGCTGATTTGATTTTTCTGCTGATGATGACTTATTGGCAGCAGGATCAACTACCTCTTTTGCTTTCTTTTGTGCAACAGGTGAATCATTTTTTGGCGCTGAAACTTCCTTCCTTTTCTAAATTGGATTGACTGGTACATCTCTATTTCTAAGAGAATATTTCTTCTGCTGAGCTGACAATGCATTCATGTAACCTCTTTGATATTCATCTGACTCTTCCTCAAGGGCTGCATCATTAGCTAGGATAAAATCCTCATCACTTTGTACCACTGAAATTTCTGCATATTCATCATCTTCGGTGATATAAATGGGTAAATCATCAGGAGTAAAGAAATGATTTTGCTCTCCTACTACATCATCTTCATCATCTGAATCCTGACCAACAAAATTCTGCTGAAGAGGTGTCTTTACTTGCTATTGGACTGCTGGTTCTTGTGCTCGCTGTTCTCGTTGCTTAATCCTGAATTGGGGATGTTGCTGACCACGGAAGTTAGGATTCCGAACTTGTGGTTCGGGCTTATCAATAGTGAGCCTTTCGAACATCTTTCCCATTTCAAGAAGTATCTTATCTGTAGATGTAGAAGCTTCTTCTTTTATCACAACTTTCTTCTTGGCTTTCAGTCTAGCTCTCTTATCATTCAAATTTGCCTTAACACTCACGGCAATCTTCTGCATGTCCTCTAAAGTAGGCGGATCTCTATCTCGTAATGAATAGGCCATCTCCAGATCAAAACCATCCGGGAATTTTAACAAAGCTGATTTCTTAGAAGGCCTCAAGTCATCAGGAATTGCATTATAAACCGCATTAAATCTGATAATATAGTCTTGGACAGACTCACCAGGATTACGCTTGATGCTAGTATACTCAAAAGTGATTTGCAGCGGATCTTTTTTCATCTCCCACCGATCTAGAAACTGTCTGTGAAGGTATTCTAATGTATTAATACTTCCGGGCTGTAAAGCTCTGAACCACTTGCGTACCTCACCTCCAAAATTTTGGACAAACAATATCATGGAGACATTCTCTTCATCAATTTCATGCAGGTCCAAAAATTCTATCATTCTAACAATATGCTACTGAGCGGGCACACTTTGAGGAGTACCGTCAAACAACAGAATTTTCCTCTGATAATCAGCAGGCATAGGATCCAAATTTGCTGGCAAAACAAGAGGTGTGAATCTAGCAGCCATGGCTCTTGGTGGATTTATGATCTGTCTTAGAGAAATGGGTGGAGTAGGAGCAGTAGGTGTTCGAGGTGTATGTGGCGGAGATGGAGGAGGAAATACTGCAGATTTCTAATCAGATATCAATGGTTGCACTGAAATGGTAGGAATAAAAGAAGGCTCAACGTGAACTTGTGAATCAGAAGTAACTACTGATGGACCAAGAGTTTCAGAAGTGGATTCAATAAACTCAGGAATATTCGTTGCAACAATAGAGTTCTGAAGGTTCAGAATGTAATTATCAATGGATCGATTAGCTTGTTCAACCTCAAGATACTTAATGAACTTGGGATTTATGACGGTAGAACTAGTAGCACTTTTAGATTTGGTTTCGAACAAGGATAACTTGAACTGATCATCAAACTCAATGTCTTCGATGTATTCAAATACAGTAGGGTATGAATGAGATTTAAACAGAGGAAACAGGGGAGCTTCTCGATAGAAAATTCTAGGAATCAGGTTGGGATTCTCATACATTGGAGGCGGATTAGGATCAGGATTTGATCTAGTATGTCTTTTGGAAGCCAGTTTATTGATCTATTCAAAAAGCAAAGGACAAAACGATCTATTCAACCTATCGAATTCTAGACTCAATCATCAAAAAGTCCAGAATGATATAATGTACTGGGGTAAAACACAAGAGAAATGTCACGTTCACAAGCTAAACCGGAGATCGACTGAAGCAACGTTTATCTACTTCCGCTAATGCAAAGCAAAAGCGTTTCAAAAGCTACCTGGCGTGACTTCAGACTCCGTCTGTAACTTATGAAACAAATAACATCAACAAGAAAACCACTTTCTCCCTAGTATGGTCGCCACTATGTTAGTTCCCAAATCCACCTTAGGCTGAAATAAGGCATAAGAAGGACAACACCAAACCACGCTCAGCCTCGTAGCTAGCCCTACGAGGACAAGAGAGGGCTCTCTCCGGGTCAATATCGATGAAGATATTCAAAGGGGCTTGAGATGAATAAAAAAACAACTGATCTTAGGCTAGATAAACAAATAGGAGGGTTTGATTTTGATTTTTAGGGGTTTTTGTTGAAAAAAGGGAAAAACAATTTTTGGGCTTGGGGATGAAGCCAGATCTTGCAGAATTCAAGTTGGGGCAGGGTAGGCAATGGCTTTGATGTCTAAGATCGAATGAATGGATGGAAAATACTGCTGAGGAGCTGAAGAGGGCAAGAGAGTACAAGGATCCTCTTCAAACTGACGAAAACATATAAAACTAAACAAAAGTCTAAGGCAGAGCACCAGCAAATCAATGAATTCTACCTCGAATACTCATTTTTTTAATTCAGAAGCATAGAGAAGGATGGCATACATATAACATTAATGAAAATTATAATAACATGAGAAGAAACATCATCAAAACTCATAAGCCACAAGGATCCCAACAAGTGCTGCAAAACTCTGGTCTTTCCTTTGCCAAAAACTGAAAATGGATGTACAATGAGGTGCCAAACATTTCCCAAGTATCCAACCCTGAAAATGTCTCAGAAAATACAATATATATACCATCATAACCCCTTCCCATGCCTCTATGGGTCGAGCTCATCCTTCTAGGAGATTTTTCAACCAATTCTAAACATGGATCTAAAATCTAGGCAGCCAAACAACTTGCCTCTATATGCTAGGAAACTGTTCCATTCACTCAATTTTCACTTTTTAGTGAATGAATCATCTAGAACAAGTAACTACATGCCAAAATTACATCATGGTTTCCAAATTACATCAATATAGATCAATCCTCTCATGAAAAAGTAAAACTAGTCAAAACTGGCCGAATTTCTGAGTTGGAAGGTGAAAAACATGCTAAATTCCTCTATGCGCCGCGCTCCAAATCTCTATGTGCCGCTCTAATTTGGACCTATTTTTGGAGAACTTCCCGAAGTTCAAATTGAGCTCATGATAGCTCGTTGGAAAGCCCTGGATGTCTGCTATCCAACCCAAGTGGAAGTTTTTAATTTGGAGCTCATTTTCCCCTCAAAAACTTCATTCTCCCAAGACTACTTCCTGCTGGTGCAAAAGGTGGGAGAAAGGTGATTTTCATGGTGTTTTTGGCCCTTTAGGCAGCCCAGAATGTGATGAAATGCTTCGGCCATTCCTAAAAATACATAATATATCATGAAAAACCAAAAAATGCAAATTTTTCCTCCAGAAGATGTCCCAATCATAAGCGCGCATTGGGTGGCGCGACGCGTCGGGCGGAAAAACCTGTTTTGCAACCGAAATTTTCAAAATGAAAAAATCTTCTCCAAATTTGCTGAAACTTGGAGTGAAGGTCTCGCATCATGTCTCATGCTTAGCCAAGGAAGCTTCGGCCAAGATTCAGAGTGGATCCGGCCTCTTCCGACGTTTCAGTGCCTTTCTCAGCCTTGCCTTCAAGATCTTCATTTTTTCTTTGCAAACGTGTGTGCGGGCCCAATAGTGGTTTTTCATATGTCTGAGCATGTCTTTGTCCCTATTGGCCTTCGCCAAGAGCTTCTCCAGATGAATGTTGACGTGCGTAAGGCAGGTCTCTCGCTCAAATGGTGTCATGTCACCTGGTTTCTTCCGGGCCAATGCACGGTCTTCACGGATTTGCCGCAACTCTATAAGTGTATGTTGATCATCCAGTTGTTTATTGCGCTGCTCCAAGTAATCTATCACCCACTGAGATCTCTGCAACTTCACGGTCAAAGTATCAATCTCAGCCTTTTGTACCTGGATGATCTCTTTGAGCTTTAAGCTAGGAGAGTTCGCATCAACATCGATGAGTATAAAATCAGTGTCTTGTCCTCCTGAAGGGCCCTCATCGTGCATAGGCCTCTTGCCTCTGTCCTGAACTTGTACTTGTGCTGATTTCAAAGGCGAGACCCCTTCCACACCATGTGGAGATAGTACTCGCGCTGCTGATGAAGTCAACGAGACCCCTTCCACCCCGAGTGGAGATAGTATTCGTCGTGATGCTGCAAATAAGGCTCGATGGCCTCTCTGATATGTCACACACACCGGAGCACTGATAAGCTCAAACTCGGGAACATCAAACTGGTGTGAAGGCTCTCCCTCATCATGAACAACCTTGAGAGGTTGTGGCACTGCAAAGAAATCACGGGAAATGAACTTAGCCCACGAGATGCCCTGTAATCCAAGCTGATGCACTACAATGATTTTGATGAGTGCATAATGATAGATACTATTATGCTGCTGCATCGAGGTCTTCTTCTGTACAAGGACCATCATCCGCTCTATGTTACGGTACATGAAATATGGAATGCTCATCAACCGTACTCTCGTAAAATGCATCAACAGCCGGATATGATATGCATACAAGCGTGAAAAGTGCCCTTCACAACTGAAGTACCTAATGATAAGTTTAATCAATGGTGTGTAGTCATCCTTTAGAAATCGGAATGAAAATACCCTACTCAGCTGCCTCAAATATCTGGGTCTGATGTAAGGCTCATAATATGCTCTATCCAACTGATGTCGCTTATTCCACTCTTCACCAATGTTTGGTATCCTGGTCGCCTCAGAAATAGTCTCTGGTGACAAAGTGAAATTCACTCCAGCAAGGTTTACACGACCATTATGCAAATGTAGGACAAATAGGCGAGCTAACTCATGATGATGCTGAGTTCGGGCAATCATCTCACAATACTGGAAGCATGAATGACGCTGAAAACAATCCATTGCAAGCGGGTAGGCTTGCAATTGAACCAAAGAAGTGGGCTCCTCCCTGACATGCCTGCCACTTTTGTGAGATCTCCTTGGTACATTAAGCTCAGTAGATGAATCACTGTCCTGCTCATACCCCTGCTCATATGGTGAATCTGTCTCTAACATGGTGCTGAAGACAAGGTGTTTGAACAAGCATATGCTGATATATGTATAGTGAAAAGAAGAGTTAGGTGTAAGTTTGAAAATGATGAATTGGTGCTTGCCTTTCAGTACCAAATATGCCACATGTATCAAGAATGAAATGAGGAACTGTGGGAAGTATATGCAGTGGGCTAAAAGACTGTCAAATGAAACTTAACTTGTGAAAACAATCATTTGACTGTATGGGAATTAGGGATTTGGGAATTAGGAATATTTGCAAAGGATATGGGAATGGGATGATGATATTTGTAGTTTTTTAGGGACAAGTATAGATGCAATGACAAGACACCCTTAAGCTAGGTGAATTCAAAGATATAGAGATAGTCCATTACATGTTTTGGGAATTGGGAATTTAAGCAATATGAAAGGGGGAGGGTGATAGGGAATAGTAGGATTTTCTAGGGATAGGAGTGCAATGACAAAGTATACTTGGGTTAAAGTGAAATCAAGGATATTGAAACAGTCCTTGAATCTTTGGTAACCAAGATTTTATCAATGTTGTGACGTGGTGGCAAGCAATAGGGTTTGGGGATGTAACAGGGATATGGGACAGTGGGAATGGGGAAGTGATTGTGATATGATAATATGGCAGTGATAGTAGTGACAAAAAACGATAATGACAACCGGGAGCATAAATGTCTATGGCATGAGAGTTCAAACACCACAATTTCAAGTTTTAACCACCTCTTTCAAACCCTTGGAGCAAATTTTTGATGTGGATATAAGGTTAAATATTTCATCATTCAAACACTAGTATCTTCACTTCTAAACACATCACACATAAATAAAATCACTGCACCGGCCTTGTGGACTTACTTGGAGGCAAATGAACCGATTTGAAATGAGTTTTGGAGGAGCGGGTATGAATTTCGGCCTTAGGGCTCTATGCGCCGCGGCCTTTGGGTGCGCCGCGCCTTTAGAAAAATACACGGATTTGAACCTCCCAACGCGCCGCGTCATGTGAGTGCACCGTGCCTATGACCAATGCGCCGCGCGCTAATAAACACACACAGTCAGCCCCTCTCAAATGCAATTTCGCTCTCCAACTTCAAAACACAATTTCTCCTTGGATTTTCTGAATGAAACTTGTTGAAAATGGGTTAAATAGCTTTGAGAAATATCTTGCAAGGGATGGTTTTCATTTTTTCTTCTCTAGAAACCCATTTTGTAATGTTCTTTTTATTTTGGCACTTTGTCATTTAATGAACTCTGTCTTTTGCTTTTCACTGACTTTCTAAGTTTTAACTGATGAAATTAGTTGATTTTTGCAGGGATGTTGGCGTTGATGTTTGGCAAAGGAAAACCAGAGTCTGCTTTGAAGTCTTCATGGCAGAAAAAATACATGATTATTACAAAAAATGAATTCGACAATTTCTTATTCAAAACAGAGTTTTGAACAAGAAATGTCCTCTCGAGCATATTTAATGATGAAAATTTTCAATTGAAAACTTATTGAAATACTCCTCATGGCCTGTGGGCATTTATTAAACATGTCGAAAGACTAAATCCTAGACTCAGAAACCAAAAGACTCTTTTTGACAAAAATAATCATTTATGACTGTGAATGACATGAAATGAACTTCGATGATTTTGGAGAAATTTTGACCAACCCAGCAGGTACAAGCATGAGGGAAACAAGAAAAACCCAACCCTTCCGTTAGTCAATGGCATGCCCCTAATGGAATGCAGATGAATGAGCGGGATGAGACACCTAAACAATGAAATGCAAATAGAGAAATGATCCCTGACGGAGGGCTGTAAAGTCTGACTCTAACATTGGCTCCAATGGGGATGGTAGCTCCTTGGAGGTGCCCAGAACGACAGATCTTTGGGAGAGCAGACCAGTTCCTTTGTCCATTGGGATATGGAATCCATTATTTGACAAAACAACTCAAGACTGTTGACTAAATTTATTTGACTGAAATTTTAACTTAAACTGACTCAGCTCTTAAAACAGAAATGACCGAAACAAACAGACTCAACAAACTCAAATGAAAACTGAAATCCTTCCTTAGGATTATAGCCTTCACTTCGGGCCCCATACTGAAGAAAATACTACAGTGCACACTTACAATGAAATTGAAATAAATGATATGTACAATGACAATGATCAGTAGAAAACATCTTAGAAATGGTAGCGCTTGAGCAGCCAGCCATTGACCGGCCCTCCTGGATAGTCTTCACCATTCATCTCCTTCAACAGAAAGGCATTCTGACCTCGATATGCTGCAATCTTGAATGGACCTTTCCAGAGGTTTTCAAACTTACTGTGTTTACCTTTGTCCTCATTCCTAGCATCCCACTTCAGTACCACTTCTTCCAACTGGAATTTATCTGCCTTCGCTTTCCTGTCATAGATATTTTTGATTCTCTCCTGCAACTTAAATGTGTTCTGGAATACCTCTTCTCTTGTTTGCTATAAATGAATCATCTGGTTTATCCTTCTTTGCATATGGCTTTCTTCACTACCAGCCTCCTGAAGAAGCTTGACTACCGGAACAACAAGTGAAGTAGGAAAGACTGTATCTACTCCATAAAATGGTTAGTGTTAATCCAAAACCAACCAAATTGAGTGAAATGTTAGTGTAAAACAAAAACCTTCAAATGGTGTGAAGATGGTTTGTGGTTAGCCGAAAACCACTTGATGAAATTGATAAGTGTAACCCACACAAAACCCACGTTGTCTCTCCTTTTCACTGAAAAATGGGGAAATGGTGATGGCTATCAAACTCAAAGTTGACAAAAAAACAAAATAAACAATATGCAAGATGGGGGTCAAAATTACCTAATGGGCATCAATATTTTATAGATGATAGGGTTTAAGATTAGAGATTCAAGCAGGTCTAGAGGCACACCTAGTTTACTATTCAACAATGTTTTGAAAATGTTATGGTTTAATGTGTTGTAATTGGATCATACACAAGACACATGATTGGGATGTTAATTGAGAGAGAAATTGTGGACATTTTGATTGAGTTATCAAGCATTTTCCAGGATGTGTCAAACTTGCAACTAATTCATTTCCATTTGTTCACTCATCATATTGGAGTTTAGCGTACATTATTAGCAATTTTGTTAGGGAATTATTTATTGAGGATTAATTGAAGACTGATAGCATGAAGACTTGAAGATTGTACCAATTATGTTGCATTGTTAAAATTATTGTTTAGACTTATGATTGAGGTAGGTAATGTTAACCTCTTATAGAGATACAATCATGAACTCCTAATATACCACCTTTATATGTCATATTCTAGGATATAGTTGTTATCCTAAGTTTTTTTCAAGATTCCTATTTTGCCTCCTTTATCTTTGGATGAGGTCTCAAGATGAGAGCAAAGAGGTGGTTTCAATCATGTTATATATCTTTGTATAATTGAAATGAATACAATGTTGATATATGGCTTGAGGCCTTTTCCAACACTTCTTGTGTCTCTTGTCTTGTCATATATTTCATTTATTTAACACCTTGGAGGTCTTCCTGCATTTAACTGCTATGTGTATTATTTTGAAGTAGACCCAACATCTAAAGGTTACCTACTATCATTTGAGTCCAGATGTAATCTTTTGCTACTAACTCTATTTTTGTCATGAATCCTTTGTTGAAGTTCATATTGACATAAACTAGATCATCGATAGTGATGCACGTGCTCTTTATCTCTTTTCCCTGAAAGTGAAACTCACACAATGCATCTTCAATATACACAAAAAGTAGCATGAAATTCACACCCACGCAAGAACAATGGAGAGAGAATTCAATCCTAGGTCAAATGTTGGACACATCTTCCAGTGGATAGTGAAATGAAAAAAATAGTATTTTGTGCTTGAAAGGGGGGAGTACAATGATGAATCTCTCATACACTTGGGTAAATCAAAATGAGAGCACAATACAAGTTGAAAAATATTAGCCGTAAATAAAAAACCACCAAATAAAGTGAAAATGGTTAGTGGTAATCCAAAAACAACCAAATTGAGTGAAATGTTAGTGCAAAACCAAAACCACCAAATGGAGTGAAGATGGTTTTTGGTTAGCCGAAAACCACTTGATGAAATTGTTAACTGTAACCCACAAAAAACCCATGTTGTCTCTCCTTTTCTCTAAAAAATGGGGGAAATGATGATGGTTAAAAAACTCAAAGTTTACAATAAAAATAAAACAAACAATATGCAAGATTGACGTCAAAATCACCAGATGGGCATCAATAGTTTATAGATGACAACGCTTAAGATTAGAGATTCAAGCGGGTCTAGAGGCACATCTAGTTTACCATTCAACAATGTTTTGGAAATGTTATGGTTCAATGTGTTGTAATTGGGTATACATGATTGGGATGTTAATTGAGGGCGAAATTGTGGACGTTTTGTTCACTTAGATGGTCATTTAACTAAGAAAATGATAGATTGATAATTTTTCATTGTAGCTTGGAATTTTATTGAGTTATCAAGAATTTTCTAGAATGTGTCAAAATTGAAGCTAATTCATTGCCATTGGTTCAATCTCATCATATTGGAGTTTAGTTTGCATTCTTGGCAATTTTTTTAGGGAATTATTCATTTAGGCTTAATTGAAGAGTGATAGCATGAAGGCTTGAAGATTGTGTTAGCCACCTATGAAATTTTTGACAAGAAAATAGGTGGCTAAAATGTTTTTGAGCCTTCAAGAAATACATTTCCTCTATAAACATATCATTCTTGAAGCCTCCATGTGTCTTTTCCCTTTGAACAATCTTCACTACTGTTTCCATGAAAAAGCCTCTCTGTTTGTGTAAGAAAATGCTCAGAAGACCTCCATTCCCCCTTATTTCATCCCCACTAAGCCTCTATTTTCATCACCTTTTTCCCATTTTAAATTCCCACCAAAATCCCTCATTAACCCTCTAAATCATCCTAACTCCCCTTTAAACCTTACAAATATCCTTTGTCTGGCTTAAAAACCCCTTATTCCCTCTATCAGAACGCTCCTTTTGGCCTTAGAAAAGCACTAAATTTAAGCCAAAAAACCCCCTTTTACATTGTAGGCCTAAGCCCCTTTCGGCTAAGCCCTAACCACTTCCCCACCATGTGACCCGGTGCTGGAACAAAGTGCTAAGGCCCTGGGTGCTTATCGCAATTGGAGCGTTCATGTGAGCACATTCTTTTGTTACCTTAAAAAGTTTTGATGCAATTGATATTTGGTCTATAGACCCCCGCCGTGATCTCGACCGTTGATCTTTTAAGATCTAACGGCCAATACTAATCCCGTAGTGCGCCCATCCGCCTCTCTCCATTCCCCTCCGATTGTGATCTCCACCATTGATCCGTAAACGATTCAACGGTCAAGCACCAATCGCATAATCGCGCATCGGAAGATCTTTAAGCACCACCCTCTGTCTTCCCCGATTGTGATTCTCTGATCCAATCACAACCGTTGATATCTTGAGATCCAACAACCCTCATTTCTCTCGCTTCTCACTCATTGCACCCGTCTTTCTCCCCGCCGATTTAATCTCCACTTTCGATCTTGTTTCGAATCGGACGGCTGGCGCTCAATTGCATCATTGCCATTCGGAAGTTTTTAATGTGTCGCCCTCTGTCTCTCCCGATTGGCGATCCCCGATCCAATCGCAACCGTTGATTTTCTGTCGATCCAATGGTCCATATTTCATCGCTACCCGTTCATTTTCCCCCGTCCTTCTTCCACCGATTTAATCTCCACTGTCGATCTTGTTCCAGATTGGACGGCTGGCGCTCAATTGCACCATTGCCAATCAAAAGTTTTTAGTGTGTCACCCTCTGTCTCCCCCGATTGCGATCCTTTGATTCAATTGCGACCGTCCAGTCTGATCTAGATCGACGACCCATATTGCATCACGTTCCCTTTTAACTTTCTTCCATCGGACCTTCCAAAAGGTTCATCTTTTAATCTCCGCCGTTGATCTCCTCCTGAGATTGAACGGCTCTCAGTTAATTTCCCTCCACTCACCGAGTCCCACCATCAAATGGTCTCGCTTTCATGCAATTTACTTCTTTTCCTTTGTAAATTGCCCAAACCTTAAAAATTTGGGTTTTAACACTAATCTTATTTCTTCCGCCCAGCTTACTATTAACACCCCCATCAACGAATCCTGACCGTCGATCTCCTTCACCAGATCTAATCCAATGGTCAGCGACCCTCTTTACATCGAACTTTCACCAGCCCTGTTTTTCACCATTTTGCATAGATTTCCATTGGTTTTCCACCTGCATCGATCATCTCTGCCATCATTCCACAGGCCTCCACAACATTTTTTCCGCCACTCCCCTGGATTTTATAACTAGTTTATTTCATTGTGCAGGGTTTACAGAGTGAGAAATTCACTCTGTCTCTACAGTCACAGTCATTGCGACTAAGAGCGCAGAGAGGCCATTACAGCAGTAGCAAAGTGAATCAACAGAAATGGACTAAAGGGGTTAATGCCTATTACTAAATATTAATGCTTATAATCCCGTGTTCAAAGGAAGAGGACACAGTTAGAGACCATGAAGAGAATTAAGAGGCCTAATAAGGCCTAAAGCGCACACAAAGGTCATATCAGTGCTTTCAGCATCAGCAGAACGAAATTTCTCCAGAAGGACTCTTGCTTACAGCATTCCCCATGCCTCCTCGAGCCCTTAAACATTTCTACACTGACAGGAGCTTCTTAAAGACTGTCATGACCACAGTTATGAAGCATGGAGGCCCGCAGACTTTCTATCCAGGTCACTAATTCCAGAAGGCAGTGCAGAGTACCAAACAGCCAAAAGGACTTCAAAGAACACATCTGAGGTCAAATATCGACCTGACAAAGACTCCCAAACCATATTACAGAGTACATACAATGATGCAGAGCCATTAAGCAAAGTGGGCTCGATCTTCTGCCTCCACTCTGTCTTAATGAATCAATTTAATTCACATCTACTCCTGCCATTACTCATTCTCCTATAAGAACTCCTGTAGAACATATTGAAAGGGTTGTTGTTGTTAGTTGTAGGGATTCATTCGACTGCTAGAACTATTATTGGGGGGGAAGTAGCTGAGTAGTTTGTAATTTAGTAGGCTGGGAGGAGAAGTTTGGACTGTAATAGCCATTGAGCTCAGAGTATGTGACTAGTTTTTCACATCAATTAATCAAGCAAATTTCATAGGATCCTGGTCTATATTACAGGCGATGTTTTTCTTACTGCAATTGTCTCATTACATTATTCATGCTGTTCATTTATTCTCTGATAAGAATTAGTAAATCAGGCTTTGGATATACCCCTGCATGGTACCTTAATGCCCACTTCTCTTCTTATATTTGATGTTTTCTGTTGATAATGAATCTAAGAGCAAATTCATGTAATTTAACCAGTCAAAGACGTTGTTCAAGCCCATGCTTACTGATGTATGAATTTGGAGTTTGTTACTTAGATGTTCTTGTTGGGTTTAAGCTGGAAGAATTGGGATATCAGGGATTTAGTGCAAGCCCTGTCCACTAGGGTCATTTTCCAATAGATTGGCCTTTCTAAGATCCCTTTGAGTGAGTGTCAAAAGCATTGAAGGTTCAAATTCCTTCTCTGATCTTAGGCCTTGCTCTGTGTTAAATCTTAACTATTTTTCCCTTGAGAGTATGTTGAAAGTAGTTCTGAAGTTAAATGACCTCTGATCTGATCTTAAGATACCCTTTGTGTCTCTTTTTGAGAGTTTCCTCTGCGTATGTCAAAGCAGGATAGGTTAAAATTCCTTACCTTATCTATAAACTGCACTTGGGTTTCTTTCCTTTCTTTCACTTTCTCTCCTTAATGTTCCATTCCACCATCTATCTTAAATATCCTTTAGTATATATGACTTTCCCTATGGAAAGCCTTGGTTAGTTATTATGTAATTAATATCCTTTCACGACTTCATATCCCAATGGATTAGTATTCTCTTGACCTATTTTCTTTTGCCAAAACATCCTGCTACTTTGTTCCTTTTATTTCCATAACCTTCTCAGTCTATGATCTCCAACCCAATAACCAAATCATTTTAAAACCCCTATGATTCATACCTAGCCTAATACCTCAATTTGAGCTTCAAAGATATATATCATTCTTTTCTTTTATGGAGAGATCCCTCTCCGGATCCAGGAGGGCTAGATCCTAGGATCCCAAAGTGGTTATGATGTTGTCTAGTCTTTTGGTCTTGCCAATCTGGCCAAAACACTGGAACCCCAATATAACGGCGACTCCACTGGGGAAAAAGACCACTTAGCTTAGATTGGTGTTCAATTGTTGATGGTGGACAACAACCTGCTCAAACATTCAAATTCATCCACCTGGCGACTTCACACTCCACAATTCCTAATAGACCTAAAGACTCCACTGGAGGAAGAACCTGAAATATGGCCAGACCTCATAGAAGGATAAAAAATTTAGGCTAGATTTGGTTTAAAGAATTCATTGTTTTTATCTACCACTATGTTCTATCCTACTTTGAGCTTGATCAAGTGTACAAAGATGAGATCCACATTGAGTATGGGAAAGATCCAAATCCTCAGTATTCAGACCATGAACAGACCTATACTCCTGTGAAAGACCTGGTGGAACAAGAGCCTCACGATGTATCTCTCACCCCTTAAGAAACTTCAATCAGCCGTGAAACTATTGTTGCACCACCTATGCCTACAAAGGTCATAGAAAGATACAAGCCTATGTTTTTTCCTATTTTCTTCCAACCCCTTCCTGTGGGACTTACAGATAAGCTACCTCTTTTTGATGGAGAAAGTAAAAATATCACTGCCGAGCAGCATGTTCAAAATCTTGAGGATTTACTTGACATGTACGAAATAGGAGAAGATGATGTGCGTATTAGAATGTTTGCCTTGTCATTACTAGGAAATGTTAAGAGTTGGTTTAAAAACCTTCCAGTTGCAAGCATCATCAATTTTCAGCAGTTTGCTCAAGTTTTCCTCGATAGATGGGTAGTCCCGGTAAATGTCTTCCTCATCCTAGAAGAATATCATAATTTGAGAAGACAACTAGGAGAGACAGTACATAAATTTTCAGCCAGGTTCAATAAGGTATATAATGTGATACCTTCTTAGATAAAACCACCTTTGGGATGGGCCCTATTGCACTATCTGAGTTCTTTTGACCCTGAGGTGGAATTCCATATAAGAGAAAGAGAACCTTCGAGCCTGGAAGAAATGCAGAACATCGCAATTACTGTCGAACACAACATAAGGTGCAGGGAGGAAAGATTAAAAGCAACAAAGAGGGACCAAATAGAGAAAATAGTGCAGATCTTTTTAGAGAACAAGCTGGAAAGACTGATAGAGACTACCAACACCTTTCTAAACATAAAAGAGGAAGAATATGAGGTTGAAACCAGAAAATATGATTGGAAAAGACCTACACCTTGTCCTCGGAAGGAACAAACCAGATCACTGCAAGACATGAGTTGCATGCAGAGCATGTTTGATGAACAAGATTTCAAATCAGAAGATGAACTTGCAGAATATTTTGAAGAAAGACTTGCTGAGGATCCGATGGATTCGGCTGGTGGCATTACTTATAATTACAATTTCTCTAACATTGGTCTGTCTGATGATAATTTTTCCCAAAGGGAAGCCGAGCTTGCAGGACCATCATCAGTAGCTCCATGGGAGGAAGATCGGGACCAACAACTTCAGAGAAGCAATGGGCCGACCTAGGATATCTGTGATACTGATGAGGAAAGTGTTGAAAGCATGAGATCGGATGAAGATTCAATGAATCTTCACTCTGTTATATATCAGATCATCAGTAATGATTTCCATGAAGGAGGAAGTCAGCTGCTTTCTAGCGTAGAGGATGAGGAAGAAAGAAGTGAAGAAAATCTTGATCAAGATGAATATATGGAGCCTTCTCCTGAAAGGGTTGAGGTAATCAAAGAAACCCCTGCACAAGAATATGTTAACCTTTTTACAAAGTTCAGTCCACTCCAGCAGAACCGGCCTGCATTACTAGAGGACAACACTGTCGAATATAATGAGCCCTCTAGCTTAGGCTGCAGTGAAAATGAGGGGGATCTTCTTTCCCACATACATCTTTGTCTTGATCTAGTGGAAGAAGAGGTATGCCTGGTTGACACTTGCCTACCAAATACTCCCAGCCAGGAAAAGGATGAGTGTGATTACAAAGGCCACACTGCAGATGCAGTGATTGAAACTGTCCAGGATACAGACAACCTACCAATCATGGAAGGCCTAAAAGAAGAAAGTGTACATCATATGTTCATCGATTCTGTGACAGAGTATATGGTGGCCCTGATTAGCTCAAATTCTCCAACATTTATCCTTCGCAGGGGCCAGATTCATCAGGAGTGGTCACCACTGATGGTGACCTCAGTTTTGAAAAACCACATGTAGAGTACCCTGTGGTTATCTCTGACAAGTAGTCAGTTCTTCTACCCTTTTTTGTTATTACTTGACTGGTTGCACTGGCATTATTGTATCACCTAGAGCATCAGATATTTTCAAGTAGAGTAGGGTAGGTAGGAAATTTCAATAAAGCTCAGTCTATGAGCATTTAGATAGTTGTTTTTTAATTTTTGTAAAGTCCAGCAAGCCAGACAGTCTAATCCTGGCTTGACTGTTTTTCAATTTCTGTCTTAGAATGTAGAGAAGAAATCTGCTAGACAGTTTAATCCTAGCAGATATTAGTTTAGGTAGAGAAGCTGTGAGGCCAACTGTTTAATTTGGTCTCATGGAGTAATAAGGGTAGAAGTAGAATAGGTCTATTTTCCTGTTTGTAAAAAAATGATGATATAAAGGGTCTGCAAGTCCAAATGCACCCAGAAGAAAAAATGTTAGGACATAGTATGGGTAGGTAGTTGTTTTGGAGAATTTTTATTGTTGATATGATGTCTTCAGGATTGTGGCAGATGATCCAAGAAAGAAAATGGATGTGTCAAGTACCAGGCATCTGGCCTACTCCAAAGATTATTTTCTGAATTCTTGACACCTTCAAGAAGATGTCGTCCCCATGTGGAGCCACTGTTAGCCACCTATGAAATTTTTGACAAGAAAACAGGTGGCTAAAATGTTTTTGAGCCTTCAAGAAATACATTTCCTTTGTAAACATATCATTCTTGAAGCCTCCATGTGTCTTTTCCCTTTGAACAATCTTCACTGTTGTTTCCATGAAAAAGCCTCTCTGTTTGTGGAAGAAAATGCTCAGAAGACCTCCATTCCCCCTTATTTCATCCCCACTAAGCCTTTGTTTTCATCACCTTTTTCCCCTTTTAAATTCCCACCAAAATCTCTCATTAACCCTCTAAATCATCCTAACTCCCCTTTAAACCTTACAAATATCCTTTTTCTGGCTTAAAAACCCCTTATTCCCTCTACCGGAACCCTCCTTTTGGCCTTAGAAAAGCACTAAATTTAAGCCAAAAAACCCCCTTTTACATTGTAGGCCTAAGCCCCTTTCGGCTAAGCCCTAACCACTTCCCCACCATGCGACCCGACACCGGAACCAAGTGCTAAGTTCCTGGGTGCTTATCGCAATCAGAGCGTTCATGTGAGCGCATTTCTTTTGTTACCTTAAAAAGTTCCGATGCGATTGATATTTGGTCTATAGACCCCCGCCGTGATCTCAACCGTTGAACTTTTAAGATCTAAAGACCAGCGCTAATTTCGCAGTGCGCCCATTCGCCTCTCTCCATTCCCTTCCGATTGTGATCTCCACCTTTGATCCGTAAACGATCCGACGGTCAAGCGTCAATCGCATAATTGCGCATCGGAAGATCTTTAAGCACCACCCTCTGTCTTCCTCGATTGCGATTCTCCGATCCAATCGCAACCGTTGATATGTCGAGATCCAATGGCCCTCATTTCTCTCGTTTCCCACTCATTTCACCCGTCTTTCTCCCCACCAATTTAATCTCCACCTTCGATCTTGTTTCGGATCGAACGGCTGGCGCTCAATCGCATCATCACCAATCGGAAGTTTTTAATGTGTTCCCCTCTGTCTCTCTCGATTGGCGATCCCGGATCCAATCACAACCGTTGATTTTCCGATGATCCAATGGTCCATATTTCATCGCTACCCATTCATTTTCCCCCATCTTTCTCCCACTGATTTAATCTCCACCATCGATCTTGTTCCAGATCAGATGGTTGGTGCTCAATCTCACCATCGCCAATCAGAAGTTTTTAGTGTGTCACCCCCTGTCTCCCCCGATTGCGATCCTCCAATTCAATCGCGACCGTCCAATCTAATCTAGATCAATGGCCCATATTTCATCGCGTTCCCTTTTAACTTTCTTCCATCGAACCTTCCAAAAGGTTCATCTTTTAATCTCCGCCGTTGATCTCCTCCTGAGATCCAACGGCTCATAGTTAATCGCCCTTCGCCCGCTGGGTCCCACCATAAAATGGTCCCGCTTTCATGCATTTTACTTCTTTTCCTTTGTAAATCACCCGAACCTTAAAACTTTGGGTTTTAACACTAATCTTATTTCTTCCGCCCAACTTACTATTAACACCCCCATCAACGAATCCTGATCGTCGATCTCCTTCGCCAGATGTAATCCAATGGTCCGCGAACCTCTTTACAACGGACTTTCACCAACCCCGTTTTTCACTGTTTTGTAGAGATTTCCATTAGTTTTTCACCTGCATCCATCATCTCTGCCATCATTCCACAGGCCTCCACCATAGTTTTTCCGCCACTCCCCTAGATTTTATAACTAGTTTATTTCATTGTGCAGGGTTTACAGAGTGAGAAATTCACTTTGTCTCTACAGTCACAGTCACTATGACTGAGAATGCAGAGAGGCCATTACAGCAGCGGCAAAGTGAATCAACAAAAACAGATTAAAGGGGTTAATGCCTATTACTAAAGATTAATGCTTATAATCCCATGTTCAAAGGAAGAGGACATAGTTAGAGACCATGAAGAGAATTAAGAGGCCTAATAAGGCCTAAAGCGAAAACAAAGGTCATATCAGTGCTTTCAGCATCAGCAGAATGAAGTTTCTCTAGAAGGACTCTTGCTTACAACATTCCCCATGCCTCCTCGAGCCCTTAAATATTACTGCACTGACAGGAGCTTCTTAAAGACTGTCAGGACCACAGTTATGAAGCATGGAGGCCCGCAGAATTTCTGTCCAAGTCACTAATTCCAGAAGGCAGCGCAGAGTACCAAACAGCCAGAAGGACTTCAAAGAACACATCCGAGGTCAAATATCGACCTGACAAAGACTCCCAGACCATACTACAGAGTACATACAGCAATGCAGAGCCATTAACCAAAGTGGGATCGATCTACTGCCTCCACTCTGTCTTAATGAGTCAATTTAATTCACATCTACTCCTGCCATTACTCATTCTCCTATAAGAACTCTCGTAGAACATATTGAAAGGGTTGTTGTTGTTGTTAGTTGTAGGGATTCATTCGACTGCTAGAACTATTATTGGGGGGGAAGTAGCTGAGTAGTTTGTAATTTAGTAGGCTGGGAGGAGAAGTTTGGACTGTAACAGCCATTGAGCTCAGAGTATGTGACTGGTTTTGCACATCAATTAATCAAGAAAATTTCACAAGATCCTAGTCTATATTACGGGTGATGTTTTTCTTACTGCAATTGTCTCATTACATTATTCATGTTGTTCATTTATTCTCTGATAAGAATCAGTAAATCGGGCTTTGGATATACCCCTACATGGTACCTTAATGCCCACTGCTCTTCTTATCTTTGATGTTTTCTACTGATAGTGAATCTAAGAGAAAATTCATGTAATTTAACCAGTGAAAGACGTTGGTCAAGCCCATGCTTACTGATGTATGAATTTGGAGTTTGTTGCTTAGATGTTCTTGTTGGGTTTAAGCTGGAAGAATTGGGATATCGGGGATTTAGTGCAAGCCCTGTCCACTGGGGTCCTTTTCCAACAGATTGGCCTTTCTAAGATCCCTTTGAGTGAGTGTCAAGAGCATTGAAGGTTCAAATTCCTTCTCTGATCTTAGGCCTTACTCTGTGTTAAATCTTAACTATTTTTCCCTTGAGAGTATGTTGAAAGCAGTTCTGGAGTTAAATGACCTCTGATCTAATCTTAAGCTACCCTTTGTGTCTCTTTTTGAGAGTTTCCTCTGAGTATGTCAAAGCAGGATAGGTTAAAAGTCCTTACCTGATCTATAGACTTCACTTGGGTTTCTTTCCTTTCTTTCACTTTCTCTCCTTAATGTTCCATTCCACCATCTATATTCAAGATCCTTTAGTATATATGACTTGCCCTATGGAAAGCCTTGGTTAGTTGTTATACAAGTAATCTCATTTCACGACTCCATAGCCCAATGGATTAGTATTCTCTTGACCTATTTTCTTTTTCCAAAACATCCTGGTACTTTGTTCCTTTTATTTGCATAACCTTCTCAGTCTATGATCTCCAACCCAACAACCAAATCATCTTAAAACCCCTGTGCTTCATACCTAGCCTAATACCTCAATTTGAGCTTCAAATATATATATCATTATTTTCTTTTATGGAGAGATCCCTCTCCGGATCCAGGAGGGCTAGATCCTAGGATCCCAAAGTGGTTATGATGTTGTCTAGTCTTTTGGTCTTGCCAATCTAGACAAAACACTGGAACTCCAACAAATTGTACCAATTATGTTGCATTGCTAATATTATTGTTAATGGATATTATCAAGAATTTACTTTGCAAAATAAATCTATAAAGTCCTAATCGAGTAAAACTCAAAGCATTTAGGCTTGTCATGAGTATTCCAAGTGGTTGGGACTCGTGATGATAATGCCACACACCTCAGTATGAATCCTAACTAGCCTTGCTTAGTGTGATTTATGGGCGCCCCTCAATGAACAACTATCACTACCCCCTTGCTTCAAATTGCTTACATGGATGTATCTTTTTATCCACTCCATAGTGAGGCTTTCAATTATCCTTTCAATTATAGGAAGAAGGTATTATTCCTATTAGATTCGATTAAGGTTTTTCTTTACCCATTGACATATTAATGATAGCCAAAGATGATTTCCCTAAAAATGAAAAATTAGATTTGTCAAACAATGTCCAAGGCCACAAGAGACTTTGGAAATGTGTTATTAGATCTCGTCCTTGACTTTCATATGTCCTGTACGACCCAAGGAAATAATATTATAGGTATAAGGCAACATAAAAGCCTTGATCACTCTTCTTTAAATTAACCTAAGTTTTCAATTCTAGCTTGAGAATATCAATGAAAAATTATCTACATTCCTATAATAATTTACAACTATAACTACATTATCATTATTTATGAATAATTCTCCTAGAATAATACTATCTATGGTGACTTATGTTTTTTTGGGTAGTTTATAGATTATAGATTTTTTGAGAAAAATGTCAAAAGATTGAAAAATTCACCATACAAAGGTGGTAATGCAAAATTCCTGAAAACAATTTCTTTACACATATCTTGGATAACCATCAAGACCAACATAATTTTATATGCATAACATTCTTGTTTTAAAAAAATAATCTCTTTTCCAAAATACAAAATAATATGAAGTAATACTACATAAAGTAAACAATATATAGACACATTTTGATGAAAAAACGATGAAAATACTTCATTGATTTACAGGATTGACATTCTACTCACTCTTATGATATAACCACATTAATAATAAAACAATCACAAAACTTTGGTATAAGAATAAAACAGTCACATAAACTTGATATGATAATGAAATAGTAACAGATTAAATAACACATATTAGACATTATACCACAAACAGAAATAACCCTAATATGACAATAATATATTGAAAAATGTTTATCAGATGTTTTGTAACAAACAAAAATAATACCTAATTAATTGAAAATTGTTTCCAATCCCCACCAAACATACGCTCAAAAGTTAGACGACAAAAAGAATATTAAGTGTTGCTGGTGTAAAGGGTCTACACAACTGTGGGATATAAGTAATGATTTTGGTTTTGTCTTGAGCTCATCCACAATAATAACTCACGTTCAACCTAGTAAAGATAGAATATGTTAAGCTAGGGGTGTAAAATGTGGGGATTATTCACGATCCCAAATGCAAAATGGAATTGCAATACTTATAGTTGCATGGAAACAATATCTATAATCAAGTAAAGGCTTAATCCATTTTCCAAGGTCTGAAATTGCCTATTGCTTGCCAAATTCACTCTCTCATTGTGACTGGGGATTCTTCAGTTGCCATTATTTCAATGATTAAGGTATGGAGTTCAAGAAAAATTAGATTCCAATCGATCATATTGAGAATCAAATAAGAAGTGGTTAATGTACTGAGATTTCAGAATTTTCTCCACTGTAGTCATTTTAGTTTGTGCATGCTTCGAGTCTAAACCAGGAAGTGTCAGGTCAAACACTCCATTTATCTGACCCCAGGTGTTTCGCTGCCTAATGGATCGATCTATCGACGCTCTGTTTTGGAGAAAGATGAAATCAAGAGACAAATTCGGGAGTTTTTGCATAAAGGGAACATCAAGCCAAGTTCATCACCCTGTCAGAGCCTGATCGCGTTGGTACAGAGGAAGGACGGGACCTAGAGACTCTATATTGAATATCGGGTGTTGAAAAATATTACTATCCAGAATAGGTATCCAATCCCATGGATTGATGAACATTTAGACTAGCTTAAAGGGGCCAAATATTTCAGCAAGATTGACTTTAAGTCCAGGTATCACCATGTACCAATCGAACCCTTTGATTTGTGGAAGAATGCCTTCAAATATAAGTAGGGCATTTTCGAATGTTTGGTCATGCATTTCAGGTTGACGAATTCCCCCGCAACCTTCATGAGGATGATTTACGACATCTTGCAACCCTTCACCAACTCATTCGTGGTGGTTTATTTAGATGACATCTTGATCTTTAGCCATATTTTGGAACATAACCTCCTTCATATTCGAAAATTCCTCCAAACCATGTGACAACACAAGTTATGTGCCAATTTCAAGAAATTCACTTTTGGTATGACTAAGGTTCAATATATTGGGTACATCACTAATGAGTGCGGTGTGCATATGGACCCAAACAAGATACAATTCACTCGATATTGGCCAGCCTAAACCACTCTAACAGAGCTTCGCAACTTTCTAGGTCTTGCCAATTTCTACTGCAAGTTCATGTTGGGGTTCTCTCATATCACTTGGCCTTTGAGTCAAGTCACCAAGGGTAGAGCGAAATAAAAATTCTTTTGGCCTGAATCCTAAGATAATTCATTTTTTGAGTTGAAGCATCATCTATGCTCTGCAATAGTGCTCACATTATCAAATCTACAACAACCATTTGAGATCGAGACAAATGCCTCTCACTATGTTATTGGTCCAGTTCTTACTCAAGAGGGGCATCCAATGGCATATCATAGTGAGACACTTTCATACATTGTCTGAAAGTATCCCACCTATGACATATAGATGTATTCAATTGTGCAGGCCTACTGGCAATGGAATCATTACATTATGGGGAAGGAAATGGTAATCCACAAAGACCACCGACCCATGTAGTTCATACAGACACAAAGGAAGCTGCAGAATGATCACAATAAAAAATGTTCCACATACCTACAACAATTCCACTTGAACATTAAATACAAGAAAGGAAACACCAATAATGTTGCAGACTACCTCAGCTGACCGCCAGTCATGGTGCTGACCATTGTGCTCCACTCTTCTGGGCACAAGACTTCATAGTGGTTGCATTTGTACAAGAGCAATCCAGAATTCAGAAACACATACCAGACACTCCTGGATGGGAAGCAAGTTCCAAATTTTCACCTCAAGGATACACTATTACGTCACCTAGGACACGTTTGTGTTCCTTCAAGCGAGCATGCTAAGATGATTTGGGAGGCACACTACAGTCGGTCATTGGACACTTCAGAGTAGAGAAAACAGTGGTCGTGCTAAAAAAATACTTTTACTGGACGAACCTTCGACAAGATGTTAGGAAGTACATCATATCCTTCACTACTTGCACCATTTCCAAACTAACCATCAAGAAGAAAGGAGTATATACTCCTCTGGATACTCCTAGTCTACCTTGGGAATCCATCTTCATGGATTACATGTCGGGCCTCCCTTCGTAAGTTTGGAAGATAACTGTATGTTATGTTACGGGTCAAATGATGAATTAATCTAGAAAGGAAAAATAAAGGTTGTGAAGCAATAGGCCCACGAACAAGGTCACTATAGTGACATTACAACCCTATGATATGCCTTGATTTCCATGAGTAATGAAATGTAAACTATGTTAGAGAAAGCTTGAGGGATGCCTTGGATAAAAGATTTTAACAATCTCTTTGAACTTCTCTTGCAAGAAATCCTTCGTAGGGTAGCTTTCTCAAAGGATTGTGTAACATAGAAGGGAATTACCTAGACCCAAAAGGGTGAGTGACTACAAGGAGGAGGAGACTTGAATGAGCTAGCTATGAAAATATTATGTCATACATTCATTGGGATCATTTGTGTAAATGGGTGAGTTGAATGCAAGTAGTGAGTTGGACTTGTTACTTATGGTATCCTAATGAACTGAAGGATAACCATACATATAACTATTGAGTTGAAAGCTTCGTTTCTTGAAATGCATGTTACTTTGTGGAAATTTGGATCTTGTATAATGGTTGTATATTAAAATAGTCATAACACATATATTTTTCTAGTCTTTTAATGTAGATACTAAATGGAATTCTACAAATCTAAAAGTTACCAAGGTGTGACGACAAATACCATTGCTAAATCATTGTGAAAGGTAAAGGACATGAAAAATGTTGCTGACATTCAAGAGCAAAGATGTTGGTACAATTGAAAGGAAGTGCTCCATATATTGCCGTATTTAACAAGAGAAACCTAGAACGGTGTGCTTCTTAGGACAACACTTGAAATGATGTAAACACCAAGGATGATGTTCCTTTAAGGTGGAGGGGATTGTAAAACCCCCAGTCTTTAACCCCCCACATATATTGTAATTATACTTAGTTATGTTAATGATTCTCGCAGGCACAAGTAAATTATAAATGGGTCAAAATACCTAAAACAATTGTAATATGCATTTTATTCATATATAATTCCAAGTATCGAAGAAGAGAGCAGCTAATACATACCCCAATAATTGAGGGGAAATGTTGTAAGGGGGGTTTAAGATGTTTGCTTTCTCACCTGAATAACATGTTCTTATTTCTGATTTGATATCCGAACCACCCAAATTCCACTAATTATGCGAAGGAATAGGAGTGGTACAAAGCTACTCCATGAGTATGGGCTATGTATCCATTCTAGAGACTTCAAATTGACCACATAGCATGAGAAAAAATCCCAAGAAATTATCATTCTAGGATTGTGTGCAGGTGTGAAGAGAAAAGGATAGTAGCAATAGTGGAAGGGAAATGTGTGTGAGAGAGAGAAAAATAAGTGTTTGCTAGTGAATGAGTGGAATCTGTGAATAGAAACTTGAACCATCTGTGGGGATGGAACTATGACTCTTCTCAGGGGTGACAAGGGACCCTCTAAATCACAAAAACCCTATGTGAATTCATGGACTACTTAGTTGGTGAGGGAATTCAATGCTAAAGCCATCATCTTGAGCTATAGGGCTAGATGAAAATGTTGAGAAAGCTTGTAGAATATATGCACAAAAATCAATAAGGGAAGCACCATGGGACCATTGGATTAGTGAAGGGATACCTTTGTATTGTGCAAGCACAGAGTGGCCAATTGTTGAGAAATATTGTTGAAACTATGGTTAAAATGCACTAAGAAATTGAAGTACCAAGTGACTATTGCCTTAATGAAGGGCTCCCATTGTGTTGTGTAAGCCCATAGTAGCCACATGGTGAAATACAACATGCCCTAGCTTAATGGCTGAAAGGAAGCATACTGAATAACTATGCATGAAAGAGAGTAGCTTTCATGTCCTCTACTCTAATTTGAATATTGTGGAACCCTGAGTGATGCTTCCTCTTAAGGCATTAGAACTAACTTAGAGGTGGCAAACTTCAAGAAAGATTGCAGTGTAGTGGTGCCTCCAGTTGGGTGGAGAGTGAAGTTCCCTTCTTCAGTTTCAAGCAAGCTACCATGATTTAGATAAGTGTGTAAACTTCTTCTTTTTAATGAAATGATATTGTTGTTCAATGTTTTATGACAAGTGCTGAGTTGGACTATAATATCAAGTGTGAATGGATGAATATTTCCTTTGGAAGAGGATTATTATGAATCTTTGATTGAAATTTTTTCTTTAACATGATTAATGTTTGGAATATCAATGTTTCAGAGTGAAGACTTAGTCATAAAGGTAAAAACATGGAGTGAAGAATATCAAAAAACATTTGAATTAACAAACTAAAGAAATCATTAATAAATTCATGAAGCCTATAAGTCTGTTGTAAAATTAAATTGGGACCTTTAAAGCCTTTTAAATTAATGTATGGTGAGTATTTGTCAGTAAAACCATGGAGCATAGTGCATGTTTAATCTAGGAAGCTCAAAGAGCCTTTGAGTTGTCATAAATTTCAAGAACCATTTGGAATTATAATTTGTTTTTATTTTATGGTAGCTAGTGATTGTTACTTTCATGCATACACAAAGATATAAGATGATGTCTAAATGTCTTTGTACAATTTACACAGTTTATTTTCTATTATTTTTGGCCGGAATGCAATCCTAATTATTATTGGGTTGAAATGTCTTAAGTCTTGTCAAATATATTGAGAGAATTTAAGGCATAATATGGATTGTGTTAAGGAAATAATAGTCTATGACTGTATGATTTTTTTATCTTTAATTCCTTTCTAGGTTACACTAGGAGAAATAAAGTTACTTACATGCATGAAAGACAAATATGAAACCTAAAGTAGATAATTATGCTAAAATTTACATTAATTATCTACTATAAGACTTTATCAAATTTGATGTGTTCCACATAGAAATATTTTAAGTAGTAGTTATACCAATTTCAGCCTAAAAGTATGTTAAGACATCTTCCCTCATTTGATGGAAATTTTGTTCTTCTACCCTCTATTTTTTTTGGTGTCCAAAGTTTTATTTGAAAAAAGGTGATAGTTCCAAAAATAATTTTCATGTTTTTATGAGGGAAGAGTTTTTGTGGAATTTATGCTTGTGAGGTAAGCTATTGTTTTCTCCTTTCTTGGTAAAAAAATTACTTAGTGAATGGAATTATATTTAATGAATGATTTAAGACTTCTCTTATTTTGAAATTATACGAAGTATAAATTATGAAAATAGCCCATGAGGTGGTAAGCCTTGTGATGGGAGAGTATTTCCGCACGCAAAATCCACCTAGATAGAAAATAAACTACGTATGGGTGGTGCAATCTGCACAATGTTGAATGTGAATGGAAATTTATGGATGTGGAAATGTTGGGTATTGCATGATGATTTTTTTGAAGTCTACCCTCCTACAAGCAAGAACCCACATCACCAAAAAAATGGCTAAGTATTAGTGTGAAGTAATGCAAGTGAAAGTGTGGTGAAAGGGATCTTAGCACCGATAAAGTAAAAAGATAGATATTAAAATATTATATAATTTGGAAGTATTAAAATAATATTTGTTTTGGAAAATTGATCTAAACATTTCTATTCAAATAATATTAGATGTAAATAAGAAACAATGGAACTTAAGATGAATGAAGCTAAGAAGCAGATACTAAATTATTATTATCTTATTTGAAATTTGGTTTGATTATTTAAAGTGGACATGAAGTAATAAAAGAATGAACGTTTAAGCAAAAGGTAAAATAATTCAAGTAAATAAATAAAAGAAATTAATAAGTGAGGAAGGTGAGGGGACTTAGGAAAACTAAGTGGCCTTGGATGTTGACAAGACAACACCCTTGAGGTGACACATGGCACTGGTTTCCAAATCAACTACCATGTGTCATATGTACACACATGTTGATGTGGCATTGGTATAAAAATCTTCTAAGGGCTATATCTTGGTGTCTCAGACTCAAAATGGGACAAATTTTATATCGTCAGAAGGCTCTTGATGAGAAGAAGATGATGCAAACCTTAAAATTAGTGTACGAAGCGATTAAAAGAAAAAATGAATTATAACCCCCACCTCCTTAAGGTGGCTTAGGGGGTTGGGTGTGTTACAACTTGATTGGTCCATGAACTATATTTAAACAACACATGGGGTCATTTCTTTATTCTAGATAGCAAGAGATGTTAATGTAACTTATCTTTCTTTTGCATTAATATATTGATTCAAGGGGTTATGTTGGTTGGGACATGCATTATTTCTCTTTTTGAGGGTTTTAACCATGTACATGTGCACTAACCTTTGATTTATCTATCAATTGGGTGTAACTTAAGTCACTATGAAGAAAAGTTGTTACCCTCCCCATTTGGGTTCAAGCCTTTCGTTGTGGCATGTTTGCTCTTAATGAGTTGATTATGGATGTGATGTATATGACACATTCGACTTGGATTCATGACTTATAAAATTTATCATTTTCCTCAAGTACAATCTTTGGAATGAGGGACAATGCATGTGAAGTCTTCCCTTAGCATCGTTACTTGGAAGGAAAAAATGATCAATTTATGTGAGTTGTTGCCTTAAGGTCTTAAATTTGCGTGGATATATTTTATTTCACAAACATGATATTAGAGTTTCTCTGAAGCTCGATTCCCATTAGTGACTGAGAGCTTGAATGCAATAAAGGACTTTTGAATTTTTATTTTTTAAATTATTTTTACTTGGAGAGAATCACATCAAAAAATTCAAAGTGACATTTCTTGTTGGAAAGCCTTTTTGTTTAGCCAAAATTTTTCCATTTTCGTAATATGTGATTTAAAAGTTTTTTAACCCTCCTTTATGTTGTTATAATTTATTGTTTGATTTTTTGTATTATTAGTTTGCTAATGTTTCAACCTTTGTATCATGTTTTCCCTCACACCCTATTCAATCTTGGAAAAATCATGGCAAGCTAGAAACCTAGAGCTAAACACAACGTAATTCTAATCATTCCAAAATTAGTTTGGAAATATTTTCTTGATTTTTTATGTGATGATGTATGCAGAGTAAAAACAAGAGTTTTGGGAATAATCATGTATTTAAAGAAGGCCATGAAGAAACCCAAAATAAAACTCATGTTCATTTCTAAAATTATATATATATATATATATATATATATATATATATATATATATATATATATATATATATATATGAGAGAGAGAGAGAGAGAGAGAGAGAGAGTGACAGAGAGAGAGAGAGAGTGATACCTTGGTTACCATTTTGAACTTTTATGCATTTATTTAAACAATCATAAAGTTATCATCAAAATTTCATTTGCAATAAATTGACCATCTTCAACCATTAAATAGAATTGAACGAGACAATAGAAGTCATGAATCCCAATGATAAAATTTACTTGTAGAATGTAATATAATAAATGAAAATTACCAATTTATATATGATACTCTTTTCCAAGCTTGGAAATGTGTAATTTTTATTTTTCTTCTTTCGACTCACTATAAAAGTGCTTATTAGTCAATGGGCTACTTACAAAATGCCCTCATTTGAAAAAATTATGTTCTATCATTAGAGATAAAGATAATCTCTTGCAAATTAGATCTATCAATGTTATAGGTTAAAAAACCTTAGTAGTAAAATGTAAGCAAGTCTTTGAGCATCCTCAAAAGTAACGTCCATGTAACAACAAATATAAAAAGGATCTCAACCCTCTTAGACAACTCGTACTCTTAATGTTAATAATGGAACTAAATCAAAAGACAATAATACTAAGTGATATTGTGATTTTGTAGGTGAGATGGCCACATGGGTCTAAATGTTTCAAGAAGATGGAAGCCTTAGAAGAAGTGATGGAGAAAAAAATCATCAATTTTTATCTTTCTTCTTCTAGCTATTCTTCTCATGGACATGCATTTTCTACAACTATTTTTCTTTCAATGCAACCTTTTATCCTTATTTTAATGATGTGCTTAATGATTATCAATGCAAAATTAAGAAGTTTCAAGGAAGATAACAAAAGAATCGTCAAAGCTTAGGAGAAGAAAGCATAAGTTAACATGATGAACTTGCAGAGCATATAAGAATTACAAAGACAAAAAATGATATGGGCATGGTGTGAACTACTTGGACAATTGCAAATCTTGGAAAAGCCCCACCAAATTAGAGAGGCATGGATTTGGAGTTGATAGGGTAGGAGATGGAAAATAAAAAAGGCATTGACAAAATAATGAATATACTGTGAGAGGAGAAACTACACTGAACACCCCACAGAGGAGAGCATATAGCCTTGATCAATCATTAAGAACAACATCTAAAAGACATTACCAACATGGAAGGAGCGACAAAATATGAATACCAAAGGAATTTAGGAAAGAAAATCCCCCTGCCTTTAACGAACAAAATAAAAAATTTTAAGAGGCAGAAGCCTAATTACAGGGGATTAAGAAGTGTTTCAGAGCACACAACTACTGTGAAAACATGAGGGCTAGGGTAGCAATCTTCAGCTTAAAAGGAAAGGTAGATATATGGTGGGAGGAATTAAGCAACATTAAATCCATTCGAGAAAGGGAGGTTTTGTGGAGTGAATTTGAAAAATATTGTCGAGACAAGTATATGCCAGTGATGTATTATGATGCTAAGGTAAAAAAATTTCATAGAACTCAAGTTGGGTCAGCTTATTGTAGATGAGTACAAAAATACATTTTTAGAACTACTAAGGTATGTACCTTTTTTTTTTCAATTAGCCTATGTTACTTTAGGCTTAACCTGGGGCTTGAGAAACTGCGACCTAGGGGCATCTAAGTTGTCAAATTCACTCAAGGATCACACCTAGCCTGGGCTACACCAGCCCTAAGCTGACCGGATTTTAGCATGTCTCCTGCCCCTAGCAGGGGCACAATAGCCTTCTTGATGTTCGATCCCGGGTTGCCTTGAAAACGAGGCCCATCCACAACTGATTGTTCTAGTGGGACTTGACTACTAAGGTATGTACCTTATATTAAGGATGAAAAATTAAAAATTCAAAGATGGTTTCCTTATTCATTCAGAGACCTGATCAAGTTTGATGAATCCAAAACATTGGAAGATAATATCTAGAAAACCAATTACTGCTACAAACAATCCAAACACAAGACTAAGAACTTGATCAATTGAAAGAAGGAAGATAGGTTAAACTTCAAAGGGAAAGGATCCAAACCATTTAGGCATAAAAAAATGGAAAAGGATGAAAGTTAACCTCTCATGCCAAAGGTGAATTCCAATGGAAAAGTCCTACCAAGAAAGTGAAAACCTCCAAACCAACAAGAGAAGAAGTCGAGGGGTACACAAAACTTCAATGTTGGAACTGTTGAGAAAAGCACCTGCAAAGGGATTGCACTCAACCATAGAAGCATAATGAGAAAATATTATACAACATGGAAGAGGTGATGATATTAAATGACATGGCTTAGAGTATGCCTTATATTTACGTTGCATTGGACAATTGAAAAGTAGGTCACCAGACATCAGTCATTGAGATGTAAGGTAAGATCATTAATCAATCAATTTCAATTTTAATTGATCCATGATATAATATTAGTTATATTAGCCCTAAAGTTGTAAAATATTGCACCATACAAAAGAAATAACATGCCAATCCATGGATGGTTTATTTGGCTACACGAGTAAGGAAGAAAGTGATATAATTATCAAAGTCATGCCATTTATAACTAGACAATATGGCTACAACAATGAACCTTAACATCCTTCCATTTTGTTCATATGATATATTAATTGGTATGGACTAGCTGAAAGGCTACAGGACCAATGTGGATTGTTACAATAAGTCATTGGGATTCCTTCATGAGTAAGGCGTGGGAAGAACATTGCAAGGAAATAAGAAATATATTTCTGTTAAAAAGATCTCAACATTATAGGAAAATAAGTGCAGTAAAAAAGGGTGTACTCTAATTTGATTTAGGTGAATAATGTAACAAATAAAAATAAAACTAAACTTGAGAACCACTTGTTCTTATAGCAATAGTACAATTTATTTCTAGATTAAATACTAGGGTTGCCACATAAAAGAGACATCGATTTCTCTATCGAGCTAATTCCTAGTTCAGTGCTAGTCTCTAAGACACCCTATCGCATGAGAAGCCCTGAATTGAAAATACAACTAAAGGAGTTGTTGGATAAGGGGTACATTAGACCCAATGAGTCACCTTGGGGAGCCATGGTTCTATTTGTGATGAAGAAGGATGGTACACTATAGCTAAGCATCGACTACTGATAATTGAATAAAGTAACAATAAATCATAAATATCCACTTCCAAGAATAAATGACTTATTTGACCAGCTAAGAGGAGCTATGATGTTTTCAAAAATTAACTTAAGGTCTCTCTATCACCAATTCGGGATCAAGAATGAATACATTCATAAGATGACATTCTGAAATATATACATGCACTATGATTTCATGGTGGTACCTTTCATACTTACAAACACATCGACCACATTTATGTGCCTAATGAATAATATCCTCAACCGATACCTAGAAAAGTTTGTTTTAGTATTTGTAGATGATATTTTGGTAAGCTAAAAAATGAAAGAGGAGCATGAAGAAAACTTGAAGGAAATATTATAGTTACTAAGGGAACACAAGTTATATGCCAAGCTCAGTAAGTGTGAGTTATTTAAAACTCAAGTTCAATATTTAGGGCATGTGATCTCAGAAGATTGGGTAGTTGTGGACAGTAAGAAAATCAAGGCCATCATGAAATGGTCCACCCACATGAATGTCACATAAGTCAGATAATTTATGGGATTGGTAGGACATTATTGGAGGTTCATTCATTACTTTTTGAAAATTGGTCATCCAATCATAGCTTTGTAGAGGGAAGCACCTAAAATTTTTTTAGACATAAGGGTGCACATCCAAATTTGAGAAACTCAAGTATCTGCTCAGACATTTGCCCATATTAATAATTTACAATCTGGAGAAAGACTTCCTAATTTGCACAAATGCTTGTAAAGAATGATTGGACGGAATGCTATTGCAGGATGTAGAAATTATACAAACATATGTATATCAATGGATTTAATTTGATCTAACAATGCACTAAAGCTAGATATTGATTCTCTTCTACAAATAAATTACGGAAATTAAACACAATCGCTAATAACATGAAGTAAGGAAAAAATCAAATCAAACCACAATGCATATAATTTACTAGGAAATCTTGTGTAGAAATTATACAACATGCATGTATATCTTGGATTCACCCGATCTAACAATGTACTAAAGTTAAATAATGAATCACTTCTACAAATATTTTTTGGAATTAAAAACACAATTGCTAATCACATGAACATGAAGAAAGATCAATCACACACAACACAGATAATTTCTCGGGGAAAGCTTACAACTAAAAACCCCACTATCCTCTATTGTATATTCAACATGGATCATGAAAAAATTACATACAAACATCTTCTTACAAGAGCCCTCCAATACTCAGCTAATTGTCTCACACAGTCATATGCAAAAAAGACCAAAACATAGCCAATTCTTAGCCTCCAGACAACTTGTCTTTCTTGCACAATCCTTGATGGTATAGATCCCTAAAAGATAAGAATTATTTCCTTCCTTGAATTCGCAAGTATCATGGGCACTCCAATGGGTTTTTTATTGAATTTGTGCAACCACATAATCAAACAACTGATAGTCAACTTCCCTTTCACCTAGAACTCAACTGGGTCTCCACTAGATCTGACATGCATGTAACTAATAATAGTAAATCCTTGGTTAGGATGTGAGGTCACTGATTTTGAATTAATTAATATTTAATTCACTAGATCTCTCACTAGTGTTTCTTCAGTTACAACTATCACAACTGATTTTAACTCACTTAACTGAGTTAAACTATTTGCAACTTGCTTTGACTAATGCACCACTACACTTCGAACTCTATTACAACTAGAATTACTCTGCATTCCTCACCAACTACCTCTAACTCGAAATCCACTAGCTAACTGAATTTATCACTTTTAGTTAACTGATTCACGTCAACATTTAGAATATATTACAGTTTAATGTCCATCTTAATTAAGGGATAACCGAAATAGACTTGGACCCAAAAATATCACTGAAATATCACTGTGGGCCCCAACCTAGTTTGGGTGCTTAATGCAACTAGGCGTGGGTGCTGAAATTTTCTTGTTGGATCTCAACACTCCCTCTCAACAAGAAAGGGATTATCCTTCACCCTAATCTTGTCTCTATGGTATTCAAATTTTCTCCTGGTGAGCACCTTTGTCAGAATGTTTTCATCCTAATCCTCTGTGGGAATGTACTGAAGAAACATTATCCTTTTCTGCACACAAAATCTAAGATGATGGTACCATATATCTATATGCTTGGACCTATCATGAAACACAGGATTAATAGAGATTTTAACGTAACTCTAATTATCACAATGAATCACTATCGAGTCCATCTGAGAACCAAACAAACCAACCCATATATTTCGCATCTAGATAGCCTCACATGAAGCTTGAATTTATGCCATGTATTCCGCTTCTGCTGAAATGAGTGCCACAGATCATTACTTCCTGTTATACCAGGAAACTGTTGTCTATCCAATACTAAAGATCCCTCCTGATGTGCTCTTTCTGTGCAATGGACTGCCAGCCCAATCTGCATCCGTGAAGCCATGTAACTTCACTCCCTTTGTCTGTTTGTACCATAGACCATACTCTAATGTGCCCCTCAGGTATATCAGGACATGCTTCCCCGCCTTCCAAAAGAGCTTGGTAGGCTTAACCATAACTTGACTCAGCTGGTTAACTGCGTACCAAATGTTTGGTCTTGTGTTCACTAGATACATTAGCGAACCCACTAACTGCATGTAGACAGTAGCATCCACTACCTTTCCAGAAGTAGCATCCTATTTCCTCCAATTTATTCTAAGAGGAGTATACATTAGTTTGCAGCTCTCCATGTTAAACTTACCTAGTATCTCCTTTGCATACTTGACTTGAGACACAAAAATCTCACCATCCCACTGCCATATTTCCAATCCAAGTAAATAATGAAGGAGTCCCATGTCCTTCATTTCAAACTCCCTTGCAAAATCCTCCTTGCATGAATGTATCAGCTTCTCATCACCAGTCAAAATTAGATCATCAACATATAGAAAAATAATTAATAGCTTACCCTCAACCACAATCTGGTATATGTTTGCATACTTCAATTTTGGTGAAGCCCAGTCCAGTGAAATAGTTCTCTATCCAAGTGTACCAAGCATGAGGTGCTTGCTTTAGCCTATAAAGTGCTATTTTGAGTCTGCACACATGCGACTCACTATTGAAGATATCGAAACCTTCAGGATGCTCTATTTACACCTCTTCCTCAATGATCCCATTGAGAAATGCAATTTTCACATCCATTTTATGAATGTGTCATCCCATCTGCTCTGAGAGTGCAAGGATGGATCTTATGGAAGATCACCTTGCAGCAAGTGCAAAATTCTCATCATAATTTATCCCCTCGATCTGTGAGAATCCTCAGGCCACAAATCTAGCCTTGTATTTCTCCACACTCCCATCAGCAACTTGCTTTACCTTGTAGATCCATATCGATCCAACCACTGATTTGTCAACCGGTCTTGGGACTATCTCCCATGCACTGTTCTTGACAATGGAGTCATACTCCTCCACCATTGCATCAACCCAAGTTGGTTGTTGGAATAATTTCTAAAAGGAAGATGATTCAGTCACAATACATTTTCTCCTAAGAGCCATGTATCCAGTAAATCGGTTAGGAGACTATCTTTGTCTACTCTGTGAAGTAAGGGCTCTCACATTCTCTGCAACATCAAGTCTCAACCTATGAGCTTCCGTGGTGTGTCTTCTGCCATTTCTGATGGATGGCTCTGCATGAGTGTTTTCCTCCACTCCATGAACCTCCTCATGTGGCTGATCCACATCTTGAGACTCATCCTTAGTAACCAACAGTTCCTCCTCTACATGCAAGTCTAGCTCCCTCTCAAAGGACAACCGCATGGCTTTCTCCTCATCAAATTTGATATCCTGTCACACAATATTCATTCTGATGTTTGGAAAATACACACGAAAATGATTGGGTGTTTTAGTGTACCCCACAAAATCCCAACCTCAACTGTTGGTTCTAGCTTCTTCCTAGTGTCCTTGGTCATATGCACATAAAAAAATGAGCCAAAAATATTAAAGTGTGAAAAATGAGGTTTCTTACCAGTGAAAGCCTCTTCATGTGTACTCATGCCAAGTACTCTATGAGGACAACAGTTTTGCACATGTACCATTGTATTGTATGCTTCTGCCCACAAATTCATCAGTAGGCCTTGATCATGCAACATCACTTGTGCTACACCCACAATAGTTCTGTTCTTCCTCTCAGTAGCCCCATTCTGTTGTGGGTTATGAGGAGCTATGAGTTCTCTTCGAATTCCTTATTTGTTGCAGAAGTTCTTGAATTCGTTAGAGATGTATTCTCCACCATTATCGATCCTAAGAGCCTTCACTTGCTTCGCTGACTCTTTCTCCACTAGTGCCTTAAACTCACATAACTTAGAGAATTTCAATCTTTCTTCTGCATGAATAATATCCAACACTTACGAGAAACTTCATCAACAAATATTAGTACATAGTACTTATGTTTTTTTGTTTAAGCAACAGACAAAGGACCACACACATTTGTGTGAACTCTCTCAAGGATCCCCAAAGCTCGGTTTTCCTTCTCATGAAAGGTGTCCTTTACATATTTTTCCATATTACATCCCTTCCATGTGTTTGACTGAGCAATTATACCCATGGGAATACCAGTAGAAATCTATTGCATGACTTTCAAGGCTCCATGGTGAAGATGGCCTAATCGCCTGTGCCATAATTCGCCCTCATCCTGGCTCACAACTTGATCTGCCTTTCCCATCATTGCTACACAGCCATCTACCTCCAAATTGTATAGATTCTTAAATTTAATCCCTATCCTCTTGGCTTTTCCCTTTGTTTTATGTCGCAGGAAAGGTTTTCCATCACTAAAAACAACATCATAGCCTCTATCCTCCAACATTGCGACTGAGACAAAAAATTTCTTTAGACCTGATACATGCATTACATATTTTAATTAAAATGGTTTACCTGAATGCCTCTGAAAGGTAATGGTACCAATCCCGAAAGTACTGTACCATCCGTCGTCGCCCATTTCAACATGCATCTGGAGATATTTCTCCTCCAAGTCACTGAAAAGTTCATTGTCTCCTGTCATGTGAAAGGAAGCACCACTATCCAAATACCACACAATTCCAAATGCACTCAACACCATGCATGAGATCAATGAGAATTCAAGCTCAAATTTTGAGGCAAAGGCCTCACCAACTACTTATCCTCTAGCCTTCTTGTTCTTCTTCTTTTGTGGACAGTTAGTAGCAAAATTCCCATGCTCATGATAGTGAAAAAACTTCACCTTGGACATGTCCTGCTTCTTTCCATTCTTGGAATCAGATTTAGAAAGGAATTTCATCCCCTTCCCCTTCCTTGCCTTGGAAGCCAAAGCAAAATCCTCTTCATCCTAATTCTTAGATGAATATCCATCTCCTGCACCAAATCCAACCATAGTCGTTCCCAATCTGGAAATTTTTCCCTTCCATTGACATAGTCTTGATAACTGTGCCAACTCTTGGGAAGTCCTAGGAGAGCCAAGCTCACCAAATCATCATCAGCAACTGTTATTCCAACGCTCCCCAGTTCATCCCGACATTGGACAAATTTTGTTAGATATTTTTGAATGGTGTCGCCCTTTTCCATCTTGATCTTCCTGAGTTTATCTTTGAGCGCCAATTTCCTATGGTTGCTGCTGCTTTGGAATAAATCCATCAAAGCCTTCCACATTGCTTATGGTGTGGCTCTATGATGGAGGCTTGAGACAATGTGGTCTCGTACTCCATCCAATAGGATCTTCCTCGCCTTTGCCACTTTTTACTGCCATGCATCAAGATTTGCAACATCTGTCAGAGCGGGTTTAGGAACATCATTTTTTTTTTAATTCCTTCAAGCCATTGTCTTAGAGTACTCCCTCCATCCTATCCTTCCAAGCAATATAGTTTGAGCTGACCTCGAGTGCATACTCTAACCTCAAGCCATTGAAATCCTTTTCGATCTTGAATCAATTGTAGCACCAAGAAAGTATTTCTGCAAATTTGAATTCTATCCAGTCACAAACTCAGCTCTTGCTTCACTTCTGCAATTTCCTGTGCTCTGATACCATATATAAATTATACAACATGCATGTATATCTTGCATTCACCCGATCTAACAATGTACTAAATTTAAATACCGAATCTCTTCTACAAATCTTTTGCGAAATTAAAAACACAATCGCTAATCACATGAACATGAAGAAAGATCAATCACACACAACACAGATAATTTCCCAGGTAAAGCTTACAGCTAAAAATCCCATTATCTTCTATTGTATATTCAGCATGGATCATGAAACAATTACATACAAAACTCTTCTCATAAGAGCCCTCCAGTACTCAGCTAATTGTCTCACACTGTCATATGCAAAACTAACCAACACATAGCCAATTCTCAGCCTCCAGATAACCTGCCTTGCTTGTGAAAAACCTGATGGTATAGATCCCTAAATTATCTAAAAGGATTGTATTATTTTGTTGTGCTAAGTGTCCTTTCAGTTATAAAACATGTACATATTTGTCTCCATTTATTTTATTAAGGAATGAGGAATTTACCCATGAAACAAAGATGAAATTGTAAATTTTAAGCATGTAAATAAGCCTAAATAACACTGAAAAATAGTGTATAACAGAAAAATAAAACCACACATAAGATTTACACAGCAAGCATGATGAAGCAATTCACCCCTCCTGGTCTACATCTGCTGGTCCAGCTCCCAATGGCATGTCCATCTTTCATTATGCTCAAAATTTTTCAAATACATGTGTTTAAAAGCCTCCAATGGCTGTTTTATCTACACCAATGGCTCCAGAATGCTAAAATTAGTCTAGATAGACTCGTGTTTCACCCAAATTGGTCGAAAATTAATCTCCCAAGGTGATGAATTGAGTGGAAAAGATACTAGGGTTGAGGGAACTATGGACAATAGGTGTCTGTGATCCCTACTCTTGTAGTAGGTTGGGCATCTCCCCTATTCTCACCCATAGTGTGTGCATAATCCTTGTCCATTTTGAAAAGTCAGGTATCTCCCCCTATCTTGGTCTAGCAGAGTATACCCCAGTTGGCATGATACCCACAAGCTAAACTTGTTGAGATTGTCCCTCCCCATCTGGCCAACGGGTTGAGGAGGCTTAGGGGTGTGTGATCCTTACCTTTGGTAAGTTAGGTATCTCACCCAAGATGGATTATGATGCAAGTGTTCTACCACATGACTTTTGAGGGTAATTTATGGGAATATCGACAAGAAATATGATGGTTGTGATCCTTACCTCCTATGTCAAGTGGTTCCTCACCCATTGATTGCCCAATGGGATAGTTGTGATCCTCGCTTGGTGAGTGGTATCTCACCTCTTGCTCGATATATGGTGGTAATCAGATGCTCCCCTATGTGAGTTGATTTAGGGTGAGAGTGTCACATAGGACCTTCCCCATTGTCACAAAAATGATGTGAGAGTGTCCGATAGGACCTTCCTCATTTAAGTGGATTTTAGGTTGAGATAGGCTCCTCGATGGGGTTCCAGGTTGAGCAGGACTCCCTGATGTTGTTCCAGATTGAGCTAAGCTCTCTGATGTTATTGAGGGTGGTAGTTCGAGCTCCCCTCTGATGTCAAATTATTTTTCTTTTAGATTCAAGAGCATTCAACATATGAGAAAGGACAAGAAAATATAAGCTGATACAAGAAAATATAAGCATGGATGAGAAAGGATGAGCAGAGATGACCAAAGACAACATTTGTTGAAGAGATATTTATGATTCAGACATATGTTGCAGTTGGTAATTTCTCCCTAGTTGAGAGGGAATGTTAATTTGGTAGCTTAGATACAAATTCCCTCCTTTGGGTAGTCTTCCTTGTCAAGAAAGCCCTTGGAAGAATTTAATTTGGTTAAGGAAAAATATAATTTTATTATGAAAACCCATATGTGCACAAAAGGATAGGTCAACCCTAAGAGGAAAGTGGATACCCTTGGATGGTCATAAATACAAGTCAAGTGACCCTCATTTGGAAATCATCATTAATCATTCTTCTTTTCTCTTTTTTGGTTTTGGATTGCACAGGTATTTAATTGGTTCTCGGGGAATTTGTTCGGATGGGTCCGAAATTGCAGGGTTTGAGTTCACACGTGCAGATTAAGGTTTTTGGTTCATAGCTGTAGGGTTTTCACATAAAAATTTTGGTTGCAGTTGCATGCATACGAGCCTATGCATGCAGCCTAAACACTTCATCCACATGCATGACAGTCAACACTGTGCGACCAAGACTTCGGGTTTTTTGACAATTGACCATAGATTCCGACAGTTGACAGGAGATGTTGACAGTTGACCGCATGCTTTTGAATCATGATTTTATTATTTTTATTGTTGGGTTCATTTATGTGATATACTTTGGTTGATTTTTCTTGATAGTCTTGTGAATGAAGAATTGGATTATTGTACTCTCTTTACTAGACATTTATGACAATCTAATAAGAACAATGTTTTGAAAGTGCTTTTCCCCTTGTGGGGTTTTCCCCTGGTCTCTGACCAATCCTAGTGTCTCTATGTATGAATTTTTGTCTTCTATTGTTTAATTATCTTCTGCTACATTGATTATGATATTGTTCTTTATATATCATTTCATATGTTGCTAATGACGTTATGATGTTGTGGGTTGAATTCAATATGTAAATAATCAAATTAAATTATCTAAAGTAAATAAAAATATAACCCCAAGAAAAATTAATAGCTTATACATATTTATGGAGGCAAGGCTCAAGACCTTCTTACAAAAGGTAAAAAGTAGCTCTAAATTATGAAAAAGGGATAGTTGAACATGGCATTTTTGGAACTAAAATCTCAAAAAATTAAGACTACAAAATATTACAGGGCAACCGAGTTCACCATAGATTGAAAAAAGATACATTTAGTGGATTAGATGGACTTGCATAGACATACTAGAGAGATTATCTTCAAGAGTTTAACAAATACAAATGTGAATGCTTCAAAATTAGAAACTATTTTTACAAAGGTCACCATTCAATTGAAGTAGGAACAAATTGCTACAAGAAACACAATATGAAAGTTTAAGAATTGGAGCAATGTATTGTTAGATTGGGGTAGACCCAAAGGATTAATTTCCATACAATCCCTAATCAAGTCTAAGGACACTTAAATTCAGGTGTTGGGAGTTAAAGATGATAGGTATTGAACATGTCCAAACACTTGAATTGGAAGCTACATAAAAAGAAAAGGAACAATTTGTTATTCCCTATAATTGAATAGAATAAGCATGTTGAGATTTATGTGCAACAAATTTAAATCTTGACGAAAGAAAAGATTGAGCTTGTATGTCCATTAACTTCCTCAACACTAGTTGATCCTTCTGACAATATGAATCAAACAAAGTTGGATTTGAGTATAAATTATATTGAAATTGAAAATCTCAATAAAATACTCATGGTTAACAATCTAAGATATGAATTAGCTGAAAAAAATGCAACAATCCATAAATATTGAGACCTAAGAGCAAGATTGTAGAGGGAATTGGATTGGTTGAAGAATCAACCAAGTGAAACATGCTGTTTAATTGAAGCAAGACATTTTTTTTTGGGTTTAAATAGTGATGAGTATTTAAAAAATGTGAGGATTGATCAGGATCATTGTGAATGAATCAAATTTTTTCTACAACATTAAACATGCCATTGGAAAATTCAATCATAATTAGGAGACAAGCCTCATATTGCCTCAATAATAGTGAAATTCCTTAACTCTAGGAATCAAGAATAGCTACAAACTCTAGGTGTTTAAGACAAAACTTATGTCATAATGGATGCCAATAAAGTTTCAACCAAAAGAAACTTTGTCCAACAAGCTCAGGACAATTGTAGACTAGTACAAAAAGAGGTAGAGATATTAAATTCAAGATTTAATGTTATGAAAGAAATGGGCATGCCCTCTTATGGGATCAAAATAGCAGGTCCATTCCTTTGGATGCATACAAAGAGGCTTTGTTAGTAACCAAAGCAAATTCAAAAAAGTTTTCAAATATGAGGGGAACATTGCAGGGGGTAACTATGGTGAATAAATTAAAGGACGATTTTTACATTTACTATTAGGTTAAAATGTTATTCTCAACTACTCCAACCTATCAAAAGTATACAAATTTGGATATCGCCTATAGGAAGATGATATCTTACAACTATCCACTCTGGTGAAATTTGGAGTGGTTGGCTAAATTTTCCCCATCAATATTATTGATTCGAACAACAAAGCTCAGATGGAGAAGTGGATGTGTGGACAAAGACTATTTAATATTTGGAAATTCTTTCTATTCTTATTAGTTAGTTCCTAAAAAGTTTCATTTGCAACAAAAATAAGTTATAACTATTTTATACAAAATCTCAAGAAGAACTCAAGAGAAAGGTTCATATTCTTAGAGAGAAATTGTATTGTTGTATCTTAGGACAATATTATTACATTTTTAAATCAAAATATTCTTCTTTCAATTATTGGCAGTTTGTACTCCTCTATTATATTTTTTCTCTTGTAAGTTATGCATCATGGTTTCATCTGTGCAATTATTTGAAGTTATATGGGATATCTTAAGAGACTAAATTAACAATCAATTTCACTATAATCTAACAATGTAATACTATACACATGCATTTATGATAGAAAACATTTTCTTTTATATCAGGGATGTGTATATAATAATTATGTGAAAATCAACTTTGAAAAAAGTTTGTAAAGGGTGGATATTCAAAATTTTTTGAGAGGAAACAAGGGTTAAATTGTCATTGAAAACATAATTTCTCTTGGGTGCAAAGAGCTAATTGTATATGAATTACAAAAAATAATTTTTTGTGGTGATTGTCTCAGAGAATCGCATGAAATTAAGTAAGGAGATCTAGGCACATTTTTTGTTCCATGTGATGGTGAATATTCACTTAATTGCTTTATGCTTTTTTATTTCTATTTTTCATAATATCTCTCATACACTCATACACATTTGGAGTACCAAACAATGAAATTCATGCATGATTAATGACATTCAAGTGCAATCAATCAAGAAATTGCCACACATATTCAAGCATTCACGTTGTCATTGAAACTCAATTGGAACCAACATACAAGTATTGATTGAATAATTAAAATATGAGTGAAAATTTGAGAGGGGTGAGTGGTTGAAACTCATTTCAATGTAAAAATTATAAGTTGTACATTTTTGGTAGTATTCGACACCCTCAGATTCCTATAAAAAAATTAAACAAGCGTGAAATGAAAAAGAGTGAGTTCAAGAATAAAACCAAGTGTGAATTTCAAGGGAGTAAATCAGGTAAACAAATCCAAGTTAGTATAAGTGAGCAAGTACAAGAAAACGATGGCCAAAATCATGGAGTTGTTTCTTTATTAAAAAATTTGTTAAGTAGTGCGATCATATTAACCTAATATCACATTAGAAAATATTATCATGTGACAGCTTGGGAGCCATGCAAAAAAGGGTTCATCTATTGCAATCTTAATCACAACTCTTGCCAGATGAGTTAATGTATCTAAAAAATCAGAAGTCTATGAGGCATTCTGAACTAGAATTTGTTTAGAGCAACCCTAATTGATTATGATGATGAGGGTGATGATGATGATTAAGAATATGATAAACATGATAATGATGATTATTCAGAATATGATAGACTTGATAATGATGATGGTGATTTAGATAAAAAAATCCAATCATAAGCCACTCAATTTCAAGTGAATATGATGAAGTTATACATGATCAAGTTCAAACTTATCTTTCCAATCCAATCATCAGGCATTGAGAAGAAATTAGTAAAAATTAACACATAACAAACATTGGATATGATAAGTAATTTTTCATTCACCGGATTATTCTAGAAAAATCCACTTCATTAGTGTAGGGTTCCTTCAATAAGTTTCGGCTTCACTTGTTCAAGTTCAACATTAGAATATGAAATGCCAACATTGCAAAAGAGTTGGTCATATGGTGGATCAATGTTATGATCTCCATCCTTTCCACCATTGTGGCAAGAAGAATAATGTAATAGAAAAATGTCCCAAGCAAAAAATAATTGCAATATTAAAGATTCACTATGAGTGGATCGATCCTTGGCAATGGTCATCAACAAAAAAAAAATTGTATCAATATTACTAAATAATTCAATCTCAAATAATGACACATCTTGAAATGGACAATGGAATGAAAATGATACTCACTTCTTCCTTAAGGGGAGATTATAATGATGAAGTTATCCTACACCTAAAGGGTGAGGATGAGTACACAAAACAAGTTGAAAAAGGTTAATGGTAAACCAAAAACCTCCGAATGAAGTGAAAATGGATCGCAATCAATGAGAAACCACCTAATGAAATTTTTTAAGGGTAACCCACACATGCCCTTGTTGTATCTGATTCTAGTTGAAAAAGGGGGGAAACGATGATGGTTGTCAAATTCAATGTTTCAAAAATTAAAGTAACACAAACAATATGTCAAAAGAGCATCAATAATCTGTATATGGTAGGCTTTGAGCTTGGATATTCAAGATGTTCTAGAGGGACACCTAGATTTCTACTCAATAATGTTTTGGGGAAGTTATGATTCAATGTGTTGTAGTTGAATCATACACAATATGCATGAATGGGATGTTAATCGAGAGAAAATTTGTTCGCTTGGATGGTCATTTGACCTAGCAAAGGACATATTGATCCTTCTGCATTGAATTTTGGCATTTTATTGAGTTGTCAAGCATTTTCAAGGATGTGTCAAAAATTTATTTTATTCACTTCTATTGGTTAACTCTCATCATATTTGAGTTCACATCTAGTTTTGGCAGTCTTTTTTGCAATTCTTCAATGAGGCTTAGTACAAGAGTTTTGACATGAAAACTTGGAGATGGTACCGATTTATGTTGAATTATTGGTATTATTTTTTGGAATTATGGTTGAAGTGGGGAATGTAATCCTCTTACTCATACAATCATGAAGTCCTAATGTACCACCTTTGTATGTCACATTCTAGGATATGGTTGTTATCCTACCTGTTTTTATAGTTTCCTATTTTTCCTCCTATTTATTTCTTGATGAGGTGTTGAGGTCAGTGGAAAGAGGTGGTTTCAATCAGGTAATATATATTTTCATCATTGAAATGAATATAATGTCAAGAATATGGATTGAGGAATTTTCTGCTACTTCTTATGTCTCCTTGTCATGCATTTTATTTATTTAACATCTTGGAGGTCTTCATGATGCACTTCTATGTTCTTTGTTCTGAAGCAGGCCTAACATCTGAAGGCTACCTACTCATAATCTATCATTTGAGTCCAAATGTATTATTTTGCTACCTACTTCATTTTTGTCATGAATCCTTTGTGGAAATTCATATCAAAATAGATTCAATCATTAGTTCTAATGCAAATATGCTTTATTTCTTTGCCCCTAAAGTGAAACTCACCCAATGCATCTTCAATATCCCTAGAAGTGTAGCATGAAATTTACACCCATAATGAATCATTGGAGAGACAATTCTATCCTAGGTCAAATGTTGGAGACCGAGTCTTCATGCAAAATCAAAATTTACCCCAAAACTACAACCCTAAGTTAATAATCTATTCTATATCCTTTGCTAGTTTTAATTCCACTTTAAACAAAGCCTTGGAACAAGGATAAATATAAGCTTATTTCTTTCAATTTAGATTCTTAGGGCATGCAATCCATTGATGCACATCTGCTAGCTTTGGCTAAAGGCAATTGGACCCAATATTAACCAATTTACCTTATAGAATGAAAATTTTTCTATTGTGTCTTCAAATATGAGTTTATATGGGGCCAAGGTTTAATTTACAATTATGATTTGAGGGTATTGAGGTAAGGGCCCTCCAATTTTCCCTTGAAAAATAACATCCTTGAAGGATGTGACACTTGTAGCTAAGGAAGGCATACAAAATCCCACTGAGAAGTAATTCTTCCTTCCTAGAGAAGTCTAGGAGCACTAACGGAATTCAAGGGGCTATTGAAGCCAAGGCTATTATTATATTTGCAAATGTGGGTTATGTAGAAAAAAACATCACAAGGAGGGGTGCATATTGTTGGATTTTCTAGGGAGAGAGGAATTTTCAGGATGGAGTTTGCAAAAGCCATTGGTGGCATATAGCAATTAGGGTTAAACCCCTAGTGATCAAAGATTTCCCTCTTCAAATTGCTTAAAATGGTTAAAAGATTATGTTTTGATCTTAGGCCATTTCAATATCAACTTGGGTAGTAATTTTGGACTTAAATAATGTAAAATAAGATAGTGATGATTTAAATTAGTGTTGAATCGACCCTTAGAATATTAATATATCATTGTAATGAAAAGAGAAAAGGAATTTCTACATAATTCTACACACCAACCTTCGATAAAGATTACAAAACAATATTGATGTTTCCACAATTGTTAAAGCTATTACAGAGTATAAAATATATCCTCTCATTTTCCTTATAGATCCATTAACCCATTAATAGAGAGAGTGCTAAATTTGTTGGATTTACTTTGCATAGTAAATTTCTACAAACCTTATTTAAGTAAAACATAAATAATTTATGCTAATTAGGGGTAACCCAAGTGGTTGAGACTCGTGGTGATAATGCCACCCAACTTGGTACAAATACCAACAACCTTTTTCAATATGAGTTTGTCTTTATTCAAAGAATTGTCACTATCCCTTGATTCAAATTGTTTACATGGATCTATCTTTTCATCCACTCCATAGTCAGACTCTAAAGTATCCTTCACCTTCTTCCTATTAGATTCGATAAATGTTTTTCTTTATTCATCGGTATTGTCATCAATCCTGAAAATGCAAGGGAAATTTGACTTGGATATGTTTGTCCGTTCCTAGGCTTATCTAGAACTCTGAGCTCCTTTTTTTCTATTAATATAAATGTTACCCAATTTTGTTTTGAAAAAGAAAATAGAACACTGCCTCTAACATGTGTGTTGATTTTTAATGTAATACATAGATTATATCATCCTCCTCTGTGAGATAAATTTCTTAATTCAACGGAAATAGAATAGTACTTAGTAAAAGCTATCATGGATGGTTGGGGAGTATTTCATGAAAATATCAAGGATGGCACTAGACATTAACGACACATCCTCTGAAAGTAAAATTTCTTAATTCAATGGATATAGAATAGTACTTTTGTAGAATAGCCATTGTGAATTGGTAGTGAGAATTTCCTGAAAATATCACAAGATGGCACATGGAATTAAAGCAAGAATGGGCAGGGCTACAATTGTAACATAAGAGGTGGGTCAAACTGATCATTTGAGAATTCCCTGGTTGACTAATTTTGCAGAAATTTCCAACATAACCATAAACATTTCAATTAATTTCACCAAGAGAAAAATGGATTTACAGTTATCATGAATGTGCATGTGCACATATAATGTTAGCAAAATAAAATGAAACACCTTAGCTATAATATGCATATAATGTGATTTGGAGTTCAAATTCAAAATTAATGAAATAACATTTGAGAGAGAGACCATGCATATTTTTATAATCATTCATGAAGCATTACAAACATTGATATCTAAGATGAAAGTATGACTAAAGTAATCCCAAAGTAAAGCTCTATATACAAAAGAGACTATAAGTCTTCGCACCATGTGATGGTGAGTAAATATTGCAGTGGACCATGAAATGAAAACAATAGTCTTTCCTGCTTGAAAGGGGGGACTGCAATGATGAAACTCTCATACACTTAGATAAATCAAAATGAGAGCACAAAACGAGGTGAAAAAGATCAATGGTAAATAAAAAACCACCAAATAAAGTGAAAATGGTTAGTGTTAATCCAAAAACAACCAAATTGAGTGAAATGTTAGTGTAAAACAAAAACCATCAAATGGTGCAAAGATGGTTTGTGGTTAGCCGAAAACCACCTAATGAAATTGTTAAGTGTAACCCACACAAAATCCATGTTGTCTCTCCTTTTCACTGAAAAATGGGGGAAATGATGATGGCTATCAAACTCAAAGTTGACAACAAAAACAAAATAAACAATATGCAAGATTGGGGTCAAAATTACCTAATGGGCGTCAATAGTTTATAGATGACAGGGCTTAAGATTAGAGATTCAAGCAGGTCTAGAGGCACACCTAGTTTACTATTCAACAATGTTTTGAAAATGTTATGGTTTAATGTGTTGTAATTGGATCATACACAAGACACATGATTGGGATGTTAATTGAGAGAGAAATTGTGGACATTTTGATTGAGTTATCAAGCATTTTCCAAGATGTGTCAAACTTGCAACTAATTCATTGCCATTCGTTCACTCATCATATTGGAGTTTAGCGTGCATTATTAGCAATTTTGTTAGGTAATTATTTATTGAGGCTTAATTGAAGACTGATAGCATGAAGACTTGAAGATTGTACCAATTATGTTGCATTGTCAAAATTATTGTTTAGACTTATGATTGAGATAGGTAATGTTAACCTCTTATAGAGATACAATCATGAAATCCTAATATACCACCTTTATATGTCATATTCTAGGATATAGTTGTTATCCTAAGTGTGTTTCAAGATTCCTATTTTGCCTCCTTTATCTTTGGATGAGGTGTCAAGATGAGAGCAAAGAGGTGGTTTCAATCATGTTATATATCTTTGTATAATTGAAATGAATAAAATGTCGATATATGGCTTGAGGCCTTTTCCAACACTTCTTGTGTCTCTTGTCTTGTCATACATTTCATTTATTTAACACCTTGGAGGTCTTCCTGCATTGCACTGCTATGTGTCTTATTTTGAAGCAGACCCAACATCTAAAGGTTACCTACTATCATTTGAGTCCAAATGTAATCATTTGCTACCAACTTTATTTTTGTCATGAATCCTTCATTGAAGTTCATATTGACATAGATTAGATCATTGATAGTGATGCACATGCTCTTTATCTCTTTTCCCTGAAAGTGAAACCCACACAATGAATCTTCAATATACACAAAGAGTAGCATGAAATTCACACCCACGCTAGAACAATGGAGATATAATTCAATCCTAGGTCAAATGTTGGACACATCTTCCAGTGGACAGTGAAATGAAAACAATAGTTGTTTGTGCTTGAAAGGGGGGAGTACAATGATGAATCTCTCATACACTTGTGTAAATCAAAATGAGAGCACAACACAAGTTGAAAAATATTAGTCGTAAATCAAAAACCACCAAATAAAGTGAAAATGGTTAGTGGTAATCCAAAAACAACCAAATTGAGTGAAATGTTAGTGCAAAACCAAAACCGCCAAATGGAGTGAAGATAATTTTTGGTTAGCCAAAAAACACTTGATGAAATTGTTAAGTGTAACCCACAAAAAACCCATGTTGTCTCTCCTTTTCACTGAAAAATGGGGGAAATTATGATGGTTAAAAAAATCAAAGTTTACAATAAAAAACAAACAAACAATATGCAAGATCGACGTCAAAATCACCAGATGGGCATCAATAGTTTATAGATGACAAGGCTTAAGATTAGAAATTCAAGTGGGTCTAGAGGCACATCTAGTTTACCATTCAACAATGTTTTGAAAATATTATGGTTCGATGTGTTGTAATTGGGTATACATGATTGGGATGTTAATTGAGGGCGAAATTGTGGACGTTTTGTTCACTTAGATGGTCATTTAACTAAGCAAATGATAGATTGATCATTTTTCATTGTAGCTTGGAATTTTATTGAGTTATCAAGAATTTTCTAGAATGTGTCAAACTTGCAGCTAATTCATTGCCATTGGTTCAATCTCATCATATTGGAGTTTAGTGTGCATTCTTGGAAATTTTGTTAGGGAATTCTTCATTGAGGCTTAATTGAAGAGTGATAGCATGAAGGCTTGAATATTGTACCAATTATGTTGCATTGTTAATATTATTGTTAATGGATATTATCAAGAATTTACTTTGCAAAATAAATCTATAAAATCCTAATCGAGTAAAACTTAAACCATTTAGGCTTGTCATGAGTAGTCCAAGTGGTTGGGACTCGTGATTATGATTCCACAGACCTTGGTATGAATCCTAGCTAGCCTTGCTTAGTGTGATTTATGGGCGCCCCTCAATGAACAACTATCACTACCCCCTTGCTTCAAATTGCTTACATGGATGTATCTTTTTATCCACTCTATAGTGAGGCTTTCAATTATGACTATTTATTTACACATATCTTGGATAACCATCAAGACCAACATAATTTTATATGCATATCATTCTCGTTTTCAAAAAATAAATTGTTTTCCAAAATACAAAATAATATGAAGTAATACTACATAATGTAAACAATATATGGACACATTTTGATGAAAAACGATGAAAATACTTCATTGATTTACAGGATTGACAGTCTAATCATTATTATGATATAACCACATTAACAATAAAACAATCACAAAACAGTCTTATGATATAACCACATTAATAATAAAACAATCACAAAACTCTGGTATAAGAATAAAACAGTCACATAAACTTGATATGATAATGAAACAGTAACAGATTAAATAACACATACTAGACATTATACCACAAACAGAAGTAACCCTAATATGACAATAATATAATGAAAAATGTTTATCAGATGTTTTGCAACAAACAAAAATAATACCTAATTAATTGAAAATTGTTTCCAATCCCCACCAAACATACGCTCAAAAGTTAGACAATAAAAAGAATATTAAGTGTTGCTGGTGTAAAGGGTCTAAACAAATGTGGGATATAAGTAATGATTTTGGTTTTGGCTTGAGCTCATCCACAATAATAACTCAAATTCAACCTAGTAAAGATAGAATATGTTAAGCTAGGGGTGGAAAATGTGTGGATTATTCACGATCCCAAATGCAAAATGGAATTGCAATACTTATAGTTGCATGGAAACAATATCTATAATCAAGTAAAGGCTTACTCCATTTTCCACGGTCTGAAATTGCCTCTTGCTTTCCAAATTCATTCTCTCATTGTGACTGGGGATTCTTCAGTTTCCATTATTTCAATGATTAAGGTCTAGAGTTCAAGCAAAATCATATTCCAATCGATCATATTGAGAATCAAATAAGAAGTGGTTAATGTACTGAGATTTCAGAATTTTCTCCACTGTAGTAATTTTAGTTTGTGCATGCTTCGATTCTAAACCAGGAAGTGTCAGGTCAAACACTCCATTGATCTGACCCCAGGTGTGTCGCTGCCTAATGGATCGATCTATTGACGCTCTGTTTTTGAGAATGATGAAATCAAGAGACAAATTCAGGAGTTTTTGCATAAAGGGCACATCAAGCCAAGTTCATCACCCTGTCAAAGCCTGATCGTGTTGGTACAGAAGAAGGACGGGGCCTGGAGACTCTGTATTGACTATCAGGTGTTGAACAAGATCACTGTCCAAAATAGGTATCCAATCCCATGGATTGATGAACATTTAGACTAGCTTAAAGGGGCCCAATATTTCAGCAAGATTGACTTTAAGTCTAGGTATCACCATGTACCAATCGAACCCTTTGATGTGTGGAAGAATACCTTCAAATCTAAGTAGGGCATTTTTGAATGTTTGGTCATGCATTTCAGGTTGATGGATTCCCCCAAAAAATTCATGAGGATGATTTACGACATCTTGCGACCCTTCACCAACTCATTCGTGGTCGTTTATTTGGATGACATCCTGATCTTTAGCCATATTTGGGAACATAACCTCCTTCATATTCGAAAATTCCTCCAAACTATGTGACAACACAAGTTGTGTGCCAATTTCAAGAAATTCACTTTTGGTATGACCAAGGTTCAATATATTGGGTACATCACTAATGAGTGCGGTGTGCATATGGACCCAACCAAGATACAATTCACTCGATATTGGCCAGCCTAAACCACTCTAACAGAGCTTCGCAACTTTTTGGGTCTTGCCAATTTCTACCGCAAGTTCATGTTGGGGTTCTCTCATATCACTTGGCCTTTGAGTCAAGCCACCAAGGGTAGAGCAAAATAAAAATTCTTTTGGCCTGAATCCCAAGATAAGTCGTTTTCTGAGTTGAAGCATCATCTATGCTCTACAGTAGTGCTCACATTACCAAATCTGCAACAACCATTTGAGATCGAGACAAATGCTTCTGACTATGTTATTGGTCCAGTTCTTACTCAACAGGGGCACCCAGTGTCATATCATAGTGAGAAACTTTCATACATTTTCCGAAAGTATCCCACCTATGACATAGAGATGTATTCAATTATGCAGGCCTGCTGGCAATGGAAGCATTACATTATGGGGAAGGAAATGGTCATCCACATAGACCACCGACCCATGTAGTTCATACAAACACAAAGGAAGCTGCAGAATGATCACAATAAAAAATGGTCCACATACCTACAACAATTCCACTTGAACATTAGATACAATAAAGAAAACACCAATAATGTTGTAGACTGCCTCAAGCGACCGCCAGTCATGGTGCTGACCACTGTGCTCCACTCTTCTGGGCACGAGACTTCATAGTGGTTGCATCTGTACAAGAGCGATCCAGAATTTGGAAACACATACCAGACACTCCTGGATGGGAAGCAAGTTCCAAATTTTCACCTCAAGGATACACTGTTACGTCACCTAGGACACGTTTGTGTTCCTTCAAGTGAGCGTGCCAAGATGATTTGGGAGGCGCACTACAGTTGGTCACTGGACACTTTAGAGTAGAGAAAACAGTGGTAGTGCTACAAAAATATTTTTATTGGACGAACCTTCGAAAAGATGTTAGGAAGTACATCATATCCTTCACTACTTGCACCATTTATAAACTAACCATCAAGAAGAAAGGAGTATATACTCCTCTGGATACTCCTAGTCTACCTTGGGAATCCATCTTCATGGATTACATGTTGGGCCTCCCTTCGACTAAGCATGGCAATGACTATGTTTTGTGGTCGTCAACAAATTTTCTAAGATGACCATTCTGGTGGCTTGCAAGAAGAGTATCGCATCAGAAGCCATGGTTAATATCTTCTTTGAATGAGTGTCGGTACACTGTGGGATCCCATAGAACATTATCTCAGATCGGGACAACATGTTCCTAAGTACATTTTGGTCAAGTCTCTGGTCAATGCTGGATACCAAGCTCAGTAATTTCATGGCCCCCAAACTGATGGCCAAACATAGGTCATCAACAAGATGATCGTACACATTCTACGCATGTACAACATAAAGCATCCTTGCACATGAGATGAAAGCCTCCCCTATGTGCAGCACAACTACAACAAATATCTCCATAGCTCAACTGGCCACAACCCTTTTGAGGTGGGGTTGGAATTCCAACCAATATGTCCCATTGATGTGGTCATACCATTTACAACTACTCAGGAAGCTCCGGCCCATGTCCAGTCTGAAACTGGTAGGGCTAAAAACTTCATTGAGTGAATCTAGCACATCCACCAACAGTTTCATGACATATTGTACAAATCCAATGAAATTAAAAGCAACGACATGATAAGCATCGAGTGCCACATAAGTTTCAGGTGGGCGACAAAGTTTGGCTACATCTACAGAAGGAGTACCTTGTTGGGTCACACCGCAAGCTTTTCCCACTCCGATATGGGTTGTACACCATCACCAAGGCTGTAGGGGACAATTCCTTCGATCTTAACATTCCACCATTCCTTGGCCAGCATCCAGTGTTCAATGTGGGCCGCCTTTGGCCATAATTTCCACCATTACTAGACACATCCGAAATTGAACAATAACTTACACCAACAGAGTTAAACCCAGATTGAATGGAACATGCCACAATTGATCGGATCATGGACACAAATATAAAGGAAACTCACCAATAGAAGATAAAACTATTTTTGGTTGTCAAAGTTGACCAACTCCTACACCAAGGCAAGTGGCTCACCAGGGACCAAGTTTAGCAGAAGTTTCCCCATCTCATGGAGGCACTCAACGCAATGGGAACCATTTCTTCCTAAGGAGGGAGGACTCATATAGGTGGATATTGGTGGCCACGTGCCTATTCCACTTGGACCCCCACCATTTTTTCTTTCGATTTTTAAGTTTCTTTAATTGTAGCACAGTTTACTATTTTTGGAATTTTTTTGGGTCTTGAACTTCCAGAGCCGTTTTGAGGCCCTAAACGATGTTTTTTTGGAAAACAAGAAAATATGATTCTTTAATTGATGTTTGTAGTCTAAATTTTTAGTCCTAAAATAGATATCTATAAATAGGTATTGTGCACATTAAACTAAGATCGTATGCCAAAGTTACAACCCTGGGAAGTTGATGTACCAATTTACCCCAATAGGGCCTAGAGTTTTGGCGATTCATCTCCTAGGGTTAGAGTTTTGTAAACGTTTATGGTTTTCAATTGTTTCTTAATAATAAATATGCCTTTGAGACTCATTTTAACATAGCTCAGAGGCATGTCATCACCACATCTCTTCTCATAAATAAGCTACCATCACCCGAGCTAGTTTATTTCTATTATGTTTGTAAGCATATTTCAGTTCTTTGATATTAATGAAATAAAGTGTTATTTATGTCGCATCTCTGTATTTATGGTTATATTTGTATTATGTTTCATTCTTGTCTAATTTCAGATCAAGAACAGATGGATGTGAAGACAACATTTATTCACAAGGATTTGGAAGAAGAGATATACATGAAGCAACCTGAAGGCTTTGCGATGAAGAGTAAGAAAGAACTGGAATGCAGGTTAAAAAAATTCTTTGTATGGGTTAAAACAGTCACCAAGGATATGGTATCAGAAATTTTATACATATATATGAGGACTTGGCTTCACCAGAGGCAAATCATATCACTATTTTTATTTTAAATTAATTGGTGAACGTGTTATTTATTTGGTATTGTATGTGGATGATATGTTGCTAATTGGAAATGGCAAAGAAATTATGCAAGATTTGAAGACCCAATTGTCCTCCAATTTAGAAATGAAGGACCTTAGTGCTGCAAACTATATTTTGGACATGGAAATTAAACGAGATTAGGAAAAGAGGAAGATATGGTTAAACCAAAGGAAGTATGTCAAGATAATATTGCAGAGTTTTAATATGTAGGATAGTAAACCAGTGAATTTTGCTCTTGCTGTAGGTGTAAAATTATCTGTTGAATAGTGTCCCAAGACATAGGAAGAGGAAGAGGACATGTCCCATGTTCCATATGCAAGTGCAGTTGAGATCCTGATGTATGCGATGGACTATACTAGACTAGACATTTCACATGAAGTTTGTGTATTGCGCAAGTTTATGTCAAAACTAAGGAAGGAACAACCACTCATGCAAGCAAGGAAGTATTTTGGTTGCAAAGATTGTGTTCAAGTATGGGGTTGATACAATGAGATATAAGGATAGACTGTGACATCCAAAGTGAAATTTTCTTTACAAAGAACCTTGCTTATCATTCAAATACAAAGAACATTGATTTTCAGTATAACTTTGTGAGGGATATGATTGAGGAAAAAAAGGTGTTGTTGGTAAAGGTGGACACTTTGAAGAATGTTGCAGATGCATTAACAAATTTTGTGAGCATTGAGAATTTTTCTCGATGTAGATAAAGAATGGGCATTGTAGGTTTGGACCAATGACTAAGCTCTCTCGTGGCTCCTTGTGTGGAAAATAAAATGACAAGTGGGAGAATGTTGGGTGTGTGTTATATTCTTTCAATGACTAGTCGTAAGTGCGGGGGGCGTGGAAGCACACAAGGGGGGTTGTAGCCCCGTACAAGGGGTCCGAGGTAGCGCCCCAAGAATTTTTCTTTGGGCCCTATATTTGGTGGGAATACCTATCGATGGTTTTATGTATGGGTTTTGTACATGGTTTTGCGCATGATGGCTTTCTTCCCATGGTATTTTGTAGATCCGGTCAACGGAACTACGGTCATGTTATAATCGAGGGTTAATGGATTGGGGTTTATGAATGCTTCCGCATGCATATATATGCATTGTAACATTGAGAGGAATGTAATGAAAATTCAATCTCGTAGTCCCAATTTTGGGATCCAGGGAAAATTTATGTGTATATCTATTTTATGTTTTATGTTCTCGACATTGTTTATTTTTCTGTTTTAAGAATTCGTTTGTAGGTAATTTCTGTACAAGGTTAAAAACTACATGTTCCCAATGAGGTTGGGGCATAAGGAGTTAGGGCTCGAACTGGTTGAACTTTTGCAAGACCGTAATCTCCGATCCCAGCGGCCTCCCATGGCAAAAGAAAAGAAAGACGAGAGAGATGGGGATCCTTTGAAAATATTGCTCGAAGAAGCCCTCGAGTGACAAAGGAACGTGTTGTGAAACCAGCTCCAAAAATAGAAGAAAAGAGAGACCAACGCCTTAGAAATCATCCACTTCGAGGGGGAAACCTCCAATACATTACATAAATGAACAATTATTGGATTATACAAATGACAAAACCTCCTTTCTATACATAGGATTCCATGGGGCCACAATGTAATCCTAGCCAACCTAACAATAATAATTTAAGGGCACAATAATAACAATATGGGGGTTACAGGGGTACAACAATAACAATAAGGGGGTTACACTAACAACAATAAGGGACTATACTAGTAATATAGGGACCTAACATTCTCCTCTCCTTCAACAAAGTGTTGTCCTCAAAGCTTGAGTATCTCTGGGTGCTTTTGTATAAAATTCCCATCCTCCCATGTAGAATATTCAGTGGGTAAGTTCTTCCATTTGGTGAGATACTCTGAAATTGATCGATTTCGTAGTTGTCAAGTTCTTGTTTCCATGACTGCTTCAGGTTCCAATATGGTTTTTCCTTCCTCATCAAGTTCTAGCAATATTGTTTGAACTGGAAGTTTGTCCCCTATAACCTTTTTTAAGCATGAAACATGGAAAACTCGATGCACTCACGAAGAAGTAAGAAGCTCCAATTTGTATGCCATAGTACCAATATTTTGCAAAACCTTGTAAGGACCATAGTAGTTTGGTGATAATTTATTATCCTTCTTAGCTTGCTTGAGGGAAATTTGTTTTTATGGTTGTAGCCGTAAAAATACCTAGTCTCCCACATCAAAACTTCTCTCACTGCGATGCTGATTTGCCTGTTGTTTCATTCGATTTTGTGCCAAATTTAGGTTATCCTTTAAGAGTTGGAGAACTTCTTGTTGATGCTCGATGTGATCCTCCACTGATTTAACCCTAGAATTTTACCTTAAAGAAGATGTGATGGATGGTGGATGATATCCATAAAGTGCCATAACTGGGGTCATTTTTGCTGCAATATGGAAGGAAGTGTTATACCACCATTCAGCGAGAGGTAACCACTTGACCCATTGTGCTTGCTTATCAAATACAAAACAATGAAGACATCCTTCCAAAAATTTATTCACTATCTTTGTTTGACCATCAGATTGAGGATGATAAGATGAGCTATGAGATAGTTGAGTACCCAAACAAGAAAATAATTCTGTCCAAAAATTTCTTGTAAAAATGGGATCTCTGTCACTTACAATAATCTTCGGGTTTCCATGTAGCTTTTGAATTGTTTCCATAAATGCAGTAGCAACTGTACTCACTTTAAATGGATGAGATAATGAAAAAAAGTGTGCATACTTGGTAATTCTATCAACTACCACCATGATGACACTCCTTCCTTCGGACTTAGGTAAACCTGTGATAAAATCCATTGAAATCTCCTCCCAACGTTGACTTGGAATGGATAAAGGTTGTAGAAGACCCGGGGTCTTAATTGTCTCAACTTTATTTTGCTAGCAAACCAAAAATTTCGCCACAAAATTTTGAATATCAGATTTAAGGCCATCCCAAAAAAAATTGTTCCACCCTGTGGTAAGTTTTTAAAAATCTCGAGTGTCCTCCTAAAGGAGAAGTGTGCAATTCCAAAAGAATATTTTGTTTTAGTTGGGAATTCTTGCAAATATATAAGCGATCTTTGTACCATAAAGAATCATTTTTCCAACTAAATGTATCAGATGTACTGGGATCTTGCTGCAACTTTTGAATGAGAGTCCACACTTCTTCGTCCTTATTCCATTCATCCCTTGCTTCGATTATCCAATCTGGTTGGGTAATTGAAATGGCACAAAGGAATTCTTCCACCTCTTCATCCTTTCTTGAGAGTGCATTTGCAACAAAATTTAGCTTCCCTTTTTTGTAGATGATTTCAAAGTCATAACCCAACATCTTTGTGTCCCATTTTTTTTGCTCTTCTGAAGATAGTCTTTGTTCCAAAAGGTTTTTAAGATTATCATGATAAGTTTTTACCTTGAAGTGTCTTCCCATTAGGTGAGGTCTCCATTTCTTTAGTGCGTGCAATATTTCCAACATTTCTTTCTCATAAATAGCCTTTTGTAAATACTTTCCTTTGATTGAATGAATTTCAAAAGCAATGGGTCTTCTTTCTTGCATTAAAAGAGCACCAATTCCATTTTGTGAGGCATCACATTCCACAATAAAGGTTTTTGTGAAGTCTGGCGTAGCTAAGACCGGTGCTATGCACATTGCCTCTTTAAGATGTTCAAAGGCCTTAGTTGCTTCAGGAGTCCATGAAAATGCATCTTTCTTCAATAATGTTGTTAGAGGTGCCGCTATTCTCCCATAATTCTTAACAAACTTGCGATAATACCCTGTTAACCCGAGAAATCCTCGCAACTGCTTTATGGTTGTGGGGACTTTCCATTCCTTAATGGATTTAATTTTGTTAGTGTCTACCTTAACACCCTCGTGAGATACAATATGACCCAGATATTCCACCTCTTGTACTCCAAAGAAACATTTGGATGTTTTTGCATATAATTGTTTCTCCTGCAATAGTTTGAGCACCCTGTCAACATGTTGAAGATGATCCTTCCAAGACCTGTTGTAGATTAGTATATCATCAAAAAATACTAGCAAAATTTTTCTAAGGAAGGGTTTGAAAATGGAATTCATCAACCCTTGAAATGTAGAAGGTGCATTGGTAAGGCCAAAAGGCATGACCAAAAATTCATAATGACCCTCATGAGTTCGAAATGTTGTTTTTGGAATATCTTCAGACTTCATTCTAATTTGATGATATCCCGAATGAAGATCCAACTTGGTAAAATAAATTGCTCCATGTAATTCATCCAATAATTCATCAATCACAGGAATGGGAAATTTATCTTTAATGGTGAGCTTATTGAGCTCCCTATAATCCGGACACATTCGCCATGATCCATCCTTCTTGTGCACCAATACTACTCGAGCAAAGAAAGAACTTTGACCAGGTTGAATTATAGCCGCCTCTAACATTTCTGCAATCATACGTTCAATTTCTCTCTTTTGGACATAAGGATATCTGTAAGGCATGATGTTTGGAGGAACACTTCCTGGAATCAAATAAATAGCATGATCATGATCACGAATAGGTGGGAGTCATTTGGGAGTATCAAACACCTTGGAATTATTGTCCAAGACTTTTTGGAGATCTGGAGAAATAGATGATTTTGATGTTGGAACTTCTGTGAGCATAATTGTGTAATTACTCGCCGTTGTTCTTTCTTCAGAAGCTTTGTCATGACATTAGAGCTTATTATCTTTCCGGTCTTCCCTGTGATACCCCATAATTCGATTTCCTTTCCTTCCGAAAAAAATTTCAAGAAAAGTTCTTGAAAATTAAAAGCTACTGTCCCCAAAGATTGTAACCATTGTAATCCTAGTACAACATTAGCACCTCCCATTGGGATGGAAAGCATTGGACTATTCAATACATATTCCCCCATGGCTAGCTTGATATTATGGCATTTTCTAGAGCAATTTATAGTTCCTCCATTTGCAACCATCACTCGACATTTTGGTGCTGGGTATAGGAAGCAATTCAATTCCTTGGCTACCTTACAATGAATAAAATTATGGGTACTACCCGAATCAATCAACACTATTACCTTTTTCTTCTTGATATGTCCTTCTATCTCGAGAGTTTGAGGAGTGGTAATTCCTGCCAGTGCATTACACGATATGGTCGGATTCATTTCTTCCTCTTCTAGGGCTGGTTCCTGGTGTATATCCTCTTCTTGTTCATTTTCTTCTTCCTCTTCACAATCTATGTAAAATAATTTCTTCTCAGCACACTTATGACCTTTAGTGTATTTGCTATCACAACCGTAGCAAAGCCCTTTTGCTCTTTTTTCTTCCAATTGTTGTGGTGTCAACCTTGTAGGTTGTGGAAATCTAGGAGTAGCAACACTTCCCTCTTTATAGAAGTGAGTGGTAGGCTTCCTTGTCGCCATAATTTTACATTCGATTTTTCTTGCCAACCTGAATGCCTTCTCCAATGAATCATGTTTCAAAACACGAACTTCATATTGGATGTTATCCTTTAAAGTACCTATGAAGAGATCAATCATGTGTTCCTCTGAAATATTAGTTACCCTTATATTCAATTTTTGGAAGTCCTCAATGTGCTCCCCCACTAAACCCTTTTGTTTGAGATTTATCAATTGGCTAAAGAAGGTGTTGCTCTTTGTATCCTCATAATGTGCTATCATTTCCTCCGTAAAAATTGACTAAGTGACAATTTTTTTACGGGAGCAAAGCCATCGATACCATACAAATGTATTTTGTTCTAAATGTAAAGTTGCAATGCATACCTTTTGTGTGTTTTTCACATTATTGAGATCAAAATATTGCTCCATCTGTAGTATCCATGTTACAGGATCCTTGCCATCAAACTTCCTCATATCCATCTTTAGAATATGGTGGTTCTTCAATCCAACATTAGAGTTTATGAAATCACGATTAACATTTATTTTGTTCTCATCATGAGTTTCCTCTACTATCTTTTCACCATTAGGAATCATTTATTGTATCAATTTTGTTAAACCTTCTATGTCTCCTTTTAGATCATTCTTCATGTTTTCCATGTTGTCTTTCATTTTTTCTTCCATTTCCTCCATATTAGCTTCCACGCCATTCATCTTAGTTTCCATGCCTTTCTTCAAACCATCGATCTTCACTTCCATGCCTTTCTTCAAAACTTCCATTTCATTTTTTGCTACTCTTTGCGAGAGCGAAATTTGGTGCACTTGCTCTTGTAATTTTGATAGATCGTGTTGCAATTCTTCATCTTCATGAGTCATAGTAGAGTATTGAGGGCTTAATGGGTGTTGAATTCTTTTTAGGAGGCATTTCAGAACCCAATACTAAAATATATGCTCAATAAGCCCTTGGAATCACTTCAAACTGATTTTTTACACAAAACTTATACAATTCGGAAACAAATACACACCTTTTTCTTGCTTTTGAGGAACTCGATATTGAAACTGAATTATCTCTGTGATTTTGGATCTTCAATATCTGAAATTTGGCTCTAAGGTAGCCCTCTATATCCTCTTTTTAATGCCATAGGTCTGACCTGATTTAGATTCTTCAAGGCAAAGTTATGTCCAATCTCCCATAATGACCTAATTATGGACTAGTTCAGTAGAGTGAAATTGTACGACTTGCCACGTGTTACTGTTACCTCCTTTAGCTTTGAAATTGATAGAAAATAAAATAAAATCTGTGCACTTGCGGCCACATTTTACAGAACTCAAATCCGACGCTCAGAAAGAGATTTATGAATATTTTCCCACGATCACCTCTTTGAGATGAAATTTGGGAGCCTGAAAAGGCCCTAACTTCCACAGATCATATCTCCGAAAATATTGCGAACCAAGATCTAAAATTGTGCGACGATGTTCCTCAGGATTTTAGCTTCCCTCTCTAAATATTTCATCTTCTGAACCTTCATATAAGAAACATTATAGCGAAAATTCCACAATGACCTGTTTGGAGCAGCGAAAACCCTAGAATCCAAAGCTCTTATACCAAATGTTGTGAAACCAGCTCCAAAAGTAGAAGAAAAGAGAGATCAACGCCTTAAAAATCAGCCACTTCGAGGGGGAAACCTCCAATACATTACATAAATGAACAATTCTTGCATGATACAAATGAAAAAATCTCCTTTCTATATAGAGGAGTCCATGGGGCCACAATGTAATCCTAGTGGGGCCACAATGTAATCCTTTCCGACCTAACAATAATAATTTAAGGGCACAATAATAACAATATGGGGGTTACATGGGTACAAAAATAATAACAAGGCAGTTACACTAACAATAATAAGGGACTATGCTAGTAATATAGGGACCTAACATAGCGTAATGATGGACAATTTTTCCTGGATCCTTCAGTAGATTCCCACCAGAAACACATCTTCATGAAACAATCTCTTCAAAGGAATCACCCCCTTCAAGATACAAGTAAACTTCAATATCCCTATATTTGAAGGTCAAATAGATGCAAATGTTGTAGATATATGGTTTAATATTATGGAAGGTTACTTTTTAGTCCATAGTTTCTCTGATGGGGAGAAGATTACTTTTTCAATGCTTAAAGTTGCTTCCCATGTCAAGGACTAGTGGGAAACTTAGTGTGAGAAAAGGTTTGAGGAACCCTCTCTATTTATAGTCACCCACTCTTGGAACTCTTTCTGAGATTATTTTCAAGGAATAGTATTACCATGTGGGGAGCTATGAGGACAAGAACATACAGTGTACCAAACTATGATAGCAAAGAGACCAAGACTCTTAGCGACATCATGTGCTCAAGTGTCGTGAATGTCTGCACAAATAAATTAAGGAAGAAATGAAGTTCCTGGATATCTCCTTGCTTGGTATAGCATACCTATATGCTTCCAAGGTTGAAAAAAAAAGTAAACAAAAGAAGCACAACTTTTGATCTACGAATCAAAAGCAAGGAAAGAGCACCCCCAAGCCACAAAAAAAAGGAAAAAGACAAGGCAGGGTGAGCCAATACAACCCATCGAAGCCGAAATCAAATAACAACACCACGAAGATAAGGAAGGACATAAGAAATTGATATGATTTCCATAAGAGCCCCACTCACAACAAAAGTGAGGGTCGATCCAAGCAGTCATTGGTGGTTGAGTTGAAGCCTTTAGAGTCGAATGCATGTTTCGACTCAGAGTCAGAACCTAAAAGGGGGAATGAAAAAGGGAAGAAAATGATTGATGCTTATCCCAGTGCCATCGTTGCCACCAACAAGATCCAGAATATTGAGCCCAAATATCTAGGGGAGGGGGAGTGTGTCTTCCACTCACATATGTGGGTGAAGTTTTATCTGCTACAATTCATTGTTGATCATGGTAGCTAAAAGAACCTCATTTTAGTAGAGGTAATGAAGCAATTGGGTTTACCGACCACACCACACCCACAATCGTACACCAGGTTGGCTCCACCAAGGATTAGATCTCTGCGTCAGCCAGTAGCGTTGCCTTCCCTACAACATAAAGCCCTTAACAGATGACATACTATGTGATGTTGCTCCTCTTGAAGTTTGTGATGTATTATTAGGCAAACCATACTTGTGGAAGTGTTATGCTATGTATCATTCTAGGCCTCATATTATTATTAGTACTTTTGGAAATACGTTATACAAGATAATGGAGGTAGCCTTTCCTACCAACATATCTTTGATATCTTCTAAGAATTGCAGTAAGAACAACTCCCAAACCAGGATATTTGTTTTATTTATGATTTGATCTCAAAGAAAGGGGAAGATCATGGCCACATCCATGGGCCTAAGGAAGGGTTCCTCCATGCAGTAGAAGTAGGTGGATAAGGTCGTGGAAGAATATAGGGACATCTTCTCCTCACCCACAGTGGTACCCTTGCATTTTCAATTCAAGCATTCAATCTGAAGTCTAGCTATCACGAAGTTCCAATAAATCCCACAAATGTATGGAATATCGTCTTTAAATCCAAGGAATTTTTGAATGGTTGGTCATGCCCTTCGGGTTGACAAATTCCCCTGCTACTTTTATGAGTATAATGGATGGCATATTGCATCCCTTAACAAAATTATTTGTGGTTTTTATCTGGATGACATCCTCACCTTGAACAAGAGTTGCGAAGATCACTTGCAACACATTCGGCAGGTCCTTCAAACTCTATGGCAACACAAACTATGTGCCAACTTGGATGAATTCACCTTTATAATGATCCAAGTCCAATATATGGGTTACATCATAGATGAGAAAGGCATGCATGTGGATCCGACTAAGATCTAAGTCATTCAGTATTGGCTAGCCCCGAACACTGTAATAAAGCTTCATAACTTGTTGGGCCTTGCAAATTTTTATCGAAGGTTCGTTTTGGGATTCTCCTATATCACTTTTCCTTTGAGTCAGATTACCAAGGGCAGAGTGAAAGTAAATATTTCCTAGTCTGATTCCCAACAAAAGGATTTCGTTGAGCTGAAGGACCACCTCTCCTTTTCACGTGTACTCACATATGATAAAGAGATGCATTCTATCGTGAAGGATTTCTAGAAATGGAAATATTACATTCTGGGCAAGGAGATGATCATCCACACCGATCACTGACCTCTTCAGTTTATATAGAAACAAGAAAAGTTGTAGAATGATCACGGTCATAAGTGTTATACATATATGAAACAATTTCACTTGAACAATAAATACAAAAGGGGAAGCACCAATCATGTTTCATATTGCCTCAGCCAGCCCCAAGTTGCAACACTAACTACTGCTCTCAAATCTTGTGTCCACGAGACCTCTGGATGGATGAAACTATATAAAAATAATCAAGAGTTCGCCAACACATACCAAATTCTAGTGGATGGAAAGAAATTTCTTAATTTCCACATCCAGGACACATTATTATGCTACCTAGCCCACCTTTGTGTTCCTTCAAGCGAGCATGCCAAGTTGATTTGGGAGGCACACTACAGTAGGGTCGCAGGACACTTTGGTGTGGATAAAATTGTGGAAGTACTACAAAAGTAATTTTATTGGCCAAAACACTAAAAAGATGTTGGGAAATATGTAAGATCCTACACTACTTGTTCCATCATCAATCCAACAATAAAGAAGCAAGGTTTGTACACTCCTTTTCCTACTCCCATTCAACCCTCGGAATCCATCTCCCTCGAATATCTACTTGGCCTCCCTTCTACCAAGCATGGTAATGATTGTGTATTTATGGTTGTAGACACATTTTCTAAGATGGCTATATTGGCAGCCTGTAAGAAGAGTATCACAACAAAGGACACTACCAAACTCTTGTTTGAATGAGTGTGGATAAATTTTGGGATCCCACAAACCATTATATCATATTGGGATAGAAATTTCTTGAGCACATTTTGGTCGAGCCTATGGACACTATTGGACACCAAGCTCACCAAGTCGATTGCATTCCATACCCAAAATTATGTCCAGACATAGGTCATCAACAAGATGATAGTGTACATACTCTGCATGTACAACTCCACGCATCCACGAACATGGGATGAGAGCCTTCCCTATGTGCAACACAATTATAATATAGCTCTCAATGGGTCGACCGGTTGTAGTCTTTCAAGTGGGTCTAGGATTTAAACCATTACGTTTGATTAATGTCGGCATGCCTCATGTGACTACATGGAAGAAATCCATAAATGTACACTGATAAAGAAACCAAGTTTATTGAATGCATCCAGCACATCTACTAGCAATTTCACGACATCGTGGAGAATTCCAACGTTAAGTGAAAGCATTGACATGATCAATATTGGGTGTCACTCAAGTTTCATGTGGGCGAAAAATTTTGGTTGCATTTGCAGAAAGAACGCCTTATCAGATCCCATCGGAAGCTCATACCACTCTAATATGGGCCTTAAACCATCACCAAGGTTGTGGGAGACAATTTTTTTGAGCTCAGCATTCTCCCATTCCTTGGCCTGCACCCGTTGCTCAATGTGGACTGCCTTCGACCACACTTTCCACCATTTCTGAAAAAATAATACATTAAGAAAAACTCACACCAACAAAGCTAAGCCCGGACTGCATGTAACATGCCACAACTGATCAGATCTTGGACATGTATATCAAGAACACTTGCCAGTAGAAGATCCAACTTTATCGGGTTGTCAAAGATGGCCAACTATTGCACCAAGGCAAGTGACTCACCAGGGAACATTGCTTCCTAAGTGGGTAGGACTAATCCAGGTAGATATTGGTGGCCACCCACCTATTCCACTTGGACCCACACCATTGTTTCTTTCAGTTTTCTTAAATGTAGCACAATTTACTATTTTTCATAGTTTTTCGGGTCTTGAACTTTCGGAGCCGTTTTGAGGCCCTAAGCGGCATTTTTTGGAAAACGATAAAACCCTTAAACTATGGTAGGGTTTTATGGTAGAAAGTTTTTTTTATCAGATAAATATTTCTAACGAGATATCATACGCGTAAAACAAATATAGTATGCCAAAGGTATGACCCTGTGAAGTGTATGTACCAATTTACCCCAATGGGGCCCACAAAAATTTGTTGTTTCATCTCCTAGTGTTAGGTTTTTGGATTTTTAGGGTTTTCCACTTTTCTCAATAATAAATAGGCCTTCAATCCTCACTGCAAAAAAATTCAGAAGGCATGTAGCCACCAAATCTCTTCTCATAGATAAGCGACCATCGCCTGAGCTAGTTTATTTCCATTTTTCATGTAAACCATTTCCAGTACTTTGTTATTAATGAATTGAAGTTCCTTTTTCACTGTATCTATGTGTTTATATTCATATATGTATTTAATTTCGTTCCTTCATAAATCTATATTCGCTTACAAAGATACTTCCAAGACCTAAAGACCAAAGCCAACAACCCTACCAAGCACCAAGTTAGTCCCAAACAAAACCTTCTCCCAGGAAACTTCCAAACTTCGACCTACTACAACTTCATCCTAGAATTTCAGCCCTGCAACTGATTCTCATAATTTTTGCCCTGCAATTTTTGCCTCCTCCAACTATAGCTTCATATAAACCCTAGTTTCGCATGTGTGGAGAGAGAGAGAGATATTTAGCCCAAGAAACTTTGCTTTTTCCTTCCTTCCTTACTCCTTCTAGCTCTTCTTCTCCTTCACTATTGCAGATCGAAATTCACTTGGATGAGTGTCTCAGATGAGGTTGAGCTCCTTGTATTTATAGCCTCATCGAGGGATCAAATTTCCCTCCATTAGGCCGAATTGATCTTGCTATTGGGCCGACTTGATATTGGGATGAAAAATGGATTTTTATTGATAAAATAAATATCTAAATATGAGGGATTTCCACAATGCATTATATTATATATCATTTTGGGATTCAACTGGGTTAAGTAAGTCATTCATTAATGACCATTTCCATGAGAGGTAGTCATAACTGACTAATTTATCATGACTTTTGAATAGTCCACTTAGCACTGATTGCATCGGGTGATGCTTACAAGGGTGAAGAAGTGGGATTTAAACTAGTGACTGAATCGCATAGCATCAATTGTCACTTCTGGGGCTTACACCCGGTAAATAGGACTTCCCGGGAGTTCACCCATCCCAGAACTCCTCTGGCTCAAGCATGCTTAACTGTGGATTTTTTCCATAAAATCAAGCCCACTTAGCTTGCTACCCCATTTGAAAAACCTTAGCAAGTATTGTGCCTCATGAACCATTCAAGAAGAGCTCCCTTTACTCTTTGTATCTAAGTATGAGGGGTTTCCACAGTGCATTATATTAGATATCATTTTGGGATTCAACTGTGTTAAGTAAGTCATTCATCTATGAGCATTTCCATGAGAGGTAGTCGTAACTCAATAATTTCTCATGATTTTTTAATATTCCACTTAGCACTCATTGCAATGGTCATAGATGAATGACTTACTTAACACAGTTGAATCCCAAAATGATATCTAATATAATACACTACGGAAACCCCTCATACTTAAATACTAAGAGTAAAGGGAGCTCTACATGAATGGTTCATGAGGCACAATAATTTCTAAGGTTTTGGAAATGGGGTAGCAAGCTAAGTGGGCTTGATTGTGGGGAAAAACTCCACAGTTAAGCGTGCTTGAGCCAGAAGAGTTATGGGATGGGTGACCTCCCGGGAAGTCCTGGTTGCTGGGGGCAAGCCCCGGAAGTGATGATTGATGCTATGTGATTCATTTCACTAGTTTCAATCCCACTTCTTCACCCCTATGAGCATCACCCGATGCAATGAGTGCTAAGTAGACTTTTCAAAAATCATGAGAAATTAGTGAGTTACGACTACCTCCCATGGAAATGGTCATAGATGAATGACTTATTTAACGCAATTGAATCCCAAAATGATATCTTATATAATTCATTTTGGAAACCCCTCATACTTAAATGTTAATAGTAAAGTGAGATCTACTTGAATGGTTCATGAGGCACAATACTTGCTAAGGTTTTGACAATGGGGTAGGAAGCTAAGTGGGCTTGATTGTGGGAAACAACTCCACAGTTAAGTGTGCTTGAGCCAAAGGAGTTCTGGGATGGGTGACCTCCTAGGAATTCTTGGTTATCGGGTGCAGGCCCTGGAAGTGATGATCGGTGCTATGTGATTCATTTCACTAGTTTCAATCCCACTTCTTCACCCCTGTGAGCATCACCTGATGCAATGAGTGCTAAGTGGACTATTCAAAAATCATGAGATATTAGTCGGTTATGACTACCTCTCATGGAAATGGTCATATATGAATGACTTACTTAACGCAGTTGAATCCGAAAATGATATCTAATATAATGCACTGCGGAAACCCCTCATACTTGAATACAAAGAGTAAAGGGAGCTCTAATTGAATGGTTCATGAGGCACAATACTTGCTAAGGTTTTGCAAATGGGGTGGGCAGATAAGTGGGCTTGATTGTGGAGAAAAAATCCACAGTTAAGCATGCTTGAGCCAGAGGAGTTCTGGGATGGCTGACCTCCTAGGAATGTCCTGGTTACCGGGTGAAAGCCCTGGATGTGATGGTTGACGCTATGTGATTCATTTCACTAGTTTCAGTCCCACTTCTTCACCCCTCTGAGCATCACTCGATTCAAAGAGTGCTAAGTGGACTATTCAAAAATCATGATAAATTAGTGAGTTACGACTACCTCTCATGGAAATAGTCATAGATGAATGACTTACTTAACGCAATTGAATCCCAAAATGATATCTAATATAATGCACTGCGGAAATCCCTTATACTTATATATAAAGAGTAAAGGGAGCTCTACATGAATGGCTCATGAGGCACAATACTTGCTAAGGTTTTGAAAATGGGGTAGCACTACTACATTTGGTGGAAATTCCGACACTTGGTTCCGATGCTTTTGACCAAATGTCGGAAATTTCCCCAAATTTTTTCCATCCCGCCCGAAACCGTCGCTATACCGACGTTTATAGAAAAGTGTCGCAATACCGACACTTAGAAAAGTGTCTCAATTGCGACGTTTGGAGGAATACGTCGCAATTGCGACACTATGGCCCAAAGCGTCGCTATTGAGATGACTCCAATCATCGCAAGTGCGACACAATGTCTAGGTGTCGCCATTGCGACGTTTGGAGGCAGCCGTCGCAATAGCGACGCTTTTTCCGCCGTCGGTATAACGACACTTATATGCGCACTACATAAAAATACGAAAGTTATATGCGCGCTACATAAAAATTCGAAACTTATATGCGCGCTACATAAAAATGATTTTATTGTTTCGTATCCGTCGCAATAGCTACATTAACGTCTGATATCACGTGCGCATTCGCCCTCCGCTCTTGCAGAATAGCATTCGCCCTCAGCTCTTGCAGAATAGCATTTTCCCTCAGCATTCGCCCTCAGCTCTTGTAGAACAACATTTTCCCTCAGCATTCGCCCTCAGCGTTCGCCCTCATCTCTTGCAGAACAGCATTCGCCCTCAGCTCTTGCAAAATGGTAAGTTCTTACTGCAGGCCCTTCCTCCTATAGTAGGGTTGATTCTATTTGGGTTTTTTTGGTCAATTCCATTGGATTGTGTTAGGCTGTAGGGTTCCCTCTAGATGTCAAGAATCAAGATTCAATACCCTCTATTATCTTCATCACCCAATACAAGATTTAAATTTTTCCCAAAGAAACGCTTATTAATTTGGCGGCCATTATTTCTCCCTGCTTTAAAAACCCTACATTTAAATGAAAACAAGCATTGCATTTCAACTACAAAAATCTATTAGTGTTCAAATGTACATGTGTGCTACATTAACGTCTGATATCACGCGCGCATTCGCCCTCCACTCTTGCAGAACAGCATTCACCCTCAGCATTCTCCCTCAGCTCTTGCAGAATAGCATTTGCCCTCAGCATTCGCCCTGAGCTCCTGCAGAACAGCATTCGCCCTCAGCATTTGCCCTGAGCTCTTGCAGAACAACATTCTCCCTGCATTCGCCCTGCATTCGCCCTCAGCTCTTGCTAAACAACAGTTCATATTTTTTGTAATTTAGATTATCTTGAAAAAGGAAAGGTAAATTATTTCGCATGGAAAAAGAAGGTTTTCCCTTTTTATAGGTTATTTGGACTTACGTGGAAAAATTTATGGTATGCCTTTCATATTATGTAGTTTAAATTTGAATTAACAGATTATTCTGCATGAAAATATAATTACCTATGTGATGTCCTTCATCACTAATTAAAATTATAGGGTTTCAATTTCCTAGACTCTAACTCATCTGATGCTAAATTCTAGGTTCTCATTGGTGGATCACTCTTCCATTGATTTCCTTTCCCTCTATATCTTGTCATACTTTAAAAGTCATCAATGATACATATATTATTTCAGGTATCCCAAAAGGCTTTATAGTATAACATATTGTGAAGTTTTTTTGACACTTGAGGATGCTTTTTAGAACTGCAACGCGGTCTATTCTATCGAGTTATATACCAAGAAACTTGTCTTTAATAACCACACTATGAGGTAGGTTCAACCAGTTTGAACTTGTTGGGACATAGCATATGAAGTTGTGTGATGAGTCCATATCACAGGTCTATTATGGTGACAAAAGTGAAGACACATAATGATAGTTATTATGTTAACATTACTAGAAACATTTTTGAAATTATCCATGCTATCAAGATGTCAAAATTCCAGGCATTAGGTGTCAATACTCGTAGCTAATAGATAATAATAATAATATAAAAAAATCACAACTTTATTCTTGAAATATGATTGTTACACATTGGTAACCAAGTTCATGAGTTACTATCACCCAAAGACTGCAAAACAAACTTAAAATATAAATTAAACCAACATGAGAATCAACTAAGGGTTTCTCGACAAAATCATGCCATAACCTGGCATTTTGAAACCCAAATTTGAATCCATCATAAGTAATACAATGCAAACTCAGATGGATTTTCAATGCATGTTTGCATGCTACACTTATTCTCTGTCTAGATATCATTTTTAAATGGAACCATTAGTCAAGCCCACAGTCCTTTTTATGTGAAAAATTTCAGCTCTATTTGAGCTCTTTTTTGCTCCACCACCTCCATAAACCAGTGTTACATGGGGTCTCGCCCCCCACCTAGGGGTCTAGATTCCTCGCCCCCTCACGCTCCGGGGTCTTGGGGACTTCTAGGGGAGTTTCCCTCACGCCCCCTCACACCCCCGCACACCCCCTTTCACACCCCCTAACGCCCCCTCACACCCCCCTTCACGCCCCCTCACGTCCCCTCACCGCCCCTTTTAGTTTATGGTTTCGTGTTAAAAGTTGATGTGCCACTTAGCATATTTGAGAATCCAAGTGATTCGGATTCAGATGGTGACATGGTTGATCCTGATATATTCGTGCAGAAGTTGGATGCAGAGACTAGTGGGGCATTAACTTGAGCATTTATGCTCATTTATCATTATGATGATATCATTTGATATTCATATGTTGCTGTTTTTATGTTTTATGTTTCAGACATAGCTTATTTGCATTTAAGTTTTATGTTTCAGACTTGAGTTGTAAACTTCAGTTTAAACTCTATTTTGAATCTTGATATAATATGTCATATGATATCTTAAACTTTATTTTCATTGTACATTGTTAGTAGTTACATTAATGATTATATGGTTACAAACTTACAAACTTACATGCATGATTGTATGATGTATGTTTTAACTTTTAACTTTTAAATTTGTTTCAATTATATGATTCATCATTCATCGATTTGTAATTTTATCATTTTTGATTTATCTTTCATGATGCAAGTGTATGATGACTGTATATACATTCCTTGCAAAAATATAGTTACATTATAAATATTAAATTTTATAATTTTTATGACCCCGACGTCCCCCCACGTTTCCTGAAAATTGGTAGGGAGCTTTTGCATAGGCCGCTCCTGCGCTCCCTCGCCCCCTCGCTCCCACCTACAGGGGACTTGGTGGAACATTGCCATAAACATATGCAAACATATATCATGATCTTGGAATTCCATTACATATGTATGTGCCAATGTTCCATAATCTTGCCCCATCATCAATTTAAGAAATTTCCATTGAATATCAAATTATGGAGGGGGGAACTTTTTGCTGCAACATTTGGCTCAAAATCAGGGACCATCTCCGTATGAGGTGAATGAGAACTATAGATATTTGAAGAAGTAGATTAGTGCCTTTTCCTCTGGCCATGGAGTCATATACAATCATCCATCACAAAAATTTGGCTTTGTTCATTCTCACCTTGAAAGTTGCAAAATTTCATGCCCTAATTGAAACGACACTAAATTTGAAAGATATAATAAAAATGCAAGCTAGAAGTGCCCTATTAATACAAAGGGAAAACCTTCCTACCTACCCTAACTGAGATAAATTTTGATTGAATAGGAAACATGATATTTCCTATGGAGTTGATCCAACAACTTGTTAAATGTATGGGACTAAATCATGCATTTGATTTCCAAGGAAACATGCACATGAAGAGAAAAAGTGCAGAATTAATGGAAAATCCATACATGCCACTTATAAAAACTACACCGAAAGGTCAAAAAATACCTAAGGCCTTAACTTAATTTGAATCCAAAAATGACAAAACAGGATTAGTGAAAACACGAGAGTGGTGTGGGTGAACAACATAAATAAAAAGTGAAGATGCCTTTCCCCAAGATGCCTTTGTCACCGTTGTATGAAAACATGTTTTCCTTTCCCTTTATACATGCAAGTGAATGCATTATAGGTATGGTGTTTTCCCAGAATAGGAGAATCCTACTTAAATATATCATTCGTGGAGTGAATGTTTGGGTGCCTTAATGTGCAATGACATGTTTCCAGGACTGAATTCAATGCAAGGAATATTTGAAACTCTAACTCTATCTTCCGGTGTCTTATTAGAAATTATTTCAGTTTTCATTTTGTGTTTTCAAGTTAGATATTGTTTTCAAGTTTTTACATTTATAATTTTATTTCAATGTGGCAGACTGATCAGAGCAGTGCAGGAACAACCCTGAGACGGGATGATCGCGGAAAGAGGCCAGCGGAAGAACATGTAAAGTGCCAGCATTGCTCTATCTTCAGGTATTTTAGTTATTTACATAATTGAAATAATATTAATTTTGTTCAAATATGCAGACACCTAGCCATGGTACGCCTGATGATTCCCTCTTTGAGGAAGAACTTTCTTCATCCCTATCTCCAGTGTTGTTGTTGCAAAAAAAGGCACGAGATGCAAGGTCGGAATTTAATGCTTTGATAGATGCGCCTCAAACACCTGAAACAGAAGAGAGGATACAACATCTTATGAGGCAGCTAAATAGATATCAGGTAATAATAAAAAGTCAAAAGGATATTTTTTTTGTTCTGCATGAGATGAATTTTGATAGTTTGATTTTTAATTTTTACATTGACTAAACTAACAAAAAGTTCTTTTGTATGTAGCGTTTTCTGGCATTTGCTGAACCCGGTGTTGGTGGTAGTGGGACACAAGGGCAAGAGATTGCCCAACAACCCTCTCGTGCACCTTCTACTCCTTTAGGTGCTAGCCAAGAAACACACCCTGCCCAAGCTGACACCCAACCAACTGCTGAACGTGTTGGCAATGATGAGGCTGATATGGCCAACTACATTATTGCGTTTCCTGGAGCTACACGTGTCATCTCCACAAGGACCATTAATGGCACATTGTTGGTGAATGATGAAGGTGTCCCTATAAAGCATGTACAACTCCCAGGTAAATTTTAATATTTTAACTATTTCATGTACTTTATCTAAAACATATTTATCATGATTTTTATTTTTAAATTAATGATAATATCTTTTTTTTTTTTTGGTTTTATTCTGTGTAGGAAACAATGAGTTCTATAGGATTCTGGAGATCCATGCATTGGTAATTTTTGGCCCAACCATATGTACAGGGTGGAATTCCTAGAATTCCAACCTGAAAAAAGAACTTATAGATTATCTAGAAGCCCTTTTTGGGGTCGGCACATTTGACAGAACAGCGGTGGCTTGGGTAGCCGGCAAATATTTGAAATACAACAGGGACACCTATAGAACACAATTTCAATTTAACCCTAGATATGAGCATCCTCTCACAGTTTCAGAGAGTGAGTGGAGAGCACTCATCCATGACAGAAAAGAGAAAAGGGCAAAGAAAGAAGGAAAAATGCCAACTGGACTCGCAAGGTAAATTACAACTTTAATTCAATAGCTTTAATTTTCTTTATGTCTGAAATAAAAGTGTGCTACGTCATATCTGACTTCAATATTTTGATGCTTGGTTGCCTGACACCTCAAAGGCAACCAAAGCTAAGATTGAGAAAAAGGGCCATCACAAGCTCGGCTAGGGTGGCTACTTGAAATTAGCTGCAAAAATTGTAATTAAGTAGCTAAACATCTTATAATTAATTGTATCGCCTTCCAATGTTTTTGTAATCCTATTAAATATGATTAAAAATACACAATCATATGTAATGTAGGGTGATGAATTCGGAACAGAAACTACAGAGGAAGATAAAAATATCGCTTTCCATTTCGGCTATCAAGCCATAGTTGAACGTCGCAGAAGCTTGGGGCAGGTCCCAAGATCCAGAATGCCTGATAAGGTAAAACATTAACCTTTCAATATGTTTGTTTTCGTCCATAAATTTAATGTCTAACAACTTTGTTTAAATCAGGGGAGAAGCACTACCGACGAGGCAAATAACCCAGTTTTAGAGCCAGATGTAGATGATCCTCACGTGCAACCTAATCATTGTAGTGGGGACCAAGCCGAAAATGCTACTATCAGTGAGGGCCGTGACGGTAATTAATTTCCACTTATAATGTTTTCTAATTATACCTTGATGGTTGTCCTTATAAAATTTTTTGTTTAAATGACAGAGAATGTTTCCCTTGAGGATCTTACCACCAGAGAGGAAGACAGGGCAACAGTCCCAATGGCGACAACTGGTGCACCAGGTAAATAATCTCATTGCAATTTTTTTTATTAATATTACCGAACTAGTTCAATGATATTCAAAAACTGATAATTAAAATTTAATTATTATCTGTTTTTGGAGGCGATGCCCCGTCACTGGATGAGACCAGACATCGTGACAATGCAACTAGGTCAGCGGCGACAACTGGTGCACCAGGTAAATAATCTCATTGCAATTTTTTATATTAATATTACCGAACTAGTTCAATGATATTTAAAAACTGACAATTAAAATTTAATATTATCTGTTTTTGTAGGCGATGCCCCGTCACTAGATGAGACCAGACATCGTGACAACGCAACTAGGTCAGCGGCGACAACTGGTGCACCAGGTAAATAATCTCATTGCAATATTTTTTATTAATATTACCGAACTAGTTCAATGATATTTAAAAACTGACAATTAAAATTTAATATTATCTGTTTTTGTAGGCGATGCCCCGTCACTGGATGAGACCAGACATCGTGACTACGCAACTAGGTCAGCGACGACAACTGGTGCACCAGGTAAATAATCTCATTGCATTTTTTTTTATTAATATTACCGAACTAGTTCAATGATATTTAAAAACTGACAATTAAAATTTAATATTATCTGTTTTTGTAGGTGATGCCCCATCATTGGATGAGCCCAGACATCGTGAATACGCAACTAGGTCAGCAGTGCGGGTTGAAAGGCACGAAACAGGAGCAGAGCACGATGATATTGATGATGTAATTAGGATCTTTAAAAATAGGAAGAAGAAAAAGAAAATTTGACAATGTAAAATATTGTATTATTATAAGACAAACGTTACCATACTTGGAACATTTTTTTCGTTATATAAAAAACTCATTTATCATACTATTTTTATGTCAAGCATTAATTGCAATGTTTCCTTGTGTAATTTTTGTTGAATTGTTTTTTTATTAGTTATTGAATATTTTTTTTATGCTCATGAAATTAAAAAATGAAATATAGAATGGGTATTGGGGAATTGAGAGTGATGTGAGGGGGGGGGAGGAGCCATAAGAGCTTCCACCTTCACGTGGTTGGCCCTGTTTAGTAGAGAATAATTTATTGGAGCGATTTAATCTTGGAGCAAACCTCCCTCGATCTAGCATAGCAACAAAAAAGTCACTGTTGACTTAGTTGCTACTCTTTCAGATCGTGGGAGGCTTGTTCCAAGTTCATGCGACTCCAATAAATTGTTCTTGAAACGAAAAGGAGCTTATTCAGGTATGTTTTGACATTTTCAACATATGTTCTAACATTATCATAAGAATGCATCTTAGAGTAAAAAATACTACATCAATTACTTGTATTTATTGTATAGATAATGATGGATTTTGATTGACTTGGCAGTGCAGGGACAAATCCTCTTGCATCATGAGCAATACAACTTGTCAACCAGGGTCATGTCCAGGATATTTTTGCTTGTGCGCTTGACCAGGTTCATAATGTCACGTTTTGTAAGTTCCTTTACAGTTCATAATTCAATATTAAGCTTGTTCATGATTATTATCTAGGTTTTTTGTATGTGTTTTTTCATCTATTTGATTATAAGCAACTCTGCATGTTTCCTGTTGTTCACTATGATTTCTCCCATTACCACTCCCAAGATGAATCTGACTTTATTGTTACATAGGTTACTTTATTGTTACTATGATTTCTCCATTTACGATTTCATAGGTTACATCATGTAACGTTGTCAATCTCAGGTTGGTGATGAGCTTTAGTTCTCCAGATTTGGGGCTTTTCTGATATTTTCTCCCTCATGTCATTCCTGCATCACCTCGTTGTTTGAGCATGCCAATTGTCTACCACTTGTACCAATTGTCACATGTCAATCTCTGAGTGGTGCCACATTTCACCTATTTTCAATGAGAGTTTAGGGTTTCTCTAACATAGCTTCAGAAATCCGATTCAGTGCCTGCTTGAATATTGTCACATGATACTCATGGTTTGGATTGATGAGCATGTTATGAATGGTTGGTTGATTCATAAGAACCACCCATATAGTCATCTTGAGATATTTCAGAAGGTTTCTCGGGTTTCCTTTTTCACCGTTTCTAGTAGGTGGGATGGTGTGGGGTGATCCATCAATACTGGTGCTCTTGTAGTAGGGAATTTGTTTTTGGGGATATAAAGGAGCATTTGATGTAGATATCCCATTGGATGCATTCATAGATGGGCACGAGAGGTCAAGAATTTAAATTAAAAATATGAAACCTCTAGCATGGCAACCTGAAGGCCCCGAGAGACACTGGTTAAAGATTATTTTGTGATGGCCTTAATATAGTCGTGATTTCTTTCTATTATCTTAATGCAAATATATAGTCCGGTCTCATTAAAATGAGGATTGTGGTTGTATTTCTCTTTGGTTGTTTCTCTCTTAATGCTCTAGAAGTTGCCAAAAGTTGCGATAGTTGTTTAGTTTGCCTGTTACAACTTAAAAGTGGTTTTTAGAAATGGGAGTCATGTTTTTTAAGGTTCATACTAATATGAAGATCTTGTAATTCTATATTAAGCATAAGAGAAGATGGCCTCTGCTTTGGGCAGTATGACAACAATTGCCACATCTACCTCATTGGGTAACAATGGAAAGGGGAAGAAGTTGGGTGCAATGTTTGATAATTATGGCAGACAATTGTCTTCTCTTTCGGTTTTTTCACCCATTTCCTTTAATCGCTCAAGCAGAAGAGGGACTCTGAGATTACGCGACAGAGAGAAGGTAGTTAATACAAGAGCTATGGAAAAGGAGTTGTACTTCAACAAGGATGGCTCAGTGACAAAAAAATTGCAGGTCGGAGAAAAAATTATGTTTAAAGGAAGGTCACCTGCACGTGAAACTTCACTGTGGTGGATCTTTCCTTGTCCACTTATATTCGATTTTAATGTGTTATTTTAATTTTCATGGAGGGTTGTTTTGGCATATGGTCTGGCATTCAATTGCACACTTACTGAAAGCATTGTCAATTTGTCTTGCAGGCGGTGTGAACAAACTTGCTGATCTTGTTGGAGTCACCCTTGGGCGAAGGGAAAAATGTTGTCTTGGAGAGCAAGCATGGTTCTCCGAAAATAGTTAATGATGGTGTGACAGTAGCTAAGGAGGTAATTTGTAGATGTGTGCTCTGGTTTTCTTTTTAACGTTGTATTAGTTCCCCCTCTTAAATGTCTTAGATTTGGTAGGCATAATTTGAAAACTCAAAGGTGAAAGGAAACATATTTGTCCAGTGGTCTACTTGGCCTATGGACTAGCCACATTAGAGTAATGCATAAAGCTTTTCACAACAATAAAAGGAAAGGGTTATGGCTGAGTCAAATTTTATTGTTATTGACAGTGTAATGAAATGTATCTCAATGCTATGGTTTGGCCTTTTTATTGGTTGAATTAGAGGACCCAGTTGAAAATATTGGGGCCAAGTTGGTAAGGCAAGCTGCGGCAAAGAAAAATGATTTAGCTGGGGATGGAACCACAACATCTGTTGTTCTTGCACATGTTGGAATATTGAAAAATTCCAGAACAATGAATGGAGAATAAATCTCTCTTCCTCTAACACAGAGAAAATAAAAATTTCTTTGACAGGAGACAGAGTTTCAATACTTTGAAAACAAACTTCTATTCCCTTCAATAACTAAAAAAAAAATATTACACTTCTTCCTCACTGAGAGGGATTACAAAATTATGACTTCTACAAAACACAGTGCATAAAACCAACTCACTGTCTGTTCAAAACAAACATACTCTGTCTCTAAAACACTCTGCTGTGTTTTTCCCTTTCGAACTGCTATGCATACACACTTAAAAAGTTACACTCAGTCTTTCACTTTTTACACACTGTTGTGTAATAAAAATTTTACGTATTGTCTATAAAAAAAACTACCAAGCTTTTTCGTCCTTTTTATTTTTATATGCCGTAACATATAAAACATATTATAATAAACCCTCTTTTAAAAAAAATAAAATTAAAACTAAATTCTATGGCCCACCTTTCATTTCGCATATGATATATATGTAACATATGTTTAAAACATATGTATATATTAAACTATCAAAACATTAAAGAACCCTTTCCGTCGGACTTCAAAAGTCTGAATAGATTGAATTTCAAACCAAATTCGCGTTCCAAAATGGGATGCTGATGTCTGCCTAATTTTAACTCGAATTCTCAATCCAATGTGCCCTATAAGATTCCCTTCAATTTCATGCGATCCAATATTAATGCTCCATGTGTCATCCTTTTGAATTTACAAAACTGTTGGGTAAATTTCTGTTTGTTTAATTTCTGGTTGGTGAATTGCGTTAATGCTGGTTATTGTGTTTAAATACAATCCTGTACAGAAATATGGCTGCGGCCGTCTACAAAAAAAACTTGAAGGAATTTTAAATGCTGAATTAAATTTCTGGATGGCATGGAAGCAACCTCCAAAAAAAAATGTTGCTGCTGCATCCATCCTTCTGCTGCATCCATCCTTCTGCTGCAGCAGTTGAAGTTAAAATTCAACAGCACAGGGTTTAATAAGTGAGGGTGTAAAGGTAACTTTTTGTCGATAGTACTGGATTAAGATCATCTATTCATTTTTGTAGGGTCTTATGGTGTTTGGTTTTTTAGTTTTGGGTTGGGCTTATGGAGTCTAAGATAGTTTTTGAGTGAAAAATTTGCTATCAGGTATTAAAAAATTTTGGTTCTTTTGTCAAAATTTATGAGCTTGTTAGGAAATACAAAACTGACAATGGTTGTATCTTAAATTTGTGGAAAATAATTTGAAATGAAACCTTTTTCTTTAGGTTGTTGCAGCAGGTGCAAACCCCGTTCAAATTACTAGGGGCATTAACAAGACAATAAAGGCCCTTGTTTCGGAAATCAAAATTTTGTCAAAGGAGGTAAACGCTTGCCTTTTGAGTAGGCTGGTTTTCCTTTTTACTGATGGTTTGGTGTATCTAATTGAATTAGTTGCCTAAGGTATTTTTGGTTGCAAACTCCTTTTCATTTTTCATACAGTATTGTCCTTGTGGAATACATTTGATTGTGTGGTCTTGTTAGATCTACAACATTTGTAGTTGTTTAGTCTTATGGCCGAGGTGCACTTTTATTATGGAAATAGTTGATGCAATATTGTCATTTAATCCTTACTGCAGGGTAGCATGTTGAGAAGTTTCTTGTGAAACATTTGGTATTCAAAATGACACTTGATCCTATACGGCATCATGCACTTGACTTCAAAATTCATATTCAAAGTGTGCCAGAAAATTCTTGAAAAATTTCAAATATTTATGTTGTTTTAAACCATTATCTTTTTCATGTATTGGATGCTGAAAATGTGAAAAAGACTTTGGTATGAAACCAACTGGTGAATAATTTCCAGCACAACAACCACTTCCAAGATATGATTTAGAAGTAGAACAAATGTGTTTATGAAGCATAGAAATATATCCTTGATGCATTGTCAATGTTTGGCTAGGGTTATTTTTGGAGAAAATAACTCCTTATTCTTAGAATAGTGATCTTCAATACAAGTAAATGCCAGAGAAGAGAGATCATCGTGTGATGCAACAAAACTGAAATTGGACCCCCAAGGAGAGCTGATGTGTCTACAATCGCTCTGTCAGCATTTTCCCTTGGTTTACTCCGTTCTTTTCCTCCAGCCTGACTCTTAATTGACTTCTTCTTTCTTCGGGTTTATTTATCAAATTCGTAGAATTTGATAAATAAATACTATCCACAATGGTTGGACTTTAATTTATATTCTCGACTTTATATTATCTCCAAGCCTTATAACCAATGTTTAACTTTCAACACTTTGTATTTATACTCCACGTTTCTTTTTAAATAAATAACTTGTAATGAAATTTCGGCTCTATATTTCACCACCCAGCCTTACAACAATCACGCTCCAGACTTATGCTAATTATCCGCCAATCATTTAATTAAAAAATTTCATTATACTCCGGCCCCACCTATATATATCAATAACCAATCAAACACTCGTATCGTACCTGGCTATCCTCCGCACACCTTAGTTAACCTCCGAGCAAGTTAAACGTGCGACCACCGTCCGATGGCCCTTCTCCAAATCAATGACTCTTGGCAATTTCGCTCGGCTTCCAATGTCGGGCTTTAATGTGCGATGGCGCGGGTTAAATGGTGGTTTTCCGGGGGTCACTTCACCACGTGTCGCATTCCCTATGGAATCGCTCACAAATAGAAAATACTGCCTACTCCGTAAAAGCAGTGCGATATGGGCAACCCGCTTTTGTGATTCCACTCGTGGTTTTGGTAGAGGGCTTGACCACGGGTGCAAGTCTGGTTCCGCTATCCTTTTTTTTGTTAACTCATGTCCAATCCTCGAGTCAGGTTCCGAAAGCACAACAATTTTGTCTCTTTATTAAGCGGGATTTTTATATTTGAACAGTTTTCACGACCCCGATTCGCTACACAGACCTCGCCTTCGGGTGGGGTGAGTTCACAGGGTTATCCAACAATTTACTGGAATTCAAAGACAGAAGAATGTAATTATCAGTACCCAATCGCCTCACAGTTAAATAATTCTTCACAATTAGCATTTCGAGATAATTCAATGGCAACTAGGCTTGGAAATCATTTAACTGGAAACAATTGTTCACACACAGAGGTTTATTGCAGAAATCCCCTCTCTACTCTCCTCTTCCCTCTCTACTTTTATTCATCCGAGGAATTACAATTTATATACATAACATATGGCTCTTCGGTTCCTCTGAGAGGACCGTTCTAGAAATCAAAAGGTCTAATTATAATAATTCAACTAAGTGAAACTGTTCGACTCCTACAACTCTAACTAGTCTAAGTAATACAGTCAGCTGAGGTATTGACACCTAGCTATTACAACTCAAATGTTTTCGAACCCTCCTAGCCACAACATGTGGAAAAAACCTCCTACATTGCTGGCTAGTGCCTAATGCCCCTGCATCATCATGTGACATAAACCTATTAACAAAAGTGAATTCCTTGAATTTCACCAAATATTTTCTTTGAATTCCTTGCTTTTAAAAAGCCAATGATATCCCTTATTGTGTTAATGTTACGGAAATTCCTTGTCCTAGTGCCTCACACTCTACTATGAATGTTTCACCAAAAGTAGGTGCAACCGATGTTGGTGTAGAAGACATGACATCCATTGAAAGAGAGAATGCCAAAGTAGCCTCATCATTCCATATAAATGATATTTTCTTCAAAAAATATGTGAGTGGACTTGAAATGCATGCATAATTCTTAACAAATGATCAATAATATCATGTAAGTCTAAAAAATCTTCTAAGAACCTTGATTTTCTTAGGAATAGGTCATTTTGTAATAGCTTGCATCTTTTGAGGCTCCAACTTCACTTCTTCCTTTAAAACAATATGAACCAAATACTCGAATTCTTATTTCCCAAAAGCACATTTGGATATTTTTACATAAAAATGATTGTTCTCAATAATTTATATAACTTTTCCACATGTTTAGTGTGGTATTCCCATGACTTATTATAAATATGTGTATTATCAAAGAAAACCAACACAAATTTTATAAGATGGGATCAAACAAAATTTTTCTTAAGTCGAGCCCGCCGGACTTCAAACAGCGATAAACCATAATTCAAACCAAATTCGCGTTCCAAAATAGCCTGCTGACGTCGGCCAATTTTGTGATGCGAAAACCAAATGAATTCCACCCTAATCTTTTTCGGGTCCGAAGTTGGGCTGGCGTACGGAGGGAGAGTTGTGACGCGAATTTCTTATCAAATTCGCCCTAATATTTTTCGGGTCCGGATTTCCACTGCACGAGTGGCCCAAACAAAGATCCGCTCCAATCAATTTCTGCCACGTGTCCTCAATAAAAACTTGCCCTGCTCCTGGCTGCGGGTGCATTCGATGGCGTTTAAGGCGATGGGACATGGATATGGTGATTTCATATCAATCGCATTAACATTTAATGCTGTTCAATTAAGTTTTCACATCAAATCCGCATTAATTAATTTTTAACACTGTTCAAGATCGGACCTCCACTCCTCTTAGCGATTCCGCACGCTCCAATTTGATCCGGCCTTCGGCTCTCATTATTAATGATCAGAGATTAATTATGACGGGCGTCCTATGATTGCATTGCAGACGGGTCGACAAAATGGCGTTTAGCCATGGTTTTTCAGACAAGCCGGTTGTTGGATTACACTGCCTGCTAACTGTGATGATAAGGAGAAGTGGCCAGCTGAACTGCTGCCTAGACCTTGCTGCATATTTGCATTTCTCTCGGTTCTGTCTCTGTCTGTCTTCCTCTGTTAATTGGAATTCTACTTCTCTGTCTCCTCTTGTGCCCACTGCGCCTGAGATTGCACCCATGCCTCGCGTACGTCATAGGATGTGTTGCCGCAGGGGGAGCACTAGAGGTCAACCCCTGCGCACTCCCTCCAGCCCCTCAATAGAGTCGACTTCCGGCCAGTCCAGTGATTATTACGCAGGTCGATATCCAAATACTAGGAGTGGGCGGGGTCGACTTGTAGGATCTGGCCACTGTATGGATTCCCCTGCTCCTCGCTTCCCCACTGCTAGTTCACCTTCTCCCACGACGCGCACTGCGCAATTTTCCTTTAATTTCTCTCTCAACCGCCCGTGAATCACGGCTTTAGTCACTGTGGTCTTCCGCGAGGAGGCCCAAACGGAGGAAGAATGCACCCGTCCGGCGGGTCTGAGCTCGGAAAAAGCCGGCCAGCATTCGGGCCTTCAGGAGGGGAGCCATGGCATGCATGTGGAGGTAGCACCTAGCGATCCTGGACCTTCTGAAGGATGGTGCTGAATCGTGGAGGAACCAGCGGAGGAGTAGTTTGGTTAATTTGTTTTTCTTGCTTAGCAGGCCCAGTTAATTGGGCTGCTTTTAGTTTATTTTACTGTGTTGGACCTTTAAGTAATATTTTTGAATTCTGTAAATTAAACGTTCAAGACTAGTTTCCCCGTATGAGGGCAGTCTTCTTAATTTTTTTATTTTTTGATGACAAATTTGCCATGAGTATGGCCAGGCAATGTTTTTGACTTCGGTGTAATTTTATTCGCAATGTTAATAGATTAACTTTACTTAGAATTCTCACATGATTAGCGTTTTTCTTGATCTGTTCAAGGATTTTGGGTACTTTAATTTGTATTTGGAACAATGGATGTCGGTACTCTATCTGTTGTTTTAGTATTCTACATACTGCTATTTCACTTTCTTATAGATGCCTCGGGCATATTTGGATGCTTTCTCAGATTGTCGATAATCTCCATGTGGACCGTTACTGGGTTTTATATCAAGTCCCCGTATGTGACATGGGGTATTTTTCTATCACTGTCTAGGGTGGGACTTCCACTTTTCTGGATGGATATTTGGGTTCCAATCTTCAGATGTGAAAATGTAATAACTTCATGGACTATTTTACTTCATATAATATATTCAAAACAACATTTTTTCTCTTGTGAAAAAAAAATGATTAATGTTTATCACTCTGCCTTCAAAACTAGCGATGCTGGTCTATGTTGCTGGTTTATTGATATGGTCTAATGGTATTTTTATATTTTGGGCATATCACACTCCTCACATGATTAGCATTTTTCTTTGTTCAAGGATTTTGGGTACTTTAATTTGTTTTTGGAACAATGGACGTCGGTACGTACTCTATCTGTTGCTTTACTATTCTACATACTGCTATTTCACTTTCTTATAGATGCCTCGGGCATATTTGGATGCTTTCTCAGATTGTCGATAATCTCCATGTGAACTGTTACTGGGTTTTATATCAAGTCGTTGTATGTGACATGGGGTATTTTTCTATCATTTTCTGGGGTGGGACTTCCACTTTTCTGGATGGATATTTGGGTTCCAATCTTCAGATGTGAAAATGTAATGACTTCATGGACTGTTTTACTTCATATAATATATTCAAAACAACACTTTTTCTCTTGTGAAAAAAAAATGATTAATGTTTATCACTCTGCCTTCAAAACTAGCGATGCTGGTCTATGTTGCTGGTTTATTGATATGGTCTGATGGTATTTTTATATTTTGGACATATCACACTCCTCACATGATTAGCGTTTTTATCTGTTGCAGGATTTTGGATACTTTAATTTTTATTTGGAACAATGGACGTCGGTACTCTATCTATTGCTTTACTATTCTACATACTGCTATTTCACTTTATTATAGATGCCTCGGGCATATTTGGATGCTTTCTCAGATTGTCGATAATCTCCATGTGGACCGTTACTGGGTTTTATATCCAGTCCCTGTATGTGACAAGGGGTATTTTTCTATCACTGTCTGGGGTGGGACTTCCACCTTTCTGGATGGATATTTGGGTTCCAATCTTCAGATGTGAAAATGTAATAACTTCATGGACTTTTTTACTTCATATAATATATTCAAAACAACGTTTTTTCTCTTGTGAAAAAAAAAATGATTAATGTTTATCACTCTGCCTTCAAAACTAGCGATGTTGGTCTAAGTTGCTAGTTTATTGATATGGTCTGATGGTATTTTTATATTTTGGACATATCACACTCCTCACATGATTAGCGTTTTTCTCTGTTCAAGGATTTTGGGTACTTTAATTTGTATTTGGAACAATGGACGTCGGTACTCTATCTATTGTTTTAGTATTCTACATACTGCTATTTCACTTTCTTATAGATGCCTCAAGCATATTTGGATGCTTTCTCAGATTTGTCGATAATCTCCATGTGGACCATTACTGGGTTTTATATCAAGTCCCTATATGTGACATGGGGTATTTTTCTATCACTATCTGGGGTGGGACTTCCACTTTTCTGGATGGATATTTGGGTTCCAATCTTCATATGTGAAAATGTAATAACTTCATGGACTGTTTTACTTCATATAATATATTCAAAATAACGTTTTTTCTCTTGTGAAAAAAAATGATTAATGTTTATCACTCTGCCTTCAAAACTAGCGATGATGGTCTACGCTGCTGATTTATTGATATGGTTTGATGGTATTTTTATATTTTGGAAATATCACACTCCTCACATGATTAGCGTTTTTCTCTGTTCAAGGATTTTGGGTACTTTAATTTGTATTTGGAACAATGGACGTCGGTACTCTATCTGTTGTTTTACTATTCTACATACTGCTATTTCACTTTCTTATAGATGCCTCGGGCATATTTGGATGCTTTCTCAGATTTGTCGATAATCTCCATGTGGACCGTTATTGGGTTTTATATCAAGTCCTTGTATGTGACATGGGGTATTTTTCTATCACTGTCTGGGGTGGGACTTCCACTTTTCTGGATGGATATTTGGGTTCCAATCTTCAGATGTGAAAATGTAATGACTTCATGGACTGTTTTACTTCATATAATATATTCAAAACAACGTTTTTTCTCTTGTGAAAAAAAATGATTGTTTATCACTCTGCCTTCAAAACTAGCGATGCTGGTCTATGTTGCTGGTTTATTGATATGGTCTGATGGTATTTTTATATTTTGGACATATCACACTCCTGACATGATTAGCGTTTTTCTCTGTTCAAGGATTTTGGGTACTTTAATTTGTATTTGGAACAATGGACGTCGGTACTCTATCTGTTGCTTTACTATTCTACATACTGCTATTTCACTTTCTTATAGATGCCTCGGGCATATTTGGATGCTTTCTCAGATTGTCGATAATCTCCATGTGATTTGCTGTCCATTTATAATTTATGTCCTGTATATGTTGGGGTATTTTTCATCAATGTTCAGGTGGGACTTCCACTTCTTCTCGATGATATTTGGCTCCAATCTTCTATGAAATGTAATGACTTCATGGACTGCTTTACTTCATATAATATATACAAAATAACAAGCTATCGCTCTTTCAGAAAGTTTCATTTTTTTTTTTTTTAAAATTTGAACTGACTTATACCACGCTTGTAGGACTGCAGAATTACATGGTCCTAAACGTCGGAAGGAGCCATGTTAAAAGATAAAACGCCTTAATCATTACTTCATTTTAATTGCGACAGCTTACAAACGTCGGAAGAGCGACGTTCAAAACGTCGGACCACATTTCGTCAGAATTGCGACATCTTACAAACGTCGGAAGAGCGACGTCCAAAATTTTGGACCACACTACGTCGGAATTGCGACCGTTTACAAACATCAGAAGAGCGACGTTCAAAACGTCAGACCACATTTCGTCAGAAGTGCAACCGTTTACAAACTTTGGAAGCGTGACGGTTCGTGAGACGTCGGAAGAGTGACGCTTGTTCGTAAGCGGCGGAAGAAGTGTCGATAGTGCGACACTTTTTAGGTGCGTCGGAACTGCGATGAAATGACAAACCATGTTTTGTCTGCCCTCAAACTGTCGCTCTTGCGACAACTATGTGTCGGAATAGCGACGAATTGGCTGTCGGAATTTCCGCCAAATTTTCTAGTGTAGCAAACTAAGTGGGCTTGATTGTAGGGAAAAACTCCACAGTTAAGTGTGCTTGAGCTAGAGGATTTCTAGGATGGGTGACCTCTCGGGAAGTCCTAGTTACCGGGTGCAAGCCCCAAAAGTGATGATTGACCCTATGTGATTCATTTCACTAGTTTCAATCCCACTTCTTCACCCCTTTGAGCATCACCTGATGCAATGAGTGCTAAGTGGACTATTAAAAAATCATGAGAAATTAGTTAGTTATGACTACCTCTCATGCAAATGGTCATGGATGAATGACTTACTTAACACAATTGAATCCCAAAATGATATCTAATATAATGCACTACAGAAACCCCTCATACTTAAATACAAAGAGTAAAGGGATCTCTACTCGAATGGTTCATGAGGCACAATACTTGCTAAGGTTTTACAAATGGGGTAGCAAGCTAAGTGGGCTTGATTGTGGGGAAAAGCTACACAGTTAACCACACTTAAGACAGAGGAGTTATGGGATGGGTGACCTCTAGGGAAGTCTTGGTTACTAGGTGCAAGCCCCATAAGTGGTGATTGATGCCATGTGATTCATTTCACTTGTTTCAATCACACTTCTTCACACCTTGAGCATCTCCCGATGAAATGAGTGCTAAGTAGACTATTCAACAATCATGAGAAATTAGTGAGTTACGACTACCTCTAATGGAAATTCTCATAGATGAATGACTTACTTAACACAATTGAATCCAAAAATGATATATAATATAATTCACTGTGGAAACCCCTCATACTTAAATACAAAGAGTAAAGGGAGATCTACTTTTATGGTTCATGAGGCACAATACTTGCTAAGGTTTTTCAAATGGGGTAGCAAGCTAAGTGGGCTTGATTGTGGGGAAAAACTCCACAGTTAAGTGTGCTTGAGCCAGAGGAGTTCTGGGAGGGGTGACCTCCCGGGAAGTCTTGGTTACCGAGTGCAAGCCCCGGAAGTGATGATTGATGCTATGTGATTCATTTCACTAGTTTCAATCCCACTTCTTCACCCCTGTGGGCATCACCCGATGCAATGAGTGCACAGTGGACTATTCAAAAATCTTGAGAAATTAGTCAGTTACGACTACCTCTCATAATCCCAAAATGATATCTATTATAATGCACTGTGGAAACCCCTCATACTTAAATACAAAGAGTAAAGGGAGCTCTACTTGAATGGTTCATGAGGCACAATACTTTCTAAGGTTTTGAAAATGGGGTAGCAAGCTAAGTGGGCTTGATTTTGGGGAAAAACTCCACAGTTAAGCACACTTGAGCCAGAGGAGTTATGGGATGGGTGGCCTCCCAGGAAGTCCTGGTTTCTAGGTGCAAGCCCCGGAAGTGATGATTGACGCTATGTGATTAATTTCACTAGTTTCAATCCCACTTCTTCACCCCTGTGAGCATCACCCAGTGCAATGAGTGTTAAGTGGACTATTCAAAATTCATGAGAAAATAGTCAGTGATAGCTACCTCTCATGGAAATGGTCATAGATGAGTGATTTACTTAATGCAGTTGAATCCCAAAATGATATCTAAAATAAATATCTTTCTTTATTAGAATGATTCCAAATGGGACTATGACACATGGCCAATAATATTATTTATTGTAGAAAGACCTAGAAAACCTAAAAGCATGTGATTTTGACTCAAACTTGAGTATGAAATCCATACTCCTTAATCAAATATATTTTCTCTTTCTTTTTTTATAAATAATATACAATGTCATGATTAAAATTATGTCATTATGAAGACCGAGCCTAGTTATAATTATCAAAAACTGGCACCAATGAAATAGTGGGTTGGCCTTGACTAGCGCCAACGGAATAACCTTTTTAGGCTTTAGATCCACTCTAAACTTAATACATTATTTTAGAACAAAACCTGCAACAATATTAGGAGGGATGAAATTGTCCTTGAAGAATCCCACCAAATGTTATTTAAAAACACATAAGGAAATAATTCGAAATGTCCAATTGAATGGTCTTTGAGCCAAACTTTCATGTATTCTTCCAATCCTGCATTATCCCATGGAGCATTTTACTTAAATAAACTTAAACAAGCCTTATAACTTGCACTAAATATGGACAAGATATGAGTAAGTGAGATATTGACTCTTCTTTTTATTTTCATAAGGAGCATGATTAGGACCATCCAACCCATTTTAAGACCATTATCTCATGTCAAAAGTTTCTTATTTAGTGCAATTCTGAGAGTAATTTTTCCATTTAGAGGAGTGCAAAGTTTTCAAAGCCTACTTGATCATCATTATGGGATACAACTGATATGAGTTTCTATAAAATCTTCATATCTTAATTTTTTTGTGAAGTCACTCATGCCGGAATCTTTAGAACAACAATGCTCATATTCCACTTCTTACTTGAGCATAATAAAATTGGAGACTAGAAGTCTAATGAAATTCACCCATTTGGCTATTTTCCTTTAAAACCTAGGAAACCTGTTGATTTCCAACTTGCTCTTATGCTCAAATGAGGAGTTTGTGTGTTTTCATATTCTAATGTGAAAACACCTACTTAGTGGAGAGCTTAGAGAAGGGGGGTAGGAATATGATAATCATCAATAGTTCCTAATCCTGGATCTTATCCAATTCTTAATTTTCTTCCATTATCGATTGACACACCATCCAATCCATAATCGATGGTGTTATCACAAAATTGTACTTGATTGGCTGCTCATCAAACAACTCAGTGTAGCTATTTCAAACCACTTCTAACTAAATATTATCCTCTTCAGTTTTAGAGGGCTCTCTCAAGGGGTTTTATGATTTTGAATAATGATAGGACTAGATGGCTAACTCTATAGAAATTGTAACTTGTTTTTATGGTTGCAGGTTGAAAATGCAGGCTTGCTACCATTGGGCTTATGGAGTCAACAATCAGTATTTTCAGTGACAAACATTCTTCACATGGAATCTAAGGCAGATAAAGGTCTTTAACACAGAAAACTCATACATAAGACATAGGGAAACATAGTCATTTCATCACTAAAGGAAGTCAAAGCATAAAACTATGAATTTTGAGTAACAAAGATGAAATCTACTGCAAGTTATAAAACATAAATATATAGATCAATTAGACATCAAAAACCTCATGAGAATCTCAGGTCTATCAAGAACAATATCACTTTGTATTACTGATATATATCCAAAACATAAAAGCAGCAGTTTGGTGCAAATGTTCTCCAACCCCTTACTACTTCGATCCTTTGTCTTTAAATAGATATTTTTTACAACAAGGATGATCTGCTTGGTAGCTAGATCATTGAATTCTCTTATGACACCTTTCATAACTGAAATACATAACTTCTAACAGAAAATTGACAGCTACCACTTAAAGAAACCATCTTCTAATAGGACTCTACCTCCTATTTATTACATTGCTCTTATCCTATCTGTGAAACAGTTACATGATGGTTACAAAATAAATATCACATGCTCGAGAGACACATGACATATTTCATCACCATTTTACATATTTAAAACCCTCCTAGATCTATGGAACATAACCCTACTTTTTAGGAATGAATGACCCTTACCTTCAAAGTTGCTTTAGATGATGACCCATCTTCATAGCACTTCCTTAGAGTCATAAATATTTGATAATAAGCTCCATTGACATCTTGGAGATCTCCAGCTAGCCAAAAATTCCTTTAATATGCTCAAAAACCTTTAACAATTTCTCGCTACGAAAACATGACGGTTTAGTAGCGAGTTTTGGTAGCATGAGGAAAGTAGCCTTTTCATCCATCCTCTTCAATTCTTTGCTATTCCAACATGTCAATCATGTCATGACACATTATCACCATGCAACCCCCTCCTTGAATCAAGAAAAAACTACCTTTAAAATAAAAAAGGTTGCTACAAGTTTTTTCATAGCGTATTCCTCGCTTCAAGCCTAAGGAACGCTACGAAATTGTGTAAAAACCCAGAAATTGCCCCTTTCAAAATTGTCTTCAAAAACTGACCTCCAGCTACAAAATCTTGATTCTCTGCATGTAATGGATCTTCTAATGCATATTCAATCTCAACTTATTCCTACTGTTGTGTTTCTTCCTCATTAACAATCAGTTGAGCTATAGGCTCTACCACAGTCATTTTCAAACCTTTCTTTTCTAGCTCTTCATGAATCAGATTCAATTGCTCTTGAAGATCTTTGACTTGGTCCTTCAGTGCCTTGTTCTTATATTGCAATTGCAAGTTTACCTTTTTGATGTGCTTGACCTCTCTTCTTAGTGGTTGAGTCCAATTTATCAGTTTTTATGTATTGTCCAAGGTCTTTGAGATAGTTGTGACTTGATCTTCCCAGATCTTTCTCATTTGTTCAAACTAAACCCTTTTAGCTGTATGCTTCTTTGCATCTTTCATCAAGACTGATATCTCTTCACCTGCCTCTTTTAACTGTTCCTTAAGGGTTTCAACTTTTGATTTTTCAATGATTTTCTCTTTACCCTTCTCTTGTTTGATGACCAGCTCTTCTTTTGCAGGCGAGGAGAGGTCTATGATGCTAGGTGGTGGCGGAGTAGTTTCACTAACCTTCTGAGTCTCTTTGCTGCTTTCCATGACCTTTCTTGCATGTATTGTCATTGGCTTTCTAGGTTGAAACATGAAACCACCATCATCACCTACAAACTCTAACTTTTTAGCTGTCTTTCCTTTCTTTAGCTTTCTTCCCCCCTCTTCAACATCTTTAGCTTGGACAATGGGATTTTCTTCAATATCAATGCAATATGTCCTCTAAGTTACCCTTAACCACTATTTGGCTTCTAGTAACTCTTTTGCTACCATGTTTGCTAACTGTTGGCTTTTGTTTTGCAGGTGTGGTTTTAGGTGTTTGAATCTTCAGCAAAGACTTTGTCTCTATGCTCACTGGTTCTAGTGGGGATTATCTATTCCCTTCTTCAATTTCCTCTGCCACAGTTGGTGATGAGATACTTCTAGGTTTGGGAACTCTTTTAGGAGTGACAACATCAACTTAAAAACCACTCATGAACATAAAGGATGTCCAATCTCTACCTAATCTCTTTAACTCCTCTAATACAAGAAACTTAATCAAACCATGATTAAAGACAAAGGTTTCATTTCCTTTTTTTTAACATGGAACTTATCTGAAATTTTACCTAGACTTCTATATAAGTAAAAGGGCAAGTCAAGAGACCTCTTACCCACAAAACGAAGCAGAAGCATGAGGTGGTAGGAGTAAACCATGTGAAACCTTCCTTCACATGTGAAATACCTCTGAATGATCATCAACAACTTTGAAAAGTTGTCTTTCATGTAACTCCTTGGGATAGCATTTGTGAGATAAATTTCACTATGCTCTAGCTTGATGAGTTCTTTGCAATCCTGCATGGTGAATTTGATGCCTTTAAACCATTTTTCCCCTCCTCTAGGGATTTTTGTTGTTGTTGTAATGTTGTCTGGTGTTACTGTGAGGTTTAGCATTCCCACCTTTGAAGTTGTTCTAGTGAAACTGTTAGCAAACTCCTTGGAAACCTATAGATGACAACCCTGCAGCCTTTGGCATAATCGAAAAAAACATGTTCTTCTAAATACCTCCATGGAAGTTGGGTCTTCGTTGAGAAAATTCATGTCCATGGGCTCATATATGTGGTAGTGACCACCTTTGTTGGTTTTCTTCCTTGCAGCCATGATGACTTTATATCTTCTCGGCCTCGCTTGATTAATGACACCTGCAACCTTTGAAAATTCCAGCAACCTACTTGGCTCGATGAAGAAGCTCTCTAGAAACCCAATAACATGCAAAGATAAAGTAGAGAATGACAAAAAGACTCAATTGGGTAATGTTTTATGGTTTCAATGACAACTCATGCCTTAATCATGACACATGCATGCTAAAAATGGTAATGATGACCTCAGACCTGACTTTTTACTTTTGAATTAACCCTAACAGACTCGAATGACATCCACCCTAACTCCTCTAATCATGAACTGACACTTTGCATTGGATTTGACAAGAGATATGGAAAAATTGTTTTTCGTAGTGTAGCTAGTTCATTCTCTGACAGTTTCACTATGAAACTATTAGGCAGTTTCGTAGCGAAAACTACTATTTCTCAGTTTAAAACTCTATGAAAATAGGTAAAATTGGCTAAGTGTCCTTTTTCAAATTTAAACGCTTGGGAAATGAAAACTGACAGCAAATGATGACTGATGAGACATGACATGACCTGAATGGAGATGGATTGAGATAAAATGGATGTGGTCTTGAACTTTAGGATAGGTTAAATATGTAAAAATGAAAATTTCCTATACCAACTTGAGACCTTTGATAAATGAACTGTATGACATGTCAAGTAATTTTTTCACATATTTCTGATTGATAACAGATGGAAAGGAAGAAACAATCACTTTCTATATAATTGGACCTTTGAGAAGCTTTAGAGGATTTTTAAACCAATATTCCATAAGGCATACCATGGAGGTAATTATATTTCATGATATGGCCCCATAAGCAAGAATTTCGTTGGAGCCTCCATAAGCTTACAACCAAAAGATATTTTTGCTAAAAAAGAAATTGTTTTTGATCCTCCATTCACCAAGCTTCTTGGGGGACACCACCTACTTCCAGTTAATTAAGGGGGTGCCACACTTATTACAAGCTCTATACCATACAAGTTTGAAACCAAAGTTCTTTATTTTTTTTAGAATTCTCTTTAGGACCACCCCAGTTGACATCCAATATACCAGAATACTCGTAATGGCAAATTTCAATAGGATTAGCTTGCTTATTCTTGATAATAACATGTTTATCCATAGAGATATTCAAGCTTTGATATTTTTGAACAAACATAAAATTTTAGTGAAATTCTAATTGTTTGGCATAAGGAAGAAACCAAGGTATTTGAATCCTTCCTCCAAAACCTTTTTAGGAAAGGGAAACAAAGTACTAATCTTCTAAAGAGAGGATCGGGAATGCGACTGTAATGAGATAACACTTATCGAGGTTGTTATCCATTCATGTGTCTTTAAAGTAAATATCCAAAATAACCTTTAGAGTGGATAATCCCATCAAAGAACCTTGAGAAGAATAGAGAACATCAACTAAAAATATAAGATGGGACAAGTGATGTAAGTCAGATACCTTTATTCTCTTAAGCACACCTCTAAACATGGGATCGTTTAACAACTTACAGAGAGCCTTGCCAACAAAAATGACAAGATAAGGTGAGAGTGGGCATATTTTTTCAAGACTTCTAGAGGCCCAAAAAAATATTGAAGGAGTTCGATTAGTGAGAATCATTGATGAAGGCAGATTGCACACGGCCCATTATTCAATTCAAGAAAGGCTCATCCCCATCTTCAAGAGGACTAATTTAAGTAAATTCCAACTCACCCGATCATAGTATTTATAAAGGTCAAACTTAAGGATGATCTTTGGATGTTTTGTGAGATTTGCAAAGAGTCAATGGCCTCCCACGAAAGCGAAACTACAACATGTATCTATCTTCTATGATGGAAACAAAATTATTCATCAAAATTTTTTTTGATCAAAATTGACTTCAGGGGTGGGAAATGACCTTATATATAATATTATTGATGACGTTGTGGCAATATATAGGTCTAAGATCATCTAAGGTAACACCATTCTTCTTCTTTCGGATAAGAGTAATAAAGGTGCAATTGAAGGATCCAAAAAAATTTCCAAATTTATTGGACTCAATTTCCACCTTTAGAATATTTTATTTTAGTAAATCATAGAAGGCATAGAAGAATTGAACAATAAGGCCATTTGAACCTGGAATTTTACCTTTCTACATTATAAAGAGGGTGGCATCAACTTTCACTTCTGAAGCATCCTCTTCCAAATACTTGTTCATCTCTTTAGAAAAAACTTGTGGGAATTTATAAATTACTTCAAGGATTACTTGAATAAGGCATCCAACTATATCCTTGAAGAGATCTTCAAAATACTGAACCCCCTCGAAATGAGGTTGTACAAAGAATAAAATCTCACTTTCAATGTTAGTGATCATAAAATAATAACTTATCATAAAAGTGTACAATTAAAAAATAATTTTATTCCTAGAGGAATGGTACCATTGGAAATTCTCTTCAGTCAAAATGACATCCCAATTATTTCATTTTCAAAGTAACATGTAGAAGAAATAAAAGATTATAATATTGGAATAATATAAGAACCCAAATTTGTCAAAATAGCTAATTTGTTGCGACATGAGGTGAAAGAAAGGTACATAAGCTTATTTAAATAATACATAGATGTACTTTCTTGGTAGTATCAAGACTTAAAAACTTATGATACATCTATAATTTGGCATAAGATTCCATTGAAACCTAGTTCTAAGCCTTTCAAGCAGAAGCTTAGGCAAATCAATCCTATTTTGTTTTAGACAATAGAGAAAGAAGTGAAGAAATTGTTGGATGCCAAAATTATAGTTCCAAAAAGATATTCAATATGGGTAACTAATTTTGTTCCTGTAAGGCAGAAAAGTGGTGAGTTCAAATTATGTGTTGACTTTATGAATTTAAACAAGGCATCACTAAAATACAGCTAGCCACTTCTAAACATGGAATATCTTATACATAATGTCATTGGTGCAACTATAATTTCTATTATTGATGAATTTTCAGATTGCAACCAGATATCAAATCAAAAGGAATACTAGAGTAAGACAATTTTCATTAGAGTTTTTCAAAAAGAGCCTCAACTCTGGTCAGATTAATTTTATATCAGAGAAGTGTCCAATTATATTCAAATTAAAGAAAGGAGTGGGACCTTTCTTAATCAAAACTAGAGAAACATTGCATAAGGTTGAGGATATGCTAAAATGTATGAAATTTCCCTAGGGAGAAGTGTGGCAATATGACCCCCCATAAGATCATATAAAAAAAATAGTAAAATAGGGATATGCCCCTTATAAACATGTGCCCAAACTAGACATAGAACTATTTGCAAACAAATATGTCTTGGAACAAGATCCACTGCATGTTACTCAAATTAATGATAAAGCTGGTCAAATTTCACAACCAATTATTCTGGATACTCCTCAACCAAAGGATAAATACTTCAAAAGAGAATTTTTAGAGACATAATAGGCATTCTCAATTTCAGAGACAAAGGAAATGAAAAAAAAAAACTTAGAGTTGAAGAAGAAGAGGTCTCAATTTTAGCTCAAAGCATAGAATAAGCTACATCAAATGAGCTTGTGTTCAATTGGGAACTCTTTCCAATATATTTTATGGTTCAATATACTTCATCTTTGGGCATATCACCTTCAATAGTAGCGAAATAGGACAATATCTATTCATAATTCATGGAAATCAAGAATACAAATATTAAAATGAAACAATATGCTTATGTTAATTTGGAAGCTCAAAGAAAAATTCCCTCCTTTGGATATTATTCCTCATCAAGAAAGACCCCTCCGAGACCTTGGACGAATTTAATTTGGTTAAGGAAAAATATAATTTTATTATGAAAATCCACATGTGCACAAAAGGACAAGTCGGCCCTAAAAGGAATTTGGACACCCTTGGATGGCTATAAATACAAATCAAGTGACCCTCAGTTGGACATCATCATCAAAAAATATTATTTTATCTTCTTTGGTTTATGCTTGCACATGTATGAAATTGGTTCACGGGAAATTCGTTCGCACAGGTTTAAAATTGCAAGGTCCTAGCTCACGTGTGCAGATTAGGGTTTTGGTTCACAACCGCAGGGTTGTCAGAAAGAAATTTCGGCTGTAGCCACATGAATACAATCTTATGTTGAGATTCAACAAGATGATGAGCTTAGTGAAAAGAGTCACCTTCACTAAGTGGACCCACAGGCTATTTTTGGCGCAAGTCTATTTTTAGACATGGTGATCATATTTCAAAAGTTTCAGGATACTCTTTGTGGATGGTTGATCAAGTTGGAAAAATAGATGAAATTCTATTTTTAGAATATTGGGCGAAGTCTATTTATATATCGTCAATCTAAAAATAGAAGTGTCGATTATTATTAGCTCTTAATAATACGACAATAAACATCAACTTATTCTCTTGGAGTACTTAGTTTCAGTGCATAGATTTGGAAAATCATTGGGCTGAAGGAATTATGCAATTTCTAGGGTTTACTGGTGGTTCATGCATGGAGGACTCAGTTAGAACTGAAGTGGCAAAGTTGTGACAGAGTTGGAAGAGTAGTTCATGGAGTTCTTATACAGTTTAACTCAGTTAATGGAGTTAAACTCAGTTGAGCTAGTTGTATCTAGTCTAACTGAATGATACACTAGTGAGAGTGGAGTGAATTAATTAGTTAATTAATTCACAAATAATAACTCATTAATCAACTAAAAAATACAGCAGTTAACTACAGTGCATGTCAGTTTCAATGGAGACCCAGTGGAGAGATAGGTGAAAGGGCAAGATGGACTATCTGTTGTGACTATAGTGATGCATTGATTGCACCACACACACATTGGAGTTGCAAAAGAGGATTGCATAGTCAAGGCAAGGGTAATTCGAATTCATTCAGAGCTATTCTTTAGTAGGTATTGCGCAGTGGAGGCAGGCTATCATGTGGCAAGAAATCGATGCATGGATTTGCAGATTTCTTCTGATTAGTGTGTGATGATTGATTGTACTGAGAGCTTGATGTACTAAGCTTTGTATGATATTTTTATATTATCTCCATGATTCATAATATATGATAGTTGGGTTTTTTAGCTTCAGGCTTTCCCGTTAAACAACTGTGTTATGAGCGATTGTTTTTATTGCTTCATGTGTTTGCAATTGAATTTAATTTCCGCAAAAGATTAACAGTGGAAGGATTATGTATTTACTAAGAAGATAAAATATTGTTAGATCAGGAGAATCTGGATATATCCATGCATCTTGCATATAATTTCTACATGGTATCAGAGCAGTGTTAATTCTTGAAGATTGCAATTGTGAAGAATTGTTGAGTTTGTGCTGGTGGACAAATCGAATTTGCTACAGAAAATTCTTGGTGTAGAAGTTGAGTATACATTGAAATGTTTTTCAATGGGTTGCGATTGGAGTATGCCCTTGATGGGAACTCTAATTACATAGCCTGGAAGGATAGGATAGAGGCAGTTTTGGAGGATAATGGACTGAAGGAGTTCATCAATAGCGATGTTCCTAAGCCGGGATCTAGCGACGTTGCATTACTTGACGCATGGAAAAATAAGATAGCAAAGACAAGAAGAATTCTGTTGGAAAGTGTGAAGGGCCATATTGTGTCCAGCCTTCATGGGAAAGCCACTCCTTTTTTAATGTGGAAGGCTTTGAAAGATTTGTTCCAAAGAAATAGTGACCAGAGGAAGTTGGCGCTGAAAGATAAGCTCAAAAAAATAAAACTGGAGAAGGGCGACAGTATTCCAAAATATCTCACGAAGTTTGTCCACTGTAGGGATGAAATAGGAAGTGTGGGGAATACTATTGATGACGAAGACTTGGTGAGCTTGGCTCTCCTTGGGCTTCCTAAAAGTTGGCATAGCTATGAAGACTCTATCAATGGATGGGAGAAACTGTCAGGATGGGAGTGACTTTGGTCGGATCTTGTGCAGGAGGAGATAAGGCGAGGTACCAGGGATAGCTCTTCATCGAATAATGAAGATGAAGAGAATTGCGCTTTGGCTCCCAAGGCAAGGAAAGGGAAGGAGAAGAAATTTCCTTCAAAATCCAATGCTAAAGGCAAGAAGCAGGATTTTTCCAAAGTGAAGTGTTTTCATTGTCACGAACATGGGCATTTCGCCACTAACATCCCACAGAAGAAGAAGAACAAGAAGGTTGTTGGAGCTGCAGCTGGAGAGGCCTTAGCCTCGCAATTTGAACTTGATTTCTCTTTGATTTCAGGCTTGGTTTCAAGCTATATGGGATTGGTGTGGTATCTTGATAGTGGTGCGTCTTTCCATATCACGGGAGGCAAGGAATTGTTTAGTGAATTAGAGGAGAAGGACCTCCAGATGCATATAGAGATGGGAAATGATGATCGATATAGTGCGACCGGAATTGGGACCATTACCTTTGAGAGGGAGTCTGGTAATCCATTCTTGTTGAAGGATGTTATGCATGTTCCATGTCTGAAGAAGAACTTGGTCTCGGTCGCAATGTTGGTAGACAAAGGTTATTATTTTGTTTTTAGTGAGGGAAAAGCTTTCTTTCGACATAAAACAACGGGTCAAACCAAGAAGATAGGGATTCGAGTTAAGAATCTCTACAAGCTGGAGGTAGATGGTTGCACTGCAATGGTGGGCAAAGTAGAAGAAGTAGTGAGCCGGGATGAGGGCGAATTATGGCACAGGAGATTGGGCCATCTCCACCATGGCGCTTTGAAGATTTTGTAGCAGATTTCTACTGGACTTCCCAAGGGTACTCTTGCACAATCATATCAGTGCAAGGGATGTACTATGGGTAATTTTTTGAATACCAAATTCATGAGAAGGAGAACCGTGCTTCGGTGATCCTGGAGAGAATTCACACAAACATGTGTGGACCTTTCTCGGTTGCTTCAACAACAAAACACAAGTATTATGTTATATTTGTTGATGAATATTCTCGTAGATGCTGGATCTTCTTCATGTAGAAGAAGAGTGAAAAATTCTCAAAGTTCTGTGATTTTAAAGCATTGGTGGAGAAGGAATCGGGGAAGCAAGTGAAGGCTCTGCAGAGTGATAATGGTGGTGAATATATCTCGAATGAATTCAAATACTTCTATAGCAAAGAAGGAATTTAAATAGAACTCATAGCACCTCATAACCCACAGAAGAATGGGGTCATGGAGAGGAAGAACAGAATGATCGAGGTTGCTGCACAAGCTATGCTTGAGAGGGAGCTAGACTTGCATGTAGTGAAGGAACCTCTTGTTCCGAAAGATGAGCCTCCGGATGTGGATCAGCCACAGGAGGAGATTCATGGAGTGGAGGAGTCCACTCATGCAAAACCAAACATCAGACAAGGAAAAAAATGTACTACAAAAGATGAGAGACTGAAGCTTGATGCGACACAGAATGTAAGAGTCCCTACATCACAGTGCAGACAGAGACAGTCACCTGACCGATTTACTGGATACATGGCTCTTATGAGCAAGTGTATCATGACAGAGCCATCTTCTTTTGAAGAAGCAGTGCAGGAGCCCACATGGGTAGATGCCATTGTGGAGAAGTATGACTCCATTGTAAGAAACAGTGCTTGGGAGATTTTACTGAGGCCAGTGGGTAAATCAGTTGTAGGATCAAGATGGATCTACAAGGTAAAGCAAGTTTCTCATGGGAGCGTCGAGAAGTATAAGGAAAGTTTTGTTGCCAGAGGCTTCTCACAGATTGAGGGGATTGATTATGAAGAAACCTTTGCATCTGTCGCATGGTATTCTTCCATAAGGACCATCCTTGCTCTCTCAGCGCAGATGGGTTGGCACATTCATCAGATGGATGTGAAGACTGCGTTCCTTAATGGGATCATTGAGGAAGATTTGTACATTGAGCAGCCTGAAGGATTTGAGATCTTCAGCAGCGAGTCACATGTGTGCAGGCTCAAAAGAGCGTTGTATGGGCTGAAGCAAGCATCTCGTGCTGGGTACACACGAATCGACAACTATTTCACTGGACTTGGCTTCACCAAGTGTAAGGCGGATGCAAACCTGTACCAAATTGTGGTGGAGGGTAAGATTTTAATCATTTTTCTTTATGTTGATGATTTAACACTAACGGGTGATGAGAAGTTGATACACTCATGCAAGGCAGACCTTGCAAAGGAGTTTGAGATGAAGGATTTAGGCCTCCTTCATTATTTCCTTGGATTGGAAATATGGCAACAGGAAGGTGAACTGTTTGTTTCTCAAGACAAGTATGCTCGGGAGATACTTGAGAAGTTTCACAGGCAAGGCTGCAAGCCTATTGACACTCCTCTTCCAGGAAATTGGAGGGAAGAGGATGCTACATCGGCAGAGGTAGTGGATGCCACTATTTATCGACAGTTGGTGGGTTCGCTCATGTATTTAGTTAATACAACATTGGACATATGCTATGCGGTGAACTAGCTTTCACAAGCGATGGTTAAGCCTACCAAGCTCTTTTGGAAGGCAAGCAAGCATGTCCTGAGATATCTCAGGGGAACATCTGAATATGTTTTATGGTACAGATAGACGGATGAGGTGAAGTTGCATGGCTTCATGGATGCAGATTGGGCAGGCAGCCCAACAGACAGAAAGAGCACATCAGGAGGGATTTTTAGTATCAGATATACTGCACTTTCTTGGTACAGCACGAAACAAAGATCCGTGGCACTCAGTTCAGCGGAAGCAGAATACATGGCAGAAAGTCAAGCTTCATGTGAGGCTATATGGATGAGGAAGATCCTAGTTGGTTTGTTTGGTTCACATTTATATCCTACAGTGATACATTGTGATAATTAGAGTTGCAATAAACTCTCAATTAATACTATGTTTCATGATAGGTCTAAACATATTGATATATGGTATCATCATATTAGAGATTGTGTGCAGCGGAAGATCATGTTGCTTCAGTACATTCCTACGAAGGATCAGGATGCAGATATTTTGACGAAGGCGCTCACCAGGAGAAAATTCGAATACCATAGAGGTAGGATCGAGGTGAAGGATAATCCCTATCTTGTTGAGAGGGAGTGTTGAGATTCAACAAGATGATGAGCTTAGTGAAAAGAGTCGCCTTCACTAAGTGGGCCCGCAGGCTATTTTTGGTGCAAGTATATTTTTAGACTATGTCTATTTTTAGACATGATGATCATATTTCAGAAGTTGCAAGATGCTATTTGTGGATGGTTGATCAAGTTGGAAAATAGATGAAATTCTATTTTTAGAATATTGGGCGAAGTCTATTTATAGATCGCTGATCTAAAAATATATAATAGAAGTGTCGATTATTATTAGATCTTAGTAATAATTTGACAATAAACATCAACTTATTCTCTTGGAGCACTTTATTTTAGTGTACATACTTGGAAAATCAGTGGGCTGAAGGAATTACGCAATTCCTAGGGTTTACTAGTGGTTCATGCATGGAGGAATCAGTTATAACTGAAGTGGAAAAGTTATGACAGAGTTGTAAGAGTAGTTACAGGAGTTGTTATTCAGTTTAACTCAGTTAATGGAATTAAACTCAGTTGAGCTAGTTGTATCTAGTCTAACCGAATGATACACTAGTGAGAGTGGAGTGAATTAATTATTTAATTAATTCACAAATAATAATGACAATCAACCCAATAATACAATGCTTAACTACAAGCACATGGGCTAGTGGAGACCCAGTGGAGAGATAGGTGAAAGGGCAAGATGGACTATCTGTTGTGACTATAATGATGCATTGATTGCACTACACACACATTGGAGTTGCCAATGAGGATTTCACAGTCAAGGAAAGGGTAATTCGAATTAATTCAGAGTTATTCTTCAACAAGGATTGCGCAGTGGAGGCAGGCTATCAGGTGGCAAGAAATCAGTGCATGGATTTGTAGATTTCTTCTAATTAGTGTGTGACGATTGATTGTACTGAGAGTTTGATGTACTAAGCTTTGTATGAGATTGTTATATGATCTCCATGATACATAATATATGATAGTTGGGGTTTTCAGCTTCAGGCTTTCCCGTTAAACAAATGTGTTATGTGTGATTATTTTTATTGCTTCATGTGTTTGCAATTGATTTTAATTTCTGCAAAAGATTAACAATGGAAGGATTCTGTATTTAGCAAGAAGATAAGATATTGTTAGATCACGAGAATCTGGATATATGCATGCATCTTATATATAATTTCTATATGGTATCAGAGCAGTGTTAATTCTTGAAGATTGCAATTGTGAAGAATTGATGAGTTTGTGCTGGTGGACAATTCGAATTTTCTACAGAAAATTCTTGGTGCAGAAGTTCAGTATACATTGAAATGTCTTTCAATGTGTTGCGATTGGAGTATGCCTTTGATGGGATCTCGAATTACATATCCTGGAAGGATAGGATGGAGGAGGTGCTAGAGGATAATGGACTGAAGGAGTTCATTGATAGCAATGTTCCTAAGCCGGGATCTAGCGATGCTGCATTACTTGACGCATGGAAAAAGAAGATAGCAAAGACAAGAAGAATTCTGTTGGAAGGTGTGAAGGACCATATTGTGTCCAGCCTTCATGGGAAAGCCACTCCATTTTTAATGTGGAAGTCTTTGACAGATTTGTTCCAAAGCAGCAGCGACTAGAAGAAGTTGGCGCTGAAAGATAAGCTCAGAAAAATAAAAATGGAGAAGGGCGGCAGTATTCCAAAATATCTCACGAAGTTTGTCCACTGTAGGATGAACTGGGAAGTGTGGGGATTACTGTTGATGATGAATAATTGGTGAGCTTGGCTCTCCTTGGGCTTCCGAAGAGTTGGCATAGCTACGAAGACTCTATCAATGGACGAGAGAAACTGTCAGGATGGGAGCGACTTTGGTCGGATCTTGTGCAGGAGGAGATAAGGCGAGGTACCAGGGATGGCTTTTCATCGAAGAATGAAGATGAAGAGAATTGTGCTTTGGCTGCCAAAGAAAGGAAAGGGAAGGGGAAGAAATTTCCTTCAAAATCCGATGCTAAAGGCAAGAAGTAGGATTTGTCCAAAGTGAAATGTTTTCACTGTCACGAACATGAGCATTTCGCCACTAACTACCCATAGAAGAATAAGAACAAGAAGGTTGTTGGAGATGCAGCTGGAGAGGCCTTAGCCTCGCAATTTGAACTTGATTTCTCTTTGATCGCATGCTTGGTTTCAAGCTATATGGGATCGATGTGGTATCTTGATAGTGGTGCGTCTTTGCATATGACGGGAGACAAGGAGTTGTTTAGTGACTTGGAGGAGAAGGACCTCCAGATGCATATAGATATGGGAAACGATGGTCGATATAGTGCGACCGACATTGGGACCATTACCTTTGAGAGGGATTCTGGTAATCCATTCTTGTTGAAGGATGTTATGCATGTTCCAAGTCTGAAGAAGAACTTGGTCTCGGTCGCAATGTTGGAAGACAAAGGTTATGTTGTTGTTTTCAGTGAGGGAAAAGCTTTCCTTCGACATAAAACAACGGGTCAAACCAAGAAGATAGGGATTCGAGTTAAGAATCTCTACAAGCTGGAGGTAGATGGTTGCATTGCAATAGTGGGAAAAGTAGAAGAAGTGGTGAGCCGGGATGAGGGCGAATTATGGCACATGAGATTGGGCCATCTTCACCATGGCACTTTGAAGATTTTGCACCAGATTTCTATTGGAATTCCCAAGGGTACTCTTGCGCAGTGAAATCAGTGCAAGGGATGTACTATGGGTAGGTTTGTGAAGACCACCTTTCATGAGAAGGAGAACCGTGCTTCGGTGATCCTGGAGAGAATTCACACAGACATGTGTGGACCTTTCTCGGTTGCTTCAACAGAAAAACACAGGTACTATGTTATATTTTTTGATGACTATTCTCGTAGATGTTGGATATTCTTCATGCAAAAGAAGAGCGAAACATTCTCAAAGTTCTGTGAGTTTAAAGCATTGGTGGAGAAGAAGTTGGGGAAGCAAGTGAAGGCTCTGCGGAGCGATAATGGTGGTGAATCTATCTCGAAGAAATTCAAAGACTTCTGTAGCAAAGAAGGAATTCAAAGAGAACTCATAGCGCATAATAACCTACAGCAGAATGGGGTCGCAGAGAGGAAGAATAGAATGATCGTGGGTGCTGCACAAGCTATGCTTGAGAGGGAGCTAGACTTGCATGCAGTGAAGGAACCTCTTGTTCTGAAATATGAGCCTCCGGATGTGGATCAGCCACAGGAGGAGATTCATGGAATGGAGGAGTCCACTCATGTAGAACCAAACATCAGACAAGGCATAAAGTGTACCACAGAAGCTGAGAGATTGAAGCTTGATGCGGCACAGAATGTAGGAGTCCCTACATCACAGTGCAGATAGAGACAATCACCTGACCGATTTACTGGATACATGGCTCTTATTAGCAAGTGTATCGTGACAGAGCCATCTTATTTTGAAGAAGCAGTGCAGGAGCCCACATGGGTAGATGCCATGGTGGAGGAGTATGACTCCATTGTCAGAAACAATGCTCGGGAGATTGTTCCAAGGCTGGTGGGTAAATCAGTTGTAGGATCAAGATGGATCTACAAGGTAAAGCAAGCTGCTGATGGGAGCGTCAAGAGGCAAAATTTTTTGTTGAGGCAAGGTCTTGGACATGCATAATATGATCGTATGATTTTGTTAAAGGGATAATTTTTTGACAAATTATGGTTTGAGAAAAGAATATTTCTCCTAGTTCAAGACCCAACCGTTGGGAGAAAGGCTTAACAGTGCGGCTATATGTCTCCCAGTTGCATAGAAGAAGACCCATGGGAGTGGTTGAGTCTGCAGGATTCAAAAATATAAAACCTTATGCATGAAACCAAGAGTGCATGATAGAAATTTCTATGGAAAGAAAATGAACAGTAAGATCTACATAATGTTTGACTTATTACAGGGATCAAAATGAAGGTTGTTTGATAGAGCTACCTCTATAGAAAATTTGAAGTGGCCTACCTTTTGTAATATACTCTCACTTGCATTGCAGGACAAAAATATATAAAATCATCAATAATGGAATCTTGAGGATAATTTCATAATTGACATGATTATTGTCTTATGCAGAGACTTTTATGTTGCAGAAAATGTGAATGTATTAACTCATCTTGTGTTTGAAGGGGTCTGAAGTATGCATATAAGTATGTTATTTGTCTTGATTTGATCATTGGAGGTAGTATGACAATAAAGGATTTCTCCTCAATATGTAGTAATTTATATTTTGTTTATTACCTAGATTTCACAATGAATAAATGATAAAAACTTATATGAATTTTCCGTAGTGTATGAATTCACATTTAGTGGAAAAAATTATTCATATTATGATCATGGGGATGACTTAATGAAGTATTGGCTCGATATTACTTGATAAATGACAATTTTTGACATGAAAAATAGATAAGGCTGTAACTTGGTACTTGGGTGTGAGCTCTACTTGGGGACTTGGGTTGAAAATCTTAATAGTGATATTGGCAGAAAATTCCATGGCTTTGATATTAGTTTTGGTTTGGAATTTAAGGCTTGATAAGTACACTTGGTTGATTTGATTTCACAATATTGACTTTTTTTAAGCTTGGTATATCATTTTAGTCAATGTTATGTTTGTAGATTCATTTTATGATTTGAAGCAAGCTCCTCGAGCCTTGTATGGAAGTAGTGTTGATCCAAGCCTCTACTTCAAAATGACTTTGATTTTGGTTTTATATGTTGAAAATATATTATTGACAGATAGTGAGCCTCTTATAAACAAAGAAAGAGGGATTTAGCCTCCGAGTTCGAGACGAAGGATCTTGCTATGATGTATTACTTTCCGGGATTAAAAGTTTGAAAAAGACCAAGATAAATCTTCCTTTCTCAAGGAAAATATGGCATGAATCTAGTGGAGAGATTTGGAAAGATGGAATGAAAATCCTTGGACACCATGATGTAATTGAATTTCAAGAAATTATGTAGAGTTTTTGTTGGATATGACTTGGCATACTCCGATGATTACTGACATTTGAATGAGACATTGATGTTCCTTGAGAACACATATATGGATATATGATTTGCAGTGAATGCCTCGTGTTATCACCAAAATCGTACCTGATTGGTTACTGATTAGATAACTTCAGTGTAACTATTTCAAACCAATATTGTGACTGAGGCTTAGCCTCTTCAATCTGAGAGGGCTCTCTCAGGGGTTAATGATATGGAATAAAGATATAGATGGCTAACTCTATTTAGGAAATAAACTAGTTATAATGAATGTAGGTTGAAGATAATATCAATATGTAGCCATTGGGCTTATGGAGTCAACACTTTCAGTGATTTAGTGAGTTCAATCTACATGGAAATTGAGGCAGGTCAGAGTTTTTAGTAGTAGGACACACACACATGAGATATGAAAATACACAGTCAATTCACTTATAAAGGAAGTCAAAGCATCACATGGATGAATTCTGAGTAATATAAATGAAAATCACTGCAATATAGATACATAAAAATTAAGTATATAACAAATAAGCACTAAAAAATCCTTCATAATCTCAAGTTGGTCAAGTAACACATCTCTATATCACTGAAATAGTCAATTTACAATAAGCTACAATTTTGCTAAAAATCTCCAACCCTTGACAAATTCGACCCCCATGGCCCTTAATAGACATGTTACATCATCATATGATCTACCTCTAGGCTATATGCATCGAATTTTTTCCTAATGACACCTTGCATAACCATAAAACATTAACTTTAATGATAAACAGACACCTATCCTACTTGACAGTCTTATTTCAAATAGGACTCAAAATACTCTTTATTATCTTTAACAACCTTATCTACTATAATAAACTAAATATTTGACAATTATACATTCACATGGTCGAATTTAGATGATGGGATTCATCACTTTATGACCACTTAGCTTACCTCCTCAAAACTAGGAAACAAGACCATGCTTTTTAGACAAATGGTCTTTTTCTTTTTTTTAACATTTTCAGCTGTCATTTAATCTTAAATTTGTGGTCCTTTAATGTTTAATTATGGCTTGAAATGGTATATTATTCTTCCATAACCTCTATATCTCCAAAATTCGCTTCAAAACCTACTCAAAAGGGTGAAATGCAGTGCGCTACGAAAGTAAGGCAGTTTCGTAGTGCTTTTCGTAGCGCTGCAAAATAAGCCTTTATATTCAACCATTTCAACTCTTTCCTTTTACATAATATTTATCATCATCCAACACATGTGTCATACAAATTTCAGCTCTCAACACCCTCCATAACTGGTCAAAAATACAAAAACGCAGCTACAACAGTTTCGTAGCACATTGCTGCCCTTCATGCCTGGAGGCGCTACGAAATTGCTGAAAATGCAGATTTTTGCATAATTTTGAAAACTGAAACCTGTGAGAGGAAAAAAATTGTATCTAATCATGTCATCAACCTCAAACAACCATAAATCAACTCACCTAATATTCTTGAGGTGTCAATCTCACCTTTCATATTTAAGACATCTTTGCAGATATTTCCTGTTTTTTCCTCAAAATTAGGTCTTAGAACAGAGCCTATATATTCTAATACATGATTTATTTTTAAAAAATGAAGGATTCTTTTGTAGTTAATTATGTCTTGAAGCAAAACCTCTCTTGGGTTTTTTAAACACATCTCCAGCTGTCCAGAAACTGCATTTGCAAAACATGTGTAAAACAGGAAAAATTTGTTTTCTTAAAATAGGGCTTCAAATAAATCCTTGTATCTCCCAACTGATAATACCTGTGAGAAAGGTGAGAGAGGTTATCGTTATTTGATATTTTTTTGAAAATAACCTCTCTTAGTTTCTTAAAATAACTTTCTGTTTGCCCATAAACCACCTTTGAAGTTGACTTCTCAAAGTTAGAAAACATAATTTTGCTTCATATTTCGCTACGAAACTTTCCATAGTTTCGTAGAAAAAAGTGACTTTTTACAGTGTAATGCACTACGAAATTGTGGTTTCTTGGCTAATTTGGAACTTTTTGTACAAAAACCTTTGGAAAATGAAATGAATCAGAAAATTATGAATGATGTGAAATGAAGGAGTTTGAAGATGAGTGTGTTTAAACCTTAGGGTAAGTTCAAACTATAAAAAATTTAATACTTCCCTTGATCAAACCTAAAATGACTCCTAAAACCCTATTTTGACCCATGAACCTATGTAACCTTGTCAAACTTATGTTTGAATTTTTTGAGTGATAACAGTGGCTCCACTTGGGATGGTGTGCCCCTGTGGTACACCAAAGAACATGTAGTTCCAGTGCTATCCATCTTCTTAGAAATAAAAACTCTGAAATTTATGAAAACTTCGCCAAGCTCTTATGGCCTTCACCTCGGGCTCAAGCTTGATGATCACTGTAGAAGAACCAAATCTGTACCTATTGAAAAGATGCTCATTCAACTTTGAGCTTATTCACACACTCCTACCTACCCTAACAGTTGCAATCTCCATTTTTAACTCAAGCAACATGAAACTTCCAATGAAGCCAGTCATTGATCTGATCTAACACTTAAAATTGTTGACTACACTTGAACCAATAGTAAACATGATACTGAAATGACCAAGAAAACAAAAAATGGATCTGATCCTCATGATGAAAATATAATTGAAAATTTGAACTGTAGAACTCTTCCATGTAGTCAGCTATAGGATCAAAGAATACAAGATCTGTTTGATGCTTCTCATGACATTATGCAGCTTTGGACAACTCATACATGCTTTAATCAACCACACAAGACTTCAGTTGTGCGCTATCCAACTGATTTTCAAGAACAATGTATTCTTCCTCAATCTCAAAAGAGAAAGGAAGCAACACCCTCTCTTCGTGTTCTGGCATGGAAAGCTTTTGAAAAGACTGATCTTGATCTTGAAGCCTATAAGGTTGAATTTGATCTTCTAAAAATTCAATGTCTTTTTCAATGTTCTTAGCAACTTCATCCACAAATTGAATCTTAACTTATAACTTGTACTCAAATGATTTCAGATTAGAAGACAAGGATAAAGAAAAAATTTCACCCACTTCTTCATTAGTGTGATCATTATTTGATGTAGACTGATGCAAGAAATAACATGAAGAATCAACTTTTTCCTTTACCTGAGAGTTATAGTGATTATCTTCTAATATTTCCTCTTATTGTTTGCAATGATTCTCATACTCCTGATGATCAAAATACTGACAAGTTTGCTGCAAATTTTCATCAAACTCAGAGGATGTAACATGATTATCATAAATAAACTCATGTTGGGTTTCATTTTCATCCAAGGGAGAGGATCTCCTTTCTTCTTGGTGATGAAAGGGATTGTCACGAAGGGCCTCTAAAATTTCTTCATCCATGAACTCATCATATTCGTAACAATTCTCCAAATATTCAATAAAACTCACATAGTGTTTACAACAGTCTTTGACCAGCAATAAGGAGGGATGTCACTCTTCATACATCTCATAAAATGCAACATGGAAATCAGCAAGAGAATATAATGAACCATTTGGCAAGCTTTCATACCAAGACCATGCTTTTCCTTCTAAAGTGGCCATAAACATCTTCATGAGACAATCCTCAGGGAACTGAACCTTAAGACTGTGTACATGCATATGGAATCTAACCAAATGAAGAGCAGCATTGTATTTCTTTTCATCTCTAAATATAGGAAGATCAGTTAACCATTCGACCCTTGGCATAGGATTTGGAACACTAGGGATATGAGACCGATTCATAGGGGCATACCTGGCATTTATTCTTGCAATGGAACTCATCTTGAAACTTCATCAAGCTACTGATCTTCAAGCAATGGAGTCACCTTCCAATTGATTATTTGATGTGTGGAGTCGCCAGAGCAGAAATACAACTAATATGTGTCTAAGTGTCTGCTGCTTTTAGACCTTAGAACTGAAACTTTGTCATTCTTCCCACGGAAAATTTACACCTTCGCTCCCCGGCAACGGCGCAAAAACGTTATCACCAAAATCGTACCTGATTGGCTGCTAATCAGAAAAATTCAGTATAACTATTTCAAACCAATCTTGTGACTGAGGCTTAGCCTCCTCAATCTGAGAGGGCTCTCTCAAGGGTTAATGATATGGAATAAAGATATAGATGGCTAACTCTATTTAGGAAATAAACTGGCTATGATGAATGTAGGTTGAAAATAATATCAATATGTAGCCATTGGGCTTATGGAGTCAACACTTTCAGTGATTCAGTGAGTCCACTTGACATGGAAGTTGAGGCAGGTCAAATTTTTTAGTAGTAGGACACACACACATGAGATATGAAAATACACAGTCAATTTACTTATAAAGGAAGTTAGAGCATCACATAGATGAATTATGAGTAATATAAATGAAAACCACTGCAAGAGAGATACATAAAAAGTAAATATAGAACAAATAAGCACTAAAAACTCCTTCAAAATCTCAAGTTGGTTAAGTAACACATCTCTGTATTGTTGAAACAGTCAATTTACAATAAGCTGCAATTTTGCTAAAAATATTCAACCCTTGACAAATTTGACCCCCATGGCCTTTAATAGACATGTTACATCATCATATGATCTTCCTCTAGGCTAGATGCATCGAATTTTTTCCTAATGACACCTTGCATAACCATAAAACATCAACTTTAATGATAAACATACACCTATCCTACTTGACAGTCCTATTTCAAATAAGACTCAAACTACTCTTTATTATCTTTAACAACCTTATCTACTAAAATAAATTACACCTTTGAAAAGTATACATTCACATGGTCGAATTTAGATGATGGGCTTCATCCCTTTATGACCACTTAGCTGACCTCCTCAAAACTAGGAAACAAGACCCTGTTTTTTAGGCAAATGGTCTTCTTCTTTTTTTTAACATTTTTTACTGTCATTTAATATTCAATTCGTGGTTCTTGAATGTTGAATGATGGCTTGACATGGTCTATTATTCTTCCATAACCTCCAGCTGTCCAAAATTCGCTTCAAAACCTGCTCAAAAGGATGAAATGCAGTGCGCTATGAAAGTAAGGCAGTTTCGTAGCGCTACAAAATAAGCTTTTATATTCAACCATTTCAACTCTTTCCTTTTGAATCAGATTTATAATCATCCAACACATGTGTCATACTAATTTTAGCTCTCAGCACCCTCCATAACTGGTCAAAAAGACAAAAACGCAGCTACATCAGTTTCGTAGCACGTCGCTTCCCTTCAAGCCTAGAGGCACTACGAAACTGCTGAAAATGCAGATTTTTGCATAATTTTGAAAACAGAAACCTGTGAGTAGAAACAAATTGTAGCTAATAATGTCATCAACCTCAAACAACCATAAATCAACTCACAAAAGAGTCTTGAGGTGTCAATCTCACCTTTCATATTTAAGACATCCTTGCAACTTTTCTTGTTTTTTTCTCAAAATTATGTCTTAGAACAGAGCCTATATCTTCTCATACATGATGTATTTTGAAAAAATGAATGAGATTTTTGTATTTCAGTATGTCTTGAAGAAAAACCTCTATTGGTTTTTTGAAACACATCTCCAGCTGTCCAGAAACTGTATTTGCACAACATGTGTAAAACATGAAAACTCTGTTTTCTGAAAATAGGGCTTCAAATAAATCCTTTTATCTCCCAACTGATAACACCTGTGAGAAAAGTGAGAGAGGTTATTGTTATTTGATATGTTTTTGAAAATAACCTCTCTCAGTTTCTTAAAATACCTTTTTTTTTTCCTATAAACCACCTTTTAAGTTGACTTCTCAAAGTTAGAAAATAGAATTTTGCTTCATATTTCGCTACGAAACTTTCAGCAATTTCGTAGCAAAAAGTGACTTTTTACAATGTAATGTGCTACAAAACTGTAGTTTCTTGGCTAATTTGGCACTTTTGGTAAAAAACCTTTGGAATATGAAATGAATCATAAAATTATGAATGATGTGACATGAAGGAGTTTGAGGATGAGTGTGTTTAAACCTTAGGGTAAGTTCAAACTATAAAAAATTTAATACTTCCCTTGATCAAACTTAAAATGACTCCTAAAACCATATTTTGATCCATGAACCTATGTAACCTTGTCAAAATGATGTTTGATTTTTTTGAGTGATAACACCTTGAGTACAAATTGGGTTGTCATCGAGCACATTTTGAAATAATCTACATGGGACGATAAATATTGGTCTAATATATACTATGGGAGATGTATGATTGCATGGATGCACTGATGTTGACTAGGTAGGAAACACTATTTATAAGAAGAGAACTTCTAGGTGTTATTGTAGCTTGGGATCTGCCATGGTATCTTGGATGAGCAGGAAATATGAGTCAATAAATTTAAGCATGACCGAGGTTGAGTACTTTGTAGCTAGCTTGGTTAAGGAAGCTCTTTGGAGAGCTATTTGAGCAAGTTTTGGATAAGACGGTGATATAATGTGACAACAAGAATGGGATCTGATTGGAATAGAATGTTGTATATATAGTTGGGATAGAGATATCTTCATAGATCAGTTTCTTGACCAATTCCAACTTTATAAAAAAATGTAGATAACATAATTTTATATGCATAACATTCTTTTTTCAAAAAAAGAAACTGAAAAATAATACTTTTCCAAAATACAAAATAATATGAAGTAATACTACATAAAGTAAACCATATATATAGACACATTTTGATGAAGAAATGATGAAAATACTTCATTGATTTACAAGATTGACATTCTACTCACTCCTATGATATAACCACATTAATAATAAAACAATCACAAAACCCTGGTATAAGAATAAAACAATCACATAAACTTGATAAGATAATGAAATAGTAACAGATCATCAGACATTCTACCATAAACAGAAATAACCCTAATATCCCTAATATCACAATAATATAATGAAAAATGTTTACCAAATGTTTTGCTACAAACAAAAATAATACCTAATTGATTGAAAATTGTTTCAAATCCCCACCAAACATACGCTCAAAAGTTAGATGATAAAAAGCATATTAAAGTGTTGCTGGTGTAAAGGGTCTAAACCACTGTGGGATATAAGTAATGATTTCGGTTTTTGTTTGAGCTCATCCACAATAATAACTCAAGTTCAACCTAGTAAAGATAGAATATGTTAAGCTAGGGGTGGCAAATGTGGGGATTCTTCACGATCCCAAATGCAAAATGGAATTGCAATACTTATAGTTGCATGGAAACAATATCTATAATCGAATAAAGGCTTACTCCCTTTTCCAAGGTCCGAAATTACCTCTTGCTTGCCAAATTCACTCCCTCATTGTGACTGGGGATTCTTCAGTTGCCATTATTTCAATGATTAAGGTCTGGAGTTCAAGCAAAATCAAATTCCAATCGATCATATTGAGAATCAAATAAGAAGTGGTTAATATTCTGAGATTTTAGAATTTTCTCCACTGTAGTCATTTTAGTTTTAGTTTGTGGACACTTCGAGTCTAAACCAGGAAGTGATTTCTTTAAACCACACTTTGAAACGATGGGAGAGCAATTATGGAACCAGTTCAGCCATGAAAGGGAATGAAGGCAGTGGGAAGTTGCACCATCCTTTCAATTATGTACACTGTTGGAAGACATTGTCACCAGTTGTCACCAGTCCTTAAAGGGCAGGGAAATTTGACTTGGATATGTTTCCTCTGTCCTTCTAGGCTTATCTAGAACTCTAAAAATTAAAATGGCACATCTTCTGACAGTTAAATTTCCTAATTCAATGGATATGTAATCTTTTCAAAGGATGAAACATGACATTAATGGCACATCCTCCTCTGAGAACTAAATTTATTAATTCAACGAAGAATACTTTGTAGAATATCCATCCTGGATGGTTGGGGAGAGTTTCCATAAAAGATCATAAGATGGCCCAGGACATTAGAGCAAGAATGGGTAGGGCTAGAATTGTAACATAGGAGGTGGGTCAGACCAATCTTTACATAATTTCATGGTTGAGTATTTTTATGAGAACAATCCAACGTAACCAAAACCATTTCAATGTAGCCATAACCATAACTTTTTTTAAATTAGAAACAAAGATTTACAGTTTTCATGTACTTGCATGTGCACATATAATGTTAGCCAAATAAAATGAAACACCTTAGCTATAATATGCATACAATGTGATAGGTGCAGCCCAAATTCAAAATTGATTCAATAATATCTGAGAGAAAAACCATCCATATTTTTATATTCATTCATCAATATTACAAACATTTATATCTAAGATGAAAGTATGGCTAAAGTAATCCCAGAGTAAAACTCTATCTGCAACAATTCAATCACTAAAATACTAAAACTTGATCCAGGTTTGGAGAGCACTTCTGGCTGTTAAGAGATCCAAATCAACTCCCTTCACAGTACATCATTATCGAGCATTGTCTCCAAGCCATACAAGCCCTGAAATATCAAATCATGCAAGCCCACATTCACGGTCGAAATAAATAACCAAACAATTTTTCATCTATTCATTATTCGTGCTTCATTTTCTCGTTCAAAAATGTATAGAATAGAAAAAACTAAACAAAACAGCTCCGAGTTACCATTTCTTGTAGTTCGTCAAAACTTTGGATCCCGCTCAGCTGCAGTACACAGAACATCCGACATGCTCTTTAAATAAAGGAACCAATTTTTAATTTTTAACTCAGCTGCAGTACATGGAACATCCGATGTGCTCTGTAAATCATGGTTATATCTTCTCGGTATGTCAGCATTCAATCTCCTCTGATTAAAACCCATCACTTCAATTTCGTCACGATGCGGATGGAACTGCTCCATTACCCTAATCTCTTCTGGGTATTTACCACACGGAGCCCCAGCACACACATTAAGGTTCCGTTTAGAAGCATTGTGGACAGGAACATAAAGCGATGAATTTCTGCTTACAGTAGAGGGCATAAAAATAGTATCCGTGCTTACTCCCTGCAGCTGGTTAGGAACATCAGAATCCTGCACAGTTAAAGCAGATGCCTTTTCTCTATGTTGCTCAATCATGGAAGAACCATCAGATATTGTGACAGGAACAGAGTTATCCTGCACAGTTACATTAGATGTGTTTTCTCTAGATTGTTCAATCACCGAAGTGCCATCAGGTATTGTGACCATATCTGGATGCATGAAATTCATATTGTCATAAAACAACATGACGTTTTCATCAGAATCCTTCAAAGAAATATCTACACCATATGATTTTGATTTTTGTTTGCTTTGCCCTCTAAATGATGCAGCTCTTGCATCGGTAACCTTTGTAGTCTGGACGGACCTCATAGAATCAGGTGAGACACACTCCTCGCCTGAAATATCCACACCAAATAATCTTTGTTTGCTTTCCCTTGAAATGATCCAGCATTTCCTTCAGGATACTTCACGATTATGACAGACTTCACAAGGAGAGGTAAGACTCCGTCTTTTACGGATTCTACTACCTGAAATAAAAAGTTGCATTCATAAAGAAGTGTCAAAGATAAATTATTAACTCTGAAACAAAAAGAATATCTAGAATCTCAATAACTAATATACAATGCAAACAATACTATAACACGAGAGCACTTAACAAAACATCGTACCTGAATTAAGACACGCAGTGTTTTCCCAAACATTTGACCTGAAGGTGCCATCAAACGCCAGTATGAGTCATATAGTCCAGGTTCCATGGGGGCAATAAAATGGACGACAACATCAAAATCCTCATCCACCAAATAACCCTTCTCCTGAATCTGTATTGCACAGTTCTCAAATATATTACACCCAAGAATATATATCCAATGTGTACTTTAATGGCCTGTAAACAGCCAAAAGTTCATTTCTACCCTAGCACTACATTGTTATCCCAAGGTAAATGCATATAGAAGGAGAACTAAGAGACATATATCCCACTGACCTCCAGGTTGACTTCATTTCTAGCTCCTAAATCAACGCCCCCACTTCTCACTAGATGAGTATGTTGGGGCCATGGCAATGTACCAGAATTGCGTAATCGCCAAATCTTAGTGAAATGAGTCCCTGGAACCAATTGAGCTCCATCACAGACAGTGATATTTTTAACAAAACCACAAATAAGCGTTCCTGGTGATTGATGGTCCATTTTTCCATCTGGGGACTGCAAAGAAGAAAGATAACTTCCTTAGCTACATGAGCAGTAGGGAGACTGCCACAAGCATAAGGCTATGTTGCATCAGCAAAATTGCATTGTACATTGAAATTGTAGCAAAAAAGAAAGAATATAAATGCTTCTGATGGAGACATTACCCATGTATCAAATAACTTTCCCTGGTGTGCTAACCCTTCCCCGTAAATGTGTTGTAGCTTGCATGAATCATAAGGATGGGTTATTCTTAAGCAATTTGCAACTTCTGTATAACCAAGTCCTCTGTATTGATCCTCATTGCCCACTTCTATACAAGCAAGTCCTCTGTATTGATCCCCATTGCCCATTTGACTGAAGGAATCATAGCAATGATCATAGTCATCCTTCCTACAGGTGCATGCCCAGAGTCAAGACATTAGTCCTATTAATTGCACTCATCTAAATGGGAAATCATATAAATAAGCAAACACAATTTAATATATCAACTTTATTTACATTTTAGAAGAAAAGCTCAAACAAACATTTGGACTCATTCCAGAACCATGGCACTGCACTTCTTTGGGAAATTTTGGAGGGCTGTTCTCGAAAGGATGGACAATTTTCATGTATTCATCATCCTTCCCCATTTCATAGAAGCAAGCAAGGCAGAGATCATAGCTATCCTTACTGCAGAAGCATATTTATATATTAGTTCTTTTATAAATGACAATAATTTGAATGAAAATCCATGGCACATAAACAGTAATGTATTAACATCACTTACATTTTGGATGCATAACGCGGACCAACAATGGGACTCATTCCACAACGATCACATTGCACTCCATTGTGGAATGTTTGAAATGTCATCTTGGAAGGCCTTGTGGTTCTCCTCAATCATTACTAGAAACGTCTCCAGGGACAGAGGATGCTGTAGGACCTGAAAGATTCTCAAGACCATGATGACAATTGTGATTATAGTTAGTCTCTATAGAAAGGGGAGGTGCTGAAGGACCATAAGAAATATGACGATCGGCCTGAAATTTGCAATCATTGCGTGCCAAACGACCAAGGAGAATATGACTACCAGCATGAAATTTGCAATCATTGCGTCCATTCAGTGTATGAGTTGTGTCATTATTAACCTGGGTGTCACTGCACGGCTCCAACTGGCACCCTTCTGTGAGGGAGCCAGCAGTAGCCACATGCTTATTCAAACTGTCCATTTTTACTGCCATCTTTGACATAGGTGCAACATATTTAAGAAATGGATCCTCAGCACATTTTATCTGTGTCTTTTGCAGAAGCTCAGGTAAATCTTTTAATATTCCATCCAAATATATGCTTCCTGAATTCAAAGTTTGATTGTTCCCCTTAGGAATTGGATTTGTTTTGAGGGTGGATGTTTCATTGGAAGATCTCATGGTAGCTTCCACATCTTTCTGTCCAGTAAATGATACCTCTAAACGAAGAGGATTTAGTCTCTGTTTCACAGCATCAAGTAATTCATCCTCATCCACCATATCAATAATATCATTATCTTCGTCTATGTAAGTGATAATAAAATCTGAATTAATGTCTAACTTAAAAAGATCACATATTTTATATCTCAAGGCATTCAAAGAAATATTTGGTCTTCCATCTTCCAAAATGTAGATACTGAAACGCCGCAGTGTACCCTCATACTTCACCTGCAACCAAGAAGGGCAAAGGAAATGAAACACTCATTATTTTGAAACTTGCAAACCTGTAAAAAAACATCAAATTAATACAATGAAAGATGATTATCATAATCCATGGATTTTGAATTTAAACTCACAAAGCTCATGATTGAATTGTAACTTCAAGTTTATTATGAATCCACAATGAGTTTTCAATTATCAGTCTATTCACTCACAATTTGACTCAATACAGTCCAGATGACCTGGAAACTCTCCAAACCACACTCCACAATAGGGTCTAACATAGTTGTTGGAAAGAGGCAGGTTAACAGTAAAAGCCCATTAGATTGCCACAACATGCCTTGAAAAGCAGGTAGGTCTGTTGCCTACATATAAACTTAAAGGCATTAGGCTCTCAATGAATCAAAAGTGTGGGTTAACTGCAAAAGCCCATTATATTGCCACTGCACGCTTTGAAAAGCAGATAGGTCTACCCATAAGGCCGTTAGTGATATGAAAAAATGATAAAGATACAAGGAAAGCTTTACATCATACACAAGTGACTTCTGAGCCAAGCTGAAAAGTGATATGAAAAAATGATCAAAAATACAAGGAAAGCTTTACATCATACACAAGTGACTTTTGAGCCCAGCTGAAAAGAAAGTACATTGTGCAATTTAGTGAAATAAAAGCAATCCTGCAAATATGACATTAGACTACAACCAGGAAAAACACAATACAAAAAAGTTAAAACAGGTTGCAATGGAATGGAGGAATACAACACATGGTCACATCGGGCTGCTAGAAATTCTATGTGCTGCATTCTGAAATTTTCTTGTATCTTATTAGGTAGTTGTATTTCTATGAATTTATTTTATTGTCTGTATAACACAATGTTTGTGCAGCAAATAAAAGGATTAAATTGTATTTAGAAAGACAATTGAATCCAAATTTTTAGAACCATTCATGATCCCAATTTTAACAAAGGGATTCCACTTCTCGTGCTGTCAGAAGCAGACTGAGCCTCGCCATATGTTCTCATAATTTGAAAAATCTTCAGGAAAAAGTAACCCAAAAAAAATAACAACTAGGCCAAGAACCAACTCAGTTTTTAAAAAACACCCAAAAAAATTTCAATTAAAAAAATCCAACTAAAAAACAAAAAGAGAACAAATAAGCCACTGAGAAAAAACGCCCTCAATTCTCCTTTTTTAACCCTCAAACTGAACAAACTTGAGATGTTCAGAACATAACTAACCCACAAATTCCATCAAACCCAAATCCTTTACCCTGTACATAAATATTCAAAATCCCAGAAACAGATAACAGAGATAAGAGGAAAACCACGTTACCTTTACGACTAAAGGGGTCAATAGGCCGCTCTCAGGAACTATCACGACGATAATAATTTCACTATCACGACACTTAGTGATTAGAATGACACTTAGTGGACTGGATCACCACGTACCTTTTGCATGCGCACACCATAAACAATGTATGCAGAAGCCAAAGGTGAATTAATGACTGCTGCAAGAAGTAGAGCCATGTTTTGAGCACATCGACTTTCATATTTATGAACAACATGGGCCTCTAGTAGTTCAGCCTATGCAACATCCCCATCTGCCACCTTAATATGCAGTCAACCGATTGTTTGCTCATTTTTCTCTTTTTTTGGTATGTATGGCTTCTAAGCCCACCCAAAATAAAGGGCCAATTGCAAAATCTTATGCACTACATTCCAGCTCTCCTCACCAACAAATCCAATCCCAATGAGGTAGGAAGAGCCATTGAAAATCAATATGTATCTAATATATTCATGTTAATATAATGGAAGTTCTTTTATCGACAATTTATTTTTATAACTAAATAACACTCATTATAGTTAATTGAGAAAGTTAGTTGAAAGTTAAGTAGTGAGTTTTTAATTAAAAAAATTATAATGTGAGTGGGATTAATGGTTAAAAACATGTTCTTACTTGTATGAGATCATGGGTTCAAATCCAAAGGATAAATTTGATTGTTGTCTAGTATGACTTTAAGTGTAAATGAGAGATGACCTTAAGATATGGAGGGTGGGGTGCTTTGTTACATGGAAATAAGAAGAAGAAGAAGATATGGTCGAGAAATATATAGGAGAAATCTTTAAACCATTTTAAATATCTTGAAAAAGAGAGATCAATGAGAAATTATAATGTTGAAACCCCTATTCATCCATTGAATCCCTGATAAGGAATTACCATAGATGTGTAAATGAGAAATTCCCTTTCCCCCAAGCTACGTGTAGAGTGAGTTTTAGGGCCACGAGCTCACAAAATTTGCTAGTCTCATTCCCAATGTTAGCTGAAAAAAAGAGATAAAGTGATCACTTGAGAGCTCCTTGAGAATATCTATCAAAGAAAGCCCATGCTAAATGCACAACCATGTCTCTTTTGATTATATCTACATGTGACCTGATTGACTAAGATGTTTTTATGAGTTGGGGGAAGGATGAAATGATGTTTATGCTTTAGAGAGCACATTTGAGAGGGATGGGGCCTTCTCTTCAAAGAGTGAACATTGAATGTTTCCTCTGGAAGGGGATTGATCATGATTTTCTAAATGCAATTTATTCTTTAACATGAGTGATGCTCATATTATCAATGTTTTAGAGAGAAGACTTAGTTGTAAAGGTCTTTAGATAACATTTGAATTAAGAAATTAAAGAAATCACTGATAAATTCATGAAGCCTGTAAATTTGCTGCAAAAATCAATTTGGCCCTTTAGAGTTGTTAAATCATTGTATAGTGAGTATTTATTGGTACTGCCATGAAGCATATCCCATGTTCAAATTGGGAAGCGTAAAGAGCCTTTGAGTTGTCGTGAAGATTAAAGAGCCTTTGAGTTGTCATAAAGTTTAAGAGGCATTTGGACGAATCTCAAAATTGCCATTTGTATTTATTTTATGTGTAGTGTGACTATTAGACGAAATGACCATTTTCAAGGCTTTTTTTCTGGTTAATTTTAACCAAAATTCAAAGATTTTTATAATTTTGAGTTTAAGTTGTTTAATTTATAAAATTTGAGTAGCCCGAGAATTTTTGAGGGAGTTGAATCCATTTGTGCATTCAAAAATGTATTTTAAACAACAAAAAATTACTATCTTGCTTGAAATTGTATCACCAATGAAAAAGGTGAGTGAAATGTCCCAAGTCTTCTCAAAGATATAGAAAAAGTTAAGGCATAATATGTCCTTTGTTAAGGAATTAATCATTATTATGGTTTTATGATTTATTTGGCTTTAGTTCATTTATAGGTTATGTGGGGGAGAAATACTCAAAACAAATCTAAGGCCTAAAGTAGATAATTAGGCTTAAATTCAAATCAATTACTTTATCAAATATGATATATTTCATGTGGTCATTATGCTAATTTAAGTTGAAAGGAATGTTAAGACTGTTAAGACATTCTCCCACCATGAAAATATTTGAAGTGGTCATTATACTAATTTAAGTGAAAAGGTATATTAGCATTCTTCCTCTTTTAGTGGAAATCTTGTTTTTTTTCCTATTTTTTGGTGTCCAAAAGTAATGCTTATATTTTTATTCGAGTAGTCTTTAGTGCGACTTTTTAAAGGCTTTTATGGTGGCTTTTTAAGTTTAATTTCTCTAAAATCTGGCAGGAATTTATTGAAAAGAGAAGTTTGATTGCTAACCTCGCACAATAGAAGTGCCCTAGAGGTTTTTGAGGGTGTTGAATCTATATATAGAGTCAAAAAACCAATTTAAATAACAAAAACCAAGATTTTACCTCAAATTTTTTCACCGGATTCTGACACCTGAAAAAAGTCGCACTAAAAACAACTCCATTTTTATTAGGTAAGAATTTATGTGAAAATTATGCTTATGAGGTAAATTAAGACTATATGGAAAGTCTTGTTGGAAACCATACTAAGTTAGGATAGCCTGGGGTAAGTCTTTCATTAGATTATTTCAACACCCTCAAATCCAGGATAGATAGAAAACTACCTATGGTTGGTGCAATTTGCACGACCCAAAAAGGACAATTGGTTAAGTATGAATAAATGTGTGGTAAGTAATGAAGTTGAAGTGTGCCGTAAGTAATGAAGTTGAAAAGTATTGCTAGAGGGCTTTCCCATTTCTAAAAAGTGGATATTAAAATATTATATAATTTGGAAGTTAAATGAAAAAGAAGTATTAAAATAAATGGAAAATTGATCTTAACATTTTAAGTTGGGCATAAATAATTAATTATAAAATTTATTGTGAATGAGGTTAAGAAGTAGGTAATAAATTATTATTTATTTTGTTTAGAATGTGGTTTTATTATTTAAATTGGACATGAGGTAACCAACTTAGATTCATCGTAACTCTCGATCTACCAAGTGTTTAGAGAGATCAAATCTCTTTTCACTCTAAAAGAGGTTTGCATGTCTTTGATCCTTCTCAACACTTAGTAGATCACAAGTTAAGATGGATCTATGCTATTTTAATTTTTCCCTTTAAATATGCTACATTCCACATGTAAATATGCTACATTCCACATGAATACCATGAGTTCTCAATATTGAGTCAATACATATACCATTTTTAATTTTATTATTATTTTATTTTTACATGGCTATTTTTATTTAGTTGTTGTTTTTTTTTTTAAATTTTATTTTAACCATTGTAGGGTCAATACCATAGACCATTTTTTTATTTTTTTATTATTTTATTTTTATATGGTTATTTTTATTTAGTTGCTTTTAATTTTTTAATTTTTTATTTATTTTGTTTTAACCATTGTATATAAGTGAGACTTTTTGAAAATTTTTCCATTTATTTTGGATCTAAACCTATTAGAATATGACAAGGATTCATTGAAACCACAAGTTTGACAAGTAAACTCTTCATAATTGAAATTCCTCGGGGTTTTTTAGGGTGTTGAATCCATATATGCAGTCAAAAACCCAGTTTAAACAACAAAAATCAAGATTTCACCACAAAATTTTTCTGGAGAACTCCAAAAAATATCACATAGACAAGTCCATTACATTACATTACTTTGATCATTTTATTTAATTTTATTTTTAAAATTGTATTTTATTTTTATTTTGTAATTTGACTTGGTCAAAATGTTGAACATTACATTACAACACTCTACCATAGGAGAGCTCTCAACCCAACAATAAGAGAATAAAGGTTCCAAGAAAAGGTAAATATATTCTAAGAAAACAAATAAAAGAAATTAATTCATGAGGGAGGTAAGGGATGAATTAACAGGGCTACAGGTAAAACCATATAAGTAAATAAATAAAAGAAAGTAATTCACTAGGAAGGTAAGGGATGAATTAACAGGGATAGGTGGTCATGGGTGCTTACAAGACAACACCCTTGATGTGACGCATGGCACTAGTTGCAACATCATCTGTAATTTGTTAAATGTACTTACATGTTGACATGACACTTGTATAAAAAGCTTCCAAGGGTCATATCTTGGTGTCCTAGATCTAGAATGAGACAATTTTTGTATCGTTAGAAATCTCTTAGTGAGTAGAAGATGATGGAGACCTTAGAAGTGGGTTTGAAATGATTAAAAGAAAAAGAATTATAACCCCCACCTCCTTAATGTGACTTAGAAGGTTGGATGTCCTATAGAGTGGTATCTAAGCTATGGTTCAAACACTAATCCTAGAGAACTAGGAATATACCACAAAGATGAATTTGGAGAAAGATATATAACTTTCTATTATGTTTGGAAATAGTAATACTACATGGACTTGAACTTGGATAGAAGCTCTTGTGTCTTGAAGTGGAGCAATTATGTGGAAAGAGTTCTCTATGAGAAAAGAGAGTCCTACTCTAGAAAATGTGTCTTGAATAAGGTTGTTTAAGGGAGTATTGAATCTTGTGAATGATGTTGATCTAGGTATCAATAAGGTGTGATTAAAGATGGAAAGTGTAGTGGATACACTTGAATGTATATTGATATGTGTATGTGGGCAGTTTTGGATGCCCTTTTTTAAGGCAATGTTGGAGTGCATTGATAGAATGTATGTTATGGAATTGGAGATACTTATATATTTCGAGGAATGATGTGACTAAAGTTGATTATGTTGGGTCCCTACACCTTGTGTGCAAATGGACATGCCTAAGTTAAAATGCCTTGGTTATGGTTCTAGGATAAGTGTTCTAGATGGTCAAGGCATGATCCCTCAAGAAAAATGAATAAGAATGCTATAGAGCATGGAATACGGATGTGGTTAATTGATTCCTAGTAAAAGAATGTTCGTTATTATATTAGTTGAGATGCATGGGGATAGATGCATGGATCAGTTAAGTTGTTAAGCAAGAAAATATCTACTTGATATGTTTTGGGTAGATTTGACATTACCTAGGTTGCTTGAGTGAGAGGATATGTGGCACATGGTGGCTATGGATACAAGTGAGCAAGAGAAGGACACTCTTAGCAAGGATAATGTTGGTTATGGAATGAGTACGTGGACAAGTAAACTACAATTCTGATTTGTTTTAAATATGATTGAAGGAATCTTGTGTGAGGTAATATACATGAGTATGTTTGTGTATGGGCATATGAAGGTATGTAGAGCATGCCTGAAAGTACCTTCGAGTACCTTGGACAATGCATGGAAATGGCTTGAATGTTTATGTGAGTATGGAGTAGGAGGTAAGCCTATTTCCAGAAAGGTCAAGTTGTGGTATGTTGACCATATATGAAGATGTATGCCTAATATAGATTATAATTTCCTTAAAGAAAGTTGGTATAAGTACTAACTTGGAAATTGAATGAGGATGATGTGTGTACCAAATTTCTTCACAAAAGAGGAAATGGTATTGCGAAGTGTGTGTATGTGGTTTTCCATTAGAGCAATGGAAAATAATTTGAAGATGCTTTTATTTTCAAAAGGAGAAAGCCGATGAGAGGGCTATGAGATTTACTATCCAAAAGATAATGGAAGGATAGTAAAGAAAAGTTGGTGTTGTCCTTGATATGTGAATGCGAACCTAAGTATTACTATGAATGAGTTCTCTCATAAGTGTAATAATTTCATGTAGATGATGTAAACCAAGTGAATGTTGGTCATCAGAGGGATGAATGTCCTAATATTGTTAAGAGTAAGGGTAAGGATCTCAAAGTTGAATTACAATTTTATAAAATTATCATGAGGTTGTAATGAGTGATGTCCAGTCATTAAAAATAATAAAATGGACATGTTGTAGTTATCCGCAAGGAAAAAATATGGATTGATATATAAAGTTGAACAAATATCTTATGAAGTGCAAGTTTTGCATAGAGATGATGTGAAGGCTAGTTAGGTAATTGTTAGTCGTATCAAAGAAACTTTAGAGGTTTGATCATGATAGGGTTAGGATAAATGAAATAGGAAAGGTTGTATGTAATGATGGTCCCTTGGGTGGACTATGGAAAGACTTTGTCAAGATGGATGTAATCGTGCAATGATAAAATGAATGAATGCTCGAATGAAGGCAATTATGCTTTAAATGGTTATAAAAATAAAAATATAATGGTATTGATATAGCTTGTGATTGGGATACTTTTATGCATAAGCTTTCAAGGGGGAGGGACCCCTAGGCTATTACAAGAAATAATTTTGGATGTTGAGTCTGTTGAAAATTATGAGAAAATTTTAATAAATTTTGTTGCATGTGTTTAATAAGCTAGAGTTCTAAATGAACATGGAAATTTTACCTTGCTGAGCTGAATGCATAGTCACCTCAAGTGGACATATTTGAATAATTAGTAATCGTCTAAGGAAGGCTTAAATAGGTTGATATGAGCAATTGGTTTGTGGAGTCCCCAAGCCGTGGACAAAATTGAGAAAGGAGTGTTCCCCTTGAAATTATTTTGTGTAATTGGCTACTATGCCATCTCTTTAAAATGAAAAAGGCTAAAATGTGTAATAGTTTGAGTTTAATAATTCTTGATTTATTTTTGAGACATGAATGCACAAATGAAATGTAAAAAATAAAGGAAAATGAGTGTTTGTAAATAATGTAAAATTGGTTGTTGATTTAGAACTGTTGAGGCACATGTTTTAATTGATTTGACTAACAACTGATGTGTGCATGAAATTGTGAATTAGGAAAAGATGCAGACTATTCTTAGGAATTTGATACTAAAAAAACCCTATTGGAAATGTGATTTGAGGCAACAAAAGTTCCTTCAACCATTGAAAAGAGTCTTGAGGAAAATCACAAGGAGAAGCTTGTCAAGAAGCTAAAAAGGATCTAGACAAACTTCTTGGGAAAAAACATCGTCAGCTAAATTATCATAGTGATGACAACATATAAGTATAGAAATCAACTAAGCTAAAGCAAAAGATAAAGGAATTGGGTATAATTCTTTAGGATAATTTGTATCTTTCTGATATGTCTTCACTTGAATGCATGAATTGCATGAATGCACTACTTGAAGGATGATCAAGGTGGGAAATTTCTGACACAAGAGTTGATAAAAATATTAATAATATGTGTGTGAGTGACCTATCATGATGAACAACAAATGAAAGAGTGATAAATACATTCAAGTGATAAAAAAATTATGATTTATAATGCATTGATGGAATGGATGGTATGTGTGATGTATGAGGTGAATGTAGTGATTGCATTGCATGCATGAGGCCATGGGTATTGGCCCAAGAGCTTCTAATCTAAAGAAAATGATTTCATCACCTAGCGATGAGTGTTATAAATGGTATCATGTACTTACATGTATGATTTCTCTTAGCTTATATGGATTGCTAAGGAGAGGAATGATGCTAAGAGTGCTAGTAAGGCACATCAACATGAATTGTAACTAGTCTAATTTGCAAATGCATGCCTATTGTAAAGAGCCTAGTGGAATATGGTAGCGGTATGGTTGCATTTGAAATGATAATGATTTTTGAAAATTTAGTATTATGTATGTTTGATACACTGAATGCATGCATGCTTGTGTAGGACAAGCTTTAGAATGGATAAATGTCATGAAATTCAATGATTGTTAATGCTTATGGGAAGCTATTAAGTTTTGAAGTGAGTGGTGTGAATCCATCACTTCCACAGAAAGTAAGGTGGGAAAATTGATTGATGATAAATTTTGAGATGTTTATTTGAGTGAAGAGAGAAAATATGAAACTCTTAGCCTTGAGATAATTTGATTTGTGGGCATGAAAATTCTAATTGCCATATGAATTTTTTAGAACAAATGTGATGATATTAAATGAATATGTAATGAAATGATGTATTCCTTTCAATTGTATGCCATGCAGTTGAAATAATTGAATGATTGACTATATGATTGTTTTGGAAACAATCTAATGTATGCTGTAAATGATATATTGAAAGTGTACGTTTTAACTCTGTACATAAATTATCTACAAAAAAACTCTTAAAACAGAAAATAAAATAATAGTGAGAGCATAAAACATAAAACAAATACACACAAAGATTTTCCCATGGATCCCAAAACTAGGACTACCAGCTTGATTTTTCATTATATTCCTTTCAATGTTACAACACATATATATACATGTTGAAGCATTCATAAACCCCAATCCATTAATCTTGGATTATAACATAACCATAATTCCCTTGGCCAGATCTACAAAATACCATGGGCAGAAAAACATCATGCCCAAAACCATGTGCAAATCCATGCAAAAAACCATAGGCAGGTTCTCCCACCTAATATAGGGTCTAAATATTTTTTCCCGGGGCGCTACCCCAGATCCCGTGTAGGGGGGATATCGCTCCCCCTGCTGCGCCCAGCGCAAGCATAGGGGGGTTGGCTGCCCCCCTCTTACCCCTCGCTTCTCACCTGAGGCTAGTCATGGAAATAATATAACACACAACCAATAGAAAGGATATTATGCATAAGAAACTAACATTATTTGGCTAAGTGAAAATGTGCATTGTGGGTAGAATGATTTGGGTATGGCATGGAATGTAAGTCCATGATGAAGGTTGCGATTATCATCACCTGCAAGGCACTCAACATTATGAGAAGATTCTCATGTTTGTGAGACATGGCTTATGTATGAAGTAAGTTTGGAAGATAATTGTATGTTATGATATGGGTCAAATGATGAATCAATATAGGAAGGAAAAATAAAGGTTCTGAAGCAAGAGGCCCACGAACAAGGTCACTATAGTGGCATAACAACCCTAAGATATGCCTTGATTTCCATGAGTACTGACATGTAAACTATGTTAGAGCAAGCTTGAGGGATGCCTTGGATAAAAGATTTTAACAATCTCTTTGAACTTCTCTTGCAAGAAATCCTTCATAGGGTAGCTTTCTCAAAGGATTGTGTAACATAGAAGGGAATTACCTAGACCCAAAAGGGTGAGTGACTTCAAGGAGGAGGAAACTTGAATGAGCTAGCTATGAAAATATTATGTCATACATTCATTGGGATCATTTGTGTAAATGGGTGAGTTGAATGCAAGTAGTGAGTTGGACTTGTTACTTATGGTATCCTAATGAACTGAAGGATAACCATACATATAACTATTGAGTTGAAAGCTTCATTTCTTGAAATGCGTGTTACTTTGTGGAAATTTGGATCTTGTATGGTAAATTTAATGGTTGTATATTAAAATAGTCATAACACATATATTTTGCTAGTCTTTTAATGTAGATACTAAATGGAATTCTAAAAATCTAAAAGTTACCAAGGTGTGAAGGAAAATACCATTGCTAAATCATTGTGAAAGGTAAAGGACATGAAAAATGTTGCTGATATGCAAGAGCAAGGATGTTGGTACAATTGAAAGGAAGCACTCCATATATTGTTGTATTTAACAAGAGAAACCTAGAACGGTGTGCTTCTGAGGAAAACGCTTGAAATGGTGTAAACACCAAGGATGATGTTCCTTTATGGAGGAGGGGATTGTAAAACCCCCAGTCTTTAACCCCCCACACATATTGTAATTATAATTAATTATGTTAATGATTCTCGTAGGCACAAGTAAATTATAAATGGGTAAAAATACCTAAAACAATTGTAATATGCATTTTATTCATATACAATTCCAAGTATCGAAGAAGAGAGCAGCTAATACATACCCCAATACTTGAGGGAAAATGTTGTAAGGGAGGTTTAAAATATTTTCTTTCTCACCTGAATAACATGTTCTTATTTCTGATTTGATATCCGAACCACCCAAATTCCACTAATTATGCGAAGGAACATGAGTGGTACAAAGCTAATCCATGAGTATGGGCTATGTATCCATTCTAGAGACTTCAAATTGACCACATAGCATGAGAAAAAATCCCAAGAAATTATCATTCTATGATTGTGTGCAGGTGTGAAGAGAAAATGATAGTAGCAAGCAGTGGAAGGGAAATGTGTGTGAGAGAGAGAAAAATAAGTCTTTGCTAGTGAATGAGTGGAATCTGTGAATAGAAACCTGAACCATCTGTGGGGATGGAACTATGACTCTTCTCAGGGGTGACAAAGGACCCTCTAAATGAAAAAAACCCTATGTGAATTCGTGGACTACTTAGTTGGTGAGGGAAGTCAATTCTAAAGCCATCATCTTGAGCTAGAGGGCCAGATGAAAATGTTGAGAAAGCTTGTAGAATATATGCACAAAAATCAATAAGGGAAGCACCGTGGGACAATTGGATTAGTGAAGGGATACCTTTGTGTTGTGCAAGCACGGAGTGGCCAATTGTTGAGAAATATTGTTGAAACTATGCATAAAATGAATTAAGAAATTGAAGTACCAAGTGACTATTGCCTTAATGAAGGGCTCCCATTGTGTTGTGTAAGCCCAGAGTAGCCACATGGTGAAATACAACATGCCTTGGCTTAATGGTTGAAAGGAAGCGTATTGAATCACTATGCATGAAAGAGAGTAGCTTTCATGTCCTCTACTCTAATTTGAATATTGTGGAACCCTGAGTGATGCTTCCTCTTAAGGCATTAGAACTAACTTAGAGGTGGCCAACTTCAAGAAAGATTGTAGTCTAGTGGTGCCTCCAGTTGGGTGGAGAGTGAATTTCCCTTCTTCAGTTTCAAGCAAGCTACCATGAGTTAGATAAGTGTGTAAACTTCTTCTTTTTAATGAAATGATATTGTTGTTCAATGTTTTATGACTAGTGTTGAGTTGGACTATAATATCAAGTGTGAATGGGTGAATATTGCCTTTGGAAGAGGATTATTATAAATCTTTGATTGAAATTTGTTCTTTAACATGTTTAATTTTTGGAATATCAATGTTTCAGAGTGAAGACTTAGCCATAAAGGTAAAACCATGGAGTGAAGAATATCAAAAAACATTTGAATTAACAAACTAAATAAATCATTAATAAATTCATGAAGCCTGTAAGTCTGTTGTAAAATTAAATTGGGACCTTTAAATCCTTTTATATTAATGTATGGTGAGTATTTGTCGGTAAAACCATGGAGCATAGTGCATGTTTAATCTAGGAAGCTCAAAGAGCCTAAGTTGTCATAAATTTCAAGAACCATTTGGAATTATAATTTGTTTTTATTTTATGGTAGCTAGTGATTGTTACTTTCATGCATGCATAAATATATAAGATGATGTCTAAATGTATTTGTACAATTTACCTAGTTTATTTTCTATTATTTTTGGCCTTAATGCAATCCTAATTATTATTGGGTTGAAATGTCTTAATTCTTGTCAAATATATTGAGAGAATTTAAGACATAATATGGATTGTGTTAAGGAAATAGTAGTCTATGACTGTATGATTTTTTTTATCTTTAATTCCTTTCTAGGTTACACTAAGAGAAATAAAGTTACTTACATGCATGAAAGACAAATATGAAACCTAAAGTAGATAATTATGCTAAAATTTGCCTTAATTATCTACTCTAAGACTATCAAATTTGATGTGTTCCACAGAGAAATATTTTAAGTAGTAGTTATACCAATTTCAGCCTAAAAGTATGTTAAGACATCTTCCCTCATTTGATGGAAATTTTGTTCTTATACCTTCTATTATTTTTTGTGCCCAAAGTGTTATTTGAAAAAAGGTGATAGTTCCAAAAATAATTTTCATGTTTTTACGAGGGAAGAGTTTTTGTGGACTTTATGCTTGTGAGGTAAGCTATTGTTTTCTCCTTTCTTGGTAAAAAAATTACTTAGTGAATGGAATTATATTTAATGAATGATTTAAGACTTCTCTTATTTGGAAATTATACGAGGTATAAATTATGAAAATAGCCCATGAGGTGGTAAGCCTTGTGATGGGAGAGTATTTCCACACGCAAAATCCACCTAGATAGAAAATAAACTACGTATGGGTGGTGCAATCTGCACAATGTTGAATGTGAATGGAAATTGATGGATGTGGAAATGTTGGGGATTACATGATGATTTTTTTGATGTCTACCCTCCTGCAAGCAAGAGCCCACATCACCCAAAAAATGGCTAAGTATCAGTGTGAAGTAATGCAAGTGAAAGTGTTGTGAAAGGGATCTTAGCACCGATAAAGTAAAAAGATAGATATTAAAATATTTTATAATTTGGAAGTATTAAAATAATATTTTTTTGGGAAAATTGATCTAAACATTTCTATTCAAATAATATTAGATGTAAATAAGAAACAATGGAGCTTAAGATGAATGAAGCTAAGAAGCAGATACTAAATTATTATTTTCTTATTTGAAATTTGGTTTGATTATTTAAAGTGGACATGAAGTAATAAAAGAATGAAGGTTTAAGGAAAAGGTAAAATAATTCAAGTAAATAAATAAAATAAATTAATTAGTGAGGAAGGTAAGGGGACTTAGGAAAATTAGGTGGCCTTGGATGTTGACAAGACAACACCCTTGAGGTGACACATGGCACTAGTTTCTAAATCAACTACCATGTGTCAGATGTACACACATGTTGATGTGGAATTGGTATAAAAATCTTCTAAGGGCTATATCTTGGTGTCTCAGACTCAAAATGGGACAAATTTTATATCATCAGATGGCTCTTGAAGAGAAGAAGATGATGCAAACCTTAAAATTAGTGTTCGAAGTGATTAAAAGAAGAAAAAAAAGAATTATAAGCCCCACCTCCTTAAGGTGGCTTAGGGGGTTGGGTGTCTTACAACTTGATTGGTCCATGAACTATATTTAAATAACATGGGGGGTCATTTTCTTATTCTAGATAGTAAGAGATGTTAATGTAACTTATCTTTCTTTTGCATTACTATATTGATTTAAGTGGTTATGTTGGTTGGGACATGCATTATTTCTCTTTTTGAGGGTTTTAATCATGTACATGTGCACTAACCTTTGATTTATCTATCAATTGGGTGTAACTTGAGTCACTATGAAGAAAATTTGTTACCCTCCCCATTTGGGTTCAAGCCTTTCGTTGTGGCATGTTTTCTCTTAATGAGTTGATTATGGATGTGATGCATATGACACATTCGACCTGGATTGATGACTTATAAAATTTATCATTTTCCTCAAGTACCATCCTTGAAATGAGGGACAATGCATGTGAGGTCTTCCCTTAGCATCGTTACTTGGAAGGAAAAAATGATCAATTTATGTGAATTATTACCTTAAGGTCTTCAACTTGTGTGGATATATTTTATTTCACAAACATGATATTAGAGTTTCTCTGAAGCTTTATTCCCATTAGTGACTAAGAGCTTGAAGTTGTACCATGGCATGCAATAAAGGACTTTTGATTTTTTCTTTTTTTAATTATTTTTATGTGGAGAGAATCACATCAAAAAATTCAAAGTGTCATTTCTTGTTGGAAAGCCTTTTTGTTTAGCAAAAATTTTTCCATTTTCGTAATATGTGATTTAAAAGTTTTTTAACCCTCCTTTATGTTGTTATAATTTATTGTTTGATTTTTTGTGTTATTAGTGTGCTAACGTTTCAACCTTTGTATCATGTTTTCCCTCACACCCTATTCAATCTTGGCAAAATCTTGGAAAACTAGAAACCTAGAGCTAAACACAACCTAATTCTAATCATTCCAAAATTATTTTGGAAATATTTGCTTGATTTTTTTTGTGATGATGTATGCAGAGTAAAAACAAGAGTTTTGTGAATAATCATGTATTTAAAGAAGGCCATGAAGAAACCCAAAATAAAACTCATGCTCATTTCTAAAATTATATATATATATGTGTGTGTGTGTGTGTGTGTGTGTAGATAGAGAGAGAGAGAGAGAGAGAGAGAGAGAGAGAGAGAGAGAGAGAGCTCGATTGGAAGTTACTTCTCTTCGTAGGAAACTCACCATACACCCATCATAAAATTGACTGGCCTCCACCTCCCATGTGATACCTTGGTTACCATTTTGAACTTTTATGCATTTATTTAAACAAGACTAACTTTATCATCAGAATTCAATTTTCAATAAATTGACCATCTTCAACCATTAAATAGAATTGAAATAGACAATAGAAGTCATGAATCCCAATGATTAAATTTACTTGTAGAATGTAATATAATAAATGAAAATTACCAAATTATATATGATATTATTTTCCAAGCTTGGAAATGTGTAATTTCTATTTTTCTACTTTCGACTCACTATAAAAGTGATTATTAGTCAATGGGCTACTTACAAAATTCCCTCATTTGAAAAAAATTGTGTTCTCTCATTAGAGATCAAGATAATCTCTTGCAAATTAGATCTATCAATGTTATAGGTTAAAAAACCTTAGTAGTACAATGTAAGCAAGTATTTGAGCATCCTTAAAAGTAACGTCCATGTAACAACAAATATAAAAAGGATCTCAACCCTCTTATCCAACTCCTACTCTTAATGTTAATAATGGAACTAAATAAAAAGACAATAAGACTAAGTGATATTGTGATTTTGTAGGTGAGATGGCCACATGGGTCTAAATGTTTCAAGAAGATGGAAGCCTTAGAAGAAGCGATGGAGAAAAACATCATCAATTTTTATCTTTCTTCTTCTAGCTCTTCTTCTCATGGACATGCATTTTCTACAACTATTTTTTCTGTCAATGCAACCTTTTCTCCTTATTTGAATGATGTGCTTATTGATTATCAATGCAAAATTAAGAAGTTGCAAGGAAGATAACAAAAGAATCGTCAAATTTTAGGAGAAGAAAGCATAAGTTAACACGATGAACTTGCAAAGCATATAAGAATTACAGATACAAAAATAATATGGGCATGGTGCCAACTAGGACAATTCAAATCTTGGAAAAGCGCCACAAAATTAGAGAGGCATGGATTTGGAGTTGATAGGGTAGGATACGGAAAATAAAAAAGGCATTGACAAAACAATGAAGATACTGTGAGAGGAGAAACTACACTGAACACCCCACAGAGGAGAGCATATAGCCTTGATCAATCATTAACAAAAACATCTGAAATACATTACCAACATGGAAGGAGCGACAAAATATGAATACCAAAGGAATTTAAGAAAGAAAATCCCCCCCACCTTTAATGGACAGAATAAGAAAGTTGAAGAGGAAAAAACCTAGTTATAGGGGATTAAGAAGTATTTCAAAGCACATGACTACTGTGAAAACATGAGGGCTAGGGTAGCAATCTTCAACTTAAAAGGAAAGGCGGATATATGGTGGGAGGAATTAAGCAACATTAAATCCATTCGAGAAAGGGAGTTTTTGTGAAGTGAATTTGAAAAATATTGTCGATACAAGTATATGCTAGCGATGTATTATGATGCTAAGGTAAAAACATTTCATGAACTCAAGTTGGGTCAACTTATTGTAGATGAGTACACAAATACATTTTTATAACTACTAAGGTATGTACCTTTTTTTTGTCAATTATTCTATGTTACTCTAGGCTTAACCTGTGGCTTGAGAAACTGCGACCTAGGGGCATATAAGTCATCAAATTCACTCAAGGATCACACCCGGCCTGGGCTACACCAGCCCTAAGCTGACTAGATTTGAGCATGTCTCTGGCCCTAGCAGGGGCACAATAGCCTCCTTGAGGTTTGATCCTAGGTCGCCTTGCTAACGAGGCCCATCCACAACTGATTGTTCTAGTGGGACTTGAATACTAAGGTATGTACCTTATATTAAGGATGAAAAATTAAAAATTCAAAGAGGGTTTCCTTATTCATTCAGAGACCTGATCAAGTTTGATGAATCCAAAACATTGGAATATAATATCTAGAAAACCAATTACTGCTACAAACAATCCAAACACAAGACTAAGAACTTGATCATTTAGAAGGAGGAAGATAGGTTAAACTTCAAAGGGAAAGGATCAAAACCCTTTAGGCATAAAAAAATGGAAAAGGATGAAATTTCACCTCTCATGCCAAAGGTGAATTCCAATGGAAAAGTCCTACTAACAAAGTGCAAACCTCCAAACCAACAAGAGAAGAAGTCGAGGGGTACACAAAACTTCAATGTTGGAACTGTTGAGAAAGTCACCTGCAAAGGGATCCCACTCAAACATAGAAGCAGAATGAGAAAATATTATACAACGTGGAAGAGGTGATGATATTAAATGACATGGCTTAGAGTATGCCTTATATTTACGTTGCACTGGACAATTGAAAAGTAGGTCACTAGACATTAGTCATTGAGATGGAAGGTAAGATCATTAATCAATCAATTTCAATTTTAATTGATCCATGATCTAATCTTAGTTATATTAGCCATAAAATTGTAAAATATTGCACCATACAAAAGAAATAACATGCCAATCCATGGATGGTTTATTTGGCTACACAAGTAAGGAAGAAAGTGATAGAATTATCAAAGTCATGCCATTTAGAACTAGACGACATGACTACAACAATGAACCTTAACATCCTTCCATTGTGTTCATATGATATATTAATTGGTATTGACTAGCTGAAAGTCTACAAGACCAATGTGGATTGTTACAATAAGTCATTGGGATTCCTTCATGAGTAAGGTGTGGGAAGAACATTAGAAGGAAAGAAGAAATATATTTCTGTTAAAAAGATCTCGACATTATAGGAAAATAAGTGCAGTAAAAAAGGGTGTACTCTAATTTGATTTAGGTGAATAATGTAACAAATAAAAATAAAACTAAACTTGAGAACCACTTGATCTTATAGCAATAGAACAATTTATTTCTAGATTAAATACTAGGGTTTCCACATAAAAGAGACATCGATTTCTCTATCGAGCTAATTCCTAGTTCAGTGCTAGTCTCTAAGACACCCTATCGCATGAGAACCCTTGAATTGAAAATGAAACTCAAGGAGTTGTTGGATAAGGGGTACATAAAACCCAATGAGTCACCTTGGGGAGCCATGGTTCTATTTGTGACGAAGAAGGATGGTACAATATAGCTAAGCATCGACTACTGATAATTGAATAAAGTAACAATAAATCATAAATATCCACTTCCAGGAATAAATGACTTATTTGACCAACTAAGAGCAGCTACGATGTTTTCAAAATTAACTTAAGGTCTCTCTATCACCAATTCGAGATCAAGAATGAATACATTCATAAGATGACATTCTGAAATATATACATGCACTATGAGTTCATGGTGGTACCTTTCATACTTATAAACACATCGACCACATTTATGTGCCTAATGAATAATGTCCTCAACTGATACCTAGACAAGTTTGTTTTAGTAATTGTAGATGATATTTTGGTAAGCTAAAAAACTAAAGAGGAGCACGAAGAACACTTGAAGGAAATATTATAGTTACTAAGGGAACACAAGTTATATGCCAAGCTCAGTAAGTGTGAGTTATTTAAAACTCAAGTTAAATATTTAGGGCATGTGATCTCAGAAGAATAGGTAGTTGTGGACCGTAAGAAAATCAAGGCCATCATGAAATGGCCCACCCACATGAATGTCACATAAGTCAGATAATTTATGGGATTGGTAGGACATTATTGGAGGTTCATTCATTACTTTTTGAAAATTGGTCATCCACTCATAGCTTTGTAGAGGGAAGCACCCAAAATTTTATTAGACATAAGAGTGCACATCCAAATTTGAGAAACTCAAGTATCTGCTCAAACATGTGCCCATATTAATAATTTACAATCTGGAGAAAGACTTCCTAGTTTTCACAGATGCTTGTAAAGAATGACTGGGCGGAATGCTATTGCAGGATGTAGAAATTATAGAAACATATGTATATCAATGGATTCAATATGATCTAACAATGCACTAAAGATAGATATTGATTCGCTTCTACAAATAAATTACGGAAATTAAACACAATCGGTAATAACATGAAGTAAGGAAAAAATCAAATCAAACCACAACACATATAATTTACTAGGAAAGCTTGTGTAGAAATTATACAACATGCATGTATATATTGGATTCACCCGATTTAACAATGTACTAAAGTTAAATACTGAATCAATTCTACAAATATTTTTTGGAATTAAAAACACAATCGCTAATCACATGAACATGAAGAAAGATCAATCACACACAACACAGATAATTTCTCGGGGAAATCTTACAACTAAAAACCCCACTATCTTCTATTGTATATTCAACATGGATCATGAAACAATTACATAAAAAACTCTTCTCATAAGAGCCCTCCAATACTCAGCTAATTGTCTCACACATTCATATGCAAAACGGACCAACACATAGCCAATTCTCAGCCTCCTGACAACTTGCCTTGCTTGCACAATCCTTGATGGTATAGATCCCTAAAAGATAAGAATTATTTCCTGACTTTAATTTGCAAGTATCATGGGCACTCCAATGGGTTTTTTATTGAATTTGTGCAACCACATAATCAAACAATTGATAGTCAACTTCCCTTTCACCTAGAACTCAACTGGGTCTCCAATGGATCTGACATGCATATAACTAATAATAGTAAATCCTCAGTTAGGATGTGAGATCATTGATTTTGAGTTAATTAATATTTAATTCACTAGATCTCTCACTAGTGTATCTTCAGTTACAACTAGCACAACTGAGTTTAACTCACTTAACTGAGTTAAACTATTTACAACTTGCTTTGACTAATGCACCACTACACTTCAAACTCTTTTACAACTAGAATTACTCTGCATGCCTCACCAACTACCTCTAACTCGAAATCCACTAGATAACTGAATTTATCACTTTTAGTTAACTGATTCAAGTCAACATTGAGAATATATTACAGTTTAATGTCCATATTAATTAAGGGATAACCAAAATAGACTTGCAACCAAAAATATCACTGTGGACCCCACCCTAGTCTGGGTGCTTAATGCAACTAGGCGTGGGTGTTGAAATTTTCTTGTTGAATCTAAACACTCCCTCTCAACAAGAAAGGGATTATCCTTCACCCTGATCTTGTCTCTATGGTATTCAAATTTTCTCCTGGTGAGCACCTTCATCAGAATATTTTCATCCTAATCTTCCATGGGAATGTACTGAAGAAACATTATCCTTTTCTACACACAATATCTGAGATGATGGTACCATATATCTATATTCTTGGACCTGTCATGAAACACAAGATAATCAAGATTTTAATGCAACTCTAATTATCATAATGAATCACTGTCGGGTCGATCTGAGAAAAAAACAAACCAACCAAGATCTTTCGCATCTAGATAGCCTCACATGAAGCTTGACTTTTTTCCATGTATTCCACTTCCGCTGAAATGAGTGCCACAGATCGTTGCTTCCTGTTGTACCAGGAAAATTTTGTCGATCCAATGCTAAATATCCCTCCTGATGTGTTCTTTGTTTCCAATGGACTGCTAGCCCAATCTACATCCGTGAAGCCATGTAACTTCACTCCCTCTGTCTGTTTATACCATAGACCATACTCTGATGTGCCCCTCAGGTATATTAGGACATGCTTCCCCACCTTCCAAAAGAGCTTGGTAGGCTTAACCATAGCTTGACTTAGCTGTTTAACTGCGTAGTAAATTTTTGGTCTTGTGTTCACTAGATACATTACTGAACCCACTAACTGCATGTAGACAATAGCATCCACTACCTTTCCAGAAGTAGCATCCTCTTTCCTCCAATTTCTTGTAAGAGGAGTATCCATGGGTTTGCATCTCTCCATGTTAAACTTACCCAGTATCTCCTTTGCATACTTTCCTTGAGACACAAAAATTTCACCATTCGTGGTAGATAACAATTAAGATTAAACTCCTAGTGATTAAAGATTTCCCTCTTCAAATTGCTTAAAATGGTTAAAATATTATGTTTTGATTTTAGACCATTTCAATATCAACTTGGGTAGTAATTTTGGACTAAAATCATGTAAAATAAGATAGTGATGATTTAAATTAGTGTTGAATCGACCCTTAGAATATTAATATATCATTGTAATGAAAAGAGAAAAGGAATTTGTACATAATTCTACACACCAACCTTCGATAAAGATTACAAAATAATATCGATGGTTCCACAATTGTTAAAGCTATTACAGAGTATAAAATATATCCTCTCATTTTCCCTATAGATCCATTAACCCATTAATAGAGAGAGTGCTAAATTTGTTAGATTTACTTTGAGTAGTAAATTTCTACAATCCTTATTTAAGTAAAACATAAATAATTTATGCTAGTTAGGGGTAACCCAAGTGGTTAAGACTCATGGTGAGAATGCCACCCACCTTGGTACAAATCCCAACAACCCTTTTCAATATAAGTTTGTCTTTATTCAAAGAATTGTCACTACACCTTGATTCAAATTGTTTACATGGATCTATCTTTTCATCCACTCCATAGTCAGACTCTAAAGTATCCTTCACCTTCTTCCTATTAGATTCGATAAATGTTTTTCTTTATTCATCGGTATTGTCATCAGTCCTGAAAAAGTAGGGGAAATTTGACTTGGATATGTTTGTCCGTTCTTAGGCTTATCTAGAAATCTGAGCTCATTTTTTCTATTAATATAAATGTTCCCCAATTTTGTTTTGAAAAAGAAATTAGAACATTGCCTCTAACATGTGTGTTGATTTTTAATGTAATACATAGATTATCTCATCCTCCTCTGTGAGTTAAATTTCTTAATTCAATGGAAATAGAATAGTACTTAGTAAAATCTATCATGGATGGTTGGGGAGTATTTCATGAAAATATCAAGGATGGCACAAGACATTAAAGGCACATCCTCTGAAAGTAAAATTTCTTAATTCAATGGATATAGAATAGTACTTTTGTAGAATAGCCATTGTGGATTGCTAGGGAGAATTTCCTAAAAATATCACAAGATGGCACATGGCATTAAAGCAAGAATGGGCAGGGCTACAATTTTAACATAAGAGGTGGGTCAAACTGATCTTTTCACAATTCCTTGGTTGACTAATTTTGCAGAACTTTCCAACATAACCATAAACATTTCAATTAATTTTACCAAGAGAAAAATGGATTTACAGTTATCATGAATGTGCATGTGCACATATAATGTTAGCAAAATAAAATGAAACACCTTAGCTATAATATGCATATAATGTGATGGGTTGAGTTCAAATTTAAAATTAATGAAATGACATTTGAGAGAGAGACCATGCATATTTTTATAATCATTCATGAAGCATTACAAAAATTGATATCTAAGATGAAAGTATGACTAAAGCAATCCCAAAGTAAAGCTCTATATAAAAAAGAGACTATAATTCTTCGCACCATGTGATGGCGATTAAATATTGCAGTGGACAATGAAATGAAAACAATAGTCTTTTGTGTTTGAAAGGGGGGACTGCAATGATGAAACTCTCATACACTTAGATAAATCAAAATGAGAGCACAAAACGAGGTGAAAAAGATCAATGGTAAATAAAAAACCACCAAATAAAGTGAAAATGGTTAGTGTTAATCCAAAAACAAACAAATTGAGTGAAATGTTAGTGTAAAACAAAAACTGTCAAATGGTGCGCAGATGGTTTGTGGTTAGCCGAAAACCACTTGATGAAATTATTAAGTGTAACCCACACAAAGCCCATGTTGTCTCTCCTTTTCACTGAAAAATGGGGGAAATGATGATGGCTATCAAACTCAAAATTGACAACAAAAAGAAAATAAACAATATGAAAGATTGGGGTCAAAATTGCCTAATGGGCATCAATAGTTTATAGATGACATGGCTTAAGATTAGAGATTCAAGCAGGTCTAGAGGCACACCTAGTTTACTATTCAACAATGTTTTGAAAATTTTATGGTTTAATGTGTTGTAATTGGATCATACACAAGACACATGATTGGGATGTTAATTGAGAGAGAAAACGTGGACATTTTGATTGAGTTATCAAGCATTTTCCAGGATGTGTCAAACTTGCAACTAATTCATTGCCATATGTTCACTCATCATATTGGATTTTAGCGTGCATTAATAGAAATTTTGTTAGGGAATTATTTATTGAGGCTTAATTGAAGACTGATAGCATGAAGACTTGAAGATTGTACCAATTATGTTGCATTGTTAAAATTATTGTTTAGACTTATGATTGAGGTAGGTAATGTTAACCTCTTATAGAGATACAATCATGAACTCCTAATATACCACCTTTATATGTCATATTCTAGGATATAGTTTTTATCCTAAGTGTGTTTCAAGATTCCTATTTTGCCTCCTTTATCTTTGGATGAGGTTTCAAGATGAGAGCAAAGAGGTGGTTTCAATCATGTTATATATCTTTGTTAAATTGAAATGAATAAAATGTCGATAAATGGCTTGATGCCTTTTCCAACACTTCTTGTGTCTCTTGTCTTGTCATACATTTCATTTATTTAACACCTTGGAGGTATTCCTGCATTGCACTGCTATGTGTCTTATTTTGAAGCAGACCCAACATCTAAAGGTTACCTACTATCATTTGCGTCCAGATGTAATCATTTGCTACCAACTTAATTTTTGTCATGAATCCTTTATTGAAGTTCATATTGACATAGATTATATCATTGATAGTGATGCACGTGCTCTTTATCTCTTTGCCCTGAAAGTGAAACTCACACAATGCATCTTCAATATACACTAAGAGTAGCATGAAATTCACACCCATGCTAGAACAATGGAGAGAGAATTCAATCCTAGGTCAAATGTTGGACACATCTTCCAGTGGACAGTGAAATGAAAACAATAGTCTTTTGTGCTTGAAAGGGGGGAGTACAATGATGAATCTCTCAACACTTGGGTAAATAAAAATGAGAGCACAACACAAGTTGAAAAATATTAGTCGTAAGTCAAAAACCACCAAATAAAGTGAAAATGGTTAGTGGTAATCCAAAAACAACCAAATTGAGTGAAATGTTAGTTCAAAACCAAAACCGCCGAATGGATTGAAGATGGTTTTTGGTTAGCCGAAAACCACTTGATGAAATTGTTAAGTGTAACCCACAAAAAACCCATGTTGTCTCTCCTTTTCACTGTAAAATGGGGGAAATGATGATGGTTAAAAAACTCAAATTTTACAATAAAAACAAAACAAACAATATGCAAGATCGACGTCAAAATCACCAGATGGGAATCAATAGTTTATAGATGACAAGGCTTAAGATTAGAGATTCAAGCGAGTCTAGAGGCACATCTAGTTTACCATTCAACAATGTTTTGAAAATGTTATGGTTCAATGTGTTGTAATTGGGTATACATGATTGGGATGTTAATTGAGGGAAAAATTGTGGACATTTTGTTCACTTAGATGGTCATTTAACTAAGAAAATGATAGATTGATCATTTTTCATTGTAGCTTGGAATTTTATTGAGTTATCAAGAATTTTCTAGAATGTGTCAAACTTGCAGCTAATTCATTGCCATTGGTTCAATCTCATCATATTGGAGTTTAGTGTGCATTCTTGGCAATTTTGTTAGGGAATTCTTCATTGAGGCTTAATTGAAGAGTGATAGCATGAAGGCTTGAAGATTGTACCAATTATGTTGCATTGTTAATATTTTTGTTAATGGATATTATCAAGAATTTACTTTGCAAAATAAATCTATAAAATCCTAATCGAGTAAAACTTAAACCATTTAGGCTTTTTATGAGTAGTCCAAGTGGTTGGGACTCGTGATGATAATGCCACACACCTCGGTATGAATCCTAGCTAGCCTTGCTTAGTGTGATTTATGGGCTCCCCTCAATGAACAACTATCACTACCCCCTTGCTTCAAATTGCTTACATGGATGTATCTTTTCATCCACTCCATAGTGAGGCTTTCAATTATCCTTTCAATTATAGGAAGAAGGTATTCTTCCTATTAGATTCTATTAAGGTTTTTCTTTACTCATTGACATATTAATGATAGCCCAAGATGATTTCCCTAAAAATGAAAAATTAGATTTGTGAAACAATGTCCATGGCCACAAGAGACTTTGGAAATGTGTTGTCAGACCTCGTCCTTGACTTTCATATGTACTGTATGACATAAGGAAATAAGATTCTAGGTATAAGGAAACATGAAAGCCTTGCTCACTCTTCTTTAAATTAACCTGAGGAGTTTTCAATTCTAGCTTGAGAATATCAATGAAAAATTATCTACATTCCTAGAATAATTTACAACTATAACTTCATTATCATTATTTATGAATAATTCTCCTGGAATAATACTATCTATGGTGACTTATGTTTTTTTGGGTAGTTTATAGGTTATATATTTTTTGAGAAAAATGTCAAAATATTGAAAAATTCACCATACAAAGGTGGTAATGCAAAATTCCTGAAAACAATTTCTTTACACATATCTTGGATAACCATCAAGACCAAAATAATTTTATATGCATAACATTCTTGTTTTCAAAAAATAAACTATTTTCCAAAATATAAAATAATATGAAGTAATACTACATAAAGTAAACAATATATAGACACATTTTGATGAAAAAACGATGAAAATACTTCATTGATTTACAGGATTGACATTATACTCACTCTTATGATATAACCACATTAATAATAAAACAATCACAAAACTCTGGTATAAGAATAAAATAGTCAGATAAACTTGATATGATAATGAAACAGTCACTAGAAAATTTGGCGGAAATTCTGACTGCCAATTCGTTGCTATTCCGACACACAGTCGTCGCAAGAGCGACAGTTTGAGGGCGGGAAAAATGTGGTTGACCATACCGTCGCAGTTCTGACGCAATTAAAAAGTGTCGCACTATCGACACTTTTTCTGTCGCTTCTAAACAAGCGTCACTCTTTCGACGTTTCCCAATCCGTCACACTTCTGACCTTTGTAAACTGTCGCACTTCCGACGAAATGTGGTCCGACGTTTTGAACGTCGCTCTTCCGATGTCTGTAAACTGTCACAATTACAACGAAATGTGGTATGACGTTTTGAACGTCACTCTTCCGACGTGTTTATATTGTCGCTCTTCCGACGTTTCTAATATGTCGCAATTCCGACGCTTACAAGGCGTCGGTATAGCGACGACAGGTTCAATTTAAAAAAAAAAATGAAACTTTAAAAGAGGAAAAATGTTGTTTTGAATATATTATATGAAGTAAAACAGTCCATGAAGTCATTACATTTTCACATCTGAAGATTGGAACCCAAATATCCATCCAGAAAAGTGGAAGTCCCACCCCAGACAGTGATAGAAAAATACCCCATGTCACCTACAGGGACTTGATATAAAACCCAGTAACGGTCCACATGGAGATTATCGACAATCTGAGAAAGCATCCAAATATGCCCGAGGCATCTATAAGGAAGTGAAATAGCAGTATGTAGAATAGTAAAGCAACAGATAGAGTACCGACGTCCATTGTTCCAAATACAAATTAAAGTACCCAAAATCCTTGAACAGAGAAAAACGCTAATCATGTGAGGAGTGTGATATGCCCAAAATATAAAAAGACCATCAGACCATATCAATAAACCAGCAACATAGACCAGCATCGCTAGTTTTGAAGGCAGAGTGATAAACATTAATCATTTTTTTTTTCACAAGAGAAAAACGTTGTTTTGAATATATTATATGAAGTAAAACAGTCCATGAAGTCATTACATTTTCACATCTGAAGATTGGAACCCAAATATCCATCCAGAAAAGTGGAAGTCCCACCCCAGACGGTGATAGAAAAATACCCCATGTCACATACAGGGACTTGATATAAAACCCAGTAACGGTCCACATGGAGATTATCGACAAATCTGAGAAAGCATCCAAATATGCCCGAGGCATCTATAAGAAAGTGAAATAGCGGTATGTAGAATAGTAAAACAACAGATAGAGTACCGACGTCCATTGTTCCAAATACAAATTAAAGTACCCAAAATCCTTGAACAGAGAAAAACGCTAATCATGTGAGGAGTGTGATATGTCCCAAATATAAAAGACCATGAGACCATATCAATAAACCAGCAACATAGACCAGCATCGCTAGTTTTGAAGGCAGAGTGATAAACATTAATCATTTTTTTTTCACAAGAGAAAAAACGTTGTTTTGAATATATTATATGAAGTAAAACAGTCCATGAAGTCATTACATTTTCACATTTGAAGATTAGAACACAAATATCCATCCAGAAAAGTGGAAGTCCCACCCCAGACAATGATAGAAAAATACCCCATGTCACATACAGCGACTTGATATAAAACCCAATAACGGTCCACATGGAGATTATCGACAATCTGAGAAAGCATCCAAATATGCCCGAGGCATCTATAAGAAAGTGAAATAGCAGTATGTAGAATAGTAAAGAAACAGATAGAGTATCGACGTCCATTGTTCCAAATACAAATTAAAGTACCTAAAATCCTTAAACTAGTAAAACGGGAGCAATTAAGAATTCACTGTTTATAACTAGTTTAGAAGAAAATATTTAGAATAATAATGATTAAAACCAGATTACACTTAAGTACCTTCTGATTTACTCCTTTTCATTAATTATTCAGAAATGAAACACAGTGATATAATAAACAGATATAAAAACTTAAAACACAGGATAGAAATGACTTATTGATCTGTAGTTTGACACATGAATCTTGTAAAAAGTCTCTAGCATCAATTCATCATCCAGCAAGCCACAAAGAAATTTCTCCAACAACACTTTATTCCGAAAAAGTCAATGTTACTGCAAAGTATATGAATCCACACTTACTATTACAATTGATGGGGTATTTATACCAAAAATCATACAAAATATCTCATAACAAATTGAGATATTATCTAGGATAACCAATAAGTATTTTACAACAATATAGAGATAGATGGTCTCATAGATAAGAAAAATGATAACTGATGTTGTGTTGTTTCTTTCTTTTAAGAATGCGCTGGAGGCAGGCCCTATATCTTGGCTTGCTGCTGTCCTCTTCAGTAATTCTATGTTGATTATTTCGTTTCACTGATACTCTTTAACTGCTCTGATACTCTTTGACCTTTGTTCATCCTTTTATCCTTTTTATCATGATATACTATGGTAAATAGGCAAAAATTTATGTAAGGATAATTTTTTACAAAAGTTCCATCATTTCTTCCCACCATTGAACTTATGGCACTCTGGTCATTTGCAACTCTCTTAGTGTTTCATCAGCCTTAGTATGTCTGAAGTAATCAGGTTGATTTGGGAACAAATGATTTACTTCATGCTCAAGATAAAATAAATTCTCCAATCTGTCATGAAGGTTTTTCCCTGTAGGCAATGCTGCTGTTGATGAACTGGTTGAAGAACTAGCTTGATTATCGGCATATTTGTCCAATTTTTCAACATAACTATCAAGGTCCATTAGCTTATCTTCTGCAACTATAGGACTGGGCAATCCTCTATTTAACAAAATATTCAATCTTTCTATGAAGGCAATGATTTCTTCTTGCATATCTAAGCACCTTCGTTCTAAATTCTGTACCAGAGTTCTTTTAGTAAAAACTCTCTTTATTTCCAGAATTGTTCCGGTCCTGTCCTGAATACCAATTTCTGCAAGTTGATTCTTAGTCTGAGTATTCAAAAAATGTATAAGTCTATTGGCCTCTTCTGGCATATTTCCCAACTCTTGTATTGATCTCTCAATCTCATCCAAAGCCAATTTAACTAAGTTATTCAATTCATCCATTATTTGAATTGAGGACCAAACATCCTTTATTGATTTAATGATATTATCCCAAAGTATTTCATTTATTTATTTTAAAGGTTTCTCCAATGTGAGATCCTTTCCCAATGCTTGACTGTTTTTTCTAATTTGTTCACTTCTCTTGTTTTATCAGCAACACTCATTTTTGAAAGCTCATATTTATGTTCTAGAGTGGCCAATTGTTCCTTTGTTTTGTGAAGCTCTATGGCCTAAATGTTCATATCTTCCATTGAATTTGTTAATTCATCAGTGTTCAAATTTGCAGTGTTGCTCTGTGAAAATTCTGCTCGCTGATCTGTTGTTGCTGTACCTGTCACTACTCCTACTGTAGATACTAGAATATTTGTCTGCTTATCTTTTAATTCATTCTCAAGCTCTTTTTCAGTTGCAGTAAGTTGCTCATTCAATTTTAAGAGCAAATTAATTAGTTCTTCCTCAGAATTTTGTTTGATGATTTCTGCAGTCTATGGATGTCTTGAGGCCGGTAACTTTAATTGTTTTCTCAGAGCTGCAATATCGTCATCTTTTCTCTTGATCAAAGCTTCAATACCTTTCACATCTTTAGGATTATGACCCAAACCGATGATTATTTCCTCTAAAGTTTTGATTCTATTATCCTTAGCCTGGGAGGAGGCTTTTTCAAGCTGCAACTATGTATTAGTATTATCCAAATAATCCTGCAACTTATGGGTCATCATTGATTTATCCGTCATAGTAGAATAAATCATCTCACCTGTTTGCTTGTGTAGCTCAATTTGATCTAAAGGATGGATATCCTTTGCTAAGACTTCAAAATTAGTCCTAACGTAATATGCAGCTGGCTGAGGCTGCTGCACCTTGGGCTTCAAATGGCTCATTAACATCTTACCCTGTTGGATGTCATAAGCTGACATCAATATTTCTTGATTTTTTGGAGCCATCTTCAAAAATTGGTTGTACACTTGAAGTCTAAGTGGATCATCCTGGCCTTTATATTGATGAATGTTCTTTTGATGTCCCAGGCAGTTTTTACTGGAGGTTTGAAAGAAGATATTTCTGCACTTTCTTGCCTCTGTATTCCCTGTTTTTGAAAATTAGTGGATGTCCCACTACCTGTACCTGTTTGCTGACTGTCTTCTCTTCCCTGGCTGTCATGGATTTCCTGAAATGATTCATCTTCTGGAAGGGGAGTTAATTTTTTCCTTTTAACATCTTGTTGTTCAGAAGAGCCACCAATAGGAGTAGTTGTTTCAGCCTCTCTCTTTTTGCCCTTTTCTATATTCAGAGGAGTTTGTAAAATAGAAATTTCTGGCTCACTGATCTGAGTAGGAGGAATTTGTCCTTGAACTTGTTCTTTAGAAGTCTCTGGTTGCGTTGTCATTATGAATTTTTCAATTATTTGTATATCAGGCTCCTTTTCTTTTTCTTTAGATTCTACTGCTACTGTACTAATCTCCTGCAAATTTTGTTGTAAAGTCCTGGCTGAAGAAGATCCCTACACCTGTCCAAAAGATTCTAGGTCAAGTATCTTTTCAAGATCTTTCATTACATTTTCAACATTGACCTGCTCACTATCTTTTTCAACCAATGTTCCTTCTGGACATTCATCCATATTAGCATATTGTTCTATTTCTGGGATTCTTTGATGGATGTATGGTGACAGTTTATTTTTCATTCTTCTATCATAGATAAAGTTGTTTGGATCATAAGGCACCCAGTAGAAACTCTTTTGTAGTCTGAGATAGTCTTATAAAATCCTTTCGGCTTCCTTTCCAGCTTCCCTAGAGTTACAAATGAAGGGACCTAATTGGCTCTTGATCCTGAGTTGAGCCTTTTTCTTTGCATTGCAAAAATGAATTATATCTGAATTATTCATCTGCCTGAAATATTCTAATGCAAAGAGTCTCATTGGGACATACTTGGACAGTTTGAATGGGCATAATTCACATCCATATATCCCGATCTCTATGTAGTTTTGATATAGGTACCAGTCACCTATCTTGTAATGCTGTGAGAGCTGAAGGATTTTCTTGATTTCATTGTTTATTCTAGGAGGAGAGACTCCTGTCAACAAGGTAGTTGCAGGATGAACAAAAAGGTTGACAAACTCATTATAGGAATAAGGAGAATCAGAGGAATTGTGAGTAATGGAAGACCAAAAGATGATTGACCTAGGATTCCCTTTGGCATCAAGTTTCTTAACATAAAAAGGGAAATTTTTCTGACTGAAAGTAAATCATGAGATGATATATGACAGAAGAATACTTAAATACTCTCTCATTCTCAAATCTCATGAGCTGAACATGGATTTTGTCAGCAATATAAGATGCAAAATCGTACTTGACAACAGGAGGCTGTCTAGGGGTAAAAATGGATAACAATACTAGGGTTAACTGATCAACATAATCACTAGTATTGAAGCCCATTATGGAAGATATCATGTTTAAAATAATTCTACCCTCATCAGTAAAGAAAGTATAACCATAAGGGAGAGGGTTTTTAGGCTGATGCTCTGGTAACATGAAGGTTTGGCATAGGCGGTTTAACTCTTCATGGGATAACTTAGTAGATTTCTCAAGTAATTCAACCATGGACAGGGGAGTGAGAGCTTGACCAAGTTGGAATTGTAGCATTTCATTTATGGACTGAGCAGTTATTGGGAAAAGGACATTTTGACTTGGGGATAAAACTGCTCGTTGGTTGGGATCATAATTTACGTAGCAATAATGGATTAACTCAGGAAAAATATGGACTGAGGGGAGAAGGTACATAGGAAGATTTGATTCCCAAAGTCCAAAGATGTCAGAACCATTCAAATAATTGTCTCTGCAGTGGCAAAATATTCGAAGAGGATTCTCACTAAGACGCAAGTCCTTAATTTGAAAATCCATATCAGCTAAAGGCAAATAATCCAAGTCCTTGTGAGGGGCATTGATGGGCACGACATTCAGAGCTACAGGAACTTCCATTTCTGGTTCTTGTGGATTCAGAAATGGAATTTCGTGGTTTTTGTGGAAAAGGGGCACAATTACCAGTTTTGGGAATATAATTGCAGTTCTGGGAACGAAAAAGACCAAACTGAACTTCTTTTCAGACCTTAGTGCAGAATTAAAACTAAAACCATGATTTTTTTACAGAGTTTAGCGGGGAATTGGAATAAATACCTGTTTACGAGAAATGAAACGTGTTTAAACAGGCGCTGGTTATGACAGAAGAACCCTGAAATACTCGGCTTCAATTCTCTTCAGTAAGGTAATGGTCAGCAAGCGTTAACAGCTGGTTTTTGAATTTTGTTGCATGGAAGACTGGCTAGTGCACGGAACAATGAAAATGACGTAGACACAATTTGTTTTATTTACAAAGTCAAAAGGGTGGCGGGTTTTGATTGATGACGTCAGCATGTACGATGGTTTCGTCACAGAGGGATAGGAGCGGATATTTGTTTGGGCCGCTCGCGCAGTGGAAATCCAGACCCGAAAAAGATTAGGGCGAATTTGATAAGAAATTTGCGTCACAACTCTCCCTCCGAACGCCAGCCAACTTCGGACCCGAAAAATATTAGGGCGGAATTCATTTGGTTTTCGCGTCACAAAATTGGCCGACGTCAGTAGGCTATTTTGGAACGTGAATTTGGTTTGAATTATGGTTTATCTCCGTTTGAAGTCCGGCGGGCTCGACTTAAGAACAATTTTGTTTGATCCCATCTTATAAAATTTGTGTTGGTTTTCTTTGATAATACACATATTTATAATAAATCATGAGAATACCACACTAGTAAACATGTGGAAAAGTTATATAAATTATTGAGAACAATCATTTTTATGTGAAAATATCCAAATGTGCTTTTGGGAAATAAGAATTCGAGTATTTGGTTCATATTGTTTTAAAGGAAGGAGTGAAGTTGGAGCCTCAAAAGATGCAAGCTATTAAAAAATGACCTATTCCTAAGAAAATCAAGGTTATTAGAAGATTTTTTAGACTTACATGATATTATTGATCATTTGTTAAGAATTATGCATGCATTTCAAGTCCACTCACATATCTCTTGAAGAAAATATCATTTATATGGAATGATGAGGCTACTTTAGCATTCTCTCTTTTAATGGATGCCATGTCTTCTACACCAACATCGGTTGCACCTACTTTTGGTAAAACATTCATAGTAGAGTGTGAGGCACTAGGACAAGGAATTTACGTAACATTAACACAATAAGGGATATCATTGGCTTTTAAAAGCAAGGAATTCAAAGAAAATATTTGGTGAAATCGACGTATGAAAAATAAATGGAAGCAATATTACATGCAATAAAAAATGGGGATAGTATATCACTGGGAGGTACTTTAAATTCAAGATATACCATGATAGCATAAAGTATTTTTTGAAGCTATGGATTTCATTGGAAGATTAACAAAAATGAGGAGAAAAAATGCAAATTTTTATTTTTGAGATAATCTGCAAAAAGGGTAAGGAAAATTTAGTACATGATGCTCTTTCTAAAATAGAAGAGGCCTCAAATTTATATCCAATTACATTTTCTATTCCGAGGTGGCTAGAAGAAGCTTGCCATAATGGAAAAATGACAATAGTACTAAACAGAAACTAAAATTTATAAAGGATGGGATGAACTCTATGGAGCATTGGGAGTGAAAGAGAGATATACTTTGGTGCAAATATAGAATATTTTTATGCACGCAAGCATATTTGAATAAAAAAATATTAAGGGAGTCCCATGTCTCTCTGATGGTAGGACGCAAGGTTCCTTAAAACATCTCAAAGGATCAAAAAATATATTTTTGTAAGGAATGAAGAAAGATATTCAAAATTTTGTAAGAGAAGGTCAGGTTTGAATAATAAATAAAAGAGAGATAGTAAAATATCTAGGGTTACTTCAACCATTCCACATACATATTCAAAGACTAGAAGATATATCAATAGACTTTATTACAGGGTTACTGAAATATAAAGGTAAGTATTACATTTTTGTGGTCATTTATATAGACAAATTTTGTAGATTTTTTTTGTAGAGCTCAAAGCACATAAACAACAAGCCAAGTGGCAGAAGTGTCCGTGAAAGAAATTCATAGTCTTCATGGTTTTCCTAAAGTAATAGTAACAAGAAACGTTTGGAAATAATTATTTAATATGAGTGGAGAAACACTAGCTGCCATGAGTTCTACATATCAAACACAATCAAATGGTCAAACAAAAATAGTTAACAAATGTTTTTAAGGTTATCTACAATGTTACTCTTTAGAAAAGCAATCTTAATGGATGAAGTGGGTTCGTCAAGGAAGAATGATAATATGATACTACCTATCACACATATACTAAAATTTCCCTGTTTAAGGCCCTTTATGGATATCCAACTCCTAGTATCTCATAATTTTTGCAAGATAAGTCCAAAGTATAGGAAACAGAGTCACATATGGAAAATACTAAAGAAACTTTGAAAATTATTATGGAAAACCTTCAAATGACATGAAACATGATGAAACAACAAGGGGAACAACATTGAAGTGAAAGATAATTTGAGGAGGGTAATTGGGTATTTTTTAGATTATAGCATTATAAGCAATCTTCATTCAAGAAAAAGAAGAATAAAGAATTAGCTCAAAAATGCAATGTGGAAAAAGTCGAAGTCGGGATTAAATCGGCAAGGGTCCAAAAGTTGAAATAATTGATAAAGTCGGGATTTTTTTGAAAAAGTCGGCAAAACTAAAAAAATACAAAAATACTCATTTTTGGAAAAAATCCTGATTTTTTCAAAAAAAATTAAAAAATTATTAAAGAAACTACCTCACTCAAGATTTTTTCGAAAAAGTCGGCAAAAATTCGGGACTTCGAGGATAAAATCGCGACTTTTTCAAGGATGAAAAAGTTGGCAAAAAGTCGGCCAATAAAGTCGGCTCCGGGAAAAATTCGGGATTTTTTCAAAAAGTCGGGACTTTTTGCTGACTTTTTCCACACTGCAAAACTATTATGGCCCTAAATAATTATTCATAAGATTGCACAAGTGGTATAGAAGTTATATTTTCCTTCTTGTTGCATTCATAAGGTTTTTCATGTATCTTGCCTAAAAAAGGTTTTGGGAAAAAATATGCCAATGTAAATAGAACTTCCAAAATTAGATGAAGAATGAAAGTTGATTCTTGAACCACAAAAAGTTATAGATAAACATTCTGTATCTCTTTGACATATAACTATTATGAAGTACCTAATCAAGTGGAAGAATATTCCTCTAGAAGAAGGTACATGGTAAAATGATCAATTCGTGATGAAATACCCACGGCTAAAGGGTTCGTTTGAAGTTTTGACAAAGGTTTTGTTATATGTTTTATATAACACGCGGCGGAATAGTTTTATTGTTTTTTAAGGTCCCACACAGTGATCAAATTTGAAGGGCAGGTCTGAATTTCAATTAGAATGGCATATATCTATGTCGCCCTTCCATAATGAAAAGCTTTAAAAAAAAAGCTTTTCAATTGACCACAATAAATTATTTTTACATTTCATTTTCAGAAAGACAAAATCATCAATCTTTATATTAATAAAAGACTGTTACATATACAACAATGAAGAAGGCTCCATCTTTCATTGCTTAAATATCTCATTGGCAATGTCAACATAAGTCTTGAAGACACGATTATAAGAATTTGGATACATACCACCAGGATATAGGAGATTCTTATGTGTCAGATTGTGTAATGCAATTTTGACTTTGTCTCACAAGGAGCAGCAACATGGAGGTCTGGATTTTTCTTATAGAACTTTTTTATTATTATTTGAAACGTTATTTATAGATATGAATACAACAATGAAATTATGAGCATGGTGGACAATTAGTCAAGCTCATGATGCCAAACCATGATGATGTAAGTTTGGAATTTAACATTTTTACATGTTAAAGACAAATAGTCAAAATCACCGACAACTTAGTATGCCATAATTAATAATCATTCCCTGTTCACTTTTGTTAATAGGTTTATGTCACACGATGATGCAGGGGCATTAGGCACTAGCCAGCAATGTAGGAGGTTTTGTCCACATGTTGTGGCTAGGAGGGTTTGAAAACATTTGAGTTGTAACAACTAGGTGTCAATACCTCAGCTGACTGTATTACTTAGACTAGTTAGAGTTGTAGGAGTCGAACAGTTTCAGTTAGTTGAATTATTATAATTAGACCTTTTGATTTCTAGAACGGTCCTCTCAGAGGAACCGAAGAGCCATATGTTATGTATATAAATTTTAATTCCTCTGATGAATAAAAGTAGAGAGGGAAGAGGAGAGTAGAGAGGGGATTTCTGCAATAAACCTCTGTGTGTGAACAATTGTTTCCAGTTAAATGATTTCCAAGCTTAGTTTCCATTGAATTATCTCGAACTGCTAATTGTGAAGAATTGTTTAATTGTGAGGCGATTGGGTACTGATAATTCCATTCTTCTGTCTTTGAATTCCCGTAAATTGTTGGATAACCTTGTGAACTCACCCCACCCGAAGGCGAGGTCTGTGTAGAGAACCGGGGTTGTGAACACTGTTCAAATATAAAAATCCCGCTTAATAAAGAGACAAGATTGTTGTGCTTTTGGAACCTGACCCGAGGATTGGACATGAGTTAACAAACAAAAGGATAGCGGAACCAGACTTGCACCCGTGGTCAAGCCCTGTACCAAAACCACGAGCGGAATCACAAAAGCGGGTTGCCCATATCGCACCGCTTTTGCGGAGTAGGCGGTATTTCTTATTCGCGAGCGATTCCATAGGGAATGCGACACGTGGCGAAGTGACCCCGGAAAACAACCGTTTAACCCACGCCATCGCACGTTAAAGCCCGACGTTGGAAGCCGAGCGAAATTGCCAAGAGTCGTTGATTTGGAGAAGGGCCATCGGATGGTGGTCGCACGTTGAACTTGCCCGGAGGTTAACTAAGGTGTGTGGAGGATAGCCAGGTACGATATGAGTGTTTGATTGGTTATTGATATATATAGGTGGGGCCGGAGTATAATGAAATTGTTTAATTAAACGATTGGCGGATAATTAGCATAAGTCTGGAGCGTGATTGTTGTAAGGATGGGTGGTGAAATATAGAGCCGAAAGTTCATTACAAGTTATTTATTTAAAAAGAAACGTGGAGTATAAATACAAAGTGTTGAAAGTTAAACATTGGTTATAAGGCTTGGAGATAATATAAAGTCGGGAATATAAATTAAAGTCCAACCATTGTGGATAGTATTTATTTATCAAATTCTATGAATTTGTTAAATAAACCCGAAGGAAGAAGAAGTCAATTAAGACTCAGGATGGAGGAAAAGAATGGGGTAAACCAAGGGAAAATGCTGACAGAGCGATTGTAGACACACCAGCTCTCCTTAGGGGTCCAATTTCAGTTTTGTTGCGTCGCACGACGATCTCTCTTCTCTGGCATTTACTTGTATTGAAGATCACTATTATAGGAATAAGAAGTTATTTTCTCCAAAAATAACCCTAGCCAAACATTGAAAATGCATCAAGGATATCTTTCTATGCTTCATAAGTACATATGTTCTACTTCTAAATTATGTCTTCGAAGTGGTTGTTTTGCTGGAAATTATTCACCAGTTGGTTTCATACCAAAGTCTTTTTCACATTTTCAGCATCCAATACATGAAAATGATAATGGTTTAAAACAACATAAATATTTGAAATTTTGCAAGAATTGTCTGGCACACTTTGAATATGAATTTTGAAGTCAAGTGCATGATGCTGTATAGGATCAAGTGTCATTTTGAATACCAAATGTTTCACAAGAAACTTCTCAACATGATACCCTGCAGTAAGGATTAAATGACAATATTACATCAACTATTTCCATAATAAAAGTGCACCTTGGCCATAAGACTAAACAACTACAAATGTTGTAGATCTAACAAGACCACACAATCAAATGTATTCCAAAAGGCCAATACCGTATGAAAAATGAAAAGGAGTTTGCAACCAAAAATACCTTAGGCAACTAATTCAATTAGATACACCAAACCATCAGCAAAAAGGAAAACCAGCCTACTTGGCCCCAATATTTTCAACTGGGTCCTCTAATTCAACCGATAAAAAGGCCAAAACCATAGCATTGAGATACATTTCATTACACTGTCAATAACAATAAAATTTGACTCAGCCATAACCCTTTCCTTTTATTGTTGTGAAAAGATTTATGCATTACTTTAATATTGAATTATGAACTTGTAAAGGAACTTACAAAATGTGACATTACGAACTTGGTCAAGCGCACAAGCAAAAATATCCTGGACATGACCCTGGTTGACAAGTTGTATTGCTCATGATGCAAGAGGATTTGTACTTGCACTGCCAAGTCAATCAAAATCCATCATTATCTATACAATAAATAAAATTAATTGATGTAGTATTTTTTACTCTAAGATGCATTCTTATGATAATGTTAGAACATATGTTGAAAATGTCAAAACATACCTGAATAAGCTCCTCTTCGTTTCAAGAAAAATTTATTGGAGTCGTATGAACTTGGAACAAGCCTCCCACGATCTGAAAGAGTAGCAACTAAGTCAACAATGACTTTTTTGTTGCTACACTGGATCGAGGGAGGTTTGCTCCAAGATTAAATCACTCCAATAAATTATTCTCTACCAAACAGGGCCGACCACGTGAAGGTGGAAGCTCTTATGGCACCTCCCCACCACCCCCCCCCCTTCACATCACTCTCAATTCCCCAATACCCAATCTATATTTCATTTTTTACTTTCATGAGCATAAAAAAAAAAATTCAATAACTAATACAAAAAAATTCAACAAAAAGTACGCAAGGAAAAATTGCAATTAATGCTTGACATAAAAATAGTATGATAAATGAGTTTTTTATATAATGCAAAAAACGTTCCAAGTATGGTAACGTTTGTCTTATAATAATACAATATTTTACATTATCTAATTTTCTTTTTCTTCTTCCTATTTTTAAAGCTCCTAATTACATCATCAATATCATCATGCTCTGCTCCTGTTTCGTGCCTTTCGACCCGCACTGCTAACCTAGTTGCGTAGTCACGATGTCTGGTCTCATCCAGTGATGGGGCATCGCCTACAAAAATAGATAATAATAAATTTTAATTGTCATTTTTTAAATATCATTGAACTAGTTTGGTAATATTAATAAAAAAAATTGCAATGAGATTATTTACCTGGTGCACCAGTTGTCACCGTTGACCTAGTTGCGTAGTCACGATGTCTGGTCTCATCCAGTGACTGGGCATCGCTTACAAAAACAGATAATGTTAAATTTTAATTGTCAGTTTTTAAATATCATTGAACTAGTTCGGTAATATTAATAAAAAAAAATTGCAATGAGATTATTTACCTGGTGCACCAGTTGTCGCCGCTGACCTAGTTGCGTAGTCACGATGTCTGGTCTCATCCAGTGACGGGGCATCGCCTACAAAAACAGATAATATTAAATTTTAATTGTCGGTTTTTAAATATCATTGAACTAGTTCGGTAATATTAATAAAAAAAATTGCAATGAGATTATTTACCTGGTGCACCAGTTGTCGCCGCTGACCTAGTTGCGTAGTCACGATGTCTGGTCTCATCCAGTGACGGGGCATCGCCTACAAAAAAGGATAATATTAAATTTTAATTGTCAGTTTTTAAATATCATTGAACTAGTTCGGTAATATTAATAAAAAAAATTGCAATGAGATTATTTACCTGGTGCACCAGTTGTCGTCGTTGGGACTATTGCCTTGTCTTCCTCTCTGGTGGTAAGATCCTCAAGGGAAACATTCTCTGTCATTTAAACAAAAAACGTTATAAGGACAACCATCAAGGTATAATTAGAAAAAATTATAAGTGGAAATTAATTACCGTCACGACCCTCACTGATAGTAGCATTGTCGGCCTGGTCCCTACTACAATGATCAGGTTGCATGTGAGGATCATCTACATTTGGCTCTAAAACTGGGTTATTTGCGTCATCAGTAGTGTTTCTCCCCTGATTTAAACAAAGTTTTTAGACATTAAATTTATGGATGAAAACAAACATATTGAAAGGTTAATGTTTTACCTTATCAGGCATTCTGGATCTTGGGACCTGCCCCAAGCTTATGTGATGTTCAGCTACGGCTTGATAGCCGAAATGGAAAGCGATATTTTTATCTTCCTCTATAGTTTCTGTTCCAAATTCATCACCCTACGTTACATATGATTTTGTATTTTTAATCATATTTGATAAGATTACAAAAATGTTGGAAGGCGATACAATTAATTATAAGATGTTTAGCTACTTAATTACAATTCTCGCGGCCAATTTCAAGTAGCCGCCCTGGCCTAGCTTATGATGGCCCTTTTTTTCAATCCTAGCTTTGGTTGCCTTTGAGGTGTAAAGAAACCTAGCATCAAAAGATTAAAGTCAGATATGACGTAGCACACTTTTATTTTAGACATAGAGAAAATTCAAGCTACTGAATTAAAGTGGTAATTTACCTTGCGGGTCCAGTTGGCATTTTTCCTTCTTTCTTTGCCCTTTTCTCTTTTCCGTCATAGATGAGTGCTCTCCACTCACTCTCTGGAACTGTGAGAGGACGCTCATATCTAGGGTTAAATTGCAATTGCATCCTATAGGTGTCCCTGGTATATTTCAAATATTTGCCGGCAACCCGAGCCACCGCTGTTCTGTCAAATATGCCGACCCCAAAAAGGGTTTCTAGATAATCTAGAAGTTCTTTTTTCAGGTTGGAACTCTGGGAATTCCACCCTGTGCGTATGGTTGGGCCAAAAATTACCAACGCATGGCTCTCCAGATACCTGTAGAACTCATTGTTTCCTACAAAAAAAAGAAATAAAGATATTATCATTAATTTAAAAATAAAAATCATGATAAATATGTTTTAGATAAAGTACATGAAATAGTTAAAATATTAAAATTTACCTGGGAGTTGTACATGCTTTATAGGGACACCTTCATCGTTCACCAAAAATGTGCCATTAATGGTCCCTATGGAGCTGACACGTGTAGCTCTAGGAAACAAAATAATGTAGTTGGCCATATCAGCCTCATCATTGCCAACACGTTCAGCGGTTGGCTGGGTGTCTGCTTGGGCAGGGTGTGTTTCTTGGCTGGCACCTAAAGGAGTAGAAGGTGTATGAGAGGGTTTTTGGGCAATCTCTTGCCCTTGTGTCGCACTACCACCAACACCGGGTTCAGCAAATGCCAGAAAACGCTACATACAAAAGAACTTTTTGTTAGTTTAGTTAATGTAAAAATTAAAAATCAAACTATCACAATTCATCTCATGCAGAACAAAAAAATATCCTTTTGACTTTTTATTATTACCTGATATCTTTCTAGCTGCCTCATAAGATGTTGTATCCTCTCTTCTGTTTCAGGTGTTTGAGGCGCGTCTATCAAAGCATTAAATTCTGACCTTGCATCTCGTGCCTTTTTTTGCAACAAGAACACTGGAGATAGGGATGAAGAAAGATCTTCCTCAAAGAGGGAATCATCAGGCGTACCATGGCTAGGTGTCTACATATTTGAACAAAATTAATATTATTTCAATTATGTAAATAACTAAAATACCTGAAGATAGAGCAATGCTAGCACTTTACATGTTCTTCCGCTGGCCTCTTTCTGCGATCATCCCATCTCTAGGTTGTTCTTGCACTGCTCTCATCAGTCTGCCACATTGCAATAAAATTATAAATGTAAAAACTTGAAAACAATATCTATCTTAAAAACACAAAATGAAAACTGAAATAATTTCTAATAAGACACCGGACGACAGAGTTAGAGTTTCAAATATGCCTTGCATTGAATTCAGTCCTGGAAACATGTCATGGCACATTAAGGCACCCAAACAAGAGACGAGTTGACAATGAAGACCTTATTGAATATATTGTTGGAGCAAATTCTAGTAAACTTGTTGTGAAGACCTTGAGGACATTTTTGAAGCAATATTGTTGAAGCTGATGGTATAGCATTGTTGGAGACGATCTTGAAGGGCCTTGAAGTGAAGCTTTTGGAGCAACTATTGAAAAATCCTTAGAGCATTTAAGTAAGGCACTTTCTATCTTCCATCACCTTTTTCCTTTCAATATCCTTTAAACGATTTTTTTGATATTTAATGTTTGAAATCATGTTATAATTCCTTGATTATATGTGTTTGGGGACTAGAATAATTTCACACTAAACCATGCAAACTTAAAATTAACTTAACAGATCCATAAAGTAATAATAATCATAATTCCTAATTTCCTATTGTACAATATGATGAAAATTATTCAAGCATGAAGCAATGAAGACATGCAATGTCTGAATTTCAATATCGATGAACCAATACAAGAAGTTAGAAACTACAACTTTGATTCAATACTCTGTGTCCTAACTCCAGGAAGGAATCTAGTTTGTAGTACAGAACATGCATCGTGTATTATCAATTATTAATTGACAACAACTAAAGGTCATCTACCTCATCAATTCCTTCCCATTTTGTGTTTTTATGTTATATTCCTTATAAAAGTGTCAAATTTCTCTCAAAGTAAGAAACCATTGAATAAAATAAAAAATAGTTTAGATATGATTGAGAAATGGTCATTTATTTCTTGAAAGGATCTTCACAATTTCTTTGGTTGTTTTTCATCTCAAGAAACAAGAAATGACCTAAGAAACTATCGTGATGTAATATAAGAAACAACACGGTGCAATGGCCATTTTCAAAGCCAAATGATGTCCATTGAGAACATGGACTTTATTTGGTTCCTATTTCATAGGAGTTTCGGGTAGAAATGGAACTTTGTTGTACCATTTCCAGTAGTAAAAAGGGAAAACCTTCTTTTTCCATGGGAAATAATTTACCTTTCCTTTTTCAAGATAATATAAATCACAAAAAATATGAACTATATTGCACACATTCTTGGATAATGTGAAAGTGGAAAAGGAATACCCTACACAAGTGATGCACACATGTACATTTGAACACTAATAGATTTTTGTAGTTGAAATGCAATGCTTGTTTTCATTTAATTGTAGGATTTTTAAATAAGGGAGAAATAATGGCTGCCAAATTAATAAGCGTTTCTTTGGGAAAAATTTAAATATTGTATTGGGTGATGAAGATAATAGAGGGTATTGAGTCTTGATTCTTGACATCTAGAGAGAACCCTACAGCCTAACACAATATAATGGAATTGACCAAAAAAACCCAAATAGAGTCAACCCTACTATAGGAGGAAGGGCCCGCAGTAAGAACTTACCATTTTACAAGAGCTGAGGGTGAATGTTGTTCTGCAAGAGCTGAGGGCGAATGCTATTCTACAAGAGCTGAGGGCGAATGTTGTTCTGCAAGAACTGAGGGCGAATGCTGTTCTGCAAGAGCTGAGGGCGAATGCTGAGGGTGAATGTTGTTCTGCAAGAGCGGAGGGCGAATGCACGCGTGATATCAGATGTTAATGTAGCACACATGTACATTTGAACACTAATAGATTTTTGTAGTTGAAATGCAATGCTTGTTTTCATTTAAATGTAGGGTTTTTAAAGCAGGGAGAAATAATGGCTGCCAAATTAATAAGCGTTTATTTGGGAAAAATTTAAATATTGTATTGGGTGATGAAGATAATAGAGGGTATTGAATCTTGATTCTTGACATCTACAGAGAACCCTACAGCCTAACACAATCCAATGGAATTGACCAAAAAAACCCAAATAGAGTCAACCCTACTATAGGAGGAAGGGCCTGCAGTAAGAACTTACCATTTTGTAAGAGCTGAGGGTGAATGCTGTTCTGCAAGAGCTGAGGGCGAACGCTGAGGGCGAATGCTGTTCTACAAGAGCTGAGGGCGAATGTTGTTCTGCAAGAGCGGAGGGCGAATACACGCGTGATATCAAACGTTAATGTAGCTATTGCGACGGATACGAAACAATAAAATCATTTTTATGTAGCGCGCATAAACTTTCATATTTGTATTTAGCGCGCATATAAGTGTCATTATACTCATGACAGAAAAGGCGTCGCTATTGCGACGAAGGCCTCCAAACGTCGCAATTACGACACTTAGACATTGTGTCGCACTTGCGACGTTTAGAGGCAGTCGTTGCAATAGCGACGCGTTGGGCCATAGTGTCGCAATTGCGACGTCTTCCTCCAAAAATCGCAATTGCGACACTTTTCTAAGTGTCAGTATTGCGAAAATTTTCTATAAACGTCGGTATAGCGACGATTTCGGGCGGGATGGAAAAAATTTGGGGAAATTTCCGACATTTGGTCAAAAGCGTCGGAACCAAGTGTCGGAATTTCTGCCAAATGTAGTAGTGAGTAACAGATTAAATAACACATATCAGACATTATACCACAAACAGAAATAACCCTAATATGACAATAATATAATGAAAAATGTTTATCAGATGTTTTGCAACAAACAAAAGTAATACCTAATTAATTGAAAATTGTTTCCAATCCCCACCAAACATACACTCAAAAGTTAGACAATAAAAAGCATATTAAGTGTTGCTAGTGTAAAGGGTCTAAACAACTGTGGGATATAAGTAATGATTTTGGTTTTGTCTTGAGCTCATCCACAATAATAACTCAAGTTCAACCTAGTAAAGATATAATATGTTAAGCTAGGGGTGGAAAATGTGGGGATTATTCACGATCCCAAATGAAAAATGGAATTGCAATACTTATAGTTACATGGAAACAATATCTATAATCAAGTAAAGGCTTACTCCCTTTTTCAAGGTCTGAAATTTCCTTTCGATTTCCAAATTCACTCTCTCATTGTGACTGGGGATTATTCAGTTGCCATTATTTCAATGATTAAGGTCTGGAGTTCAAGAAAAATCAGATTCCAATCGATCATATTGAGAATCAAATAAGAACTGGTTAATGTACTGAGATTTCAGAATTTTCTCCATTGTAGTCATTTATTTTGTGCACGATTCGAGTCTAAACCAGGAAGTGTCAGGTCAAACACTCCATTGATCTAACCCCAAGTGTGTCGCTGCCTAATGGATCGATCTATCATCGCTTTGTTTTGGAGAATGATGAAATCAAGAGACAAATTTAGGATTTTTTTCATAAAGGGCACATCAAGCCAAGTTCATCACCCTGTTAGAGCCCGATCGTGCTGGTATAGAAGAAGGACGGGACCTGGAGACTCTGTATTGACTATCAGGTGTTGAACAAGATCACTGTCCAGAATAGGTATCCAATCACATGCATTGATGAACGTTTAGACTAGCTTAAAGGGGCCAAATATTTCAGCAAGATTGACTTTAAGTCTAGGTATCACCATGTACCAATAAAACCCTTTGATGTGTGGAAGACTGCCTTCAAATCTAAGTAGGGAATTTTCGAATGTTTGGTCATGCATTTTAGGTTGACGAATTCCCCTGCAACCTTCATGAGGATGATTTACGACATCTTGCAACCCTTCACCAACTCATTCGTGGTCGTTTATTTGGATGAAATCCTGATCTTTAGCTATAGTTGGGAACATAACCTCCTTCATATTCGAAAATTCCTCCAAACTATGTGAAAACACAAGTTGTGTGCCAATTTCAAGAAATTCACTTTTGGTATGACCAAGGTTCAATATATTGGGTACATCACTAATGAGTGTGGTGTGCATATGGACCCAACCAAGCTACAATTCACTCGATATTGGTCAGCCTAAACCACTCTAACAGAGCTTCACAACTTTCTGGGTCTTGCCAATTTCTACCGCAAGTTCATGTTGGGGTTATCTCAGATCACTTGGCCTTTGAGTCAAGTCACCAAGGGTAGAGCGAAATAAAAATTCTTTTGGCCTGAATCCCAAGATAAGTCATTTTCTGAGTTGAAGCATCATCTATGCTCTACAGTAGTGCTCACATTACAAAATATGCAACAACCATTTGAGATCGAGACAAATTCTTCTGACTATGTTATTGGTCTAGTTCTTACTCAACAGGGGCACCCAGTGGCATATCACAATCAGACACTTTCATACGTTGTCCGAAAGTATCCCACCTATGACATAAATATGTATTAAATTATGCAGGCCTGCTAGCAATGGAAGCATTACATTATGGGGAAGGAAATGGTCATCCACATAGACCACCGACCCATGTAGTTCATACAAACACAAAGGAAGCTGCAGAACGATCACAATAAAAAATGGTCCACATACCTAAAATAATTCCACTTGAACATTAAATACAAGAAAGGAAACACCAATAATGTTGCAAACTGCCTCAGCTAACCACCAGTCATGGTGCTGACCACTGTGCTCAACTCTTCTGGGCACGAGACTTCATAGTGGCTTCATCTATACAAGAGTGATCCAGAATTCGAAAAAACATACCAAACACTCCTGGATGGGAAGCAAGTTCCAAATTTTCACCTCAAGGATACGCTGTTATGTCACCTAGGACACGTTTGTGTTCCTTCAAGTGAGCATGCAAAGATGATTTGGGAGGTGCACTACAGTCTGTCACTGGACACTTCAGAGTAGAGAAAACAATGGTAGTGCTACAAAAATATTTTTATTGGACGAACCTTCGACAAGATGTTAGGAAGTACATCATATCCTTCACTACTCGCACCATTTCCCAACTAACCATCAAGAAGAAAGGAGTATATACTCCTCTGGATACTCCTAGTCTACCTTGGGAATCCATCTCCATGGATTACATGTCGGGCCTCCCTTCGACTTAGCATGGCAACGACTATGTTTTGTGGTCGTCAACAAATTTTCTAAGATGGCCATTCTGGTGGCTTGCAAGAAGAGTATCTCATCAGAAGCCATGGTTAATATATTATTTGAACAAGTGTGGGTACACTATGGGATCCCATAGACCATTATCTCAGATTAGGACAACATGTTCCTAAGTACATTTTGGTCAAGTCTCTAGTCAGTGCTGGATACCAAGCTCAGTAATTCCATGAATTTCCACCCCCAAACTGATGGCCAAACATAGGTCGTCAACAAGATGATCGTACACATTCTACGCATGTACAACACAAAGCATCCTCGCACATGAGATAAAATCCTCCCCTATGTGCAGCATAACTACAAAAAATCTCTCCATAGCTCAACTGGCCACAATCGTTTTGAGGTGGTGTTGGAATTCCAACCAATATGTCCCATTGATGTGGTCATACCATTTGCAACTACTCAGGAAGCTTCAGGCCATGTCCAGTCTGAAACTGACAGGGTTAACAGCTTCATTGAGTGAATATAGCACATCCACCAGCAGTTTCATGAAATATTGTACAAATCCAATGAAAGTAAAAGCAACAACATGATCAGCATCAGGTGCCACATAAGTTCCAGGTGGGCGACAAAGTTTGGGTACATCTGCAGAAGGAGTGCCCTGTTGGGTCACACCGCAATTTTTTCCCACTCTGATATGGGTTTTACACCATCACCAAGGTTGTAGGGGACAATACCTTTGAGCTTAACATTCCACCATTACTTGGCCAACACCCAGTGTTCAATGTGGGCCGGCTTCGGCCATACTTTCCACCATTACTGGACACACCCGAAATTGAACAACAACTTACACCAATAGAGTTAAACCCAGATTGAATGGAACATGCCACAATTGATCGGATCATGGACACAAATAGAAATAACACTCACTAATAGAAGATAAAACTGTATTAGGTTGTCAAATTTGGCCAACTCCTGCACCAAGGCAAGTGGCTCACCAGGGACCAAGTTCAGCAGAAGTTTCCCCATCTCATGGAGGCACTCAATGCAATGGGAACCATTGCTTCCTAAGGAGGGAGGAATCATATAGGTGGATATTGGAGGCCACGTGCCTATTCCACTTGGACCCCCACCACTGTTTCTTTCAATTTTTAAGTTTCCTTAATTGTCGCACAGTTTACTATTTTTGGAAGTTTTTTGGGTCCTGAACTTCCAGAGCTGTATTGAGGCCCTAAACGATGTTTTTTTTGGAAAACAGGAAAACATGAGTCTTTAATTGATAATTGTAGTCGAAATTTTTAATCCTAAAATAAATATCTATAAATAGGTATTGTGCACATTAAACGAAGATCGTATGCCAAAGTTAGAACCCTGGGAAGTTGATGTACCAATTTACCCCAACAGGGCCTAGAGTTTTGGCGATTCATCTCCTAGGGTTAGATTTTTGCAAACGTTTATGGTTTTCAATTGTTTCTCAATAACAAATATGCCTTTGAGACTCATTGTAACACAGCTCGGAGGCATTTCATCACCACATCTCTTCTCATAAATAAGCTACCATCACCCGAGCTAGTTTATTTCTATTCTGTTTGTAAGCATATTTCAGTTCTTTGATATTAATGAAATAAAGTGTTATTTATTTCGCATCTCTGTATTTATGGTTATATTTTTATTATGTTGCATTCTTGTCTAATTTAAAATCAAGAACAGATGGATGTGAAGACAACATTTATTCACGAGGATATGGAAGAAGAGATATACATGAAGCAACCTGAAGGCTTTGTGATGAAGGGTAAGAAAGAACTGGTATGCAGGTTAAAAAATTCTTTGTATGGGTTAAAAAAATCACCAAGGATATGGTATCAGAAATTTTATACATATATACGAGGACTTGGCTTCACCAGAGGCAAAGCATATCACTATTTGTATTTTAAATTAATTGGTGACCATGTTATTTATTTGGTATTGTATGTGGATGATATGTTGCTGATTGGAAATGACAAAGAAATTATCCAAGATTTGAAGACCCAATTGTCCTCCAAATTATACATGAAGGATCTTGGTGCTACAAACTATATTTTGGGCATGGAAAGTAAACGAGATCAGGAAAAGAGGAAGATATGGTTAAACCAAAGGAAGTATGTCAAGATAATATTGCAGAGGTTTTATATGTAGGATAGTAAACCAGTGAAGGTTTCTCTTGCTGTAGGTGTAAAATTATCTGTTGAATAGTGTCCCAAGACATAGGAAGAGGAAGAGGACATGTCTTGTGTTCCATATGAAAGTGTAGTCGAGATCCTGATGTATGCAATGGACTATACTAAACCAGACATTTCACATGAAGTTTGTGTATTGCACAGGTTTATGTCAAAACCAAGGAAGGAACAACCACTCATGCAAGCAATGAAGTATTTTGGTTGCAAAGATTGTGTTCAAGTATGGGGTTTATACAATGAGATATAAGGATAAACTGTGACATCCAAAGTGAAATTTTATTTACAAAGAACCCTGCTTATCATTCAAAGACAAAGCACATTGGTTTTCAGTATAAATTTGTGAGGGATATGATTGAGGACAAAAAGGTGTTGTTGGTAAAGGTGGACACTTTGAAGAATGTTGCAGATGCATTAACAAAGTCTGTGAGCGCTGAGAAGTTTTATCGATGTAGATAAAGAATGGGCGTTGTAGGTTTGGACCAATGACTAAGCTCTCTCGTGACTCCTTGTGTGGAAAAGAAAATGACAAGTGGGAGAATGTTGGGTGTGTGTTATATTCTTTCAATGACTAGTCGCAAGTGTGGGGGGCGTGGAAGCACACAGGGGGGGTTGTAGCCCCCTACAAGGGGTTCGGGGCAGCGCCCCAAGAATTTTTCTTTGGACCCTATATTTGGTGGGAATACCTATCGATGGTTTTATGTATGGGTTTTGTACATGGTTTTGGGCATGATGGATTTCTTCCCATGGTATTTTGTAGATCCGGTCAAGGGAACTACAGTTATGTTCTAATCGAGGGTTAATGAGTTGGGGTTTATGAATGCTTCCACATGTATATATATATGCATTGTAAAATTGAGAGGAATGTAATGAAAATTCAATCTCGAAGTCCTGATTTTGGGATCTAGGGAAAATTTATGTGTATATCTATTTTATGTTTTATGTTCTCGACATTGTTTATTTTTCTGTTTTAAGAATTCGTTTGTAGATAATTTCTATAAAGGTTAAAAACTACATGTACCCAATGAGGTCAGGGCATAAGTATTTAGGGCTCAAACTGGTTGAACCTTTGCAAGATCGGCATCTCCGATCCCAATGGCCTCCCATGGCGAAAGAAAAGAAAGACGAGAGAGAAGGGGATCCTTTGAAAATAATGCTCGAAGAAGCCCTCGAGTGACAAAGGAACGTGCTGTGAAACCAACTCCAAAAATATAAGAAAAGAGAGATCAACGCCTTAGAAATCAGCCACTTCGAGGGGGCAACCTCCAATACATTACATAAATGAACAATTCTTGGATGACACAAATGAAAAAACCTCCTTTCTATATATAGGAGTCCATGGGGCCACAATGTAATCCTAGCCGACACAAAAATAATAATTTAAGGGAAAAATAATAACAATATGGGGGTTATAGGGGTACAACAATAACAATAAGGGCGTTACACTAACAACAATAAGGGACTATACTAGTAATATAGGGACCTGACATGCTCCTCTCCTTAAAAAAAGTGTTGTCCTCGACGCTTGAGTAGCTCTGGGTGCTTTTGTATAAAATTCTCATCCTCCCATGTAGAATCTTCAGTGGGTAAGTTCTTCCATTTGATGAGATACTCTGAAATTGATCGATTTCGTAGTTGTCGAGTTCTTTTTTCCGTGACTGCTTCAGGTTCCAATATGGTTTTTCCTTCCTCATCAAGTTCTGGAAATATTATTTGAACTGGAAGTTTGTCCCCTATAACCTTTTTTAAGCATGAAACATGGAAAACTGGATGCACTCGCGAAGAAGTAGGAAGCTCCAATTTGTATGCCATAGTACCAATATTTTGCAAAACCTTGTAAAGACCATAGTAATTTGGCGATAATTTATTATCCTTCTTACCTTGCTTAAGGGACATTTGTTTGTATGGTTGTAACCATAAAAATATCCAGTCTCCCACATCAAAACTTCTGTCACTCTGATGTTGATCTGCCTATTGTTTCATTCGATTTTGTGCCAAATTTAGGTTATCCTTTAAGAGTTGGAGAACTTCTTGTTGATGCTCAATGTGATCCTCCACTGCTTGATCCCTATAATTTTCCCTTAAAGAATATGTGATGGGTGGTGGATGATATCCATAAAGTGCCATAAATGGGGTCATTTTTGCTGCAGTGTGGAAGGAAGTGTTATACCACCATTCAGCGAGAGGTAACCACTTGACCCATTGTGCTTGCTTATCAGATATAAAACAACAAAGATATCCTTCCAAACATTTATTCACTATCTCTGTTTTACCATCAGATTGAGGATGATAAGATGAGCTATGAGCTAGTTGAGTACCCAAACAAGAAAATAATTCCGTCCAAAAATTTCCTGTAAAAATGGGATCTTTGTCACTTACAATAATATTTGGGTTTAAATGTAGCTTTTGAATTGTTTCCATAAATGCAGTAGCAACTATACTCGCTTTAAATGGATGAGATAATGCACAAAAGTGTGCATACTTGGCAAGTCTATCAACTACCACCACGATGACACTCCTTCCTTCGGACTTAGGTAAACCTGTGATAAAATCCATTGAAATATCCTCCCAACGTTGACTTGGAATGGATAAAGGTTGTAGAAGACCCGGGGTCTTAATTGTCTCAACTTTATTTTGATGGCAAACCAAAAATTTCGCCACAAAATTTTGAATATTAGATTTAAGGCCATCCCAAAAAAATTCTTTCTTCACCCCGTGGTAAGTTTTTAAAAATCCCGAGTGTCCTCCTAAAGGAGAAGTGTGCAATTCCAAAAGAATATTTTGTTTTAGTTGGGAATTCTTGCAAATATATAAGTGATATTTGTACCATAACAAATCATTTTTCCAACTAAATGTATTAGATGTACTGAGATCTTGCTGCAACTTTTGAATGAGAGTCCACACTTCTTCGTCCTTCTTATATTCATCCCTTGCTTCGGTTATCCAATCTAGTTGGATAACTGAAATGGCACAAAGCAATGCTTCCACCTCTTCATCCCTTCTTGAGAGTGCATCTGCAACAACATTTAGCTTCCATTTTTTGTAGATGATTTCAAAGTCATAACCCAACACCTTTGTGACCCATTTTTGCTGCTCTTCTGAAGATAGTCTTTGTTCAAAAAAGTGTTTAAGGCTATCATGATCAGTTTTTACCTTGAAGTGTCTTCCCATTAGGTAAGGTCTCCATTTCTTTAGTGCGTGCGGTATTTCCAACATTTCTTTCTCATAAATAGCCTTTTGTAAATACTTTCCTTTGATTGAAAGACTTTCAAAAGCAATGGGTCTTCCTTCTTGCATTAGAAAAACACCAATTCATTTTCCCGAGGCATCACATTCCACAATAAAGGTTTTTGTGAAGTCTGGCGTAGCTAATATTGGTGCTAGGCACATTGCCTCTTTAAGATGTTCAAAGGCCTTAGTTGCTTTAGGAGTCCATGAAAATGCATCTTTCTTCAATAATTTTGTTAGAGGTGCTGCTACTCTCCCATAATTATTAAAAAACCTATGATAATACCTTGTTAGCAGAGAAATCTGCGCAACTGCTTTATGGTTGTGGGGAATTTCCATTCCTTAATGGCTTTAATTTTGTTAGGGTCTACCTTAACACCCTCATGAGATACAATATGACCCAGTATTCTACCTCTTGTACTCCAAAGAAACATTTGGATGTTTTTGTATATAATTGTTTCTCCTCCAACAGTTTGAGCACCCTATCAACATGTTGAACATGATCCTTCCAAGACCTGTTGTAGATTAGTATATCATCAAAAAATACTAGATTTTTTTTTCTAAGGAAGCGTTTTAAAATGGAATTCATCAACCCTTGAAATGTATAAGGTGCATTGGTAAGGCCAAAATGCACGACCAAAAATTCATAATGACCCTCATGAGTTCAAAATGTTGTTTTCAGAATATCTTCAGTCTTCATTCTAATTTGATGATATCCTGAACAAAGATCCAACTTGGAAAAATAAATTGCTCCATGTAATTCATCCAATAATTCATAAATCACAGGAATGGGAAAGATATATTTAATATTGAGCTTATTGAGCTCCCTATAATCCAGACACATGCGCCATGATCCATATTTCTTGTGCACCAATACTACTCAAGCAGAGAAAGAACTTTGACTAGGTTGAATTATACCCGCCTCTAACATTTCTGCAATCATACATTCAATTTCGCTCTTTTAGACATAAGGATATCAGTAAGGCCTGATGTTTGGAGGAACACTTCCTGGAATCAAATGAATAACATGATCATGATCATGAATAGGTGGGAGTCCTTTGGGAGTATCAAACACCTTGGAATGATTTTCCAAGACTTTTTGTAGATTTGGAGAAATAGATGATTTTGATGTTGGAACTTCTAGTGAGCATAATTGTGCAATTACTCCCCGTTGTTCTTTCTTCAGAATATTTTTCATGACATTAGAGATTATTATCTTTCCTGTCTTACCTGTGATACCCCATAATTCGATTTCCTTTCCTTCTAAAAAAAAATTCAAGAATAGTTCTTGAAAATTAAAAGCTACCGTCCCCAAAGATTGCAACCATTGTACTCATAGTACAACATTAGCACCTCGCATTGGGATGGAAAGAATTGGACTATTCAATACATATTCCCCCATGGCTAGCTTGATGTTATGGCATTTTCCAAAGTAATTTATAGTTCCTCCATTTGCAACCATCACTTGAAATTCTGGTGCTGGGTATAGGAAACAATTCAATTCCTTGGCTACCTCACATTGAATAAAATTATGGGTACTACCCGAATCAATCAACACTATTACCTTTTTCTTCTTGATATGTCCTTCTATCTTGAGAGTTTGAGGAGTGGTAATTCTTGCCAATGCATTACATGATATGGTCAGACTCATTTCTTCTTCTTCTAGGGTTTCTTCCTGCTGTATATCCTCTAGTTTTGAAGTTTCTTCTTCATTTTCTTCCTCCTCTTCACAATCTATGTAAAATATTTTCTTCTCAGCACACTTATGACCTTTAGTGTATTTGCTATCACAATTGTAGCAAAGCCCTTTTTCTCTTTTTTCTTCCAATTTTTGTGGTGTCAACCTTGTAGGTTGTGGAAGTCTAGAAGTAGCAACACTTCCATATTTATAGATGTGAGTGGTAGGCTTCCTTGTCGCCATAATTTTACATTCAATTTTTCTTATCAACCTGAATGCCTTCTCCAATGAATCAAGTTCCCAAACACGAACTTCATGTTGGATATTATCCTTTAAATTCCCTATGAAGACATCAATCCTGTGTTCCTCTGGAATATCAGTTACCCTTATGTTCAATTTTTGGAAGTCCTCAATGTGCTCCGCCACTAAACCCTTTTGTTTGAGATTTATCAATTGGCTAAAGAAGGTGTTGCTCTTTGTATCCTCATAATGTGCTATCATTTCCTCAGTAAAAATTGACCAAGTGACAAATTTTTTATGGGAGCAAAGCCAACGATACCATACAAATGTATTTTGTTCTAAATGTGAAGTTGCAATGCGTACCTTTTGTGTGTTTTTCACATTATTGAGATCAAAATATTGCTCCATTTGTAATATCCATGTTATGGGATCCCTGCCATCAAACTTCCTCATATCCATCTTTGGAATATGGTGATTATTCAATCAAACATTAGAATTTATGAAATCACGATTAACATTTATTTTGTTCTCATCATGAGTTTCCTCTACTATATTTTCACCATTAGGAATCATTTCTTGTATCAACTTTGTCAAGAATTCGAAGTCTGCTTTTAGATCATTCTTCATGTTTTCCATGTTGTCTTTCATTTTTTCTTCCATGTCCTCCATCTTAGCTTCCACTTAAATCATCTTAGTTTCCATGCCTTTCTTCAAACCATCCATCTTTGCTTCCACGCCTTTCTTCAAAACTTCCATTTCATTTTTTGCAGGTCTTTGCAAGAGCGAAATCTGGTGCACTTACTCTTGTAATTTTGATAGATCATGTTGCAATTCTTCATCTTCATGAGTCATAGTAGAGTATTCTGAGGGCTTAATGGGTGTTGAATTATTTTTAGGAGGAATTTCAGAACCCAATACTGGAATATATGCTCAATAAGCCCTTGGAATCACTTCAAACTGATTTTTTACACAAAACTTATACAATTCAGAAACAAATACACACCTTTTTCTTTCTTTTGAGGAACTAGATATTGAAACTAAATTATCTATGTGATTTCAGATCTTCAATATCTAAAATGTGGCTCTAAGGTAGCCCTATGAATCCTCTTTTGAATGCCACAGGTCTGACCTGATTTGGATTATTCACGACAAAGCTATGTCCAATCTCCCATAATGACCTAATTATGGACTGGTTCAGTAGAGCGAACTTGTACGACTTTCCACGTGTCACTGTTTCTTCCTTCAGCTCTAAAATTGATAGAAAAGAAACTACAGTCCATTTAATTACAACCAAATTTTACAGAATTCAAATCCGATGCTCAGAGAGAGAGCTATGAAGATTTTCCCACGATCACCTCTTTGAGATGAAATTCGGGAGCCTGAAAAAGCCTGAACTTCCACAGATCATATATCCAAAAATGTTGTGAACCAAGCTCTAAAATTTTGCGAGGATGTTCCTAAGGATTTTGGCTTTGCACCCTAAATATTTCAGCTTCTGAACCTTCGTAGAAGAAAATTTATAGCGAAAATTCCATGATGACCCATTTGGAGCTGCAAAAAACCTAGAATCCAAAGCTCTGATACCAAATGTTGTGAAACCAGCTCCAAAAGTAGAAGAAAAGAGAGATCAACGCCTTAAAAATCAGCCACTTCGAGGGGGAAACCTTCAATACATTACATAAATGAACAATTCTTGGATGATACAAATGAAAAAACTTCCTTTCTATATATAGGATTCCATGGGGCCACAATGTAATCCTAGCCGACCTAACCATAATAATTTAAGGGCACAATAATAACAATATGGGGGTTACAGGGGTACAACAATAACAATAAGGGGGTTACACTAACAAAAATAAGGGACTATACTAGTAATATAGGGACCTAACAGAACGTAATGATGGAAAACTTTTCCTGGATCCTTCAGTAGATGCCCACCAGAAACACATCTTCATGAAACAATCTCTTCAGAGGAATCACCCCCTTCAAGATACAAGTAAACTTAAATATCCCTATATTTGAAGGTCAAATAGATGCAGATGTTGTAGATAGATGGTTGAATATTATGGAAGGTTACTTTTCAGTCCATAGTTTCTCTCATAGGGAGAAGATTAATTTTTCATTGCTTAAAGTTTCTGCCCATGTCAAGGACTGGTGGGAAACTTACTGTGAGAAAAGGGTTGAGGAACCCTCTCTATTTATAGTCGCCCCCTCTTGGAACTCTTTCTGAGATGTTTTCAAGGAATAGTATTACCATGTGGGGAGCTATCAGGACAAGCACATACATTGTACCAAACTATGATAGCAAAGAGACCAAAATGTACATGAACTCACAAATATTTTTCATACTCCACGCACAAATTTGGGTATCAAAGACTCTTAGCGACATCTCATGCTCAAGTGTCACGAATGTCTGCACAAATACATTAAGGAAGAAATGAAGTTACTGGATATCTCCTTGCTTGGTATAGCATACTGATATGCTTCCAAGGTTGAACAAAAAATTGAACAAAAGAAGCGCGAATTTTGATCTACGAATCAAAAGCAAGGAAAGAGCACCCCCAAGCCGCAAAAAAAAGGACAAAGCCAAGGCAGGGTGACCCAAGACAACCCACCAAAGCTGAAATCAAATAAAAATACCATGAAGATAAGGAAGGACATAATAAAGTGGTATGATTTCCATAAGAGCCCCACTCAAAACACAAGTGAGGGTCGATCCAAGCAGTCATTGGTGGTTGAGTTGAAGCCTTCAGAGTCGAATGCATGTTTCAGCTCAGAGTCAAAACCTAAAAGGGCGAATGAAAAAGGGAAGAAAATGGTTGATGCTTATCCCAGTGCCATTGTTGCCACCAACAAGATCCAGAATATTGAGCCCAAATATCCAGAGGAGGGGGAGCGTGTCTTCCACTCACATATGTGGGTGAAGTTCTATCTGCTACAATTCATTGTTGATCATGGTAGCTAAAAGAACCTCATTTTAGTAGAGGTAATGAAGCAATTGGGTTTACCGACCACACCACACCCACAATCGTACACCAGGTTGGCTCCACCAAGGATTAGATCTCTGCGTCAGCCAGTAGCGTTGCCTTCCCTACAACATAAAGCCCTTAACAGATGACATACTATGTGATGTTGCTCCTCTTGAAGTTTGTGATGTATTATTAGGCCAACCATACTTCTGGAAGTGTTATGCTATGTATCATTCTAGACCTCATATTATTATTATTACTTTTGGAAATACATTATACAGAATAATGGAGGTAGCCTTGCCTACCGAAATATCTTTGATATCTTCTAAGAATTGCGGTAATAACAACTCCCAAACCAGGATATTTGTTTTCTTTATGATTTGATCTCAAAGAAAGGGGAAGATCATGGCCACATCCATGGGCCTGAGGAAGGGTTCCTCCATGCAACAGAAGTAAGTGGATAAGGTCGTAGAAGAATATAGGGACATCTTCTCCTCACCCGCAGTGGTACGCTTGCATTTTCAAGTCAAGCATTCAATCTGAAGTCTAGCTATCACGAAGTTCCAATAAATCCCACAAATGTATGGAATACCACCTTTAAATCCAAGGAATTTTTGAATGGTTGGTCATGCCCTTCGGGTTGACAAATTCCCCTGCTACTTTTATGAGTATAATGGATGGAATATTACGTCCCTTAACTAAATTATTTGTGGTTTTTTATCTGGATGACATCCTCACCTTGAAAAAGAGTTGGGAATATCACTTGCAACACATTCGGCAGGTCCTTCAAACTCTATGGCAACACAAACTATGTGCCAACTTGGATGAATTCACCTTTATAATGATCCAAGTCCAATATATGGGTTACATCATAGATGAGAAGGGCGTGCATGTGGATCCGACTAAGATCCAAGTCATTTAGTATTGGCTAGACTCAAACACTCTAATAAAGCTTCACAACTTGTTGGGCCTCGCAATTTTTTATCGAAGGTTCGTGTTGGGATTCTCCTATATCACTTTTCCTTTGAGTCATATTACCAAGGGTAGAGTGAAAGTAAATATTTCCTAGTATGATTCCCTACAAAAGGATTTCGTTGAGCTGAAGCACCACCTCTCCTTTTCACCTATACTCACATATGATAAAGAGATGCATTCTATCATGAAGGATTTCTAGAAATGGAAATATTACATTCTAGGCAAGGAGATGATCATCCACACTGATCACTGACCTCTTCAGTTTATATAGAAACAAGAAAAGTTGTAGAATGATCATGATCATAAGTGTTATGCATATATGTAGCAATTCCACTTGAACATTAATACAAAAGGGGAAGCACCAATCATGTTCCATATTGCCTTAGCCGTCCCCTAGTTGCAACACTAACTACTGTTCTCAACTCTTATGGCCACGAGACCTCTGGATGGATGAAACTATATAAAAATAATCCAGAGTTCGCCAACACATACCAAATTCTAGTGGATGGAAAGAAATTTCTTAATTTCCACCTCCAGGACACATTATTATGCTACCTGGCCCACCTTTGTGTTCCTTCAAGTGAGCATGCCAAGTTGATTTGGGAGGCACACTACAGTAGGGTCGTAGGACACTTTGGTGTGGAGAAAATTGTGGATGTACTACAAAAGTAATTTTATTGGCCAAAACTCTGAAAAAGATGTTGGGAAATATATAAGATCCTGCACTACTTGTTCCATCATCAATCCAACAATAAAGAAGAAAGGTCTGTACACTCCTTTTCCTACTCCGATTAAACCCTCGGAATCCATCTCCCTAGACTATCTACCTGGCCTCCCTTCTACCAAGCATGGTAATGATTGCCTATTTGTGGTCATAGACACATTTTCTAAGATGACTATATTGGCAGCCTGTAAGAAGAGTATCACAAAAAAGGACACTACCAAACTCTTGTTTGAATGACTGTGGATACATTTTGGGATCCCACAAACCATTATATCATATCAGGATAGAAAGTTCTTGAGCACATTTTGGTTGAGCCTATGGACACTATTCGACACTAAGCTCACCAAGTCGATTGCATTCCATACCCAGAATTATGTCCAGGCATAGATCTTCAACAAGATGATAGTGTACATACTCTGCATGTACAGCTCCATGCATCCACGAACATGGGATGAGAGCCTTCCTTGTGTGCAACACAATTATAATAGAGCCCTCAGTAGGTCGATCGGTTGTAGTCTTTCATGTGGGTCTAGGATTTAAACCATTACGTTTGATTAATGTCGCCATGCCTCATGTGACTACATGGAAGAAATCCATACATGTACACTAATAAAGAAACCAAGTTTATTGAATGCATCCAACACATCTTCTAGCAGGTTCATGACATCGTGGAGAAGTCCAATGTTAATTGCAAGCATTGACACGATCATTATTGGGTGTCACTCAAGTTTCATGTGGGCGACAAATTTTGGTTGCATTTGAAGAAATAACGCCTTATCAGATCCCATCGGAAGCTCATACCACTCTAATATGGGCCTTAAACCATCACGAAGGTTGCGGGAGACAATTTTTTTGAGCTCAGCATTGTCCCATTCCTTGGCCTGCACCCGTTGTTCAATGTGGACCGCCTTCGACCACACTTTCCATTATTTCTAAACAAATCAGACATTGAGAACAACTCAAACCAATAGAGCTAAGCCCAGACTGCATGTAACATTCCACAACTAATCAGATCATGGACATGTATATCAAGAACACTTGCCAGTAGGAGATCCAACTATATCGGGTTGTCAAAGATGGCCAACTGTTGCACCAAGGCAAGTGGCTCACTAGGGAACATTGCTTCCTAAGTGGGTAGGACTGATCCAGGTATATATTTGTGGCCACCCACCTATTCCACTTGGACCCACACCATTGTTTCTTTCAGTTTTTTTAAATGTAGCACAATTTACTATTTTTCATAGTTTTTCGAGTCTTTTACTTTCGGAGCCATTTTGAGGCCCTAAACGATGTTTTTTTGAAAATGATAAAATCATTAATATATGGTAGGGTTTTATGGTAGAAAGTTTTATTTATCAGATAAATATTTATTACGAGGTATCATACACGTCAAACAAAGATAGTATGGCAAATGTACGACCCTGTGAAGTGTATGTACCAATTTACCCCAACGAGGCCCACAAAAATTTGTTGTTTCATCTCCTAGTGTTAGGTATTTGGATTTTTAGGGTTTTCCACTTTTCTCAATAATAAATAGGCCTTCAATCCTCACTGCAAAAAAATTCAGAAGGAATGTAGCCACCAAATCTCTTCTCATAGATAAGCGACCATCGCCTGAGCTAGTTTATTTCCATTTTTCATGTAAACCATTTCTAGTACTTTGTTATTAATGAATTGAAGTTCCTTTTTCATTGTATCTATGTGTTTATATTCATATATGTATTTAATTTTGTTCCTTCATAAATCTAGATTCGCTTACAAAGATACTTCCAAGACCTAAATACCAAAGCCAACAACACTACCAAGCACCAAATCAGTCCCAAACAAAATATTCTCCTAGGAAACTTCCAAACTTCGACCTACTACACCTTCATCCTAGAATTTCAGCCCTGCAACTGCTTCTCATAATTTTTGCCCTGCAATTTTGGCCTCCTCCAACTATAGCTTCATAGAAACCCTAGCTGCGCATGTGTGGAGAGAGAGAGAGAGAGATTTATCCCATGAAACTTTGCTTTTTCCTTCCTTCCTTCATCCTTCTAGCTCTTCTTCTCCTTCACTATTGCAGATTGAAATTCACTTGGATGAGTGTCTCATATGAGGTTGAGCTCCTTGTATTTATAGCCTCCTCGAGGGATCAAATTTCCCTCCATTAGGCCAACTTGATCTTGTTATTGGGACGACTTGATATTGGGATGAAAAATGGATTTTTATTGATAAAATAAATATCTAAATATGAGGGATTTCCACAGTGCATTATATTATATATCATTTTGGGATTCAACTACGTTAAGTAAGTCATTCATTAATGACCATTTCCATGAGAGGTAGACGTAACTGACTAATTTCTCATGACTTTTGAATAGTCCACTTAGCACTGATTGCATCAGGTGATGCTCACAAGGGTGAAGAAGTGGGATTGAAACTAGTGAATGAATCACATAGTGTCAATCGTCACTTCCGAGGCTTGCACCCGGTAAACAGGACTTCCCGGGAGGTCACCCATCCCAGAACTCCTCTGGCTCAAGCGCGCTTAATTGTGGATTTTTTCCACAAAATCAAGCCCACTTAGCTTGCTACCCCATTTGAAAAACCTTAGCAACTATTGTGCCTCATGAACCATTCAAGTAGAGCTCCCTTTACTCTTTGTATTTAAGTATGAGGGGTTTCCACAGTGCATTATATTAGATATCATTTTGGGATTCAACTGTGTTAAGTAAGTCATTCATCTATGAGAATTTCCATGAGAGGTAGTCGTAACTCACTAATTTCTCATGATTTTTGAATATTCCACTTAGCACTCATTTCAATGGTCGTAGATGAATGACTTAATTAACATAGTTGAATCCCAAAATGATATCTAATATAATACACTACGGAAACCCCTCATACTTAAATACTAAGAGTAAAGGGAGATCTACATGAATGGTTCATGAGGCACAATAATTTCTAAGGTTTTGGAAATGGGGTAGCAAGCTAAGTGGGCTTGATTGTGGGGAAAAACTCCACAGTTAAGTGTGCTTGAGCCAGAGGAGTTATGGGATGGGTGACCTCCTGGGAAGTCCTGGTTGATGGGTGCAAGCCCCGAAAGTGATGATTGATGCTATTTGATTCATTTCACTAGTTTCAATCCCACTTCTTCACCCCTGTGAGCATCACTCGATGCAATGAGTGCTAAGTAGACTTTTCAAAAATCATAAGAAATTAGTGAGTTACGACTACCTCTCATGGAAATGGTGATAGATGAATGACTTACTTAATGAAATTGAATCCAAAAATGATATCTTATATAATTAATTGTGGAAAACCCTCATACTTAAATGCTAAGAGTAAAGGGAGCTCTACTTGAATGTTTCATGAGGCACAATACTTGCTAAGGTTCTGAAAATGAGGTAGCAAGCTAAGTGGGCTTGATTGTGGGAAACAACTCCACAGTTCAGCGTGCTTGATCCAAAGGAGTTCTGGGATGGGTGACCTCCCGGGAAGTCTTGGTTAGCGGGTGCAAGCCCCAGAAGTGATGATCGGTGCTATGTGATTCATTTCACTAGTTTCAATCCCACTTCTTCACCCCTGTGAGCATCACCTGATGCAATGAGTGCTAAGTGGACTATTCAAAAATCATGAGATATTAGTCAGTTACGACTACCTCTCATGGAAATGGTCATAGATGAATTAATTTCTTAACACAGTTGAATCCAAAAATGATATCTAATATAATGCACTGCGGAAACCCCTGATACTTAAATACAAAGAGTAAAGGGAGCTCTACTTGAACGGTTCATGAGGCACAATAATTGCTAAGGTTTTTCAAATGGGGTAGCCAGCTAAGTGGGCTTGATTGTGGGGAAAAGCTCCACAGTGAAGCACACTTGAGCCAGAGGATTTCTAGGATGGGTGACCTCCTGGGAAGTCCTGGTTACCGGGTGCAAGCCCTGGAAGTGATGATTGATGCTATGTGATTCATTTCACTAGTTTTAATCCCACTTCTTCACCCCTCTAAGCATCACCCGATGCAAAGAGTGCTAAGTGGACTATTAAAAAATCATGAGAAATTAATGAGTTACGACTACCTCTCATGGAAATGGTCATAGATGAATGACTTACTTAATGCAATTGAATCCCAAAATGATATCAAATATAATGCACTGTGGAAATCCCTTATACTTAAATATAAAGAGTAAAGGGAGCTCTACATGAATGGTTCATGAGGCACAATACTTGCTAAGGTTTTGCAAATGGGGTAGAAAACTAAGTGGGCTTGATTGTGGGGAAAAATTCCACAGTTAAGTGTGCTTGAGCCAGAGGAGTTCTAGGATGGGTGACCTCTTGGGAAGTCCTAGTTACCGGGTACAAGCCCCAAAAGTGATGATTGACCCTATGTGATTCATTTCACTAGTTTAAATCCCACTTCCTCACGCCTTTGAGCATCACCCAATGCAATGAGTGCTAAGTGGACTATTAAAAAATCATGAGAAATTAGTCAGTTACGACTACCTCTCATGGAAATGGTCATGGATGAATGACTTACTTAACGCAATTGAATCCCAAAATGATATCTAATATAATGCACTACGGAAACCCCTCATACTTAAATACAAAGAGTAAAGGGAGCTCTACTTGAATGGTTCATGAGGCAAAATAATTGCTAAGGTTTTACAAATGGGGTAGCAAGATAAGTGGGCTTGATTGTGGGTAAAAACTACATAGTTAACCACACTTGAGCCAGAGGAATTATGGGATGGATGACCTCTAGGGAAGTCTTGGTTACCAGGTGCAAGCCCCGTAAGTGATGATTGATGCCATGTGATTCATTTCACTAGTTTCAATCACACTTCTTCACCCCTGTGAGCATCACCCGATGCAATGAGTGCTAAGTAGACTATTCAAAAATCATGAGAAATTAGTGATTTACGACTCCCTCTCATGAAAATGCTCTTAGATGAATGAATTACTTAACACAATTGAATCCAAAAATGATATCTAATATAATGCACTGCAGAAACCCCTCATACTTAAATACAAAGAGTAAAGGGAGATCTAATTTTATGGTTCATGAGGCACAATACTTTCTAAGGTTTTTCAAATGGGGTAGCAAGCTAAGTGGGCTTGATTGTGGGGAAAAACTCCACAGTTAAGTGCGCTTGATCCAGAGAAGTTCTTGGAGGGGTGACCTCCTGGGAAGTCTTGGTTACCGAGTGCAAGCCTCGAAAGTGATGATTGACGCCATGTGATTCATTTCACTAGTTTAAATCCCACATCTTCACCCCTGTGGGCATCACCCGATGCAACGAGTGCTAAGTGGACTATTCAAAAATATTGAGAAATTAGTCAGTTACTGTTAGACAAAAATTTGTCACCATCCCTGCAATCCCTCACCCTGCATATTGGAGGGTCTTTCCTGTGACTTGTGAGCAGTGTCATCCTCTACAAATACCTTCTTTGCATCCTTTTGTACAAGAACATCATTTATCCTGTTGAAAATTTTCTAAAAAAGCCCATAAAACCTATGTTTTGGAATTGGTGCAAGTAGCCAGTTCACCCCTCGAAACAATGTGGAGGATGTACACTAGAGCCTGCGCCAGCTAGCGCTCTGTCTCTTTTGTGTGCCCACACCAGCATTTTTGGGAATGTTTTTTAACAAACTAGAGGTGGAAGTTTCCTTCAACCACCTCTGGGATGAGTCAAAGGAAGTGGTTAACTGGATGAGCCACGGATCTCCCTCTTTAGGTAGTGGTTTCCTCCTCCCATGGGACACTCCTATAAGATAGGTCTCCCTTCCATGATTATAGGGATCCTAACCTCTCCCTCTCCCCCTATATAAATAGGCTTTCTCCCATTATGAAATCTAGCTGAACAAAGAGGATTATATAGCTGAAATGCTGAACTTGGAGAACTAAGCTATAGTTGAATAGCTAAGAAGGTAGATCAAGAAGGAAGTCCATCGAGAGGTCCCTTATCCCGTCTGAATTCCCCGACGAGCTTTGAGACGTGCTTCGCCCTAGCCTCGCTGGAGGAGACTGCAACATCAGAGCATGGTTGTATAGGATCTTCTTTCTACCTTTTAATATAAGTGACTATTGTCTGGTTCCCGTCTTGTGTTTTGTATTTTTTCGAATGAAATATGCTAGTCTTCTCTAACTGACTAGTAGATTTTGGATGGAATTAGCATGTGGTATGTTGTTATCATTTTCTGATCTCTGTGCAGGTGTTCAAACGTGATAGGCGGAGGGGTTGTGACTTGTCTTCGATCAGGAGTGAGAGGCTCTCATCATCACTACAGGTGTCAAAGATAACTTTGGACCATAGGTAGGCCATCTTATCGCATCCTCTTTCATTCAAATATCTAGGAACCTACACTCTAGCATGATTCCTTGTTTCTAGACCCACTCTAGGGCTAGTGGGATTTCCTCTGTCCGCAGAGGGGATTTACCTGAGTATCAAGTTGGCGACTCCACTGGGGATCAGTGTGAGTTTGTCTTTCATCCATTAGGTCTTATTTTTGGTTTTTGTATGCTTAGTTTTCCTTCTCTGGTTGTTTTTGCTGAGTCTAAGACCACTGTTCAGCCCCAGAGGATCAGATCTGACCTCTGTTTTTCCAAAATTTTCATTTTTCTAAGGTTGGCTTGATTGGCGCGGTTTCCAATATGACAGTCGCGCCCACTAGCACTTGTTTCCAGTTCATCACCTGTGCCATCCCCTGTCTGGTGCGAATTACAGCCTGACAGTCGCGCCATTTCTTGTAGGTGCTAGGGTTTTCCCTGTTTTGGAGTTTTTGGTCCATACTTGTGTCTCTCGGTGTTTTCTTAACCTCATTTGAATGCTTTGAAATTGTTTGTGACTGTGAATAGCCTGCTTCCTTCGGTTGTTTGTCAATTTATTTTAGCATCACGGCCTTAGGTTTTCTAGCGCTTTGGTCTGCTGAGCCTCTTGTAGGAGTTTGGGTCTTTTGTTTCGCGGTCACCTTCGTTAATTTCTTGATTGCATTCAGCTCCCTGGATCTATTTTGAGTGATTTCATTTGGTGGAATGAGTCTTGAGTGAGTCTTTCCTCTTTCACTCATTTTGGCTTCTTGTCACTACAAGCATAGCTCACATTGCTTGTATGGGTCTGTTCCAACATCTTTCTTCGATTTGAGAGATTGTGACATTGGTTTAAGTTTTGTTTTGGTTGCTTTTGAGTTGATTGGATTGGTTCGCTTCGACTCTTGCATTGGCATTCTCGAACTAGTGTGAAGATTTGTTTTTCATGTCATTTAGTGCATTTTTTACTCTATTACATTGAACAATCAAAAAATATATTTTGTGCTTGCATTCTTGTTTGCATTGTGGAATTGGAAAATATTTTGGATAACTAGCCCTGGGCATTCTAGGAAAGATTTCTCGTTTTCATTAGCTTGCATCAGATTCTGTAGTGGATGCTTCTGTGTGTTCTCATTATTCGCTATCGCTTGAAAACTCCTAAGTTTCTCGTAGATATCTTTTCATCGAACGAAATGGTATTTTATGGCATGCAGATTGCATTCAGGGATTTGTGAGATCTGACATTCGGTAGGACCTTGTAATTGAAACATAAATACAAGATCAACTTAAAATTTATTCAATTAACCTAAGGCAACATTGAAACTTAACGAAACATTTAGTGGTCTAAGGTAGATATGTGTTCCAACGTCTTTAAACCTAGCAGCTTTAACTCACCATCTGGCTTCAGACAATGCTAGTACGGACTTGTGCTCCCCGTACCATTGAGTATATAAAGTGAGACCCCTCCAGGTTGCAATCCTTTTATCCGTAGGAAGCTGAGTCTGCTGCCTTGTAACCATGATACACTGAACATAACATTCGGGGAGACTACCTGCACGTACGCCAATTCCTTGGTTGATTCTCTTTTCATTTTATAACCAAGGTGTATATGGAAGTTCACGGGAACTTGGTACACCCTTTTACCTAGACTACCTGAGCAATCATTTTCGATCTTTACTGACTCAATAAATTCGAAAAAATCATCGAGAACTTGTCCTTTCATGCTCGTTTCAACCTGAAAGTGATAGAGTAACATTTTTCCTGTTTCTCGACTCTTAAAATATGAAACGACAGAATTTTGTTTCAATGTCTTAAAAATTAACTGCCCATGAAACATTCCTGGTTAAAGTTAGTTTCCTTAGGGTGTTGTTTTACAATTTTTTCTGATGGCAACGTTTCCAGAGTTCACTAACCCAAAAATCCCTTCCGAATGGAATCCTGTTCCTTGTCCTAATTTTGGGAATGTTGGTGCTCCTTATATGGCAACGTTGCCCCTACCTGGGTTAACTGTTGGGTTGCTTGTGTGGTTATTTTCAACCTCGGTGGTCCCAAGTGTTCCATCCACCGTACAAACATCTCCTCCACCAGAACAATATCATGTTGCTTCTAAAGTAGACCTCTCCCCTTCTTCGCCTATTTCTTCGTCCTCCTCTTCTACTTCACCTGGTGAAATTATGGATTCCAGTAACCAGGTGGCTAAGAAGAAGAAGAAAAAGACAAAGAAGAAGAAGTTAGATAAGCGAGAGGCTAATAATGCAGCTATTGCGCTTAAGAAACCGTCCATTACGGAACCATACAAACTTCCACAGAAATTCAAATTCCCTTGCATGCTTTGCAAAGGTAACCATCTGCTCCGAGACTGCCCTGGAATTCCCAAGGTACTTAACGCATGGTCTAATGGCCGTCCGTCGTTGCTTTTGGCTTCTAGAAGTCATAGTGATAAGACCTCTTCGACTAGCTCTGGTAAGACTCATAAAAAATAGGGCAAGATTACCAATTCCTGTAAGTTATGTGAAGGGAATCGCCACATTCACCTTTCTCCATACATGGATGAAGCTAAGAGAGTGTTGTATAACTCTATTGTTTCTGCACCCTACCTTCCGGCTGGTTACTAGAAGCTTTCTTTGAGTCCTCCGCTAGTTGATTCCATGATTAGTCAAGCGTCATCCTTGCTTGATCCTGCTCCCTCGGAAATTCAAATTCAAGAATCTGTTCCTGACCAACCATTGGTCGAGGAATCATTCAATCTGACCTCATCTGTGGTTCATCAGGTCTTTTCCTTTGAGAGTGGATATTTCCCCCCTCATGTTCTTCTTGTTTCTTTAGATTCTTCAGACTTGGAGAAAGATTCTTCTGTCCCTGTAGTTCAAGAAGCTACTCCTCTTACTCCTGCATTGGAAGTCCTGGAGGATGCTCCTCTTGCTCCAGTAACATCGGGGGACAACCATCTCAGTTCGATGATATACCCTTCAAGTAGTTTGGTTGCTTCCTTTAATTGGAGTCGATTTGCCGGATACCGCCTTTCGTCTTATGTGCCTTTCGAGATAATGATACAAACCTTTGATTTGGTCGTACCCAGCATGATTGTAGATGAAGGCACGTCTGTTAGTATTCTGTCTTCCACTACTTGGCAAGCTTTTGGTTCTCCACCGCTTATGCCTGTTACCCAGAATCTGTTGGCTTTTAATAGAGGAACCAATCAACTGTTAGGGATCCTTCCGAAGTTTCCCATTACTTTGGGAAGGAATACCATCCATATTGATGTGATGGTTGTTCCTGACCCCTTAGATTTTATTTTTTTCTTAGGGTGTGACTATATTTATGTCATGGGGGTAGTGGTCTCCTTCCTCTTTCGTGTGATTTATTCTCCACACAAAGGTCGGATCGTGACCATCGATCAGCTTTCATTCATTGGTCCTGACATGAAATCTAGTCCACCGTCGTCCCTTCTGGGTCTTTATCCATCGATTTATCATTGCCACAGGTTAATTATGTGTTTACCTGTCCTGTGCCCGCAGTCAGTGATGGTGCCATTGTGCATCGTGTGCTGGGGGCATTGGGTCCTGATTTTCAAGATGTTGTTCTCTCATCAGAGGCGAACCTCTTGGAATCTATGACCTTTTATTCGCCATAATGCAAGGTCATTGGAGAACAATTCATTTCCTTGTGTCAAGCTCCCTAAAAAATGAAACAAAATGTCATGGAGCAGAGTTCATTTTCTTGTGTCAAGCTCCTTAAAAAATGAAACAAGCTCGTTTCGGAGCAAAGTTCGTTTTCTTGTGTCAAGCTCCTTAAAAAATGAAACAAGCTCTTATGAGGATATTTCTTTTACTATGTCAACCTTGTTAAAAATTGAATTAGTTCACGAGGATAGTTCTTTTAATGTGTCAACCTCGTTCAAACAATGAAACACGTTCCCGTTCAATTCGAGTCTTTGATAAGATCTCGTAAAATCCCAGTTGAGTCTTTCTCTTAATCTCGTAATTTCAACCTTAACTCCATTTGCCTTTCATATGGACTGAATCTTGGGGGTCATGTACCTCGAATTGAGTCACCTTGTTGGGGGCATGCTTACTTTTTCAAGCATATTTTGTTTCCATTTCAAGCTTGTGTAAAAATGAAACCGATTGCAAGCACAGTTTATCTTTGTTTCAAGCTTGTGTAAAAATGAGACCATCTTCAAGCAGAGTTTCCTTATTTCAAGCTTGTGTAAAAATGAAACCATTCCCATTTTGCCTCTCGTGATTTCCATTTTATCAACTTGTTTTTCCAGATGAGCCTTGGTTTTTTCATTCCATCGTCACTGTTTGCTTGGCCGATCATACGCCTTCACTTGGTTGTTTTACCCATTCCTGGGGAACCGCTGCAATGAATGGTCTTGTTAACAAACATCTTGAAATTTACTTGTTCTGAGTAGTCCCACCATTACCGAAACCAGTTGCTACCCTTTATACCACTCGTTCCTCTAGGAGGAGTCAACTTTCAGCTCTTTTCTAACTCTTGAAAATTGAAAATATTGTCGAGATTCTTATCATTTTGAACTCGTTAAATTGGCTGCGAAACGATATCTACCCAGTATACGTTTACCCCTTTTTCGGGCTGGGATAGATTATTTACGAAAAAGGAATACCTTAGCCAATCGCAACTAAGAGGTTCTCTCAGACATAGTTTTCTACCTTTTCGGATCTGTGAGACTACCTACGAAAAGGGACTGCTAGAGTTTTCTTTTCTGCCTTCTTTTCAAACTCTCTTAACATGAAAAGATGTCGATTTCTCCCTTTGTCAGACTCATTAAAACTAATGACATCGGACTCCGTCACCATGAATTTACTCGAGTTCCTCCTTCCTAGGGCTCGTAAAATATACTAGGTTGGATTTGTCCGAAGGACAAACTTATATCGCAAGCATATGCTATCCCCTTCAAGCTTGTTTCCAAAAATAATTGGGGTACTCGCCAGAAATGGTGGGGGAAAAGGAACCAAATTGTAGTCGTGTTGGCAGTATGTCGCTCTTGAACATGGCATTTTTCTGCATTCATGTCGGGTTGGGGAGATCTCATCTCATTATTTTTTTGCCTCCATGGGTTTGGGTAATCTCTTTCGACCACTCATCTACTCTTTGCCACGTTGCCATGACCGTAGATCCCTTTATGTCAAATACTACCAAATCCAGTGTTGTGTTGCCGATATGTTCTAGAGAAGTTTGCCTCTGAAGTTTTCAACCTCCCTCTGATTCTCTGTTGGTCTTGATTCACAAACATCATGTTCCTCTATCTCATGTTGATGATGTGGGAAACATTATGGCCTACCTTCGATCAAGATCACTTCCTATCGACTCCAGCTCATTATCCGGGAAGTTGATCTAGAGACTCCTTTCAGGTACCTTGGAGCCTGCATGCCTCAATGGAAGGTTCTTTGCATTTGACGCAAGGTCCACATCATTGGCCTTCGATCGACTGACTCTGCGGGTGTTCAACGTCAGATCACTTTTCACATTTCGTGGATTGTACCTTTCGTACCTTGAGAGCCATTGTCATTATTGGTGGTTTCTCTCGCATTTGTTAACAACTTTAATCATTGGCCGGTAATCAAACGATGTTCTTGCATGTTTGAATTCAGCTCACATATTCGCATGCTCGAATTTGTACTTTCTGGGTCGAGATGGAGCGCAACACCCTGGGTTTTGTCTGATGAAATCCAAGCTACGGGTTCTTTGTGGATTACTATGACTTGTTATATGACTCTTCTGATTGGATGGCTGCGACCATACCTGAGTCTATTTTTTGATCCCTATTACTGGATGGCTGTGTCCATACCTCGTATCTCACTATTTATGTACTCTATTATGGATGGCTGCACCCATGCCACATGCCATGTATCGGATTTATCAGTTGTATTTGTACTTGCAGGTTTTCTGACATCAATGTTTGGGTCGAACACTTTCTCATAAAGCATTTCACCCCTCCCTCTCTCAGACCTCATGCTTTAGGGGGCATCTGTTACACAACAATTTTTCACCATCCCTGCAATCCCTCGCCCCGCATATTGGAGGGTATTTCCCGTGACCTGTGAGCAGTGTCATCCTCTGCAAACACCTTATTTGCATCCTTCTGTATAAGAACATCATTTCTCCTATTGAAAATTTTCTAAAAAATCCCACAAAACCTATGTTTTGGCATTAGCGCGGGTAGCCAGTTCACCCCTCACGCCATTGTGGAGGATGTACACTAGAGCCCGCGCCAACTGGCGCTCTGTCTTTTTGTTGTGCCCGCGGAAGCCTTTTTGGGAATTTTTTTTAACAAACTAGAGGCAGAAGTTTCCTTCAACCACCTCAGGGATGAGTCATAAGAAGTGGTTAATTGGATGAGCCACAGATCTCCCTCTTTAGGTAGTGGTTTCCTCTTCCCATGGGACACTCCTAGAAGATAGGTCTCCCTTCCATGATTATAGGGATCCTAACCTCTCCCTCTCCCCCTATATAAACAGGCTTTCTCCCATTATGAAAGCTAGCTGAACAAAGAGGATTATACAGCTAAAATGTTGAACTTGGAGAACTAAGCTATAGTTGAATAACTAAGAAGGTAGATCAAGAAGGAAGTCCATCGAGAGGTCCCTTATCCCGTTTGAATTCCCCGATGAGATTTGAGACGTACTTCGCCCGAGCCCCGCTGGAGGAGACCGCAACGTCAGAGCATGGTTGTATCTCTTCTTTCTACCTTTTAATATAAGTGACTATTGTCTGGTTCCCGTCTTGTGTTTTGTCTTTATCGAATGCAATATGCTAGTCTTCTCTGTCTGACTAGTAGATTTTGGATGGAATTAGTATGTGGTACGTGGTTATTTTTTTCTGATCTCTGTGCAGGTGTTCAAACGCGATAGGTGGAGGGGTTGTGACTTGTCTTCGATTAGGAGTGAGAGGCTCTCATCATCACTACGGGTGTCGACGATAAATTTAGACCACAGGTAGCCATCTTATCACATCCTCTTTCATTCAAATATCTAGTAACCTACACTCTAGCATGATTCCTTGTTTCTAGACCCACTCTAGGGCTAGTGGGATTTCCTCTGTCTACAGAGGAGATTTACCTGAGTAACAGTTACGACTACCTCTCATAATCCCAAAATGATATGTAATATAATGCATTGTGGAAACCCCTCATACTTAAATACAAAGAGTAAAGGGAGCTCTACTTGAATGGTTCTTGAGGCACAATACTTGCTAAGGTTTTGAAAATGGGGTAGCAAGCTAAGTGGGCTTGATTGTGGGGAAAAATTCCATAGTTAAGCACGCTTGAGCCAGAGGAGTTATGGGATGGGTGACCTCCCAGGAAGTCCTGATTTCCAGGTGCAAGCCCCATAAGTGATGATTGACGCTATGTGATTCATTTCACTAGTTTCAATCCCACTTCTTCACCCCTGTGAGCATCACCCAATGCAATGAGTGCTAAGTGAACTATTCAAAAGTCATGAGAAACTAGTAAGTGACGAATACCTCTAATGGAAATGGTCATAGATGAATGATTTAATTAATGCAGTTGAATCCCAAAATGATATCTAAAATAAATATCTTTCTTTATTAGAATGAGTCCAAATGGGACTATGACACATGGCCAATAATATTATTTATCGTAGAAAGACCTAGAAAACCTAAAAGAGTGTGCTTTTGACTCAAACTTGAGTATGAAATCCATACTCAATAAAATATATTTTCTCTTTATTTTTTTATAAATAATATACAATGTCATGATTACAATTATGTCATTATGAAGACCGAGCCTAGTTACAATTATAAAAAACTGGAACCAATGAAATAGGGGGTTGGCCTTGACTAGCGCCAACGGAATAACCTTTTTAGGCTTTAGATCCACTCTAAACGTAATACATTATTTTAGAACAAAACTTGCAACAATATTAGGAGGGATGAAATCGTCCTTGAAGAATCCCGCCAAATGTTATTAACAAACACATAAGGAAATACTTCGAAATATCCAATTGAATGGTCTTTGAGCCAAACATTCATGTACTCTTCCAATCCTGCTTTATCCCACGGAGCATTTTACTTAAAATCAACTTAAACAAGCCTGAGAACCTGCACTGAATATGGACAAGATATGAATAAGTGAGATATTGGCTCTTATTTTTATTTGCATAAGGAGCATGATTAGGACCATCCAACCCATTTTAAGACCATTATCTCATGTCAAAAGTTTCTTATTTAGTGCAATCCTGAGAGTAAATTTTCCATTTAGAGGAGTGCAAAGTTTTCAGAGCCTACTTGATCATCATTATGGGATACAAATGAAATGAGATTCTATAAAATATTCATATCTTAATTTTTTTGTGAAGTCACTCATGCCAAAATCTTTAGAACAAAAATTCTCATATTCCACTTCTTACTTGAGCATAATAAAATTGGAGACTAGAAGTCTAATGAAATTCACCCATTTGTCTATTGTCCTTTAAAACCTAGGAAACCTGTTGATTTCCAAATTGCTCTTATTCTCAAATGAGGAGTTTGTGCTTTTTTATATTCTAATGTGAAAACACCTGCTTAATGGAGAGCTTAGAGAAGGGGGGTAGGAATATAATAATCATCAATAGTTCCTAATCCTGGATCTTATCCAATTCTTAATTTTCTTCCATTATCGATTGACACACCATCCAATCCCTAATCGATGGCATTATCACAAAATTGTACTTGATTGGCTGCTCATCAAACAACTTAGTGTAACTATTTCAAACCACTTCTAACTAAATATTACCCTCTTCAGCTTTAGAGGGCTCTCTCAAGGGGGTTTATGATTTTAAATAATGATAGGACTAGATGGCTAACTCTATAGAAATTGTAACTTGTTTTTATGATTGCAGGTTGAAAAATGCAGGCTTGCTACCATGGGGCTTATGGAGTCAATAATTAATATTTTCAGTGAAAAATGTTCTTCACATGGAAGCTGAGGCAGATAGAGGTCTTTAACAGAGACAACTCATACATAAAACATAGGGAAACACAATCATTTCATCACTAAAGGAAGTCAGAGCATAAAATTATGAATTCTGAGTAATAGAGATGAAATCTAATAAAAGTTATAAAACATAAAGATATAGATCAATTAGACATCAAAAACCTCATGAGAATCTCAGGTCTGTCAAGAAGAATATCACTTTGTATTACTGATATAGATCCAAAACATAAAAGCAGTAGTTTGGTGCAAATGTTCTCCAACCCCTTACTACTTCGATCCTTTGTCTTTAAATAGATATTATTTACAACAAGGATGATCTGCCTGGTGGCTAGATCATCGAATTATCTTATGACACCTTTCATAACTGAAATACATAACTTCTAAGAGAAAATTGACAGCTACCCCTTAAAGAAACCATCTTCTAATAATACTCTACCTCCTATTTATTACATTGCTCTTATCCTATCTGTGAAACAATTACATGACGGTTACAAAATAAATATCACATGCTCGAGAGACACATGACAGATTTCATTACCACTTTACATATTTAAAACCCTCCTAGATCTATGGAACATAACCCTAATTTTTAGGAATGAATGACCCTTACCTTCAAAGTTGCTTTAGTTGATGACCTGTCTTCATAGAACTTACTTAGAGTCATAAATATTTGATAATAAGCTCCATTGACATGTTGGAGATCTCCAGCTGGCCAAAAATGCCTTTAAGATGCTCAAAAACCTTTAACAATTGCTCGCTATGAAAACAGGACAATTTCGTAGCGAGTTTTGGTATCATGAGGAAAGTAGCCTTTCCATCCATCCTCTTCAATTATTTGTTGTTCTACCATATCAATCATGTCATGACACCTTATCACCATGCATCCCCCTCCTTGAATCAAGAAAAAACTACCTTTAAAAGAAAAAAGGCTGCTACAGGTTTTTTCGTATCGTATTCCTCGCTTCAAGCCCGAGGAATGCTACGAAATTGTGTAAAAACCCAGAAATTGCCCCTTTCAAAACTGTCTTCAAAAACTGACCTCCAACTGCAAAATATTGATTCTTTGCATGTAATGAATCTTCTAATGCATATTCAATCTCAACTTATTCCTCCTGTTGTTTTTCTTCCTCATTAACAATAAGTTGAGCTATAGGCTCTTCTACCATAGTCATTTTCAAACCTTTCTTTTCTAGCTCTTCATGAATCAGATCCAATTTCTCTTGAAGATCTTTGACTTGGTCCTTCAATGCCCCGTTCTTATATTGCAAGTGCAGGTTTGCTTTTTTGATGTGCTTGACCTCTCTTCTTAGTGGCTGAGTCCAATTTATCAAATTTTCTGTATTTTCCAAGGTCTTTGAGACAGTTGTGACTTGATCTTCCTAGATCTTTCTCATTTGTTCAAACTGAACCCTTTCAGCTCTATGCTTCTTTGCATCTTTTGTCAAGACTGATATCTCTTCACCTGCCTCTTTTAATTGTTCCTTAAGGGTTTCAACTTCTGATTTTTTATTGATTTTCTCTTTACCCTTCTTTTTTTTGATGACCGAATCTTCTTTTGCAGGTGAGGAGAGGTCTATGATGCTAGGTGGTGGCAGAGTAGTTTCACTAACCTTCTGAGTCTCTTTTCTACTTTCCATGACCTTTATTTCATGTATTGTCATTGGATTTCTAGGTTGAAACATGAAACAAGCATCATCACCTACAAACTCTAACTTTTTAGCTGTCTTTCCTTTCTTTAGCTTTCTTCTCCCCTCTTCAACATCTTCAACTTGGACAATGGGATTTTCTTCAATATCAATGCAAGATGTCCTCTAAGTTACCCTTAACCATTGTTTGGCTCCTATTAATTGTTTTGCTACCATGTTTGCTAACTGTTGGCTTCTATTTTGCAGGTGTGGTTTTAGGTGTTTGAATCTTCAGGAAATAATTTGTCTCTATGCTCAATGGTTCTAGTTGGGATGATCTATTCCCTTCTTCAATTTCCTCTGCCACTGTTGGTGATGAGATAATTCTAGGTTTGGGAACTCTTTTGGGAGTGACAACATCAACTTCAAAACCACTCATGAACAGAAAGGATGTCCAATCTCTACTTAATCTCTTTAACTCCTCTAAGACAAGCAACTTAATCAAACCATGATTAAAGAGAAAGGTTTCATTTCCTTTTGTTTTAACTTGGACCTTATCTGACATTTTACCTAGACGTCTGTATAAGTAAAAGGGCAAGTCAAGAGACCTCTTACCCACAAAATGCAGCAGAAGCATGAGGTGGTAGAAGTAAACCATGTGAAACCTTCCTTCACATGTGAAATAATTCTAAATGATCATCAACGGCTTTGAAAATTTCTCTTTCATGTAACTCCTTGGGATAGCATTTGTGAGATCAATTTCACTATGCTCTGGCTTGATGAATTGTTTGCAGTTCTGCATGGTGAATTTGATGCCTTTAAACCATTGTTCCTCTCCTCTAGGAACTCCTGTTGTTGCTGTAATGTTGTCTGGTGTTACTGTGAGGTTTAGCATTCCCACCTTTGAAGCTCTTCCAGTGAAACTGTTAGCAAAATCCTTGGAAACCTGTAGATGACAACCCTGCAACCTTTGGCATAATCGCAAACAACATGTTATTCTAAATATCTCCATGGTAGTTGGGTCTTCATTGAGAAAATTCATGTCCATGGGCTCATATATGTGGCAGTGACCACCTTTGTTGGTTTTCTTCCTTGTAACCATGGTGACTTTATATCTTCTCAACCTCACTTGATCAATGACACCTGCATCCTTTGAAAATGCCAGCAACCTACTTGGCTTGATGAAGCAGCTCTCCATAAACCTAATAACATGCAAAGATAAAGCAGAGAATGAAAAAAAGACTCAATTGGGTAATGTTTTATGGTTTCGATGACAACTCATGCCTTAATCATGACACATGCATGCTAAAAATGGTAATGATGACCTCAGACCTGACTTTATACTTTTGAATTAACCCTAACAGACTTGAATGACATCCACCCTAACTCCTCTAGTCATGAACTGACATTTTTCATTGAATTTGACAACACAGTTAGAATTTTTTTTCGTGGCGTAGCTAGTTCATTCTCTGACAGTTTCACTATGAAACTATTAGGCAGTTTCGTAGCGAAAACTGTTATTTCTCAGTGTAAAACGCTACGAAAATAGGTAAAACTGGCTAAGTGTCCTTTTTCAAATTTAAACGCTTGGGAAATGAAAACTGACAACAAATGATGACTGATGAGACATGACATGACCTGAATGGAGATGGATTGAGATAAAATGGAGGTTGCCTTGAAATTTAGGATAGGTTAAATATTTAAAAATGAAAATTTCCTATACCAACTTGAGACCTTTGATAAATGAACTATATGACATGTCAAGTAATTGTTTCACATACTTTTGATTGATAATAGATGGAAAGGAAGAAAAAATCACTTTCTATATAATTGGACCTTTGAGAAACTTTAGAGGATTTTTAAACCAATATTCCATAAGGCATACCATGGAGGTAATTAGATTTCATGATATGGCCCCATAAGCAAGAATTTCGTTGGAGCCTCCATAAGCTTCGAGCCAAAAGATATTTTCTCTAAAAAAGAAATTGTTTTTGATCCTCCATTCACCAAGCTTCTTGGGGGACACCACCTACTTCCAGTTAATTAAGGGGTTGCCACACTTATTACAAGCTCTATACCATACAAGTTTGAAACCAAAGTTCTTTATTTTTTTTATAATTCTCTTTAGGACCACCCCAGTTGACATCCAATATACTGGAATACTCGTAATGGCCAATTTCAATAGGATTAGTATGCTTATTCTTGATAATAACATTTTTATCCATAGAGAGATTCAAGCTTTGATATTTTTGAACAGACATAAAATTTTAGTGAAATTCTAATTGTTTGGCATAAGGAAGAAACCAAGGTATTTTAATCCTTCCTCCAAAACCTTTTTAGGAAAGGGAATCAATGTACTAATCTTCTAAAGAGAGGATCAGGAATGCGACTAGAACGAGATAAGACTTATCGAGGTTGTTTTACATTCATGTGTCTTTAAAGTAAATATCTAAAATAACCTTTAGAGTGGATAATCCAATCAAAGAACCTTGAGAAGAATAGAGAACATCAACTAAAAATATAAGATGGGACAAGTGATGTAAGTCAGATACCTTTATTATCTTAAGCTCACCTCTAAACTTGGGATCATTTAATAACTTACAGAGACCCTTGCCAACAAAAATGACAAGATAAGGTGAGAGTGGGCATATTTTTTCAAGGATTCTAGAGGCCCTAAAAAATCTTGAAGGAGTTCAATTAATGAGAATGATGAAGGCAGATTGCACACGACCCATTATTCAATTCATAGAAAGGCTCATCCCCGTCTACAAGAGGACTAATTTAAGTAAATTCCAACTCACCCGATCATAGTATTTAGAAAGGTCAAACTTAAGGATGATCTTTGGATGTTTTGTGAGATTTACAAAGAGTCAATGGCCTCCCAGGAAAGCGAAACTACAACATGTATCTATCTTCTCTGATGGAAAAAAAATTGTTCATCCGAAATGATTTTGATCAAAATTGACTTAGGGGGTGGGAAATGACCTTATCTATAATATTATTGATGACATTGTGGAAATATATAGGTCTAAGATAATCTAAGGTATCACCATTCTTCTTCTTTTGGATAAGAGTAATAAAGGTGCAATTGAAGGACCCAACATTTTTTCCAAATTTATTGGACTCAATTACCACCTTTAGAATATTTTATTTTAGTAAATCATAGAAGGCGCAGAAGAATTGAAAAATAGGGCCATTTGAACCTGGACTCTTACCTTTCTACATTACAAAGAGGGTGGCATCAACTTTCACTTCTGAAGCATCCTCTTCCAAATACTTGTTCATCTCTTTAGAAAAAACTTGTGGGAATTTAGAAAGTACTTCAAGGATTACTTGAATAGGCATCCAACTAGATCCTTGAAGAGTTCTTCAAAATACTGAACCCCCTCAAAATGAGGTTGTAAAAAGAAGAAAATATCACTTTAAATGTTAGTGATCATAAAATAATAACTTATCATAAAAGTGTACAGTTAAAAAATAATTTTATTCCTAGAGGACTGGTACCATTGGAAATTCTCTTCAATCAAAATGAAATCCCAATTAGTTCATTTGCAAAGGAACATGTAGAAGAAATAAAATATTATAATATTGGAATAATATAAGAACCCAATTTTATCAAAATAGCTAATTTGTTGCGACATGAGGTGAAAGAAAGGTACATAAGCTTATTTAAATAATACATAGATGTATTTTATTGGTAGTATCAAGACTTAAAAACTTATGATACATCTATTATTTGGCATAGGATTCCATTGAAACCTAGTTCTAAGCCTTTCAAGCAAAAGCTTAGGAAAATCAATCCGATTTTGTTGCCAACAATAGAGAAAGAAGTGAATAAATTGTTGGATGCCAAAATTATATTTCCAAAAAGATATTCAATATGGGTAGCTAATTTTGTTCCTGTAAGGAAGAAAAGTGGTGAGTTCAGATTTTGTGTTGACCTTATGAATTTAAACAAGGCATCACTAAAAGACAACTACCCACTTCCAAACATGTAATATCTTATACATAATGTCATTGGTGCAACTATAATTTCTATTATTGATGAATTTTCAGATTGCAACCAGATATCAATTCAAAAGGAATACTAGAGTAAGAAAATTTTCATTGTAGTTTTTCAGAAAGAGCCTTAACTGTGGTCAGATTAATTTTATATCAGAGAAGTGTCCAATTATATTCAAATTAAAGAAAAGAGTGGGACCTTTCTTATTAAAAATTAGAGAATCATTGCATAAGGTTGAGGATATGCTAAAATGTATGAATTTCCCCTAGGGAGAAGTGTGGAAATATGACCCCCCCATAAGATCATATAAAAAATAATAGTAAACCAGGGATATGTCCCTTATAAACATGTGCCCAAACTAGACATAGAACTATTTGCAAACAAATATGTCTTGGAAAGAGATCCACTGCATGTTACTCAAATTAGTGATAAAGCTGGTCAAAGTTCACAACCAATTATTCTGGATACTCCTCAACCAAAGGATAAATACTTCAAAAGAGAATTTTTAGAGACAAAATAGGAATTCTCAATTTCGGAGACAAAGGAAATGCAAAAAAAAAACTTAGATTTGAAGAAGAAGAGGTCTCAATTTTAGCTCAAAGCATAGAATAAGATACATCAAATGAGCTTGTGTTCAATTGGGAACTCTTTCCAATAGATTTTATGGTTCAATATACTTCATCTTTGGGCATATCACCTTCAATAGTAGCGAAATAGGAAAATATCTATTCATAATTCATGGAAATCAAGAATACAAATATTAAAATGAAACAAGATGCTTATGTTAATTTGGAAGCTCAAAGAAAAATTCCCTCCTTTGGATAGTATTCCTCATCAAGAAAGACCCCTCCTAGACCTTGGACGAATTTAATTTTGTTAAGGAAAAATATAATTTTATTATGAAAATCCACATGTGCACAAAAGGACATGTCGGCCCTAAAAATAATTTGGACACCCTCAGATGGTTATAAATACAAGTCAAGTGACCCTCAGTTGGAGATCATCATAAAAAATTATTCTTTTCTCTTCTTTGTTTTATGCTTGCCCATGTATGAAATTGGTTGACGGGAAATTCGTTCTCACAGGTTTGAAATTGCAAGGTCCCAGTTCACGTGTGCAGATTAGGGTTTTTGGTTCGCAGCCGCAGGGTTGTCAAAAAAAAATCTCGGTTGCAGCCACATGAATATGATCTTCTGTTGAGATTCAACAAGATGATGAGCTTAGTGAAAAGAGTCGCCTTCACTAAGTGGGCCCGCGGGCTATTTTTGGCGCAAGTCTATTTTTAGACATGGTGATCATATTTTAGAAGTTGTAGGATGCTATTTGTGGATGGTTGATCAAGTTGGAAAAATAGATGAAATTCTATTTTTAGAATATTGGGTGAAGTCTATTTATAGGTCGTCAATCTAAAAATAGAAGTGTCGATTATTATTAGCTCTTAATAATAATCCGACAATAAACAACAAATTATTCTCTTGGAGCACTTAGTTTCAGTGCACAGATTTGGAAAATCAGTGGGGTGAAGGAATTACACAATTCCTAGGGTTTATTGGTGGTTCATGCATGGAGGACTCAGTTAGAACTGGAGTGGCAAAGTTATGAAAAAGTTGGAAGAGTAGTTCATGGAGTTGTTATTCAGTTTAACTCAGTTAATGGAGTTAAACTCAATTGAGCTAGTTGTATCTAGTCTAAGTGAATGATACACTAATGAGAGTGGAGTGAATCAATTAGTTAATTAATTCACAAATAATAACTCATTAATCAACTAAACAATACAATAGTTAACTACAGTGCATGTTAGTTCCAGTGGAGACTTAGTGGAGAGATAGGTGAAAGGGCAAGATGGACTATTTGTTTTGACTATAGTGATGCATTGATTGCACCACACACACATTGGAGTTCCCAATGAGGATTGAAAAGTCAAGGCAAGGGTAATTCGAATTCATTCAGAGCTATTCTTCAGCAGGGATTGCGCAGTGGAGGCAGACTATCAGGTGGCAATAAATCGGTGCATGGATTTGTAAATTTCTTCTGATTAGTGTGTGACGATTGATTGTACTGAGAGTTTGATGTAATAAGTTTTGTATGAGATTGTTACATGATCTCCATGATACATAATATATCATAGTTGGGGTTTTCAGCTTTAGGCTTTCCCATTAAACAACTGTGTTATGTGCGATTTTTTTTATTGCTTCATGTGTTTGCAATTGATTTTAATTTCCGCAAAATATTAACAGTGGAAGGATTCTGTATTAAGCAAGAAGATAAAATATTGTTAGATCAGGAGAATGTGGATATATGCATGCATCTTGCATATAATTTCTACATGGTATCAGAGCAGTGTTAATTCTTGAAGATTGCAATTGTGAAGAATTGTTGAGTTTGTGCTGGTGGACAATTTGAATTTGCTACAGAAAATTCTTGGTGTAGAAGTTGAGTATACATTGAAATGTATTTCAATGGGTTGCGATTGGAGTATGCCCTTGATGGTAGCTCAAATTACATATCCTGGAAGGATAGGATGGAGGCGGTGCTAGAGGATAATGGACTGAAGGAATTCATTGATAGTGATGTTCCTAAGCCGGGATCTAGCGATGCTACATTACTTGACGCACGGAAAAAGAAGATAGCAAAGACAAGAAGAATTCTATTGGAAGGTGTGAAGGACCATATTGTGTCCAACCTTAATGGGAAATCCACTCCATTTTTAATGTGGAAGGATTTGATAGATTTTTTCCAAAGCAGCAGTGACCAGAGAAAGTTGGCGCTAAAATATAAACTTAGAAAAACAAAAATGGAGAAGGGCGACAATATTCCAAAATATCTCACGAAGCTTGTCCACTGTAGGGATGAAATGGGAAGTGTGGGGATTACTGTTGATGATGAATACTTGGTGAGCTTGGCTCTCCTTGGGCTTCCTAAGAGTTGGCATAGCTACGAAGACTCTGTCAATGGACGGGAGAAACTGTCGAGATGGGAGCGACTTTAGTCGGATCTTGTGCAGGAGGAGATAAGGCGAGGTACCAGGGATGGATCTTCAAAAAATAATGAAGATGAAGAGAATTGCGCTTTGGCTACCAAAGCAAGGAAAGGGAAGGGGAAGAAATTTCCTTCAAAATCTGATGCTAAAGGAAAGAAGCAGGATTTTTCCAAAGTTAAGTGTTTTCACTATCACGAACATGGGCATTTCGTCACTAACTGCTCATAGAAGAAGAAGAATAAGAAGGCTTTTGGAGCTACAGTTGGAGAGGCCTTAGCCTCACAATTTGAACTTGATTTCTCTTTGATCGCATACTTGGTTTCAAGCTATATGGGATTGGTGTGGTATCTTGATAGTGGTGCGTCTTTCCATATGACGGGAGACAAGGAGTTGTTTAGTGACTTGGAGGAGAAGGACCTCTAGATGCATATAGAGATGGGAGATGATGGTCGATACAGTGAGACCAGCATTAGGACCATTACCTTTGTGAGGGAGTCCAGTAATCCATTCTTGTTGAAGGATGTTATGCATGTTCCAGGTCTAAAGAAGAACTTGGTCTCAGTCGCAATTTTGGAAGACAAAGGTTATGATTTTGTTTTCAGTGAGGGAAAAGATTTCCTTCGACATAAAAAAATGGGTCAAACCAAGAAGATAGGGATTCGAGTTAAGAATATATACAAGCTAGAGGTATATGGTTGCGCTTCAATGGTGAGCAAAGCAGAAGAAGTGGTGAGACGGGATGAGGGCGAATTATGGCATAGGAGATTGGGCCATCTTCACCATGGCGCTTTGAAGATTTTGCAACAGATTTCTACTGGACTTCCCAACGGTACTCTTGTGCAATTAGATCAGTGCAAGGGATGTAATATGGGTAATTTTGTGAATACCACCTTTCATGAGAAGGAGAACCATGCTTCGGTGATCCTGGAGAGAATTCACACAGACGTGTGGGGACCTTTCTCGGTTTCTTCAACAACAAAACGTAGGTATTATGTTATATTTGTTGATGAATATTCTCGTAGATGTTGGATCTTGTTCATGCAGAAGAAGAGTGAAACATTCTCAAAGTTCTGTGAGTTTAAAGCATTGGTGGAGAAGGAGTCGGGGAAGAAAGTGAAGGCTCTGCGAAGCGATAATGGTGGTGAATATATCTTGAATGAATTCAGAGACTTCTGTAGAAAATAAGGAATTCGAAGAGAAATCATAGCGCCTCATAACCCACAGTAGAATGGGGTTGCAGAGAGGAAGAACAGAATGATCGTGGGTGTTGCACAAGCTATGCTTGAGAGGGAGCTTGACTTGCATGCAGTGAAGGAACCTCTTGTTCCGAAAGATGAGCCTCTGGATGTGGATCAACCACAGGAGGAGATTCATGGAGTGGAGGAGTCCACTTATGCAGAACCAAACATCAAACAAGGTAGAAAGCATACCATAGAAGCTGAGAGACTGAAGCTTGATGTGGCACAGAATGTAGGAGTCCCTACATCACAATGAAGACAGAGACAACCACCTGATCGATTTACTGGATACATGGCTCTTATGAGAAAGTGTATCATGATAGAGCCATCTTCTTTTGAATAAGCAGTGCAGGAGCCCACATGGGTAGATACCATGATGGAGGAACATGACTCCATTCTTAGAAACAGTGCTTGGGAGATTGTTCCAAGGCTGGTGGTTAAATCAGTTGTAGGATCAATATGGATCTACAAGGTCAAGATGGATCTACAAGGTAAAGAAAGCTGCTGATGGGAGCGTCGAGAAGTATAAGGCAAGATTTGTTGCCAGAGTCTTCTCACAGATTGAGGGGATTGATTATGTAGAAACCTTTGCACCTGTCACATGGTATTCTTCCATAAGGACCATCCTTGCTCTCTCAGCATAGATGGGTTGGCACATTCATCAGATGGATGTGAAGACTGCGTTCCTTAATGGGATCATTCAGGAAGAGGTGTACATTGATTAGCCTAAAGGATTTTAGATCTTCAACAATGAGTCGCATGTGTGCAGGCTCAAAAGAGCGTTGTATGGGCTAAAGCAAGCAGCTCATGCTTGGTACACACAGATCGACAGCTATTTCACTGGACTTGGCTTCACCAAGAGTGAGGCAGATGAAAACCTGTACCAAATTTTTGTGGAGGGTAAGCTTTTAATCATTGTTCTTTATGTTGATGATTTAATAATAATAGGTGATGAGTAGTTGATACACTCATGCAAGGCAGATCTTGCAAAGAAGTTTGAGATGAAGGATTTGGGCCTCCTTCATTATTTCCTTGGATTGGAAATATGGCAGCGGGAAGGTGAACTATTTGTGTCTCAAGGCTAGTATGCTCGGGAGATACTTGAGAAGTTTCACATGCAAGGCTGCAAGCCTATCGACACTCCTCTTCCAGGAAGTTGGAGGAAAGAGGATGCTACATCAGCAGAGGTAGTGGATGCCACTGTTTATCGACAGTTACTAGGTTTGCTCATGTATTTAGTTAATACAAGACCGGGCATATGCTGTGCGGTGAACCAGCTTTCACAAGCGATGGTTAAGCCTACTAAGATCTTTTGGAATGCAGGCAAGCATGTCCTAAGATATCTCAGGGGCACATCTGAGTATGGTTTATGGTACAGATAGATGGATGAGGTGAAGTTGCATGGCTTCACGGATGCAGATTGGGCAGGTAGCCCAACAGAAAGAAATAGCACATCAAGAGGGATTTTCAGTATCGGATCTCCGACAGTTTCTTGGTACAGTAGGAAACAAAGATCCGTGGCACTCAGTTCAGCAGAAGCAGAATACATGGTAGAAAGTCAAGCTGCATGTGAGGCTATCTGGATGAGGAAGATCCTGGTTGGTTTGTTCGGTTCACATTTAGATCCTATAGTGATACATTGTGATAATAATAGTTGCATTAAACTCTCGATTAGTCATGTGTTTCATGATAGATCTAAAAATATTGATATCCGAAATCATCATATCAAAGATTGTGTGTAGCGGAAAATCATGTTGCTTCAATATATTCCTACGGAGGATCGGGATGAAGATATTTTGACGAAGGCGCTCACCAGGAGCAAATTCGAATACCATAGAGGCAAGATCAGGGTGAAGGAGAATCCCTATCTCATTGAGAGGGAGTGTTGATATTCAACAAGATGATGAGCTTAGTGAAAAGAGGTGCCTTCACTAAGTGGGCCCGCAGGCTATTTTTGGCGCAAGTCTATTTTTAGACATGGTGATCATATTTCAGAAGTTGCAGGATGCCATTTGTGGATGGTTGATCAAGTTGGAAAAATAGATGAAATTCTATTTTTAGAATATTTGTTGAAGTCTATTTATAGATCGTCAATCTAAAAATAGAAGTGTTGATTATTATTAGCTCTTAATAATAATCGAACAATAAACAACAACTTATTCTCTTGGAGCACTTAGTTTCAGTGCACAGATTTGGAAAATCAGTGGTTTGAAGGAATTACGCAATTCCTAGGGTTTATTGGTGGTTCATGCATGGAGGACTCAGTTAGAACTGAAGTGGCAAAGTTATGACAGAGTTGGAAGAGTAGTTCATGGAGTTGTTATCCAGTTTAACTTAGTTAATGGAGTTAAACTCAGTTGAGCTAGTTGTATCTAGTTTAACTGAATGATACACTAGTGAGAGTGGAGTGAATTAATTAGTTAATTAATTCACAAATAATAACTCATTAATCAACTGAACAATACAACAGTTAACTACAATGCATGTCAGTTCCAATGGAGACCCAGTGGAGAGATAGGTGAAAGGGCAAGAAAGACTATCTGTTGTGACTATAGTGATGCATTGATTGCACCACAAACACATTGGAGTTTCCAATGAGGATTGTGCAGTCAATGCAAGGGTAATTCGAATTCATTCAGAGATATTCTTTAGCAGGGATCACGTAGTGGAGGCGGGCTATCAGGTGGCAAGAAATCGGTGCATGGATTTGTAGATTTCTTTTGATTAGTGTGTGACGACTGATTGTATTGAGAGCTTGATGTACTAAGCTTTGTATGAGATTGTTACATGATCTACATGATACATAATATATGATAGTTGGGGTTTTCAGCTTCAGGCTATCCCATTAAACAACTGTGTTATGTGCGATTGTTTTTATTGCTTCATGTGTTTGCAATTGATTTTAATTTCCGCAAAAGATTAACAGTGGAAGGATTCTGTATTTAGCAAGAAGATAAAATATTGTTAGATCAAGAGAATCTGGATATATGCCTGTATCTTGTATAAAATTTCTAGATGGTATCAGAACAGTGTTAATTCTTGAATATTGCAATTGTGAAGAATTTTTGAGTTTGTGCTGGTGGAAAATTCGAATTTTCTACAGAAAATTCTTGGTGTAGAAGTTGAGTATACATTGAAATGTATTTCAATGGGTTTTGATTAGAGTATTCCCTTTATGGGAGCTTGAATTACATAGCCTAGAAGGATAGGATGGAGGCGGTGCTGGAGGATAATGGACTGAAGGAGTTCATCGATAGCGATGTTCCTAAGCCGGGATCTAGCGATGTTGCATTACTTGATGCATGGAAAAATAAGATCGCAAAGACAATAAGAATTTTGATGGAAGGTGTGAAGGACCATATTGTTTCCAACCTTCACGTGAAATCCACTCCATTTTTAATGTGGAATTCTTTGACAAATTTTTTCCAAAGCAACAGCGACCACAGGAAGTTGGCGCTGAAAGATAAGCTCAGAAAAATAAAAATGGAGAAGGGCGATAGTATTCCAAAATATCTCACGAAGTTTGTCCACTGTAGGGATGAACTGGGAAGTGTAGGGATTAATGTTGATGATGAAGACTTGGTGAGCTTGGCTCTCCTTGGGCTTCCTAAGATTTGGCATAGCTACGAAGACTTTGTCAATGGACGGGAGAAACTGTCAGGTTGGGAGCGACTTTGGTCGGATCTTGTGCAGGAGGAGATAAGGCGAGGTACCAGGGATGGCTCTTCATAGAAGAATGAAGATGAAGAGAATTATGCTTTTGATTCCAAAGCAAGGAAAGGGAAGGGGAAGAAATTTGCTTCAAAATCCGATGCTAAAGGCAAGAAGCAGGATTTTTCCAAAGTGAAATGTTTTCATTGTCACAAACATGGGCATTTCGCCACAAACTTCTCATAGAAGAAGAAGAACAAGAAGGTTGTTGGAGCTACAGCTGGAGAGGCCTTAGCCTCACAATTTGAACTTGATTTCTCTTTGATCGCATGCTTGATTTCAAGCTATATGGGATCGTTGTGGTATCTTGATAGTGGTGCATCTTTCCATATGACGGGAGATAAGAAGTTGTTTAGTGACTTGGAGGAGAAGGACCTCCAGATGCATATAGAGATGGGCTACGATGGTCGATGCAGTGCGATTGGAATTGGGACCATTACCTTTGAGAGGGATTCTAGTAATCCATTCTTGTTGAAGGATGTTATGCATGTTCCAGGTCTGAAGAAGAACTTGGTCTCGGTCGCAATGTTGGAAGACAAAGGTTATGATGTTGTTTTCAGTGAGGGAAAAGCTTTCCTTCGACATAAAATAATGGGTCAAACCAAGAATCTCTACAAGCTAGAGGTAGATGGCTACACTGCAATGGTGGGCAAAGCAGAAGAAGTGGTGAGCCAGGATGAGGGTGAATTATGGCACAGGAGATTGGGCCATATTCACCATGGCACTTTGAAGATTTTGCAGCAGATTTCTACTAGACTTCCCAATGGTACTCTTGTGCAGTCAGATTAGTGCAAGGGATGTACTATGGGTAAGTTTTTGAAGACCACCTTTCATGAGAAGGAGAACCGTGCTTCGGTGATCCTGGAGAGAATTCACATAGACGTGTGTGGACCTTTCTCGGTTGCTTCAATAGAAAAACACAGGTATTATGTTATATTTGTTGATGAATATTCTCGTAGATGCTGGATCTTCTTCATGCAGAAGAAGAGAGAAAAATTCTCAAAGTTCTGTGAGTTTAAAGCATTGGTGGTGAAGGAGTCGAGGAAGTAAGTGAAGGCTCTGCGGAGTGATAATGGTGGTGAATATATCTCGAATGAATTCAAAGACTTCTATAGCAAAGAAGGAATCTGAAGAGAACTCATAGTGCCTAATAACCCACAGTAGAATGGGGTCGCAGAGAGGAAGAATAGAACAATCGTGGGTGCTACACAAGCTATGCTTGAGAGGGAGCTAGACTTGCATGCAAAGAAGGAACCTCTTGTTCCAAAAGATGAGCCTCCGAATGTAGATCAGCCGCAGGAGGATATTCATGTAGTGGAGGAGTCCACTCACGCAAAACCAAACATTATTCAAGGTAGAAATCATACCACAGAAGCTGAGAGATTGAATCTTGATGCGGCACAGAATGTAGGAGTCCCTACATCACAGTCCAAACAGAGACATTCACCCTACTGATTTACTGGATACATGGCTCTTATTAGCAAGTGTATCGTGATAGAGCCATATTCTTTTGAAGAAGCAGTGCAGGAGCCCACATGGGTAGATGTCATGGTGGAGGAGTATGACTCCATTGTCAGAAACAATGCTTGGGAGATTGTTCCAAGGCCGGTGGGTAAATCTGTTGTAGGATCAATATGGATCTACAAGGTAAAGCTAGTTGTTGATGGGAGCGTCGAGAGGCAAGATTTTTTTTTTGAGGCAAGGTCTTGGACATGAATAAGATGATCGTATGATGTTGTTAAAGGGAGAATTTTTTGACGAATTATGATTTGAGAAAAGAATGTTTCTCCTAGTTCAAGACCCAACTGTTGGGAAAAAGGCTTAAGGGTGCGGCTATATGTCTCCCAATTGCACAGAAGAAGACCCTTGGGAGTGGTTGAGCCTGCAGCATACAAAAATATAAAACCTTATGCATGAAACCAAGAGTGCATGATAGAAATTTATATGGAAATAAAATGAACAGTAAGATCTACATAATGTTTGAATTATTGCAGGGATCAAAATGAAGGTTTTTTGATAGAGATACCTCTATAGAAAATTTGAAGTGGCCTACCTTTTGTAATATACTCTTGCTTGCATTGCAGGACAAAAATATACAGAATCATCACTAATGGAATCTTGAGGATAATTTCATAATTGACATGATTATTGTCTTATGCAGAGACTTTTATGTTGCAGAAAATGTGAATGTATTAAATCATCTTGTGTTTGAAGGGGTCTGCAGTATGCATATAAGTATGTTATTTTTCTTGATTTGATCATTGGAGCTAGTATGACAATAAAGGATTTCTCCTCAATATGTAGTAATTTATATTTTGTTTATTACCTAGATTTCACAATGAATGAATGATAAAAACTTATATGAATTTTCCTTAGTGTATGAATTCACATTTAGTGGCAGAAATTATTCATATTATGATCATGTGGATGACTTAATGAAGTATTGGCTCGATATTACTTGATAAATGACAATTGTTGACATGAAAAATAGATAAGGCTGTAACTTGGTACTTGGGTGTGAGGTTTACTTGGGGACTTGGATTGAAAATTTTAATAGTGATATTGGTAGAAAATTCCATGGCTTTGATATTAGTTTTGGTTTGGAATTTAAGGCTTGATAAGTAGACTTGGTTGATTTGATTGCACAATATTGACTTTTTTTAAGCTTGGTATATCGTTTTAGTCAATGTTATGTTTGCAAATTCATTTTATGATTTGAAGCAAGCTCCTCGAGCCTTGTATGTAAGCAGTGTTGATCCAAGCCTCTACTTCAAAATGGTCCAAGATATGACTTTGATTTTGGTTTTATATGTTGAAAATATATTATTGAAAAATAATGAGCCTCTGATAAACAAAGAAAGAGGGATTTAGCCTCTGAGTTCGAGATGAAGAATCTTGCTATGATGTATTACTTTTTGGGATTAGAAGTTTGGAAAATACCAAGATAAATCTTCCTTTCTCAAGGAAAATATGGCATGAAACTAGTGGAGAGATTTGGAAAGATGGAATGAAAATCCTTGGACACCATGATGGAATTGAATTTCAAGAAATTATGCAGAGTTGTTGTTGGATATGACTTGACATACTCCTATGATTATCGACATTTGAATGAGACATTAATGTTCCTTGAGAACACACATATGGATATATGATTTGCAGTGAATGCCTTGTGTTATCACCAAAATCGTTCTTGATTGGTTGTTGATAAAAAAAACTTCAATGTAACTATTTCAAACCAATCTTGTGACTGAGGCTTAGCCTCCTCAATCTAAGAGGGCTCTCTCAAGGGTTAATGATATGGAATAAAGATATAGATGGCTAACTCTATTTAGGAAAAAAAATGGTTATGATGAATGTAGGTTGAAAATAATATCAATATGTAGCCATTGGGCTTATGGAGTCAACACTTTCAGTGATTTAGTGAGTTCACTTGACATGGAAGTTGAGGCAAGTTGAGGCAAGTCAGAGTTTTTAGTAGTAGGACACACACACATGAGATATGAAAATACATATTCAATTCACTTATAAAGGAAGCCAGAGCATCACATGGATGAATTATGAGTAATATAAATGAAAACCACTACAAGAGAGATACATAAAAAGTAAATATAGAACAAAAAAGCACTAAAAACTCCTTTAGAATCTCAATTTGGTCAAGTAACACATCTATGTATTGCTGAAACAGTCAATTTACAATAAGCTGTAATTTTGCTAAAAATCTCCAACCCTTGACAAATTCGACCCCCATGGCCTTTAATAGACATTTTACATCATCATATGATTTGTCTCTAGGCTATATGCATCGAATTTTTGCCTAATGACACCTTGCATAACCACAAAACATTAACTTTAATGATAAACAGACACCTATCCTACTTGACAGTCATATTTCAAATAGGAATCAAACTACTCTTTATTATATTTAACAACATTATCTACTAGAATAAATTACATATTTGACAAGTATACATTCACATGGTCGAATTTAGATGATGGAATTCATCCCTTTATGACCACTTAGCTGACCTCCTCAAAACTAGGAAACAAGACCCTGTTTTTTAGGAAAATGGTCTTCTTCTTCTTTTTTTAACACTTTTGGCTGTCATTTAATCTTAAATTCATGGTCCTTGAATGTTTAATTATGGATTTAAATGGTATATCATTCTTCCATAACCTCCAGCTGTCCAAAAGTCACTTCAAAACCTGCTTAAAAGGATGAAATGCAGTGCACTACGAAAGTAACGCAGTTTCATAGCGTTGCAAAATAAGCCTTTATATTCAACCATTTCAACTCTTTCCTTTTGAATCATATTTATCATCATCCAACACATGTTTCATACCAATTTCAACTCTCAAAACCCTCCATAACGGGTCAAAAAGACAAAAACACAGCTACAACAGTTTCGTAGCACATTGCTGCCCTTCAAGCCTGGAGGCGCTATGAAACTGCTGAAAATGCAGATTTTTGCATAATTTTGAAAAATGAAACCTGTGAGTGGACAAAAATTGTAGCTAATCATGTAATCAACCTCAAACAACCATAAATCAACTCACCTAAGATTCTTGAGGTGTCAATCTCACCTTTCATATTTAAGACATCCTTGCAGATTTTTCCTATTTTTTCCTCAAAATTAGGTCTTAGAACAGAGCCTATATATTCTAATAAATGATGTATTTTTAAAAAATTAAGGAGTTTTTTGTAGGTCATTATGTCTTGAAGCAAAACCTCTTTTTTTTTTTTAAACACATCTCCAGCTGTCCGGAAACTGCATTTGAAAAACATGTGTAAAATAGGAATACTTTGTTTTCTGAAAATAGGGCTTCAAATAAATCCTTGTATCTACCAAATGATAATACCTGTGAGATAAGTGAGAGAGGTTATTGTTATTTGATATGTTTTTGAAAATAACCTCTCTTATTTTCTTAAAATACCTTTCTATTTTCCCATAAACCACCTTTGAAGTTGACTTCTCAAAGTTAGGAAATAGAATTTTGCTTCATATTTCGCTACGAAACTTTCAGCAGTGTCGTAGAAAAAAGTGACTTTTTACAATGTAATGCACTACGAAAATGTGGTTTCTTGGCTAATTTGGCTCTTTTGGTACAAAAACCTTTGGAAAATGAAATGAATCAGAAAATTATGAATGATGTGTGTTACACCATTTTTTGGTCATCTAACCTATTATCATTAGATGGACCCAAGTACACCATGTAAGACCAATTTTACCCTAAGTAAAATTGCCTTCACTATGTTAAAATAGGAAACCCCAAAAGGAAATATTAAACAAACCCATATTTGTTTGATTTTCCTCATGGAATAATTAATTAAACCATAATTTAATTATTATTTCCAGTCATGTTTAACCCAAAATCAAAGAAATTAATTAGATAAACCTTTATTTATCTTATTATTTTCTAGGGATAATTATTTAAACCTTATTTAGATAATATTCTTTGTTAAATATGAGCAAATCACCCACAAATAATTAAATAAATCATTATTTATTTAATTATCTTTCAACCACTTCCTTAAATAATTAAATAAATCATTATTTATTTGATTATCTTCTAACCGCCTCCTTAAAAAGATAAATATATCATTTATTTATTTATTTTTGACAAATTAAGGGATTTGACCCAAGTCAAATACCTTTTCCCTCCAACAAATATAATAAAATATTCCATAAAAAGTGGATCTAGATCTGGTTAACCCATGCACCAGGATCTAGAATGACCCAATATTTTGTTATAAATAGGAGGGTTTTTCCTACCATTCTTCACCTTTTGTTGCCTATTAGATCACTCTGGATCTATACACTTGGTCACCACTTTCTGCCATTTGCTGTGTGAGCTCCCTTTGAGTTCCATTCTTTGTGTGGGTCTTCTACACCAACAAGAGAGAGAAATCTTAGATCTGAAGTGTTGAGGACTTCCAAGAACCCATCCCACTGAGGAGAATTGGATACACCTTCTTGTTTTCCTCTCAGGTGCCCCATTAATATAAAAATTCTTTCAAAAATTGTTCTTGTCTTGTCTATTGGTATATGGAGCAAACCCTTACTTTTTCTGCTTAATGTCTTTCCATGCATAGATCTGGTTTTTTGCAGCTCTTTTCTATCTAACTAACCGCAGATCTGAAGATATTGGCAGCCACTTTTGTTGTTAGGGCTATTAGTTATGCGTAGCTAAAGTGGTCCTTTTTCGTACACCTCGACAAAGGATTCATACTAACAAATGGTGACTCCACACGGGTTTTAAATTACGACCGCTGTCGTTTTTCATATTCCTGCATATCCAGCTACTTCAGCCCCTAGGGTTTCTTTTCAGCTGTTTATTTTTCCTATTTTTATGTTGTTTTTCTCACATAAAACCATAAAACCTTCAAATTTCTAAATTCTGTGTGTTTCTGGCCCTATTGTGCAGGTGACAAACATCAGCTGCAACTGAGACGGCAACTTTTGCGAAAATCTGCCGCCGAGACAACCGGAGTTGGGGGTCGCACTTTTCAGCCCCTAAACGGCGACCTGGACCCCCAGGTCGCACTTTTTGGCCCAAAAACTGCGACCTGGGTAGCGGAAAACAGCCCAAAAACTGCTACCTGAGCGAAAAACAGGTCAATTTTTTTTTTTTGGAATTTTTCTGAAATTTTTCTGGGTTTTGTCTGAACCTCTATCAGGGTTATCTAACCTTCATCTCCGCCCGTTTAGACCTATTATTGCTCTTTTTTACTCAACTAAGTGGGAATCTAGCCCCCTAGGGCTTCAGTACCCTCCACTTTTTGTGGAAGAGTTTTAACTGCTGTAAGTGTCTAAATTTTCAGAGTTTTCAGCCATTTCTTTTTCAGATATGATCCCTCCTTTTCAGATCCCTTTAAATCAGCTCATCTTCCTTTCAAATCACCTCTTATAGTTTTGTTTGGACCTCTCTTTAGGACCTCCTCCCTGTCCTTTTCTCTTTTTGCTGATTTCCTCCCTTTTTCCAGCCACCTTGCCTCTGTCTCTTGACTGTGATCTGCACCTCTTTTCAGCAGCCTTATCCTCTAGATCCCTGTCCCTTTTTTGACCTTAGATCTATTGGCCTCTTGTCCATGTGTTTTGCCTAGATTTTTTCCCTTTTTTAGCTGAGTTTTGAGAGACCCGCCTTCTTGGGTTAGATAGATGCACAAGTAACTGTTAATTTTCTGTTATTTCAGCATTATACACTGTTCTCTGTAGGTTTATTTTCAGTTACGCAGCACACTGTTTTTCTTGCTCTCAAAACGGAAAGGGTTTTAAAAATTAAAATTAACGCACGCCACACACTGACCCTAAGTGAAGAAGCGCCTGGTTAACACCGCCTGGCAAAGACTCTAAAATAAATTGTCACTGCACCTTTTCTGCCCTTGACCTCACTTGATTCTGTCCCTTTCTGCCCTTGTCGGTTTCCTTCTTCCAGTCATCATTGCGCCCCCAAGGCACCTTTCCTAGAGACTTCTTGGCCTTCACCCTCAGTTTCCGGTCGATCGACCTGCTCCGCCCCGCCATCGTCGAGCCAGTCCTCCCCTGACTCCTCTCCTAATTCATCGGGTTCTCCTTTTCCTTCTGGTTCTCCCCCTGTCACCTTCACTATGTCTGGTCCAGGGCCTCACGCTAGCAGTGCTCCCGGCCCTAATGTCGGAACTACTACTAGTGGAACCGCCACAGGAACTACCTCGGCTGCACCCGTGCTCCCCTTCTTGGCAGGCCTCAGCCTCCCTGATTTGGACCGGTTGACAAACGACCCTATACACCATGACACTAGTTGGCCTGCTATGCCGACAAAGCTCCCTTCCGACATCCCAAAGTTTGAAGGCCGTGCTGGAGAAGATCCTTCCAATCATGTACGATCTTTCCACATGTGGTGTTCATCTACCTCCATTACCGATGACTCTGTTCATCTTAGATTGTTCCAACGCACACTTACAGGCGAAGCTTCTAAGTGGTATGTTGATCAACCCACTTCCTCCCATACCACCTTTGCAACTCTTGCCCGGGCTTTTTTATCTTACTTCCAGCTTCCCCTTCATTATGACACTGGTATCGAACTCTTGACTTCCTTCAAGCAAACCTCTTCGACCTGCCTTTCTACCCATGTCCAGGAATGGCGAAGAAGACGGAGCCTATGTCAATCTCCTACCTTCGAAGACCATGTCTACATGGACTGGTTCCTTAGATCTCTCTTGTCCCCTATCGGGAAAGATGTCGCATCACATTTTCCTCAAACCGAAGAAGATGCCCTCCAAATGGCGTTAAAGTATGACCTGATCTACGCTCAGACAGGTTATGATCCTACTGTCCTACCTGATCTCCCCAAACCCGGTGATGCCCATACACTGGGGGCACCTCATGCCGCCGACAGTATCGTTGGATCTATCTCTCATCCATCTGCTCAACCTCTCATGAGCTATGGTTTTCCTGGGGGAGGGGGCACCACTTCCCGCACTCCTCCCCCTCCCGGTAGCACGCATCCAGGATACGGCATGCCTCATCCTTTTGCCCAACCTCCTGCTTACCTCAATGTTGCCCAACCTAACCATTACCCTTATCCACAACCTGGCGCGCCAACTCCTCCAGCACATGCACTTTCGCCTCCCTTGCCTTCTCAACCCCTGCAACAGCGCTCCCCGCCCCCTCAAGCGCAGGTGGATGCGCAGCAGAGATTCATGGCTACCCAACCACGTGACGGACAGGTGGCCACTCCACCTTCCCCTTCTGGTTCCTCCAATTACCAGATCCTCATGATGAACTCTGATCCGCCTCTAACAGTCGACCTTAACCTTCAAACTCGGTCTCGCCAGTACCCCAAGCCTCCTGCTCAGTCTGCTCCCGAGCCCCCCTCTTCAGGTTCTGCAGAGCCTCTTTCGACATCCAATGGCCCCTTACACATCCCTCAACCCAAATTTGAGGTTCATCCAAAGATTCCAAAGGGACCATTACGCCGAAATGCTGCTTCCGGTCGAGCCGCTCAATCGTACAGTATAGTAGATGATTTGGCACAATCCCCTGCTGCCATTTCCACACTGGAACTCCTCCAGTCGTGCCCTTCTCAAAAGAAGGCTCTACTATATGCCGTGGGCGCTGTTGATCCTGCTGATGACCAAATGATTGTTTTCGACGCCACTCAATCGGACCACCCTCCTCTTCCTCCTTCCGTTGCTTTCCAAATCCCAGTCAAAATCCGGAACGCCACTGTATCCCGGTGCATAATTGATGAGGGGGCATCCACCTGTGTGATGTCCGCTTCGGTTTGGAAGCAACTCGGATCCCCTGAGCTGGCCCCTTCCACGATCACCCTTCGAGCATGGGACGGTCATGCCTCCCAGCCCATTGGCCTGTTTCGTAATTGTCCTATCACCCTCGCCAGTAAGACTGTTTGCGTTGACGTCGAAGTCATAGACGCCCCGCTAGACTACAACATTCTATTGGGGCAAAGCTACACCTATGCTATGTCTGCTGTCCCATCCACGGTTTTTCGCAAGATGTCTTTCCCCCATAATGGAAAGATAGTCACCATTGACCAGTTGACATATCATGAGCCAAAATCTCAGACCTCATCTGAGACGACCATCTCTTCAGTAGCCAACAAGCAAACCGTCGATTCCTTGACCAGTGTCTCCCCTGGCGTTTACAAAAATTCCTCCCTGCTTGGAACTTTTCCTAATATCCCTCCTCCTCCCATCACTGATCCCAGCTCATCGAATGTTTGCATGATGCAATCGTCTCAGGCTGCCCATAAGCGGCCTGCCTCGGCTAGTCAGCAACCTCCCCCTCGCCCTCCGTAACCCGCTCTTAGCCCTTCATCTCAGCCAGCCGGACCTCCTCCTTCTGGCCCTTCCCCTACAGCTGGTATCCCTGAACCCCTTTATCCTCCTAGTTCGGTTCCCCCAGGCCTTAACCATCTTGGAGCCATCCCTCCTGGTCATTTCCCTGCTGGGCAGATACCTTTCTTGGCTCCCCCTCCAGGAGTATATTATGTCCCTGTAATGGCCACCCTCTCTCTCCCTAACCTGACCTTGGGCATACCGGTCTGGTATCTTGATCCCCTAGCCGCCACCCCTCCTGGTCACCCAAAACCCTATATGGCTTTGACACCGGTTCAACCATTCCCCCTCGCTTCCTCCATTGCCACTGTGCCCCCCGCACCTCCACAGGACCCTTCTCCCGTCGTGACGGCTCCCGGAAAGAAAGGCAAAGCCCGCAAGGGGGCACCCAAAGACAAGACCACCACGACTGACCTGGCCCCTCCTCTGCCCGCAAAGCCTTGTGCCTTATGTGATGTCACCGGTCATGCCACCCATGCTTTTCCCGAGTTGCCCCGTATTCGGCCCATGGTTAAAGTCGCGTTCCCCGAGTCTACGGTCCCTGAAGCCTCCATTCCTTCTTCGTCCGTAACCAAGAACCCCAATACTCTCCGCACCAACAAATGCTGTGCTTTGTGCGGCGTTCATGGCCATTACTCCCACCATTGTCCTCACCTGACGCATTACCGTGCCTCTTTAGAGGTGGTCCGAGAGTATGAGGTTGAACAAAATCAATCTGCCTCCCCCATCCTCGCGCAGTATGCTTCAGGTCAGCCTGAGGATCCCCCCGCTCCCATCGACATTCCCCCTCTGATGTTCAGATGACGGAGTCTACTGTAACCATTCTTTACCTATCCTCCTCTGCGAGACACTTGGAGCCTAGCCCCCCTGCATCCTCCCATATTGTGTCCCTTGACCACCCCTTTCCTACCCATACACGAGATCACTCCACCCGTGTCTCTGTTGACCTCCGCAGCCCGAGTCCTCTCCATACTTCTGATAGCCCTCATATACCACCCTCCAGTTTGTATATGAGTCACAATCATCCTGCTCCTTGCACTCCCTCCCGCACTTGCCGCCTGATGTCTTCTGTGCACCCACGCTGCCGTCATTGCCTCTCCTGCCCTCATTTGTTGTCTTGTAACACCATTCCGAAGGACCCCCCGTCCACACCCTTTATCGATTACGCCGATGGTGCAAGTTGTTACTCCCGGAATCTAGCCTCGGCAGGTTGGGCCATCTTCACCCCCTTGCATACCCTTGTTCTTTCTAACGGGGTCTGCATTGATTCTGCCACCAACAATCAGGCCGAATATGATGCAGTGTGTGGTCTCTTAACCGATGCCCTTTTTCATCGCATCCTCCATCTGCACGTTCGTTTGGATTCCCTACTTCTTGTAATGCAACTAAATGGTGTTTATTGTGTGCATAACCCTGTGCTGTTTAGACGCTATTTACAAGTGAAACTCTTGATACATGCATTTGAAACCATAACTTTCAACCATGTACCTCGAGAACAGAATCACTATGTAGATAGTATTGCAAACCATGTTCTAGATTGGCATTTATCACACACATTTCATATAAGACAATAAAATTCATAACCATCAAAAAACGATGCATATCCATAATATGTGTCACAAAACATGTGTTTAGAGTCCATCTACTCTGATACATATGACATGCCCATAGCATGTTACAAAAAACCCAAAACTGGGGGCACCACCTGCCCCTACATACATCATAGGGGGCACCACATGCCCCACCCCTAATCACTATCTGGAGGATCCCGGGCCAATGGCTCTGCCCCTGCAGCATGTAGATCGCGCATCGCCTGACCGGCCATCGCCATGCGCTGCATGACACCTCGCCATTCCGAGGGTAGACCAACACATGGCTCTATGAACTGGTTGTCTAAGTCCTGCCACCCGCGCTCTAATACTCCGGTCAACAACCTTTCGCATCTACGGTGGATGTCCTCCAGCAGGGCGGCTGCATCCTCATTATGCGCCGCTCTCGACCCACTCGGACTTGTAGCTCCAGATGCTGCCGGTCGTCCCATATATCCGGCTGGTTTTACCGGTGCTATATCTACATACCAACAGTACATGAATCAGTACCCTAAACTACTATTCAAAAAACTTTAACATGCCCACACAAGAATAGCAATCTGTCACTTACCATCGGGCCCCTAGACTCGACCAGGTGGAAGTGGCAGGTCCGGGTCTCCACAGTAGCTCATCCCACTATAGGGATAGTCGTCTATGTACAATGGCATCTGATCCCAATGGGCAAAAAAATCAGGTCGAAACACTCGCCCGACCGCCCCTCCTCCTCCTCTGCACAGTAGCCGTCCCCAACGGCGCATCCTGGGCTCTCTTGGGCCCCCATCTGAAAGCTGTACACGAGGCCTCAAGGTCAGGATCTTCTCAAAGAAGAAGGCGCACAACAAAGTCCCATATGAGCAATCATGGTTCACCTGCCGCCTGCATAGTGACAACTGTCGCTTTAGCGACACCAACATCATTTGGGCCCACCCATAGTAGGTCCCACCCAGCACACTCTCCACTATCATCATCTGCCCCCCAGTGATGTGATGGAGCGCCTGGTTGCCCAGGATACGCAGCACAGCTGCAGCCACTGCATAGGTTTCTAGCCTCTATAGATCCCTGATCGGTATTCGAGTCCCCTTGACTTGGAGACCCGGTCGACAATGACGCTCCACAAACTCCATGATATGCCGCCCCCGCGGCAATACTGGCTGTATGTTTCCCACCATCCCCAGTGGCGGGAGACCAGTCAGGAAATACACGTCCTGGACCATCAGTTTGATCCTGTGCCCCTGCACTACAAAGACCTCCTGATCTGGATCCCAGTAACTGATAATCCGGGCCAATAATGGTTCTCCTGCTCTCATCAAAGGGTTCTCCAAAAACTTGAGGACCCCAAACCTGGACAATACACGACGGACGCCCTGATTCGCTTGGATCTCTACTCGTAGTGTCCCCAGGTCTCTCTCTCTCTCCAGTTAACCCGTAAATCTGCCATACCTGCACAAACACATCATATTTTTCAGCTTACAGATTGGGAAAACCATAACCAAACACCAAAACCCAACTTCCAGCCATAAAACAACACCAAAACCTCCTTATCTCCCAGGTCGCAGTTTTCTGCCCATTTCTGGGACAGGTCACACTTTTTTGCCTGAAACCTGCTTCCCAGGTCGCACTTTTTGGCCCAAAAAGTGCGACCCAGCCGTAGAGATGAAGGAGGGGCTGTTTCTGGGATTCTGGGCCCTATAATGAAAGTTTAATCCATCAAAATGCAAGAGAAAGGTTAGGCCTCTTACCTGCAAGTGATGGATCTCGATTCCAAAGGTCGGTTTGTCCGCTACGTTCACCACAAGATTTAGGGCCTTCTCTCCTCTCTACATTCACCACAGCAACAATAGAAAATGAGTGATTTTGGAGGGAAAACTGCCTTATTAAAAGAGAACCCCTTTTTCTTCTTTCGCCTGCTGCGACCACACCGTAGCCCCGTTTGATGAACCATCTGCATTGTTGGAAAGCTCTCACCGAGCCCTCAAATGGGTATCTATTAGTTTTTTGTGATATGATACTTCACCAGGACACATTTTTTCCAAGAAGGGTCACTTCACCTCTCCTTAAAATCGAATTTCCTCACTTACGACACTTGTACTTGGGGCACCATCTTGCCTCCTTATTTGTCTTTGTTCGTGTCGATTTTCGTCATGAGTTCCCATCTTGTACTCATGTTTCCACGGTCCCCCATTGGGGCCTTTACTGTGTGGCAGCACCATCGAGTCGCCCTTGTTTAGAGCATCCAAGTTGAGTCATCATTCCCTCCATGGAGTCTATACCAAGTCCCTTTGTACCCCACTATAGCCCTCCATCCTTCATTTCTTGGTCTCTCTCTTGTGTCACACGTTATGACCTTCAGTTCCACTGTCCCCTATCCCTTATGATATCGTGTCAGTTGCTGCCATGTCATTCATGCCCTTTATGCTCTAACAAGGGAAGTCATCCATTCACTACTCAGTCCTTCCCATTTTCACCATCGTCATTAGTGTCAGTCTGTTCGTCGCTCCACTACTTTCTCTCGTGCCTTAGTTGAGGATGTCTCATTACCTCACCTATGGCGGACCTCCTTCTGTCGACATCAGCTCATTCCTTCCAGAAGCCAGGTCTAGAGGGCGGTGTACCTTGGTTCCAGCTTCCACTCTTGTTCGGTACCTCGAATCAGGCAAAGGGACCTCTCGTTTCCCTTTGACTTGATTGTTTCTTCAGCTCCTTTCAGCATGATCGAGATCCGTATACTTGATGGTCCAGTGATCCAGCAGTAGCTCTTGATGATTCCTGGGTGTGTGTGAGATGTCTCAACCCTCCTGAGGGGGTGGCCCTGCAGGTAGCCCCCCACATGCCCGGATGACCTATTCCTTGCAGCCTTTGATGCAGCTCCAGATATTTGATGATGTTGGCCGTAGCCACTTGCAGCGCCTCTTTGACTTGCATGTATCAGTCAGATTTTCTGAGCCCTTCCCCATTTATAGGGGGCATTTGGGTTGTGTTTATATCTCATGTACTCAGATATTATTGTACAAGTCCTGGCTGTTATCCCAGGCACAACATGTATATGAGATTCCTCATTGTATTTTTATCTGGCTCATGATTATGCCAGCCGTACTTTATGGTTCGGTCCCTTATTTACTGGACACACTATTCTTTTGTACTTTGTCTCGGCGGGCATAGGTATGCCTCCCCCGCCGCCTTCAGCACAGGTACCCTCTCATAAAAAAAGACTTGTCGCACCTGCGAGTCTCGTCTCCTCAGGGTCTAGTCCTTCAGCACACTATCTACCTTGCATTTCTCTCTCTGACTTCCCTTTTGTTGTCTAGTGATTGAGCTCTTACAACGTACTTCGGTCATACGATTTGCTCCTGACACTCGCACGCTGGGGGGCAATCTGTTACACCATTTTTTGGTCATCTAACCTATTATCATTATATGGACCCAAGTACACCATGTAAGACCAGTTTTACCCTAAGTAAAACTGCTTTCACTATGTTAAAGCAGGAAACCCCAAAAGGAAATATTAAACAAACCCATATTTGTTTGATTTTCCTCATGGAATAATTAATTAAACCATAATTTAATTATTATTCCCAGTCATGTTTAAACCAAAATCAAAGAAATTAATTAGATAAACCTTTATTTATCTTATTATTTTCTAGGAATAATTATTTAAACCTTATTTAGATAATATTCCTTGTTAAATATGACCAAATCACCCACAAATAATTAAATAAATCACTGTTTATTTAATTATCTTTCAACCACTTCCTTAAATAATTAAATAAATCATTATTTATTTGATTATCTTCTAACTGCTTCCTTAAAAAGATAAATAAATCATTTATTTATTTATTTTTGACAAATTAAGGGATTTGACCCAAGTCAAATACCTTTTCCCCTCCAACAAATATAATAAAATATTCCATAAAAAGTGGATCTAGATCTGGTTAACCCATGCACCAAGATCTAGAATGACCCAATATTTTGTTATAAATAGGAGGGTTTTTCCTACCATTCTTCACCTTTTGTTTCCTATTAGATCACTCTGGATCTATACACTTGGTCACCATTTTCTGTCATTTGCTGCAAGAGCTCCCTTTGAGTTCCATTCTTTGTGTGGGTCTTCTACACCAACAAGAGAGAGAAATCTTAGATCTGAAGTGCTGAGGACTTCCAAGAACCCATCCCACGGAGGAGAATTGGATACAGCTTCTTGTTTTCCTCTCAGGTGCCCCATTAATATAAAAATTCTTTCAAAAATTGTTCTTGTCTTGTCTATTGGTATATGGAGCAAACCCTTACTTTTTCTGCTTAATGTCTTTCTATGCATAGATCTGGTTTTTTTCAGCTCTTTTCTGTCTAACTAACCGCAGATCTGAAGATATTGGCAGCCACTTTTGTTGTTAGGGCTATTAGTTATGCGTAGCTAAAGTGGTCCTTTTTCGTACACCTCGACAAAGGATTCATACTAACAATGTGACATGAAGGAGATTGAAGATGAGTGTGTTTAAACCTTAGGGTAAGTTCAAACTATACAAAATTTAATACTTCCCTTGATCAAAATTAAAATGAATCCTAAAACCCTATTTTGACCCACGAACCTATGTAACCTTGTCAAAATGATGTTTTAATTTTTTGAGTGATAACAGTGGCTCCACTTGGGATGGTGTGACCTTGTGGTACACCAAAGAACCTGTATTTCCAGTGCTATCCATATTCTTAGATATAAAAACTCTGAAATTTATGAAAAATTCACCAAGATCTTATGGCCTTCACCTCGAGCTCAAGCTTGATGATCACTGCAGAAGAACCAAATATGTACCTACTGAAAAGATGCTCAGTCAACTTTGAGCTTATTCACACACTCCTACCTACCCTAACAGTTGCAATCTCCATTTTTAACTCAAGCAACATGAAACTTCCAATGAAGCCAGTCATTGATCTGATCTGACACTTGAACTTGTTGATTGTGCTTGAACCAACAGTAAACATGATACTGAAATGACCAAGGAAACAAAAAATGGATCTGATCCTCATGATGAAAATATAATTGAAAATCTGAACTGTAGACCTCTTCCATGTAGTCAGCTATAGGATCAAAGAAGACATGATCTGTTTGATGCTTCTCATGGCATTCTGTAGCTTTGGACAACTCATACATGCTTTGATCAACCACACAAGACTTCAGTTGTGTGCTATCCAACTTATTTTCGAGAACAATGTATTCTTCCTCAATCTCAAAAGAGAAAGGAAGCAACACCCTCTCTTTGTGTTCTGGCATGGAAAGCTTTTGAAAAGACTGATCTTGATCTTGAAGCCTATAAGATTGAATTTGATCTTCTAAAAATTCAATGTCTTTTTCAATGTTCTTAGCAACTTCATCCACAAATAGAACCTTAACTTCTGACTTGTACTCAAATGATTTCATATTAGAAGACAAGGATAAAGAAAAAATTTCACCCACTTATTCATTAGTGTGATCATTATTTGATGTAGACTGAAGCAAGAAGTAACATGAAGAATCAACTTTTTCCTTTACCTTAGAGTTATAGTAATTATCTTCCAATATTTCCTCTTGTTGTTTGCAATGATTCTCATACTCCTGTTGATCAAAATACTAACAATTCTGTTGCAATTTTTCATCAAACTCAGAGGATGTAACATGATTATCATAAATAAAATCCTGCTGGGTTTCATTTTCATCCAAGAGAGAGGATATCCTTTCTTCTTGGTGATGAAAGGGATTGTCAGGAAGGGCCTCTAAAATTTCCTCATCCATGAACTCATCATCTTCATAAAAATTCTCCAAATATTCAATAAAACTCACACAGTGTTTTCAATAGTCTTTGACCAGCAATAAGGAGGGATGGCTCTCTTCATACATCTCATAAAATGCAACATGGAAATCAGCAAGAGAATATAATGAAACATTTGGCATGCTTTCATACCAAGACCATGCTTTTCCTTCTAAAGTGGCCATAAACATCTTCATGAGACAATCCTCAGGGAACTGAACCTGAAGACTGTGTACATGCATATGGAATCTAATCAAATGAAGAGAAGCATTGTCTTTCTTTTCATCTTTAAATATAGGAAGATTAGTTAACCATTCGACCTTTGGCATAGGATTTGGAAAACTAGGGATATGATACCGATTCATAGGGGCATACCTGGCATTTATTCTTGCAATGTAACTCATCATGAAACTTCATCAAGCTACTGATATTCAAGCAGTGGAGTCACCTTCCAATTGATTATTTGATGTGTGGATTCGCTAGAGCAGAAATACAGCCAATATGTGTCTAAGTGTATGCTGCTCCTAGACCTTAGAACTAAAACTTTGTCATTCTTCCTAGGGAAAATTTACACCTTCGCTCCCCAGCAACGACGCAAAAATTTTATCACAAAAATCGTACTTGATTGGCTGTTGATCAGAAAAATTCAGTATAAATATTTCAAACCAATCTTGTGACTGAGGCTTAGCCTCCTCAATCTAAGAGGGCTCTCTCAAGGGTTAATGATATGGAATAAAGATATAGATGGCTAACTCTAGTTAGGAAATAAACTGGTTATGATGAATGTAGGTTGAAAATAATATCAATATGTAGCCATTGGGCTTATGGAGTCAACACTTTCAGTGATTTAGTGAGTTCACTTGACATGGAAATTGAGGCAGGTCAGAGTTTTTAGTAGTAGGACACACATGAGATATGAAAATACACAGTCAATTCACTTAAAAAGGAAGTCAGAGCATCACATGGATGAATTCTGAGTAATATAGATGAAAACCACTGCAAGAGAGATACATAAAAATTAAATATAGAACAAATAAGTACTAAAAACTCCTTTAGAATCTCAAGTTGGTCAAGTAACACATCTCTGTATTGCTGAAACAGTCAATTTACAATAAGTTGCAATTTTGCTAAAAATCTCCGACTCTTGACAAATTTGACCCCCATGGCCTTTAATATACATTTTACATCATCATATGATCGGCCTCTAGGCTAGATACATCGAATTTTTTCCTAATGACACCTTTCATAACCATAAAACATCAACTTTAATGATAAACAAACACCTATCCTACTTGACAGTCCTATTTCAAATAAGACTCAAACTACTCTTTATTATCTTTAACAACCTTATATACTAAAATAAATTACATATTTGACAAGTATACATTCACATGGTCGAATTTAGATGATGGGCTTCATCTGTTTATGACCACTTAGCTGACCTTCTAAAAACTAGGAAACAAGACCCTGTTTTTTAGGCAAATGGTCTTCTTCTTCTTTTTAACATTTTTGGTTGTCATTTAATATTAAATTCGTGGTCCTTGAATGTTTAATGATGGCTTGAAATGGTATATTATTCTTCCATAACCTCCGGCTGTCCAAAAGTCACTTCAAAACCTGCTCAAACGGATGAAATGCAGTGCGCTACGAAAGTAAGGCAGTTTCGTAGCGCTTTTCATAGTGCTGCAAAATAAGCCTTTATATTCAACAATTTCAACTCTTTCATTTTGCATCAGAATTATCATCATCAAAAACATGTTTCATACCAATTTCAGCTCTCAACACCCTCCATAACTAGTCAAAAAGACAAAAACGCAGCTACAACAGTTTTGTAGCACATTGCTGCCCTTCAAGCCTGGAGGCGCTATGAAACTGCTGAAAATGTAGATTTTTGTATAATTTTGAAAAATAAAACTTGTGAGTAGAAAAAAATTGTAGCTAATCATGTAATCAACCTCAAACAATCATAAATAAACTCACTTAAGAGTCTTTAGGTGTCAATCTCACCTTTCATATTTATGACATCCTTGCATTTTTTCTTATTTTTTCCTCAAAATTAGGTCTTAGAAGAGAGCCTATATATTCTAATACATGATGTATTTTAAAAAAATGAAGGAATTTTTTATAGTTCAGTATGTCTTGAAGAAAAACCTCTCTTTATTTTTTGAAACACATCTCCAGCTATCCAGAAACCGCATTTGCAAAACATGTGTAAAACAAGAAAACTCTGTTTTTTGAAAATAAGGCTTCAAATAAATCCTTGTATCTCCCAACTGATAATACCTGTGAGAAAGGTGAGAGAGGTTATTGTTATTTGATATTTTTTTTACAATATCATCTCTCAGTTTCTTAAAATACCTTTCTGTTTGCCTAGAAACCACCTTTTAAGTTGACTTCTCAAAGTCAGAAAACAAAATTTTGCTTCATATTTCGCTACGAAACTTTCAGCAATTTCGTAGCAAAAAGTGACTTTTTACAGTGTAATACGCTATGAAACTGTATTTTCTTGGCTAATTTGGAACTTTTGGTACAAAAACCTTTGGAAAATGAAATGAATCAGAAAATTATGAATGATGTGACATGAAGGAGTTTGAAGATGATTGTGTTTAAACCTTAGGGTAAGTTCAAACTATAAAAAAATTAATACTTCCCTTGATCAAACTTAAAATGACTCCCAAAACCATATTTTGACCCATGAACCTATGTAACCTTGTCAAAATGATGTTTGAATTTTATTGAGTGATAACACCTTGAGTACAAATTGGTTGTCATCGAGCACAGTTTGAAATAATCTACATGGGACGATAAATATTGGTCTAATATATACTATGGGAGATGTACGATTGCATGGATGCACTGATGTTGACTAGGTAGGAAACATTATTTATAAGAAGAGAACATCTAGGTGTTACTGTAGCTTGGGATCTGCCATGATATCTTAGATGATCAAGAAATACGAGTCAATAAATTTAAGCACGACCGAGGTTGAGTAATTTGTAGCTACCTTGGTTAAGGAAGCTCTTTGGAGAGCTATTTGAGAAATTTTTGGATAAGACGGTGATATAATGTGACAACAAGAATGGGATATGATTGGAATAGAATGTTTTATATATAGCTGGGATAGAGATATCTTCATAGATCAAGGTGGTGTTGTTGTATGAGACAAACTTAGGCTAGTGGTTGCTACATCCATGAGACTCGAAGATGAATAAGGTATCATTTTATGATATGTACTTGTTCTAACATAATATTTGATTTGATGTCTTGCATGAATAGGAAAACAAAGGACTACTATTATTGGTAATGTATGTGATAGTGCGACTGAACTCTTCAGTGAATTGTTTGAGTCGATACCGGTCATGAGTACTTTGATATGTTTATTATATTCAAAGAGAGCAACATGGATTGATGGAGGTCCTATGGTTGAGGTGGGGAATTTTATCTATTCATATAAAATCATGAAGTTCTAGTGTACCACCTTTGTATGTCACATTCTAGGATATAGTTTTTATCCTAAGTGTGTTTCTAGTTTCCTATTTTTCCTCCTATTTATTTCTTGATGAGGTGTTAAGGTCAGAGGAAAGAGGTGGTTTCAATCATGTAATATATATTTTCATCATTGAAATGAATATAATGTCAAGAATATGGATTGAGGCCTTTTCTGCTACTTCTTGTGTCTCCTTGTCGTGCATTTTATTTATATAACATATTGGAGGTCTTCATGCAATGAAATTATATGCGCTTTGTTCTGAAGCAGGCCCAACATCTGAAGGCTACCTACTCATAATCTATCATTTGAGTCCAACTGTATTATTTTTCTGCATGCTTCATTGTTTTCATGAATCCTTTGTTGAAATTCATATCAAAATAGATTCAATCATAAGTTATAATGCAAATATGTTTTTATTTATTTGCCCCTAAAGTGAAACTCACCTAATGCATCTTCAATATCCCCAAAAGTGTAGCATGAAATTTACACCCATAATGAAGCATTGGAGAGATAATTCAATCCCAGGTCAAATCTTGGAGACCGAGTCTTCATGCAAAATCAAAATTTACCCCAAAACTACAACCCTAAGTTAAGAATCTATTCTATATCCTTTTCTAGGTCGAATTCCATTTTTAACAAAGCCTTGGAACAAGGATAAATATAAGCTTATTTCTTTCAATTTAGATTCTTAGGGCATGCAATCCATTGATGCACATATTCTAGTTTTGGCTAAAGGCAATTGGACCCAATATTAACCAATTTCCCTTATAGAATGCAAATTGTTCTATTGTGTCTTCAAATATGAGTTTATATGGGACCAAGGTTTAACTTACAGTTATGATTTGAGGGTATTGAGGTAAGGAGGTAAGGACTCTCCAATGTTCCTTTGAAACACTACATCCTTTAAGGATGTGACACTTGTAGCTAAGGAAGGCATACAAAGTCCCATTGAGAAGTAATTATTCCTTCCTAGAGAAGTCTAGGAGCATTAAGGGAATCTGGGGGGCTATTGAGGCCAAGGCTATTATTATATTTGCAAATTTGGGTTATGTAGAAAACAACATCACAAGGAGGGATGCATATTGTTGTATTTTATAGGGAAGAGATGAGTTTTCAGGATGGAGTTTGCAAAAGCCATTGGTGGCAGATAACAATTAGGGTTAAGATCCCAGTGATCAAAGATTTCCCTCTTTAAATTGCTTAAAATGGTTAAAAGATTATGTTTTGATTTTAGACCATTTCAATATCACCTTGGGTAGTAATTTTGGACTAAAATCCTCTAAAATAAGATAGTGATTATTTTAATTAGTGTTGAATCGACCCTTAGAATATTAATATATCATTGTAATGAAAAGAGAAAAGGAATTTCTACATATTTCTACACACCAACCTTTGATAAATATTACACAATAATATTGATGGTTCCACAATTGTTAAAGCTATTACAAAGTTTAAAATATATCCTCTCATTTTTCTTATAGATACATTAACAAATTAATAGAGAGAGTGCTAAATTTGTTAGATTTAATTTGCGTGGTAAATTTATACAAACCTTATTTAAGTAAAACATAAATAATTTATGCTCATTAGGGGTAACCCAAGTGGTTGAGACTCATGGTGAGAATGCCACCCACCTTGGTACAAATCCCAACGAACCTTTTTCAATACGAGTTTGTCTCTCTTCAATGAATTGCCACTACACCTTGATTCAAATTGTTTACATGGATCTATCTTTTCATCCACTCCATAGTAAGACTTTAAAGTATCCTTCACCTTCTTCCTATTATATTTGATAAATGTTTTGCTTTATTCATCGGTATTGTCATTAGACTTGAAAAGGCAAGGGAAATTTGACTTGGATATGTTTGTCTCTTCCAAGGCTTATCTAGAACTCTGAGCTCCTTTTTTTTCTATTAATATAAATGTTCCCCAATTTTGTTTTGAAAAAAAAAATAGAACACTGCCTCTAACATGTGTATTGATTTTTAATGTAATACATAGATTATCTCATCCTCCTCTGTGAGTTAAATTTCTTAATTCAATGGAAATAGAATAGTACTTAGTAAAATCTATCATGGATGGTTGGGGAGTATTTCATGAAAATATCAAGGATGGAACAAGACATTAATGGCACATCCTATAAAAGTTAAATTTCTTAATTCAATGGATATAGAATAGTAATTTTGTAGAATAGCCATCGTGGATTGCTAGGGATAATTTCCTAAAAAGATCACAAGATGGCACATGGCATTGAAGCAAGAATGGGTAGGGCTAGAATTGTAACATAAGAGGTGGGTCAAACTGATCTTTTCACAATTCCTTGGTTGACTAATTTTCTCAGATCTTTCCAACATAACCATAAAAATTTCAATTAATTTCACCAAGAGAAACATGGATTTACAGTTATCATGAATGTGCATGTGCACATATAATGTTAGCAAAATAAAATGAAACACCGTAGCTATAATATGCATATAATGTGATGGGTGGAGTTCAAATTCAAAATTAACTAAATAACCTTTGAGAGAGAGACCATTCATATTTTTATAATCATTCATGAATCATTACAAACATTTATATCTAAGATGAAAGTATGACTAAAGTAATCCCAGAGTAAATCTCTATCTGCAAAAGAGCCTATAAGTCTTCACACCATGTGATGGTGAGTAAATCTTGCAGTGGATAATGAAATGAAAACAATAGTCTTTCATGCTTGAAAGGGGGGAGTACAATGATGAAACTCTCATACACTTGGGTAAATCAAAATGAGAGCACAAAACAAGGTGAAAAATATCTTTGGTAAATAAAGAACCACCAAATAAAGTGAAAATGGTTAGTGGTAATCCAAAAACAACCAAATTGAGTGAAATGTTAGTGTAAAACAAAAACCACCAAATGGAGCGAAGATGGTTTGTGGTTAGCCGAAAACCACTTGATGAAATTGTTAAGTGTGTAACCCACACAAAACCCATGTTGTCTCTCCTTTTCAGTGAAAAATGGGGGAAATGAAGATACCTATCAAACTCAAAGTTGACAACAAAAAAAAACAAACAATATGCAAGATCCACGTCAAAATCACCTGATGGGCATCAATAGTTTATACATGATAGGGCTTAAGATTACAGATTCAAGCAGTTCTAGAGGCACACCTAGTTTACTATTCAATAATGTTTTGAAAATGTTATGGTTTAATGAGTTGTAATTGGATCATAAAAACGACACATGATTGGGATGTTAATTGAGAGAGAAATTATGGATATTTTGATTAAGTTATCAATCATTTTCCGAGATGTGTCAAACTTGCAACTAATTCATTGTCATTTGTTCACCCATCATATTAGAGTTTAGCATGCATTCTTAGAAATTTTGTTGAGGAATTATTCATTGAGGCTTAATTGAAGAGTGATAACATGAAGACTTGAAGATTGTGCCATTATGTTGCATTGTTAAAATGATTGTTTAGACTTATGATTGAGATAGGGAATGTTAGCCTCTTATAGAGATACAATCATGAAATCCTAATATACCACCTTTGTATGTCATATTCTAGGATATAGTTGTTATCCTAAGTGTGTTTCAAGGTTCCTATTTTGCCTCCTTTATCTTTCGATGAGGTTTCAAGATGAGAACAAAAAGGTGGTTTCAATCATGTTATATGTATTTGTATAATTGAAATGAATACAATGTCGATATATGTGTCTCTTGTCTTGTCATACATTTAATTTGTTTAACACCTTGGAGGTCTTCATGCACTGCACCACTATGTGTATTATTTTGAAGCAAACCCAACCTCTAAAGGTTACCTGCTATCATTTGAGTCCACATATAATCATTTGCTACCAAAATTATTTTGTCATGAATACCTTGTTGAAGTTCATATTGACATAGATTTGATGATTGATAGTGATGCACGTGTACTTTATCTCTTTGCCCCTAAAGTGAAACTCACACAATACATCTTCAATATACACAAAGCATAGCATGAAAATCACATCCACATTATAACAATGGAGAGAGAATTCAATCCTAGGTCAAATGTTGGACACATCTTTCAGTGGCTTCATTAACCATTGTGATCTAAGGGTATGGAGGTAAGGTCCCTCCAAGGTTCCCTTGCAACACTCATCCTTGAAGGATGTCACACTTGTAGGTAAGGAAGGCACATGAGGTCATAGGGAGAAACATTTCTTCATTCCTAGAGAATTCTAGATTACCTTAATGAGAATGAGAGCAAAGAGATTTCCAATCATTAGGAGTGATTAATTTTGAATCTAGGAACACTAAGGGAGTCTTGGAGTTTAGAGGCCAAAGCTATTATTAGATCTGCAAAAGTGGGTTATGTACAAAGCAACATCATGGCAACATCACATGGAGGGACACATGTTGTTGGATTTGCTATAGGGGGAGGGATTCTCAAGATGGAGGTTGAGGAAGCCATTGGTGGAAAATAACAATTAGGGTAAAACCCTAGCCTACAATCATACGGGATCAAATATTACCATCTTCAAATTGTTTGAAATGATTAAAAGATTCTGTTTTGATTTTAGAATATTTCAATATCAACTTGGGTAGAAATTTTGGACTCAAACCCTCTAAAATAAGATAGTGATGATTTTAAATTATTGAATGGACATAGCTTCACAATTGTTAAAGTTAATACAAAGTAAAACTTAAATCATTTAGGCTTGTCATGAGTAGTCCAAGTGGTTGGGACTTGTGATGATAATGCCACACACCTCGGTACGAATCCTAGCTATCCTTTCTTAGTGTGATTTATGGGCACCCCTCAATGAACAACTATCGCTACCCCCTTGCTTCAAATTGCTTACATGGATGTATCTTTTTATCCACTCCATAGTGAGGCTTTCAATTATAGGAAGAAGATATTCTTCCTATTAGATTCGATTAAGGTTTTTCTTTACTCATTGACATATTAATGATAGCCAAAGATGATTTCCATAAAAATGAAAAATTAGATTTGTCAAACAATGTCCAAGGCCACAAGAGACTTTGGAAATGTGTTGTCAGACCTCGTCCTTGACTTTCATATGTACTGTATGACCTAAGGAAAGAAGATTCTAGGTATAAGGCAACATAAAAGCCTTGCTTGCTCTTCTTTAAATTAACCTAAGGAGTTTTCAATTCTAGCTTGAGAATATCAATGAAAAATTATCTACATTCCTAGAATAGTTTACAACTATAAATTCATTATCATTATTTATGAATAATTCTCCTAGAATAATACTATCTATGGTGACTTATGTTTTTTTGGGTAGTTTAGGTTATAGATTTTTTGAGAAAAATGTCAAAAGATTGAAAACTTCACCATACAAAGGTGGTAATGCAAAATTCCTGAAAACAATTTCTTTACACATATCTTGGATAAACATCAAGACCAACTTTAATGCCATCAATTCATAAAAGTATTAGTTTCTTGAACAATTCCAACTTTATAAAAAAATGTAGATAACATAATTTTATATGCATGACATTCTTTTTTCAAAAAGAGAAACTGAAAAATAATACTTTTCCAAAATACAAAATAATATGAAGTAACACTACATAAATTAAACCATATATATAGACACATTTTGATGAAGAAACGATGAAAATACTTCATTGATTTACAGGATTGACATTCTACTCACTCCTATGATATAACCTCATTAATAATAAAACAATCACAAAACCCTGGTATAAGAATAAAACAATCACATAAACTTGATAAGATAATGAAATAGTAACAGATCATCAGACATTCTACCATAAACAGAAATAACCCTAATATCCCTAATATGACAATAATATAATGAAAAATGTTTACCATATGTTTTTCTACAAACAAAAATAATACCTAATTGATTGAAAATTGTTTCAAATCCCCACCAAACATACGCTCAAAAGTTAGACGATAAAAAGCATATTAAAGTGTTGCTGGTGTAAAGGGTCTAAACAACTGTGGGATATAAGTAATGATTTCGGTTTTTTCTTGAGCTCATCCACAATAATAACACAAGCTCAACCTAGTAAAGATATAATATGTTAAGCTAGGGGTGGCAAATGTGGGGATTCTTCACGATCCCAAATGCAAAATGGAATTGCAATACTTATAGTTGCATGGAAACAATATCTATAATCAAGTAAAGGCTTACTCCCTTTTCCAAGGTTTGAAATTACCTCTTGCTTGCCAAATTCACTCCCTCATTGTGACTGGGGATTCTTCAGTTGCCATTATTTCAATGATTAAGGCCTGGAGTTCAAGCAAAATCAGATTCCAATCAATTATATTGAGAATCAAATAAGAAGTGGTTAATATTCTGAGATTTCAGAATTTTCTCCATTGTAGTCATTTTAGTTTGTGGACACTTCGAGTCCAAACCAGGAAGTAAACCAAGAAGTGATTTGTTTAAACCACACTTTGAAACGATGGGAGAGCAATTATGGAACCAATTCAGACATGAAAGGGAATGAAGGCAGTGGGAAGTTGCATCATCCTTTCAATTATGTACACTGTTGGAAGACATTGTCACCAGTTGTCACCAATCCTTAAAGGGCAGGGAAATTTGCTTGGATATGTTTCTCCTCTCCTTCTAGGCTTATCTAGAACTCTAAAAATTAAAATGGCACATCCTCTGAAAGTTAAATTTCCTAATTCAATGGATACGTAATCTTTTCAAAGGATGAAACAGGACATTAATGGCACATCCTCCTCTGAGAATTAAATTTATTAATTCAACGGAGAATACTTTGTGCAATATGTATCGTGGATGGCTGGGGAGAGTTTCCATAAAAAATCATAGGATGGCCCAAGACATTAGAGCAAGAATGGGTAGGGCTAGAATTGCAACATAGGAGGTGGGTCAGACCAATCTTTACATAATTTCTTGGTTGTGTATTTTTATGAGAACAATCCAACGTAACCAAAACCATTTCAATGTAGCCATAACCATAACTATTTTTAAATTAATTTCACCTGGAGAAACAAGGATTTACCATTTTCATGTACTTTCGTGTGCACATATAATGTTAGCAAAATAAAATGAAACACCTTAGCTATAGTATGCATACAATGTGATAGATGCGGCCCAAATTCAAAATTGATTCAATAATATCTGAGAGAAAAACCATCCATATTTTTATATTCATTCATCAATATTACAAACATTTGTATCTAAAATGAAAGTATGACTAAAATAATCCCAGAGTATGACTAAGAAATCCCAGAGTAAAACTCTATCTGCAACAATTCAATCACTAAAATACTAAAACTTGATCCAGGTTTGAAGAGCACTTCCAACTGTTAAGAGATCCAAATCAACTCCCTTCACAGTACATCATTATCGAGCATTGTCTCCAAGCCATACAAGCCCTGAAATATCAAATCATGCAAGCCCACATTCACGGTAGAAATAAATAACCAAACAATTTTCATCTAATCATTATTCGTTCTTCATTTTCTCGTTGAAAAATGTATAGAATAGAAAAAACTAAAGAAAACAATTCCGAGTTACCATTTCTTGTAGTTCGTCAAAACTTTGGATCCCGCTCAGCTGCAATACATAGAACATCCGATGTGCTCTGTAAATCACGGTTATATCTTCTCGGTATGTGTTACACAGTAATTTGTCACCGTCCCTGCAATCCTCATCCCGCACATTGGAGGGCTCATTTTGTGACCTGTGAGCAGTGACATGGCTTGAAACCACTTTCATGACATCCCTCTGAACAAGAGCTTTCATTGCCCTGAAGACATCTCCTTGTGAAAACCCTAAAAATGGTCCTTTTAGCATTAGCACGAGCAGGCAGTTCAGTAACCGCGCCAATGGGGAAAATACTTCGAAGAGGCCACGCCAGTTGGCGCTCTGTCCCAGAGTCACACTCACGCCAGCCAATTTAAGAGGTGTTTTTAAAAAAATAAACGGTGGAAGTTTCATCCTAACTGATCCAGGAACTGATACTTATCTTGAGTTGGGAGGTTTGGCTACGGATTTCCATAGAGAGGAAGTGGTTTGCCACCTCTCATGGAAGCTTCCTTGATGATAGGGCCAATCCCATGATTATAGGGATCCCAACTCCTCTTCCTCCATCTATAAAAGCTTTCCCATCTCCATTGCAAGCTAGTCTTCAAGTTCCCAAGAGCTTTCACATCATTATGCTGCAAGAGCCTTCTTGATTCCCTTAAGGCCAAATCCAAGCAAGGAGACTACTGCCAAGTATCCGGAGAGAGAGAGGCTTGTCCCATCCTTGATAGGCTTTATCGAGACATGTTTTGCTGACAACCCGCCAAAGGAGAGTGCTGCGTCGAAGCTATGGTTGTATTCTTCTTTTGACTCATTAATGATAAGCGACTATTGGTTATGGTTCCACTCTTGTTCTTGATAATGTTCATGAGTTATGTCCTCTTCGACTGACATATAGTTGTATATATTGGATTTTATGCTTGCGTTTGTGTTGTTTCTTGCATGTGCATGTGTCCAATCACGGAGATCATGAGGATTGTGATCTGCCAGGGCAAAGGAACGAGAGCACCACCTCTTCTACAAACGACAGCGTTGGATTCCAGGTAAGTCTTCATCGCAAGTCGGTTTATTTTCAATTAGGAACCTGCACTGTAGCGTGTTTGATTGTTGCTAGACCCGATCTGGGCTAGTAGGGATCGCCTCTATCCGAAGAGGGGATTAACCTCTTCAACAAATTGGCGACTCCACTGGGGATCATTGGCTTGTTGTTGTTTTGCTTTGTAAGCTACAGATAGAGCCTGAAGTTGGCCAGATAGCCTTCAAAATGCTTTTGCTCTGCAATTGCGAAGTAGATCAAAGCTGCTTCAGTCAATCTTTGGTTTAGTTTGTAAACTGAACACTTGGAGCTTTGTCTTGTCTTTTCGGTTGATTCTTGATTCTGCTTGCTTGATCAGCTGTTTGGGCTAGCTCTTTCTGTGAATTTGGCTTTTTTATAGCTTTATTATCACTATTCTGCTTGTTAGATTGCTCTTTTTTATTTTTGACTGGTAAAATCGACTGGCGCGCTTTTCAGCTTGATAGTCGCGCCCATTGGCGCAGGTTGCTAGTGTATTACCCGTGCCAATTCTATTCTGGCGCTAGTTTCAGCCTTATAGTCACACCAATCCTGTAAGGTACTAGGGTTTACTCTGTTTTGATATTTCTGAGCTTGATCTGTGTGTGTCTCACTTTGAGCCTACATCACATGGTTCATTTGAGTCTTGGAGATTTTCCTTGAAGTGGTGAGTCTAGTCTTGGTTGGGAGAAATTCTTTGTTTTTCATTTTTAGGTGTTGGCGCTTGTTTTCAGTTAGCAACCCACGCAAATTGGCCATTGGTGCTAGTTGTCAGTGTGCAAGTCGCGCCAGTTGGCGCTAGTTGTCAATGTACAAGTCGAGCCAATTTAAGGGTGTATGAAAATTGAGATTTTTTCCCTAAATCCTTCACCAGTGTGTCTTTCCCTTCCGGTCTTTTCACTGTATGAGCATAGATTACATTGCTCATTGTTTGAAATGTCTTCTTTCCATGATTGCTTGATGTAAAAGGGAATGAATGCCTTGTTTTGATCTCTTGCTTTGGAAGTCCTCTTTGTGTTTGACCTCATATGTCTTGTCGCCTTTTGAGGGATTTCGTTACAAAGTGTTTGAAACAACGATTGCATTCTTAGTGTTTTTTTACATCTCTTTTGAATTCATCCTTCATTAAGGAGATTTGCGTTCTTTTAGTTTTCGTCTCATAGTTTGCTTTTCGTTTAAATGCATTAGATCACATTGCATCGAAAAGTATTTTTTGAGATCCATCATTGAACTTAGATTACATTGTTTAATGATTGAAAACTAGAAATCACTTTGAGTGCATTCTCTTTCATTAAAAGCGTGCATTAAGTAGATTCTCATTTCATCGAAAAATGCATTGAGTGCATTATTATCATTTGAAAAGAAAGGAAATTGTGCATAGATTACAATTTCATAGTTTTCGAAAAAGAGGATTTTGCATAGATTACATTGCATTATTCGCATCGTTGAATGTTTGAAATTACTTTTGGATAGTGGAAGTCATCTAGTTTGGAAAATTTTTCATTCATAGTGTTGTTGTTTGTCGTATCATTGTTTGAAGATCTTCCCTTAACTAGATAGCATTCATCGAATTGAAATATTTCTTTTCTCATATAGCTGCATACAGGAGATTGTCATACGACATACGGTAGGGCCGTGAAACCAAAACATAATTGAAGATCAACCATAAAATTTACTCAATTTACATAAGGAAGCATTGAAACATTAACGAAACATTTAGAGGTCTATGTTAGAGACGTGTTCCGGCGTCGTTAAACCTAGTAGCTGTCATTCGCCTCTTGGCTTTAGACAACACTAGTACGGACTTGTGCTCCCTGTACCATCGCGTATATAAAGGGAGACCCCACTAGGTTTCTATCTTTTATCCATAGGAAGCTGAGTCTGCCGCCCTATACCCGTGATACACCGGACACAGCATTCGGGGAGATTGCCTGCATTTACGTTAAGTCCTTGGTTGATTTCTCTTGCATTTTGAAACCAAGGTGTATATTGCAGTTCACGGTTATTTGGTACACCCTTTTCCTAGCATTCCTGAGTAGTCATTTCGATCTTTTCTGACTCTTTAAATTTGAAAAGGTCATCAAGCGCTTTTCCTTTCACGCTTGTTTCCAATCTGAAAGCGATAGAGTCACCCTTTTCCTGTTTCTCGACTCTTAAAAGATGAAACGGTAGAGTTTTGTTTCAATGTTTTAAAAATTAACTGCCCACGAAATATTTCTGGTTGAAGTTAGTTTCCTTAGGGTGTTGTTCTAAAGATTGTTTCTAATGGCAAATTTTTCGGAGTTCACCAACCAAGGAATCCCCTCCGATGGGAATCCTGGTCCTTTTCCTCCTTTTGGAAATGTTGGTGCTCCTTATATGGAAACGTTGTCCCTTCCTGGGTTAACTATTGGGTTGCCTGTTTGGTTGTTTTCAACCTCTGTGGTCTCGAATGTCTCAGCTACTGTTCAATCAGTTCCTCCGCCTGAACAACATCATGTTGATTCTAAGGTGGACCTCTCCCCTTCTTCGCCTATTTCTGTGTCCCCCTCTTCTACTTCGCCTGGTGAAAGTCTGGATTCTAGTAACCAGGTGGCTAAGAAGAAGAAGAAGAAGACAAAGAAGAAGAAGTCTGATAAGCGAGAGGCTAAAGCTGCCGCTGCTGCTTCTGAATCATCTCCTCTTGATAAACCTCCCAACCCTCCACGGAAAGTCAAGTTCACTTGCATGTTGTGCACGGGAGACCATCTTCTTCGCGACTGCCCTGGCATTCCAAAGGTGCTTGAAGAATGGTCCAGCGGTCGTCCGCCGTTGCCTTTGGCTTCTGGGAGTCAATTTGGGGGCACGTCTTCAGCTAGTGCTGGTAAGGATCCTAAGAAGCAGGGTAAGATTACCAATCCTTGTAATTTGTGTGAAGGGCACCATGCCATTCACCTTTGTCCGTATATGGATGAAGCCAAAAGGGTCTTGGACAACGCAACCGTTTCTACACCATGCCTCCCAGTTGGTTATAAACAACTTTCTTTGAGTCCTCGACCAGCTGATCCTATGATTGGTCAAGAGTCATCCTTGGTCGATCCTACTCCCTCAGAAATTCATATTCAGGAATCCATTCTCGACCAACCATTGGTCGTGGGATTGGTTGAGCTGGCTTCGTCTTCGGTGCACCAGGTATTTTCCATTGAGAGTGGACCTCACACCCCTCAGGTTTTTCTTATTTCTTCAAATTCTTTGAACTTGGAGAAAGATTCTCCTGTCCCTACATCTCAAGAAGTTGCTCCTCTGCCTCCCACGATAGAGTTCCCAGAGGATACTCCTCCAACCTTCGAGATGGAGGTCGTGGAGGATGCTTCTTCTTCTTCTGTAACACTAGGGGAAGACCATCTCGGTTCGATGGTAGCCCCTCCAAGTAGTTTGGTCGCTTCCTTCGATTGGAGTCGATTTGCAGGATACCGCCTTCTGTCTTATGTGCCTTTCGAGATCACAGTACAGGCTTTTGGTCTGGTCGTACCCAGCACCATTATAGACGAAGGCGCGTATGTTAGTGTTCTATCCTCAACTACTTGGCAAGATTTCGGTTCACCGCCGCTTGTGCCTGTTACGCAGAATCTGTTGGCATTTAACAGAAGAACAAGTCAACCGTTAGGGATCCTCCCAAGGTTACCTATTACTTTGGGAGGTAAAACTGTACATATGGACATGATGGTTGTTCCAGGCCCTTTGGATTTCAATCTGCTCTTGGGGCGCGATTACACCTATGCCATGGGAGCTCTTGTCTCCTCCCTTTTTCGTGTGTTTTTTTTTCCGCATGAAGGACGGATCGTGACCATTGATCAGCTTTCGTTCTTTGGTCCTGATGTGGCAGCTGGCCCACCATCATCCCTTCCTGGTTTTTATCCACCCGTTGTATCTGCCCCATCGCAGGTCAACTATGTGGCTACCTACCCCATGAATGTACCCAGTGATAGTGCCGTTGTGCATCAGGTGCTGGGGGCATTGGGTCCTGACTTCCAGGATGTTTTCCTTCCATCTGATGTGGAACTCTTGGACACAATGGCTTCTTATTCATTATGATGAAGCTGGGCGGAGAAGAGCTCCTTGTCTTGTGTCAAGCTCCTTAAAAAATGAAACAAGGTCGTCGGAGCAGAGTTCCTTGTCTTGTGTCAAGCTCCTTAAAAAATGAAACAAGGTCGTCGGAGCATAGTTCCTTGTCTTGTGCCAAGCTCCTTAAACCATGAAACAAGGTGGTTCTGAGGATAGTTCTTTTAATGTGTCAACCTCATTAAAATAATGAAACACATTCCTGTTCATTTCGAGTCTTTGATAAGGTCTTGTAAATCCTGTACGAGTCTTTCTTCTTGGATTCCATTTGAACCTTCACTCCATCTCGCTTTCTTCATATGGATCGAAGCTTGGGGGCATGTACCTCGAATTGAGTCACCATGCTGGGGGCATGCTTAATTTTTCAAGCATAGTTTGTTTCCATTTCAAGCTTGTGTAAAAATGAAACCGGTTTCAAGCATAGTTTATCTTTATTTCAAGCTTGTGTAAAAATGAAACCGGTTTCAAGCATAGTTTATCTTTATTTCAAGCTTGTGTAAAAATGAAACTAACTTCAAGCAGAGTTTCCTGATTTCAAGCTTGTGTAAAAATGAAACCTTTCCCATTTTACCTCTTGTGATTGCCATTTTATCAGCCTGTTTCGCCAGATGGGCCTTGGTTTTCTCACTCCATCGTCACTATCTACTTGGCCGATCATATGCCTTCACTTGGTTGTGTTACCCATTCCTGAGGAACCGCTGCGATGAGTGGTCTTGTTAGCCAACCTCTTAACCTTAACTTGTTCTGAGCAGTTCCACCATTACTAGAACCAGTTGCTACCCTTTATACAACTCGTTCCTCGAGGAGGAGTCATCTTTCAGCTCTTTTCTGACTCTCTCAACATGAAAATATTGCCGAGGCCCTTGTCGTTTCGATCTCGTTAAAGTGGTTGCGAAACGACATCTACCCAGTATACGTTTACCCCTTTTTCAGGTTGGGATAGATTATTTATGAAAAAGGAATACCCTAGCCTATCGCGACTAGGAGGTTTCCTCAGACATAGTTTTCTACCTTTTTGGATCTGAGGAACTATTTATGAAAAGGGACCATTGGAGTTTACTTTTCCACTATCTTTTCAAACTCTCTAAACATGAAAAGATGCCGAGTTCTTCCTTTTTCAGGCTCGTTAAACCCTGATGACATCGGTTTCATTCGAAATGACGATATTCGAGTTTCTCCTTCCTAGGGCTCGTTAAATGTACTAGGATGGATTTATATGACAAGAATATGGTATCCTCTTCAAGCTTGTGTAAAAATAAAGAGGTACTCACTGGAATGGTGGGGGAAAATGGAACCAACATCATTGTCGTGTCGGCAGTATGTCGCTCTTGAACATGGCACTTGTCTGCATTCGTGTCGGGTTGGGGACATCTCACATCATTATCTGTTTGCCTTCGTGGGTTTGGGTAATCCCTTTTGACCTCTCATCTTCTCTTTGCCTCGTCACTATGACCTCTGATCTTTTGATGTCAAATACTGCCAAATCCACTGTCGTGCCATCAATATGTTTAAGAGAAGTTGACCTCTGCAAATTCCAACCTTCCTCTGATTCTCATCCGATCTTGATTCACAAAGAAATCATGTTCCTCTGTCTCACGTCGATGATGTGGGAAACACTATGGCCCACCTTCGATCAAGGTCACTTCCTGTCGACTTTAGCTCATTATCCAGGAAGCTGATCTAGAGACTCCCTTCTGGTACCTTGGGGCCTGCATGCCTCAATGGTAGGTTCTTCACGTTCGACGTGAGGTTCTCATTATTGGCCTCCGATCGAGTGATTCTACGGGTGTTCGATGCCAACTCATTGATTCACATGCCGTAGATTGTACCTGTAGTACCTTGAGGGCCATCGTCATTATTGGTGGTACCTCTCGCATCTGTTAACAGCTTTCATCATCGGCTGGTAATCAAACAATGTTCTTGCATGTTCGACTTCAGCTCACATATTCGCATGCTTGAACTTGTACTTCGTTCGGGTCGAGATGGAGCGCAAGACCCTGGATTGTGTCTGTTGTAATCCAGGCTGCAATTTTGTGGATTATTATGATTGGTTACATGAATCACTGATTGGATGGCTGCGACCATACCTGAGTCTATTAATCGATCCTTACTGGATGGCTGCGTCCATGCCTTGGATCTAGATTATTGTATACTTTGTTATGGATGGCTGCGCCCATACCGCATATATATCATGTATCTGAGATATCAGTTGTATTTCTTCACACAGGTTTTCCAACGGCGGAGTTTTCAGTTGGACATGTTATCGTAAAGCATTTCACCCCCCTCTCTCTCGGGCCTCATGCTTTAGGGGGCATCTGTTACATAGTAATTTGTCACCGTCCCTGCAATCCCCGTCCCGCACATTGGAGGGCTCATTTTGTGACCTGTGAGCAGTGACATGGCTTGAAACCACTTTCATGACATCCCTCTGAACAAGAGCTTTCATTGCCCTGAAGACATCTCCTTGTGAAAAACCCTAAAAATGACCCTTTTAGCATTGGCGCAAGCAGGCAGTTCAGTACCCGCGCCAATGGGGAAAATACTTCAAAGAGGCCGTGCCAGTTGGCGCTTTGTCCCAGAGTCGCACTCACGCCAGCCAATTTAAGAGGTGTTTAAAAAAAAAAAATGGCGTAAGTTTCATCCTAACTGATCCAGGAACTGATACCTATCTTGAGTTGGGAGGTTTGGCTACGGATTTCCATAGAGAGGAAGTGGTTTTCCACCTCTCATGGAAGCTTCCTTGATGATAGGGCCAATCCCATGATTATAAGGATCCCAACTCCTCTTCCTCCATCTATAAAAGCTTGCCCATCTCCATTGCAAGCTAGTCTTCAAGTTCCCAAGAGCTTTCACATCCTTATGCTGCAAGAGCCTTCTTGATTCCCTTAAGGCCAAATCCAAGCAAGGAGACTATTGCCAAGTATCCAGAGAGAGAGCCTTGTCCCATCATTGATAGGCTTTATCGAGACATGTTTTGCTGACAACCCGCCAATGGAGAGTGCTGCGTCGAAGCTATGGTTGTATTCTTCTTTTGACTCATTAATGATAAGCGAATATTGGTTATGGTTCCAATCTTGTTCTTGATTATGTTCATGAGTTATGTCCTCTTCAACTGACATATAGTTGTATATAATGGATTTTGTGCTTGCGTTTGTGTTGTTTCTTGCATGTGCAGGTGTCCGGTCACGGAGATCGTGAGGATTGTGATCTGCCAGGGCAAAGGAATGGGAGCACCACCTCTTCTACAAACGACAACGTTGGATTCCAGGTAAGCCTTCATCGAAAGTCGGTTTATTTGCAATTAGGAACCTGCACTGTAGCATTTTTGATTGTTGCTAGACCCGATCTGGGCTAGTAGGGAGCGCCTTTGTCCGCAGAGGAATGGATTGAAAAACACAATACAAAAAAGTTAAAACATCTTGCAATGGAATGGAGGAATACAACACATGGTCACATTGGGCTACTAGAAATTCTATGTGCTGCATTCTGAAATTTTCTTGTATCTTATCAGGTAGTTGTATTCCTATGAATTTATTTTATTGTTTGTATAAGACAATGTTTGTTCAGGAAATAAAAGGATTAAATTGTATTTAGAAAGACAATTGAACCCAAATTTTTAGAACCATTCATGATCCCAATTTTAACAAAGGGATTCCATTTCTTGTGTTGTCAGAAGCAGACTGAGCCTCGCCATATGTTCTCATAATTTGAAAAATCTTCAGGAAAAAGTAACCCAAAAAAAATAACAACTAGGCCAAGAACCAACTCAGTTTTTAAAAAACCCCCAAAAAAATCTCAACTAAAAAAATCCAACTAAAAAACAAAAAGAGAAAAAATAAGCCACTGAGAAAGAACGCCCTCAATTCTCCTTTTTTAACCCTTAAACTAAACGAAATTGAGATGTTCAGATGTGCTATTGCACTAGAACATAACTAACCCACAAAATCCATCAAACCCAAATCCTTTAGCATGTACATAAATATTCAAAATCCCATAAAACCCATTAAAATTAGATAACAGAGATAAGAGGAAAACCACGTTACCTTTACAACTAAAGGGGTCAATAGGCCACTCTCAGGCCTACTGAGCAATGGAGGAGAAGACATGACGATAATAATTTCGCGTCCGAGGGAATCGCGAGTTCAAATCACACGAGCACCAAGAATTACTGCAAACCAATGTTTTTCAACTGATAATTTTCACTATCACGACACTTAGTGATTAGAATGCCCATCGGAGCATGTTCTCAATGCCTCAATGGCCATTTAATGGCGGAGCAATACAGCCTTCCGTGGACTGGATCACCACGTACCTTTTGCATGCATACACCCCTCTCTCTATATATAAATTTATGGCAGAAAATGCGTAAATACAAAAGTTTTGATTGGCGTACACCCTGATGATTGTATTTGGTGAGAGAATTAGTAATTAAATGTAATTTATTTTTATGTGAACTTTTTTTGTGGATAAATTTTTATTTTGATGGAATTGGTTATAATTTTAATGAAATTTTTAAATGAATTAAAATCCTCAAACATAAATAATATGGTTAAATTTTTGCTCATAGGGACATTTTAATTGGTGATTGCGGTGTTAAGAAAGATTTCGGTCATACTAAGAAGTATTATTAGGTAAATTATGAAATTTAAGGTTTAAATATTAGTGGCTTGAATTATTATTATTTTTTATTAATTAAATAAAATTATTTGTTTAAAAATATTGGATTTATGAAAAATATTTATAACAAAAAAAGAAGAAGTTGAGTTTACATACTTATTTATTAGGGGATGAATTTAACATTTTTAATACATAGTTTTTTTTTCTAAAGAGATGTTATTTTAATAGGATTATTTTGGTGATGGTAAAGTGGAGAATTTATAGCTTCTTTATAAAGGGCCAAAATCATTGGCTATAATCTTTTATAATCTAAATTCTCATAAATTAGAGAAATAGTTTTAATGGAAAGCTATTAAGTTTTTCAATTTATTAAATGAACCCCCGATGAGGGTGATCAAACTTTGGAAAACGAGGTCTTGGGAACCCCCCCCATCTCCACACGTCAAACACGAGTTATGTCATTAAAGACATTAATGGGAAGATGGTTCGGTTGAAGAAGCCTCTAGAGGCCCTCGCATTCTCATAATGCAAATGTTGTCAAGTGTAAGTGGTTTTGTGATGTGGGAGATGAGTAGGGGCTCCAAGGAGGTTTTCCATGGCCAAGGTTGCCAAGAAGGCTTGCAGCAAAAGTTGAAAGGCCATTGGATCATGGGGATAAGAAAGGGTGATGGATTCAATGTCATGTGTTGTTCCCAGACATTTTTCTGGGACTTTGGCATTCAACCTGCTCACCTTGGGATTTTTCTTCTCAACCTAGCATTAGCTACGAGTATCAACATTATCTCTCATTGTGACTACCTTCCGTCCAACATAATGAGCTTCAAATATAAGGTATTCTCCTTCCCTTGCTAGTGGGTTTTGCAAAGGCTTTGGGCAAGGGAGGGTTTGGAGACTTGGTATCCTTCTTGGTGGCCATCGTTGCCTACAATAAAGTCTTCCTTATCAAGTTTTGAATTAGGCACCTTTTGTGAGAACGAGTTCCTTACTAGCCCTTCTTTGGACCTTCGTCCAATTATTAACCTAATGTCATGGTCAAAATAGGGTATTGGTTCCTTGAGGTCTCTAATTGCTTTTGTTTATGTTACGGTGTGCAATATAACTCATATTCTGTCTCTCGAGTTTACCCATTGTGTCTCTAGTCAGTCCTGGTTCTGAGATTTTACTATGAGTCAGGTTTGCATTGGCGAAGAACTTGGATGGGGGAATTGTCAAAAATGGGAACTTGGTGGAAGATTTTGGGGTCTTCAAAACACCAACCATTTAGGTTAGATCTAAGAAGCAGATTTTGTCACCCCTATAATGTATGGTCTATGTGGGTTCCGTGGGCTTCCTCTTCCTTAGCTCGAGTTTTCTCCTCACTATCTTGCTTGGTTGTCGGGGGTTGTGTGGAGTAGGAGTCTAGTTGAAAAGTTTAAGGGAAAAATTGATAGTGTCATTGTCTGGGTCTGGGGTATTTTCTTGTATACAGGGATGCCTCAACAACGAGGACGACCCTGCAGAGGGGGCAGACAACAAGGAAGACCAAAGGCACGCACGAATAGGGTTACCTCCTCCAACAAGGAATACTCAAATAGCATGGTTAGAGCGGGCAAGATTTCTTAGGATCTAGCTCGCTCACTTGAACGTGTTGTCCAACCTCCATCCCTGGACTCGATTTCAGATCAATTATGGGGAATATAGGCCAACCTGGATACCCTCCGTGAGCACAGATATGAAGATAGAAATGAGCTCGTGGCCTACATGAACCGCATTCAATATAGTTAGTCAGAGATTCTGGAGCAACTAAACAATGTATGCAGAAGCCAAAGGTGAACTAATGACTGCTTGCAAGAAGTAGAGCCATGTTTTGAGCACATCGACTTTCATATTTATGAACAACAGGGTCCTCTAGTAGTTCAGCCTATGCAGCATCCCCATTTGCCACCTTAATATGTAGTCAACCAATTGTTTGCTCATTTTTCTCATTTTTTGGTATGTATGGCTTCTAAGCCTGCCCAAAATAAGCGGCCAATTGCAAAATCTGATGCACTACATTCCAGCTCTCCTCACCAACAAATCTAGTCGGAATGAGGTAGGAAGAGCCATTGAAAATCAATATGTACCTAATATATTCATGTTAATATAATGGAAGTTCTTTTATCGACAATTTTTTTTATAACTAAATAACACTCATTATAGTTAATTGAGATTAATTAAAGTTAGTTGAAAGTTAAGTAGTGATTTTTTAATCAAAAAATTTATAATGTGAGTGGGATTAATGGTTAAAAACATGTGCTTACTCATATGAGATCATGGGCTCAAATCCAAAGGATAAATTTGATTGTTGTCTAGTATGACTTTAAGTGTAAATGAGAGATGACCTTAAACCGTACCAAATATCCTACCATTGCATAAAATATGGAGGGTGGGGTGCTTTGTTACATGGAAAGAAGAAGAAGAAGATATGGTCGAGAAATATATAGGAGAAATCTTTAAACCATTTTAAATATCTTGAAAAAGAGAGATCAAGGAGAAATTATAATGTTAAAACCCCTATTCATCCATTGAATCACTGATAGGGAATTACCATAGATGTGTAAATGAGATATTTCGTTTCCCCCAAGCTACGTGTAGAGTGAGTTTTAGGGCCACGAGTTCACAAAATTTGGTAGTCTTATTCCCAATGTTAGTTGAAAAAAGAGATAAAGTGATCACTTGAGAGCTCCTTGAGAATATCTATCAAAGAAAGCCCATGCTAAATGTCCAGGTCATGTCTCTTTTGATTATATCTACATGTGACCTGATTGAATAGGATGTTTTTATGAGTTGGGGGAAGGATGAAATGATGTTTATGCTTTAGAGAGCACATTTGGGAGGGATGGGGCCTTCTCTTCAAAGAGTGAACATTGAATGTTTCCTATGGAAGGGGATTGATTATGATTTTCTAAATGCAATTTATTCTTTAACATGAGTAATGCTCATATTATCAATGATTTAGAGAGAAGACTTAGTTGGAAAGGTCTTCAGATAACATTTGAATTAAGAAATTAAGGAAATCACTGATAAATTCATGAAGCCTGTAAATTTGTTGCAAAAATAAATTTGGCCCTTTAGAGCTTTTAAATCATTGTATAGTGAGTATTTATTGGTATCGCCATGAAGCATATCCCATGTTCAAATTGGGAAGCTTAAAGAGCCTTTGAGTTGTCATAAAGTTTAAGAGGCATTTGGACGAATCTCAAATTTGCCATTTGTATTTATTTTACGTGTAGTATGACTATTAGATGAAATGACCCTTTTCAAGGCTTTTTTTCTTGTTAATTTTAACCAAAATTCAGAGATTTTTATAATGTTGAGTTTAAGTTGTTTAATTTATAAAATTTGAGTGGCCCAAGAATTTTTTAGGGGGTTGAATCCATTATGCATTCAAAAATGTATTTTAAATAACAAAAATTACTATCTTGCTTGAAATTGTATCACCAATGAGAAATGTCACTTCACCTTTATTTTATGGTACTTAGTGATAGTTACTTTCATACATGTAAATATATGTAATATGATCTCTAAATCTTAGACAAGTTAGAAGCTTTATTTTATATTCTCTCTTCACTATGATTAAATCCTAATTAGTGTTGAGTGAAATGTCTCAAGTCCTCTCAAAGATATTAGAAGAAGTAAGGCATAATATGTCCTTTGTTAAGGAATTAATCATTATTATGGTTTTATGATTTATTTGGCTTTATTTCATTTATAGGTTATGTGGAGGAGAAATATTCAAGACAAATCTAAGGCCTAAAGTAGATAATTAGGCTTAAATTCAAATCAATTACTTTATCAAATATGATATATTTTATGTGGTCACTATGCTAATTTAAGTTGAAAGGTATATTAAGACATTCTCTCTCATTTAGTTAGCATGAAAATATTTGAAGTGGTCATTATACTAATTTAAGTGAAAATTTATATTAACATTCTTCCCCATTTAGTGGAAATCTTGTTTTTTTCATCTATTTTTTGGTGTCCAAAAGTAATGCTCATATTTTTATTAGGTAAGAATTTATGTGAAATTTATGCTTATGAGGTAAATTAAGACTATAAGGAATGTCTTATCGGAAACCATACTAAGTTAGGATAGCCCAGGTTGGGGTAAGTCATTCATTAGATTTTTTCAAAGCCAGATAGAAATATATCTATGGGTGGTGCAATTTGCATGACCCAAAAAGGACAATTGGTTAAGTATGAATAAATGTGATGTAAGTAATGAAGTTGAAAAGTATTGCTAAAGGGCTTTCTCATTCCTAAAAAGTGGATATTAAAATATTATATAATTTTGAAGTTAGGTGAAAATGAAGTATTAAAATAAATGGAAAATTGATTTTAACATTATAAGTTGGGCATAAATAATGAATTATAAAATTTATTGTGATTGAGGCTAAGAAGTAGGTAATAAATTATTATTTATTTTGTTTAGAATGTGGTTTATTATTTAAAGTGGACATGAGGTAACCAACTTAGATTCATCTTAACTCTAGATCCACCAAGTGTTTAGAGAGATTAAATATATTTTCACTCTAAAAGAGGTTTGCATTTCAACACATTTGATCCTTCTCAACACTTAGTAGATCACAAGTTAAGATGGATCTATGCTATTTTAATTCCCCCCTTTAAATATGCTACATTCCACATGAATACCATGAGTTCTCAATATTGAGTCAATACATATACCATTTTTTATTTTATTATTATTTTATTTTTACATGGCTATTTTTATTTAGTTGTTGTTGTTGTTTTTCTTATAATTTTATTTTAACCGTTGTAGTGTCAATATCATAAACCATTTTTCGGTGATACTAAGAAGTATAAATTATGAAATTTAACATTTAAATATTAGAGGTTTAAATTATTATTATTTTTTAATTAATTAAATAATTTTTTATTTTTTTTTAAATATTGATTTTATGAAAAATATTTATAGAAAAGAAGTTGAGTTTACATACTTATTAACTCACTTATTAGGGGATAAATTTAACATTTTTAATACATTGTCTTTTTTTGTTTTTATAAAGAGATGTTATTTTAATAGGATTATTTGGGTGATGGTAAAGTGGAGAATTTTTAGCTTCTTTATAAGGGGTCAAAAGCATTGGCTATAATCTTTTATAATCTAAATTCCCATGAATTAGAGAAATATTTTTAATGGAACGCTATTAAGTTTTTCAATTTATTAAATGACCCACCGATGAGGGTGATTAAACTTTGGAAAACGAGGTCTTGGGAACCCCCCCCATCTCCACACGTCAAACATGAGTTATGTCATTAAAGACATTAATGGGCAGATGGTCCGATTGTAGAAGCCTCTAGAGGCCCTTGCATTCTCATAATGCAAATGTTGTGAAGTGTAAGTGGTTTTGTGATGTGGGAGATGAGTAGGGGCTCCAAGGAGGTTTTTCATGACCAAGGTTGACAAGAAGGCTTGCAGCGAAAGTTGAAAGGCCATTGGATCATGGGGATAAGAAAGAGTGATGGATTCAATGTCATGTGTTGTTCCAAGGAATTTATCTGGGACTTTGGCACTCAACCTCCTCACCCTAGGATTTTTCATCTCAGCCTAGTGTTAGCTACGAGTATCAACATTATCTCTCATTGCGACTGCCTTCTGTCCAACATAATAAGCTTCAAATATAAGGTATTCTCTTTCCCCTACTAGTGGGTTTTGTGAAGGCTTTGGGCAAGGGAGGGTTTGGAGACTTGGTATCCTTCTTGGTGGCCCTCATTGCCTCTTTGGCCCTTCGTCCAATTATTAAGCTAATTTCATGGTCTAAATAAGGTATTGGTTCCGTGAGGTATTGTTTTTTTTATGTTACGGTGTGAAATATAACTCATAGTTTGTCTCCCGAGTTTACCCATTGTGTCTCTAGTCAGTCTCGGTTCCGACATTTTACTATGAGTCAGGTCTACATTGGCGAAGAACTTGGGTGGGGCAATTTTCCAAAACGGGAACTTGGTGGAAGATTTTGGGGTCTTCAAAACACCAACCCTTTAGGTTAGGTCCAAGAAGCATATGTTGTCACCCTCTATAATGTATGGTCTCTATGGGTTCTACGAGCTTCCTCTTCCTTAGCTCGGTTTTCTCCTCACTATCTAGCCTGGTTGTCGTGGGTCATGTGGAGTAGGAGTCTAGTTGAAAAGTTTAAGGGCACAATTGATAAGGTCTTTGTCCAGGTCTGGGGTATTTTCTTGTATACTGGGATGCCTTAACAATGAGGACGACCCTGCATAGGGGGTAGACAACAAGGAAGACCAGAGGCACGCACGAGTATGGTGACCTCCTCCAACGAGGAATACTCAAATAGCATGGTTAGAGCGGGCAAGATTTCTTAGGATCTAGCTCCCTCACTTAAATGTGTTGTCCAACCTCTGTCCCTGGACTCGATTGCAGATCAATTATGGGGAATCCAGGCCAACCTAGATATCCTCCGTGAGCACAGATATGAAGATAGAGATGAGCTCGTGGCCTACATGAACAACATTCAGTATAGTTAGTCATAGATTCTGATCCAGATCTTGGGGGGAGGCCTCCAAGATCTAAAAAGTTGAAATGGATCTGACCAGATCTGCAAAATTACAATGCCAAAAAAAAAGAGAGAACACAAAGAAAGTAAAACCACAAAGAAATTTGTTTTATTAAAATAGAGAATAACTTTAGAAGCTACATTGTGGTGGACAATCTGTCCTTTTACAAATCGAGGCTTGTTATTTATAGCCTTTTTTGAGTTACAATACCATGCGTAGATACCATAGGTGGATACAATGGGTCAAAACCATGGGTCAATACCATGGGTAGATATCACTTACAATACCATGGGTATTCCATGTGTGGATGAATACCATGTGTGGATACATACCATGGGTGGATGAATATCATGGATAGATGTCACTTGCAATACCATGGGCGAATAAATACAATGGGTGGATGAATACCATGGGTCGATGACATTTACAATACCATGGGTAAATTCCATGGGTGAATGGATAACATGGGTAGATGAATACCATGGGTGGATGCCATTTTCCATTCGGATCATTCCTCCCTCCTTAAGAAGCAATGGTCCCCATTGTGTGAAGTTCCCTCCTGAGAAGCCTTTGTTGAATATGAAGAGTCACTAAAGAGAAGGGTTTTGTGTAGTTAACCCATAACTGTGATGAATGAAGAGCCAAGGATAGAGATACCCTGTAATGCTTGTGATCAACTGTGATATTGACAATGTGCGGCCTAGCAAATGGAATTCGATGAAGTGTGGGTTTGTGGATGAACCAAAACCATGACAAACGAGGATCCGAGGATAGAGATTCCCTTTAATGCGTGTGACCAACTGTGTTACTAACAGTGTGCGTCCTAGAAAATGGACTTCGATGAGAATGATTTTGTGCGGTTGACCCATAACCGTGATACTGATTATTGATGAAGTAGCAGGTGCCTACATAGCTTGGGGTGGGAGGGCACGTCTCCAAATAACCCAAGCCAAATGCTGCTATGATGAAACTAATGAATGTGAAGCAGATTCCTACTAAAGCGGGGTGGGAGGGCACATCTCCAAAGAGAACCCGCTCTGGATGCTTCTCCAAATTTAAAATGAGCATAACTCGGTCAATATAACGCAAAATATTTATTATAACCTGTTTTTGGAAATGGAATGATCATTTTGCATCATTACAATGCCAGAAAAAAAAGAGAGAACACAAAGAAAATAAAACCACAAATAAACTTGTTTTATTAAAACAAAGAATAACTTTAGAAGCTACATTGTGGTGGACAATTTGTCCTTTTACAAACCGAGGCTTGTTATTTATAGCCTTTTTTGAGTTACAATACCATGTGTAGATACCATAGGTGGATACAATGGGTCAAAACCATGGGTCAATACCATGGGTAGATACCACTTACAATACCATGGGTCAATACCATGGGTAGACCACTTACAATACCATGGGTATTCCATGTGTGGATGAATACCATGTGTGGATACATACCATGGGTGGATGAATATCATGGATAGATGTCACTTATAGTACCATGGGCGAATAAATACAATGGGTGGATGAATACCATGGGTCTATAAATTATATAACTAATATGTTATATGTCTAAGATTCACCTAATCATACACTATTTGAATTCATGCACAATACAAAATCTATTCCACCATTGATCATCACTTGTGGAAATTAAATCAATTGCATGCACACATTAAAACCATAAAAATTTACACACATTAACACAATGATTTATGGGAAAGCTTAAAGCTGAAAACCCCCAACTATCTGTATAATATATGTCATAGATATCATGTACCAATCATCATACAAAGCTTCTCACAAGCTCTCAGTACAATCTCCAATCACTACACACTAATCAGGTCTGATCTAGCAAATCCCATGCACCGATCTCTACCACCTGCTAGCTACCTCTATTGCGCAATCCCTGCTGAAGAATGGCTCTGAATGAACTTGAATCCACCTGGCTTGCACTGCGCAATCCTCATTGGCATCTCTATTGAGTGTTGGATGCAATCAATGCATCACTATAGTCACAAATGATAGTCATCTTGCCCTTTCACCTATCTCTCCACTGGTCTCCACTTAAACTGTCCATGCACTGTAGTTAACTGATGTATTCTTCAGTTTATTAATGAGTTAATATTTAGTTAATTAATTAATAATTAATTCACACCACTCTCACTAGTCTAGCAATCAATTAGACTAGATACAACTAGCTCAACTGTGTCTAACTGAGTTAAACTAAACACAACTCCACCAACTACTTCTACAACTCCACCAAACTCTGTCACATGAGTTCTAACTAAAGTCCTCCATGCAATAGCTCCAGTAAACCCTTAGGAATAGTGTAATTCCTTTTGTCAGCCTCTGTGCCACATCTGTGCACTTAACTGAAGCGCTCCAAGAGAATAATATTATAGTCAGAATATGCTAAAATGGCAATATTTGACATGTATCTATTTTTTGAAGTGGAAATCTAAAATGAGTTCCACCAAATATGTCTAAAAATAGAGTCATATATTTTCAACTTAAGTAACCATCACAAATAGCATCACTTCAACTCATAGAATATGATCGACATAGTCTAAAAATAGACTTTGCGCCAAAAATAGCCTTCAGGCCCACTTAGTGAAGGCGACTTCTTTCCACTAAGCTCATCATCTTGTTGCAATCTCAACACTCCATCTCAACAAGATAAGGATTATATGCCACCCAATCCTACCTGTATGATGTTCGTTTGCTCTGCAGGCGGGCGCCTTCGTCGAATATCGGCACACGATCCTCGGCGGAGTATGAAAATGGCTGTGTGATCTCTTAACTTTTGATCTCTGATTATGTGATGGGATGTCAATGTGTTTAGATCTATCATGAAATACTAGATTAACAAAGAGTTTAATGCAACTCTGATTATCACAATATATCACAGTAGGATCTAAGTGTGAACCGAACAACCCGACCAGGATCCTCCTCATCCATATAGCCTCGCATGCAGCCAAACTTGTTGCCATGTACTCGGCCTTCGCTGAACTGAGTGCCATGGATCTCTACTTCCTGTTGTACCAAGAAACTGTTGTCGACCCAATAATAAAAATCCCTCCAGATGTGCTCTTTCCGTCCGTTGGGCTCCCTGCCCAATCTGCATCCGTGAAGCCAGACAGCTTCACCTCATCCGACTGTTTGTACCAAATTCCATATCCCGATGTGCCTCTAAGATATCTCAATACATGCTTGCCTGCCTTCCAAAAGAGCTTGGTAGGCTTAACCATAGCTTGTGAAAGCTGGTTAACAGCGTAGCATATGTCAAGTCGTGTATTGACTAGATACATAAGCGACCCCACCAACTGTCGGTAAACAGTGGCATCCACTACCTCTGCCGATGTAGCATCCTCTTTCCTCCAACCACCAGGAAGAGGAGTGTCGATAGGCTTGCAGCCTTGCATGTTGAACTTCTCTAGTATCTCCCGGGCATACTTGCCTTGAGACACAAGCAATCCATCACTGCGCTGCCAAATTTCCAATCCCAGGAAATAATGAAGGAGGCCCAAGTCCTTCATCTCAAACTCTTTTGCAAGATTATCCTTGCATGAGAGTATCAACTGTTCATCACCAGTCAGTATCAAATCATCTACATAAAGTACAATGATCAACAACTTACCCTCAACCACTATCTGGTATAGGTTGGGATCCGCCTCGCTCTTGGTAAAACCAAGTCCAGTGAAATAACTATCTATCTATGTGTACTAAGCACGAGGTGCTTGTTTCAACCCATACAACGCTCTTTTGAGCCTACACACATGTGACTCGCTACTGAATATATCGAAACCTTCGGGTTGCTCTATGTACACCTCCTCCTCAATGACTCCATTGAGGAACGCAGTCTTCACATCCATCTAATGAATGTGCCACCCCATCTGCGCTGAGAGTGTTAGGATGCTCTATATGGAAGAATACCTTGTGACAGGTGCAAAGGTTTCCTCATAGTCGATCCCCTCAATCTGTGAGAAGCCCTGGGCAACAAATCTTGCCTTGTACTTCTCGACGCTCCCGTCAGCTACTTGCTTCACTTTGTAGATCCATCTCAAACCTACCACTGATTTCCCTTCCGGCCTTGGGACAATCTCCCATGCAATTTTTCTGACAATCGAATCATACTCTTCCACCATGGCATCTACCCATGCAGGGTCCTCCATAGCTTCCTCGAAAGAGGATGGCTCTATCATGATACACTTTCTCATCAGAGCCATGTATCCAGTATATCGGTCATGTGACTATCTCTATCTGCACTATGATGTAGGTTCTCCTACAATCTTCTCCGCATCTTGATTCAGTGGCTCAGCTTCTGTAGTGCGCTTCTGCCCTCTGATGGTTGGCACTGCATGAGTGGTTTCTTCCACTCCATGAACCTCCTCTTGTGGCTAATCCACATCCTGAGGCTCATCCTTAGGAACTAATAGCTCCTCATCTGCATGCAAGTGTGGCTCCCTCTCAAGTGAATTCTTCATGGCTTTCTCCTCATATAATTTGATATCCCGTCACACAACAGTCTTCCGACTGTCTGGAAAATACACACGATAGTTGTGGGTGTATCAGTGTACCCCAAAAATATCCCAACCTCTACGATTAGCTCCAACTTCTTCCTGGCATCCTTCGTCACATGAATGTAAACAGGTGAGCCAAAAATCTTCAAATGAGAAATATCAGGCTTCTTACCAGAAAATTCCTCCTCGGGTGTACTCATGCCAAGTACTCTATGAGGACAACGGTTTTTCACATAAACCGCAGTATTGCATGCCTCAGCCCACAAGTTTATGGGAAGGACCTAATCATGCAACATTGCTTGTGCAACACCCACAATCGTTCTATTCTTTCACTCCACGACCCCACTCTGATGTGGGTTATGAGGTGCTATGAGATCTCTTCGAATTCCTTCTGCGCTGCAAAAGTCCTTGAATTCACCAGAGATGAATTCACCACCATTGTTGCTCCTAAGAGCCTTCACCTGCTTCCCCGAATCTTTCTCAACCAGTGCCTTGAACTCACAGAACTTTGAGTATGTCTCGCTCTTCTTCTGCATGAAGAAGATCCAGCACTTATGAGAAAAGTCATCAACAAATATCACATAATACCTGTGCTTTTCTGTCGAAGCTACTGAGAAAGGTCCACACACGTTTGTGTGAATTCTCTCAAGGATCGTCGTGGCGTGACTATCCTTCTCATGAAAGGTGGCTTTCACAAATTTTCCCAAAGTACATCCCTTGCACTGATCTGACTGTGCAAGTGTACCCTTGGGAAGCCTGTTAGAAATCTGCTGCAAAATATTCAAAGCACCATGGTGAAGATGGCCCAATCTCCTATGCCATAGCTCGCCCTCATCCCAGCTCACCACTCCTTCTGCCTTGCCTGCCATTGCTGTGCAGCCATCTACCTGCAACTGATAAAGGTTCTTAACTCGAACCCCTATCCTCCGGGTTTCACTAGTTGCCTTACTGCGCAGGAAAGCCTTTCCCTCGCTAAAGACAACATCATATCCCTTGTCTTCTAACATGGCCACCGAGATCAGATTCTTCTTCAATCCTGGAACATGCATGACATCCTTCAATATGAAAGGTTTACCAGACTCCCTCTCAAAGGAAATGGTCCCGATACCAGTCGCACTGTATCTACCATCATCGCCCATCTCGATGTGCACTCCAAGATCCTTCTCATCCAGATCACTGAACAAATCTTTGTCTCTGGTCATATGAAAAGATGCACCACTATCAAGAAACCACACTAAACCCATCATACTTGAGACCAAGCATGCGATCAGCCAAAAATCCAGCTCAAACTGTGAGGCTAAGGCCTCTCCAGTTGCATATCCATCAGCCTGCTTATTTTTCTTCTTCTGTGGACAATTAGTGGCGTAATGTCCATGTTGGTGATAGTGAAAGCACTTCACCTTGGACATGTCCTACTTCTTGCCTTTCGCACCGGATTGAGAAGAATTTTTCTTGCTCTTCCCCTTCCTTGCTTTGGCAGCCAAAGAAAAATTTTCCTCATCTTCATTCTTCGATGAATATCCATCCCTGGTACTCCGTCATATCTCCTCTTGCACAAGATCCGACCAAAGTCGCTCCCATCCCGGCAGTTTCTCTCGACCATTGACAGAGTCCTCATAGGAATGCCAACTCTTCGGAAGCCCAAGGAGAACCAAGCTCACCAAGTCCTCTTCATCTACAGTAACCCCCACACTTCCTAGCTCATCCCTGCACTGGACGAACTTTGTGAGGTACTTGGGTATACTCTCACCCTTCTCCATTTTTATTTTCCTGAGCTTATCCTTGAGCGCCAACTTCCTCTGGTCGCTCTTGCTTTGGAACAAGTCTATCAAAGCTTTCCACATCAAGAATGGAGTAGCTTTACCATGAAGGCTGGACACTATGTGATCCTTCACACCTTCCAACAGAATCTTTCGACATTTTTCTGTCTTCTTTTGCCATGCGTCAAGTGCGGCAACATCGCTAGAAGCAGGTTTTTGAATTTCTACATCTATAAACTCCTTCAATCCATTATCCTCCAACACCACCTCCATCCTATCTTTACATGCAATATAATTTGAGCTGCCCTCAAGGGCATACTCTAATTGCAATCTGTTGAAAGACATCTCAACTTTGACACCAAGAAAACACTACTGCAAATTCGAATTCCACCAGCACAAAACTCAACCGCTTCAATGCTTTTGCAATTGCTCCAATGATCAACTATCGCTATGATACCATGTAGAAATTATATAACTGATATGTTATATGCCTAATATTCTCCTGATCATACATTATTTGACTTCATGCATAATACATAATCTATTCCACCATTGATCATCATATGCGGAAATTAAATCAATTGCATGCACACATTAAAACCATAAAAATTCACACACATTAACACAGTGATTTATGGGAAAGCTTAAAGCTGAAAACCCCCAACTATTTGTATAATATATGTCATAGAGATCATGCAACAATCATCATACAAAGCTTCTTGCAAGCTCTCAGTACAATCTCCAATCGCTACACACTAATCAAGTTCGATCTAGCAAATCCCATGCACCGATCTTTGACACCTGCTAGCCTGCCTCTACTACGCAATCCCTACTGAATATGGGCTCTGAATGAAATCGAATCCACTTGGCTGGCACTACGCAATCCTCATTGGCATCTCCATCAATGTGTGGTGCAAACTCATGCACCACTATGGTCACAACTGATAGTCTACTTGCTCTTTCACCTACCTTTCCACTGGTCTCCACTGAAACTGTCCATGCACTGTAGTTAACTGATGTATTCTTCAGTTGATTAATGATTTAATAATTAGTGAATTAATTAATAATTAATTCACACCACTCTCACTAGTGTATCAATCATTTATACTAGATACAACTAGCTCAACTGTGTCTAACTGAGTTAAACTGAACACAACTCCACCAACTACCTCAATAACTCCACCAAACTCTGTCACATGAGTTCTAATTGAAGTCTCCATGCAATAGCTCCACTTAACCCTCAGGAATAGCGTAATTCCTTCTGTCAGCTCCTGTGCCACATCTGTGCACTTAACTGAAGTGCTTCAAGAGAATAAGATAATGTTTATAGTCCAAATATTATTAAGAGCTAATAATATTCGACATATCTATTTTTAGACTGGAAATCTAAAAATAGATTCCGCCCAATATTTTTAAAAATAGAAGTCCATATATTTTTCCAAATTTACCAATCATCCACAAATAGGATCCTACAACTCATAGAGTATGATCGACATGTATAAAAATATACATAGTCTAAAAATAGACTGTGCGCCAAAAATAGCCTGCGGGCCCACTTAGTGAAGGCGACTTCTTTCCACTAAGCTCATCATCTTGTTGCAATCTCAGCAGGGTCGATGACATTTACAATAACATGGGTAAATTCCATGGGTGAATGGATAACATGGGTAGATGAATACCATGGGTGGATGCCATTTTCCATTCGGATCATAAAATAAAACCACAAAGAAACTTGTTTTATTAAAATAGAGAATAACTTTAGAAGCTACATTGTGGTGGACAATTTGTCCTTTTACAAACTGAGGCTTGTTATTTATAGCCTTTTTTGAGTTACAATACCATGCGTAGATACCATAGGTGGATACAATGGGTCAAAACCATGGGTCAATACCATGGGTAGATACCACTTACAATACCATGGGTAGACCACTTACAATACCATGGGTATTACATGTGTGGATACATACCATGGGTGGATGAATATCATGGATAGATGTCACTTACAATACCATGGGCGGATAAATACAATGGGTGGATGAATACCATGGTTCGATGACATTTACAATTCCATAGGTGAATGGATAATATGGGTAGATTAATACCATGGGTGGATGCCATTTTCCATTTGGATCGGATTCTGGAGCAACTAAACAATGTATGCAGACGCCAAAGGTGAACTAATGACTAACTGCAAGAAGTAGAGCCATGTTTTGAGCACATCGACTTTCATATTTATGAACAACAGGGGCCTCTAGTAGTTTAGCCTATGCAACCTCCCCATTTGCCACCTTAATATGTAGTCAACTGATTGTTTGCTCATTTTTCTCATTTTTTGGTATGTATGGCTTTTAAGCACGCTTGAAATAAAGGGCCAATTGCAAAATCTTATGCACTACATTCCAACTCTCCTCACCAAAAAATATAGTCGGACTGAGGTAGGAAGAGCCATTGAAAATCAATATGTACCTAATATATTCATGTTAATATAATGGAAGTTCTTTGATCGACAATTTTTTTTTATAACTAAATAACACTCATTATAGTTAATTGAGATTAATTAAAGTTAGTTGAAAGTTAAGTAGTGAGTTTTTAATTAAAAAATTTATAATGTGAGTGGGATTAATGGTTAAAAACATGTGCTTACTCGTATGAGATCATGGGTTCAAATCTAGGGGATAAATTTGATTGTTGTCTAGTATGACTTTAAGTGTAAATGAGATGTGTAAATGAAAGATTCAATTTCCCCCAAGCTAGGTGTAGAGTGAGTTTTAGGGCCATGAGCTCACAAAATTTGCTAGTCTCATTCCCAATGTTAGCTAAAAAAAGAGATAAAGTGGTCACTTGAGAGCTCCTTGAGAAAATCTATCAAAGAAAGCCCATGCTAAATGCCCATGCCATGTCTATTTTGATTATATCTACATGTGACCTGATTGACTAGGATGTTTTTATGAGTTGAGGGAAGGAGGAAATGATGTTTATGATTTAGAGAGCACATTTGAGAGGGATGGGGCCTTCTCTTCAAAGAGTGAACATTGAATGTTTCATCTGTAAGGGGATTGATTATGATTTTCTAAATGAAATTTATTCTTTAACATGAGTAATGTTCATGTTATCAATGTTTTAGAGAGAAGACTTAGTTGGAAAGGTCTTCAGATAACATTTGAATTAAGAAATTAAAGAAATCACTGATATATTCATGAAGCCTGTAAATTTGCTGCAAAAATAAATTTGGCCCTTTAGAGCTATTAAATCATTGTATAGTGAGTATTTATTGGTACCACCATGAAGCATATCCCAAGTTCAAATTGGGAAGCGTAAAGAGCCTTTGAGTTGTCATAAAGCTTAAGAGGCATTTGGACGAATCTAAAAATTGCCATTTGTATTTATTTTACGTGTAGTGTGACTATTAGACGAAATGACCCTTTTCAAGGCTTTTTTCTTGTTAATTTTAACCAAAATTCAGAGATTTTTATAATTTTGAGTTTAAGTTGTTTAATTTATAAAATTTGAGTAGCCCGAGAATTTTTGAGGGAGTTGAATCCATTTGTGCATTCAAAAATGTATTTTAAACAACAAAAAATTACTATCTTGTTTGAAATTGTATCACCAATGAGAATGATCACTTCACCTTTATTTTATGGTACTTAGTGGTAGTTACTTTCATGCATGTAAATATAAGTAATATGATCTCTAAATCTTAGACAAGTTAGAAGCTTTATTTTATATTCTCTCTTCAGTATGATAAAATCCTAATTAGTGTTGAGTGAAATGTCTCAAGTCCTCTCAAAGATATAGAAAAAGTTAAGGCATAATATGTCCTTTGTTAAGGAATTAATCATTATTATGGTTTTATGATTTGTTTGGCTTTAGTTAATTTGTAGGTTATGTGGGGGAGAAATACTCAAGACAAATCTAAGGCCTAAAGTATATAATTAGGCTTAAATTCAAATCAGTTACTTTATCAAATATGATATATTTCATGTGGTCATTATGCTAATTTAAGTTGAAAGGTATGTTAAGGCTATTAAGACATTCTCCCAGCATGAAAATATTTGAAGTGGTCATTATACTAATTTAAGTGAAAAGGTATATTAACATTCTTCCTCTTCTAGTGGAAATCTTGTTTTTTTTCCTATTTTTTTGGTGTCCAAAAGTAACGCTCATATTTTTATTTGAGTAGTCTTTAGTGCAACTTTTTAAAGGCTTTCACGGTGGCTTTTTAGGTGTAATTTCTGTAAAATCCGGCAGGAATTTATTGAAAAGAGAAGTTTGATTGCTAACCTTGCACAATAGAAGTGCCCTAGAGGTTTTTGAGGGTGTTGAATCTATATATGGAGTAAAAAAACCAGTTTAAATAACAAAAACCAAGATTTTACCTCAAAATTTTTCACCAGATACCTCAAAAAAGTCGCACTAAAAACAACTCCATTTTTATTAGATAAGAATTTACGTGAAAATTATGTTATGAGGTAAATTAAGACTATATGGAATGTCTTATTAGAAACCATACAAAGTTAGGATAGCCTGGGGTAAGTCTTTCATTAGATTTTTTCAACGCCCTCAAATCCAGGATAGATAGAAACTATCTATGGGTGGTGCAATTTGCACAACCCAAAAAGGACAATTGGTTAAGTATGAATAAATGTGCGGTAAGTAATGAAGTTGAAAATTATTGCTAGAGGGCTTTCCCATTTCTAAAAAGTGGATATTAAAATATTATATAATTTGGAAGTTAAGTGAAAATGAAGTATTAAAATAAATAGAAAATTAATCTTAACATTTTAAGTTGGGCATAAATAATGAATTATAAAATTTATTGTGAATGAGGTTAAGAAGTAGGTAATAAATTATTATTTATTTTGTTTAGAATGTGGTTTTATTATTTAAAGTGGACATTAAGTAACCAACTTAGATTCATCTTAACTCTGGATCTACCAATTGTTAGAGAGATCAAATATCTTTTCACTCTAAAAGAGGTTTGCATGTCAACAAATTTGATCCTTCTCAACACTTAGTAGATCACAAGTTAAGATGGATCTATGCTATTTTGATTTCTCCCTTTAAATATGCTACATTTCACATGAATACCATGAGTTCTCAATATTGAGTCAATACATATACCATTTTTAATTTTATTATTATTTTATTTCTACATGGCTATTTTTATTTAGTTGTTTTTTTTTTTTTAATTTTATTTTAACCATTGTAGGGTCAATACCATAGACCATTTTTTATTTTATCATTATTTTATTTTTATATGGCTATTTTTATTTAGTTGCTTTTATTTTTTTATTTTTAATTTTTAATTTTGTTTTAACCATTGTATATAAGTTCTCAATATTGAGTCAATACATATACCGTTTTTTATTTTATTATTATTTTATTTTTACATGGCTATTTTTATTTAGTTGTTGTTGTTGTTTTTTTTTAAATTTTATTTTAACCATTGTAGGGTCAATATCATAAACCATTTTTTATTTAATTATTATTTTATTTTTATATGGCTATTTTTATTTAGTTTCTTTTCTTTTATTTTTAATTTTTTAATTTTATTTTAAACATTGTATATAAGTGAGACTTTTTGAAAAGTTTTCCGATTTATTTTGGATCTAAACCTATTAGAATTTGGCAAGGATTCATTGAAATCACAAGTTTGACAAGTAAACTCTTCACAATTGAAATTCCTCAGGGTTTTTTAGGGTGTTGAATCCATATATGGAGTCAAAAACCTAGTTTAAACAACACAAATAAGGATTTCACCACAAACGTTTTCCGGAGAACTCCAAAAATTCTCACATAGACAAGTCCATTACATTACATTACTTTGATCTTTTTATTTAATTTAATTTTTAAAATTTTATTTAATTTTTATTTTGTAATTTGACTTGGTCAAAATGTTGAACATTACATTACAACACTTTGCCATAGGAGAGCTCTCAGCCCAGAAATAAGAGAATAAAGGTTCCAAGAAAAGGTAAATATATTCTAAGAAAATAAATAAAAGAAAGTAATTCACGAGGGAGGTAAGGGATGAATTAACAGGGCTAAAGGTAAAACCATCTAAGTAAATAAATAAAAGAAAGTAATTCACTAGGAAGGTAAGGGATGAATTAATAGGGCTAGGTGGTCATGGGTGCTTACAAGACAACACCCTTGAGGTGACGCATGGCACTAGTTGCAACATCATCTGTAATCTGTTAAATGTACTTACATGTTGACATGACACTTGTATAAATAGCTTCCAAGGGTCATATCTTGGTGTCCTAGATCTAGAATGAGACAAATTTTGTATTAGAAATCTCTTAGCGAGTAGAAGATGATGGAGACCTTAGAAGTTGGGTTTGAAATGATTAAAAGAAAAATAATTATAACCCCCACCTCCTTAATGTGACTTAGAAGGTTGGATGTTCTATAGAGTGGTATCTAAGCTATGGTTCAAACACTGGTCCTAGAGAACTAGAAATAGACCACAAAGATGAATTTGGAGAAAGATATAGAACTTGCTATTATGTTTGGAAATAGTAATACTACTTGGACTTGACCTTGGATAGAAGCTCTTGTGTCTTGAAGTGGAGAAATTATGTGGAAAGAGTTCTCTATGAGAAAAGAGAGTCCTACTCTAGAAAAGGTGTCTTGAATAAGGTTGTTTAAGGGAGTATTGAATCTTGTGAATGATGTTGATCTAGGTATCAATAAGGTGTAATTAAAGATGGAAAGTGTAGTGGATGCACTTTAATGTATATTGATATGTGTATGTGGGCAGTTTTGGATGCCCTTGTTTAAGGCAATGTTGGAGTGCATTGATAGAATGGATGTTATGGAATTGGAGATACTTATATATTTTGAGGAATGATGTGACTAAAGTTGATTATGTTGGGGATGAGAGAATTCCCTACACCTTGTGTGCAAATGGACATGCCTAAGTTAAAATTCCTTGGTTATGGTTCTAGGATAAGTGTCCTAGATGGTCAATGCATGATCCCTCAAGAAAAATGAATAAGAATGCTATAAAGCATGGAATATGGATGTGGTTAATTAATTCCTAGTAAAATAATGTTTGTTATTATATTAGTTGAAATGCATGGGGACAGATGCATGGATCAGTTAAGTTGTTAAACAATAAAATATCTACTTGATATGTTTTGGGTAGATTTGACATTACCTATGTTGATTGAGTGAGAGGATATGTGGCACATGGTGGCTATGGATACAAGCGAGCAAGATAAGGACACTCTTGGCAAGGATAATGTTGGTTATGGAATGAGTACATGGACAAGTAAACTACAATTATGATTTTTTTAAAATATGATTGAAGGAATCTTGTGTGAGGTAATATACATGAGTATGTTTGTGTAAGGGCATATGAAGGTATGTAGAGAATGCCTGAAAGTACCTTTGAGTACCTTGTACAATGCATGGAAATGGCTTGAATGTTTATGTGAGTATGGAGTAGGAGGTAAGCCTATTTCCAGAAAGGTCAAGTTGTGGTATGTTGACCATATATGAAGATGTATGCCTAATATAGATTATAATTTCCTTAAATAAAGTTGGTATAAGTACTAACTTGGAAATTGAGTGAGGATGATATGTGTACCAAATTTCTTCACAAAAGAGGAAATGGTACTGCTAAGTGTGTGTATGTGGTTTTCCATTAGAGCAATGGAAAATAATTTGAAGATGATTTTATTTTCAAAAGGAGAAAACCGATGAGAAGGCTATGAGATTTACTATCCAAACGATAATGGAAGGATAGTAAAGAAAAGTTCGTGTTGTCCTTGATATGTGAATGCGAACCTAAGTATTATTATGAATGAGTTCTCTCATAAGTGCAATAATTTCATGTAGATGATGTAAATAAACCAAGTGAATGTTGGCCATCAGAGGGCTGAATGGCCTAATATTGTTGAGAGTAAGGGTAAGGATCTCAAAGTTGAATTCCAATTTTATAAACTTGTCATGAGGTTGTAATGAGTGATGTCCAGTCTTTAAAAATAATAAAATGGACATGTTGTAGTTATCCTCAAGGAAAAAATATGGATTGATATATAAAGTTGAACAAATATCTTATGAAGTGCAAGTTTTGCATAGAGATGATGTGAAGGCTAGTTAGGTAAGTGTTAGTCATATCAAATAAAATTTAGAGGTTTGATCATGATAGGGTTAGGATAAATGAAATAGGAAAGGTTGTATGTAATGATGGTCCCTTGGGTGGACTATGGAAAGACTTTGTCAAGATGGATGTAATTGTGCAATGATAAAATGAATGAATGCTCGAATGAAGGCAATTATGCTTTAAATGGTTATCAAAATAAAAATATAATGGTATTGATATAGATTATGATTGGGATACTTTTATGCATAATATTTCAAGGGGGAGGGACCCCTAGGCTATTACAAGAAATAATTTTGGATGTTGAGTTTGTTGAAAATTACGAGAAAATTTTAATAAATTTTGTTGCATGTGTTTAATAAGCTAGAGTTCTAAATGAACATGGAAATTTTACCTTGTTGAGCTAAATACATAGTCGCCTCAAGTGGACATATTTGAATAATTAGTAATCATCTAAGGAAGGCTTAACTATGTTGATATGATAAATTTGTTTGTGGAGTCTCCAAGCTATGTACAAAATTGAGAAAGGAGTGTTTCCCTTGAAATTATTTTATGTAATTGGCTACTATGCCATCTCTTTAAAATGAAAAAGTCTAAAATGTGTAATAGTTTGAGTTTAATAATTCTTGATTGATTTTTGAGACATGAATGCACAAATGAAATATAAAAAATAAAGGAAAATGAGTGTTTGTAAATAATGTAAAATTGGTTGTTGATTTAGAACTATTGAGGCACATGTTTTAATTGATTTGACTAACAACTTATGTGTCCATGAAATTGTGAATTAGGAAAAGATGAAGACTATTCTTAGGAATTTGATACTAAAAAAACCCTTATTGGAAATGGGATTTGAGGCAACAAAAGTTCCTTCAACCATTGAAAAGAGTCTCGAGGAAAATGACAAGGAGAAGCTTGTCAAGAAGCTAAAAAGGATCTAGACAAACTTCTTGGAACAAAACATCGTCAGCTAAATTATCATAGTGATGACAACATATAAGTATAAATCAACTAAGCTAAAGAAAAAGATAAAGGAAATGGGTATAATTCCTTTAGGATAATTTGTATCTTTCTTATATGTCTTCACTTGAATGCATGAATTTCATGAATGCACTACTTGAAGGATGATCAAGGTGGGTAGTTTCTGGCACAAGAGTTGATAAAAATATTAATAACATGTGTGTGAGTGACCTATCACGATGAACAACAAATGAAAGAGTCATAAATACATTCACGTGATAAAATAATTATGATTTATAATGCATTTATGGAATGGATGATATGTGTGATGTATGAGGTGAATGTAGTGATTGCATTGCATGCATGAGGCCATGGGTATTGGCCCAAGAGCTTCTAATCTAAAGAAAATGATTTCAACACCTAGTGATGAGTGTTATAAATGGTATCATGTACTTACATGTATGATTTCTCTTAGCTTATATGGATTGCTAAGGATAGGAATGATGCTAAGAGTGCTATTAAGGCACATCAACATGAATTGTAACTATTCTAATTTGCAAATGCATGCCTATTGTAAAGAACCTAGTGGAATATGGTAGCGCTATGGTTGCATTTGAAATGATAATGAATTTTGAAAATTTAGTATTATGTATGTTTGATACACTGAATGCATGCATGCTTGTGTAGGACAAGCTTTAGAATGAATAAATGTCATGAAATTCAATGATTGTTAATGCTTATGGCAAGCTATTAAGTTTTGAAGTGAGTGGTGTGAATCCATCGCTTCCACAGAAAGTAAGGTGGGAAAATTGATTGATGATAAATTTTGAGATGTATATTTGAGTGAATAGAGCAAATATGAAACTCTTAGCCTTGAGATAATTTGATTTGTGGGCATGAAAATTCTAATTTCCATATGATTTTTTTAGAACAAATGTGATTATATTAAATGAATATGTATTGAAATGATGTATTCCTTTCAATTGTATGCCATGAAGCTGAAATAATTGAATGGTTGACTATATGATTGTTTTGGTACCAATCTAATGGATGTTGTAAATGATATATTGAAAGTGTAGGTTTTAAATCTGTACATAAATTATCTACAAACACACTCTTAAAACAGAAAATAAAATAATAGTGAGAGCATAAAACATAAAACAAATACACACAAATATTTTCCCATGGATCCCAAAACCAGGACTACCAACTTGATTTTTCATTATATTCCTTTCAATGTTACAACACATATATATACATGTTGAAGCATTCATAAACCCTAATCCATTAACCATGGTTTAGAACATAACCATAATTCCCTTGGCCAGGTCTACAAATTACCATGGGCAGAAAACCATCATGCCCAAAACCATGTGCAAATCCATGCAAAAAACCATAGGCAGGTTCTCCCACATAATATAGGGTCTAAATATAGGTTCAGATAGCTTAATCCTAGTTTGTTTGTATTTAAATTTCTATTTTAGAAAATAGAGAATAAAATCTGTCAGACAGCTCAATCCTGACAGATAGTAGCTTAGGTAGAGAATTAATGAGTTCAACTGTTTAATCTGAACTCATGGAAGAAATAAGGGTAGATTTATATTAGTTTCAATCTTTCAATAAAAGAATAAAATGTTGATTTCAAAAGGTTTTCAAGTCCAAGTGCACCTTATGAAGAAAAAATGTTAGGAAAGTAGGCTGTGTAGGTAGTTTTTTGGGGAATGAATTATTCTGTTTAATGTAATACTGATCATCTTTTTAAGCAGCATGATCAAGGAAGAAAATATTTTCAAGGGTAAGGCATAGGTCCACATTCCAGAGATAAAATTCTAAAGTTCTTGACACCTCCAAGGAGCTGCCATCCCCAAGTGCAGCCACTTTTAACCATCAATAAAATTTTGTCATAACTGATGATGGCTAAAACAGGTCTTTTAGTCTTCAAGAAACAATTTTTCAGCAAAATTGTGAGTTCTTGAAGTCTTGCTGTTTTCCTTGTCCAAAAGGATCCTTTCCACTACTATCTTCATAAAAAAACCTTCAAAAAATCCTGCTGTTATCATGAAAAAGGACTGTTTTTAGACTCATTTTCCATCATTTTTCCCTTTCAAAAAATCCCTCATTTATCCCTCATTTCACTCAAAAATCCCTTAAAACTTGATAAATCCCCTTTGTTTTGTTTTAATCCCTCCTTCTTTACTTATTGGAACCTCAAAAAGGGCTCAAAAACTCACTTTTAGGCCTATTTTTCGACCTTTTATTAAAAGAAGGCTTTAAGCCCTTTTCACTTAAACCTTAGCCCCTTTTTTTCGCCAAGCGACCTGGTTTCGTGACCAAGCGCTAAAATCCATCGGTGGTCGCACTTCGGTAATTCCAAATTCCGCTTCCATTTTCTTTTTTCGCCAATGGCCGATCTTCTGATGAGATCGAGACCGTACATTTCCTGAGATCTAATGGCCATCACTCCTCGGCGCTCCATCGCATCACACTTCTCCATCGCATCAGAATTCACCTTTTCCTTATCCCTTGAACCTCTTTTCCCCCGCCGATGCGATCTCTCGGTGAATCTCCACCGTCGATCTCGATCCTGATTGGACGGCCCTCCATCCATCGTAGTTCCAAAACCCTCCTTCCCAGACCCCCTTCTTTGCCGATCGCTGATCTGCCGAAGTTAATCCTAACCATTGATCATGTTTTAGATCAACGACCCTCGCTTCATCACATTTTCACCATCCCCCTAACCCCTCTTCCACCATTTTTAATCTCTGATCTTCGTGATTTAATCTAGACCGTCCATCTCCTGATCTGACGACTCCTATAGATCCCTTTTGCCTCTCTTATAAACCCCTTTTCCCATTTAAAAAACCCCAAAATATTTGTATAAAGACTCAAAACTCGAAAATAAATTAAAGTGGGCCCTCCCTTCCCTCATATTACTTCCCCCTCCGAATCAATCTCCATCGTTGATCACAATTGATCCAATGGCTATCACTACATCTTCCACCTTTTCTTCCCTAACCAAGTTTTACTCCCGCGCCCCTTGCAAAAGGCCATTTTCCTTTGTATTTCCCCTCCATATCTGTCAAACCTTGCATTAAATCTAGGTCGTTGATCTTTCCCGATCAACGATCCTCGCACCATCTCCCACTCTCACCATTTAACCCCACACGAACAACCTTTCCACTTCAAGATAAAAGAGCCCACGTCAACTCGGCCCCACCATATATTTCCTCCGCACATCTTTTCTATTTTTCATGCTCACTTACAATCGTAGATCTGGCCCCCCCAGATCGGACGGTCTAAAACCATTTTCATGTTCATTTCACAAATAAAATTGATCGCCCATTTTCAACATGAAATAGGCAGTTTTTTCCTGGACACACGTCGCCCAGAGACCTGTATCGCGTTCCCCCGAGGCAAAACCATTTACCGCCCAACCCTCGTGCGAAAACCACTTGCGGTTTTCTACAAAACCGCCCATCCATATTTTCATGCCACAAGCAGATTTAAACCCTATTTCTTATGGTTTCGACCATAGAATCTCCTTCCGCATGCTCCCTTGCCTCTGCACTGCCCTTTCACCCTCCGTCGAGCCCTTTGAAGCAGTTGAATCCACCAAACGCAGGATTTATTAATAATTTGATGTTTGTTGTAGGTTTAATGGTGAATAAGCTATGAAAGCCGTCCCACAGTCCAGTAAAGAGACGTGGCCGAGGATGACGATCCTTAGAGGCCGAATTCAATGCAGAAAGGGACAGAAAGGGATTGATTGTCAAGATTAATCAATATGTCATGAATTTTGATTACACAAGCAAAGCCCTCCAGTGCAACAGACTTGTACACAAGCAGTAAAGATCAGAAGAGTATCAGAGATTAAAGTTAAAGGATTAAAGCAAAATCCTGGAGATTAAAAGACTTAATCCTACATTTTAAAGGATAAACACACAGTATAAAGCAGAAATATGATAAAGAAGGCCTAAAAAGCATATCAAAGGCCTATTTCATGTTTAAAGTGACAAATCAGGACATATAAGCAAAAGACCGCTTCATAATGCCAGATCATTGAAGAAATTTACTCCTTCAAAGATCAAAAATGCCACCTATGAGTTTATTTTCCTCAAAAGAATACAAATTGAATGCACAGTCAGAGATATTTCCAAAGACAACTCAGAAAGTAATTTCTAGCCTACCAAAAGCCTCAAAAGTCAACAAAAGTGACTAGAGTTAATGAAACTTAATGTAAAAATCAATTAACAGATTTAAAAACATTAGATATATTCTCCATTAGGCCTCCCAAAGGTTGAGAAGCATTTAATCTATATCAATCGAACAATTAGACCTTCCTTTTACTCCACCTCCTCAATTTACCTATATATATCATATGAGAAGCCTAGTATTGTTGTTGGTTGAATACTTATTGAATGTAAATAGTTGTTGAGGCAGCTGAAGCACTATTAGTATTTGAAGAAAGATAGGTTGAGAAGAGAAGTTTGAAGCTGTAAAGACCTACTGGACTAGAAGATTGTAACTGGTTTGAACATCAAATATACAAGCTGATTTATGGGATCCTGGTCTATGTCAATGGTGATTTTTTTCTTACTATAATTGTTGTTTTTCTTATGTTTTTCATACTGTCCACTTTCTATGATAAATAACAAGAAGTTTAGATTAGGATTTACTTCTGAAAGTACCCTAAATCTCACTGATAAGCTTTATCTTTATGTTTTCTTCTAATTGTGTTTTGAGGATAATTCAATAGAGTATAACCAGTGAAGTGTTGGTGAGCCCATGTTTACTGAGTACAACTTGAGATATTGTCTTTGAAATTTTCCCTAAGAGTATTCCAAAAGCAGGCTAGGTTCAAAGTCCTTACCTGATCTTAGGCTACTTTTTACGTTTATCATAAATGTTTTCCTTAAGAATATGCTGAAAGCAGGCTAGGTTAAAAGTCCTTACTTGATCTTAGGCTATTATTTTGTTTGTCTTAAATGTTTTCCTTTGAGAGTATGTCAAAAGCAGGATTGGTTCAAAGTCCTTACCTGATCTTAGGTTGCCCTTTGTTTTCTCATATGTTTTCTTCTTTCACCACACTTTTAATGTTCCATACCACAAAATAAACTTAAAAGAGATCTTTTGATATAGATGACTTGTCCCATGGACCAATCTTGAAACTTGTTGTGCAATTAAATTCTTTTGTGACTCCATAGCCCAATGGATTGATACTTTCTCTTACCTATCCTATCAGCTGAACCATTCTTTCAACCTGCTCACACCTTTACCCTTCAAAAGACTTCCTTCATTTTGATGATATCCATCCCAACCAAAACAAACAAAACCCTTATACTTCTTAACTAGCCTAATATCATATCATAAGCCTTAAAGATATATCTTTGAAAACACTTATATAGAGATATCCCTCTCTGAATCGAGGAGGGCTAGATCCTAGGATTCCAAAGTGGTTCTGATGTAGGATCTACATCGTTTGTTCTTGCCAATCTTGCAAACTACGAAGTCCTAACATAGTGGCGACCATACTAGGGAAGAAATATTGAGTAATAGATAACTTCACTACTCAACGAACCCCTATTTATGAATGAGACAAGTGTCACCAAAACTGTTTATTATTGATTGTTGATGGTGGACAACAACCAAACCTTCAAAACAAGTAAAAATCCTTCACCTGGTGACTCCATTGGTATTCAGTAGGTCTGCCGACTCCACTGGTTTTTCCTAAGACTCCACTGGGAAATTATTTTATCCTTCAGACATCATTCAAACCCAGTTAAGAATAATTTGAGGATTGAGTTTTCTTTAAAAAATATTAGTTAGCCTTTTAAAGACTGTCATATTTGGCTGAACTTTTCTCATCATTAGGTCTAAAAACACCACATAGTGGCTTCTAGAAGAATTTATACTAGAGCCTATCCTGACCCAAATCCTCTTGAGATAGTTGATAATCCAGAAAGTATCCTTAGGAAATCTCCTAACTCTAAGACTTCAATTGTTGTTAGACCAATTCATAGAGCTAATTCTGTCCCTGAAAATATCTCAGCTCTGCAAAATACACAAGTTGACTTAAGAAACCCATCCAAAATTAAGTCACTTAGTGATATAGATCAGACAGACTTTGAGCCTCCAAGTTCACCACAACATAATGGCCAACATATTAGCAGCAGAGAAACCACCCCACCTGATCTGCATTTCATTCATAACTTTGGTTTCTCTCATCCTAGATCTGCTCAACAGTCTCTTGCTGGTCCAAGTACTTCTATTATTCATACACCCACTATTCAAACTACTCCATTCCATCCTCCCCATCCTTTCATAAACCCTCCACTTGTAAACCCCCCATTTTTTCCACAACTTCCTATCATGGCAACATGGTATGCTCCTCTAGTCCTTCCTTTACCTTTAGTCAATTTGCGACAGGACTATCAGTCCAAAATTCCCCATTTCACCGGAAGTAAACCCACTACTGCTCAACAGCACGTAGAAAAAGTGAATGATGCCTTTGATTATATGGAAATAGAAGATGAGACCATTAAGATGAGAATATTTGCCCAAAGTTTAGGAGGAGAGGCCAAGAAATGGTTTACAGGTTTAACTCCTAATAGTATAAATGATCTCCATTCTTTACATCAAACATTCATAAACAAATGGGAAATTAGGAAGAACCCTCTCCAAATACTTTAAAATTACAACAACCTCAAGAGAAACACTGGGGAAAGTGTTCAAAATTATTGCACTAGATTTAATAGTGTTTATAATGCACTACCCCCAGATTTGAAACCTCCACAAGGCTCAGCTTTGGCCAAATTCCTTGAAGGATTTGATCCCGAAATGGCCTATCAAATAAGAGAAAGGGATCCCTTAACTTTAGAAGACATGCAGAAGGGAGCTCTTAGTGTGGAAGAAAATATGATTGAGAAGAGAGTTAGAATGAAGACTCAGAAGAGGGTATCATATAAGGATGAAGCTGCACCTTCCACATCTGACTCAAAAATGGAAAGGATGATGGAGAAAATAATGGAGAGGATGAGCATATATGAAAAAGCTCAATATAGAGAAAACCAAACCCCTCCTCAAAATAGAAACCAGTCCCAGAATCAAAATGAGAACTTTAGGAGAAATCAACCTCAAAACAGATAAAGAGATGTTGATCAACAGATCAGACCTCCTTTCCAAGAAAATTATGTTAATGAGGATGAAGAAACAATTGAAGAAACAGAGGATGATAACATAAACATGTTGGGAGTAAGCAATGAGGATTCTGATTTCCTCCATGAAAGAAAACAAGGTCTATATACACCCTATGATGATAGAAGACCAGAAACTGAATACTGTGAACAAGATTTTGAAAATTCCATCATAGGATCACCTAAAAAATATGACCTAAGAAGTAAAAACAATGAAGAAAATCCCAAGAACAAAACCTCTGATAATTCTGCCAAAATCAACCGTGTAAATACTTCCAAAAAGGCAGCAGAAAACCATTAGACAGTAGCTGAAAGTTCTGATCCACATAAGGGAAAAAACACCCACATCAATGAAAAACAGAGTGGTGACCCTAGCAGCACTAGCATTTCAACTAATTCCCCTGAAAAAACCATTTTGACTGCTGTAAATAGTAGAAATCAACAAGCTGATTTTGTTGATAAAGGAGTGACTAACAAGATTGAATCAAACATTTCAAAAACCAGATTCTCTTTAGCCTAGAGAATGAAATTGCTAAAATCAAAATCTCTGTCCCTCTCACTGAATTAGTCACTCAAAAGGTATATAGATGTCAAGTTTTTAAAGCCTTGAACATAGAGAATGTTCATGACACTGTTAACTTAAGTGATGATAAACCAGAGCTCCTATTTGGACCAAAGATTGAAGGAAAATTTCAAGAAGGAACCACCCCTCCATTCTATGTCAGTTCGAATATACATGATAAGATTTTACACAATGCCATGCATGATTTAGGGGCTTCTCATAACCTCATGCCCAAAGTAATCATGGAGAGATTAGGCCTTAAGATAACCAGACCATATAAATATTTGTATTCTTTTGACTCCAGTAGATTAAAATGCTTAGGCCTGATCAAATATATTTGTGTAATCTTGACCCAAATCCCAGCCAAATGCGTACTGATGGATGTGGTAGTGGTTGATGTACCCCCCAAATATGGCATGCTTCTTTCGAGATCATGGGGTGCTAAGTTTCAAGGTACTATGTAGATGGATATGACTTATGCCACCATCCCTATCTTCAGTCAACCCATAAGACTCTATAGGGAAACACACATGAAATATATGGTGAGTAGTTAGGAAAGACCAGAAAAATCTCCCCTCTATTCTATACATACTAACCTTGACTCGTTCATTCTTTATAATGATGAGATTTCTAATGAGAAAGGATTAATCGATGAAACATCAGCCAATATAGTGGTCACTCCATGTCCAAACATAGTGGCAGCCATAGATGAAGAGGAAAACAAGGAGAAAACTAAAAAATAGTATGCTAATTCAGAAAATCATAGCAAACAGATCACAGGTCTTGAGCATCAAAACAATCATGAGCATAGTGCCAATCAAGGACATCAAAGAATAAGCTTGCAAAACATTAAAAATCTAGAGGAACAAAATAAAGAAAAACACAGTACAATCCTACAGGAACAACACAGTCACAAATTAGGCAAACAAAACAGAGAGGACAACAATAAAATAAGTGATAAATCTGAAAACAGTCCTCTTTGGAGTATGAGTTTTGATGGGTCTTGCTCTAAAACTGGTGCAGGAGTAGGCATATGGGTACACAACACTGAAAACAATCATGTTGAGGGTTATTCTTATAGATTAAACTTCCAATGCACAAACAAAATAGCAGAGTATGAGGCTCTCCTTTTAGGCTTGCATTTATTGAAAAAAATTAGGGGCCAAAAGAATAAAAGTTCATGGGGATTCAGAATTGATAATTAGGCAAGTAAATGGGGAATAAACTGCTAAACATCCTAGACTTAGAGCCTATAGAGATGATGCCATGGACTTGTTAAAAAAATTTGCTGAATTCCAACTTAATTTTGTCCCAAGGAACCAAAAAATTCTTGCCAATGGATTAGCCTTTGCTGCTAGCACTTGTCTAAGACCTTATGAAAGCAAACAATACACCATCCAAGTCAAATATAGACCAGCTGTCCCAGATAATGAAAAATATTGGCAAGTGTTTGAAGGAGATAAACAAATAGAAGACTTCCTACAATCCAGAAATGAATTTGAAGTGCAAAACTCAGATTCAGAGTATGAACAAGACTGTCCTACTGAAGAAAACCCACTTTTTGAAGAAGAAAAATCTCCTGAGATTCCTGATATAAATATGTTAACCCATGAACCCAAACATACAACAGAAAATAGCACAGATTTAGAAAATGAAGACTTAGAAGTGCTGCAATCTAAATATCAAAGCTTGCCAAAAGGACTGGTCCCATTATAAGAATTGTTTGACTTGAATGATGTTGCCAAAAAGCCAAAGCTAGAACCTATTGAAGCTGAAGTGGAAGAATGCAACATAGGCAGTGAGGAAAAGCCCAAAATGATCAAACTATCTAAGACCTTGCCAGCTCACATTAAACTGAAATACATTGATCTTTTTAGAGAGTTTTCTGATATTTTTGCATGGAGCTATGAAGATCTAAAATCATATGATATAGAAATAATCCAGCATAAGATACCCCTCAAAGAAAACCAGAAGCTTTTTAAACAAAAATTGCGCAGAATCAACCCTGTTCAATTACCTCTGGTAGAGAAATAAATTAGAAAAATGTATGATGCTGGAATTATAGTCCCCGTTAGATACTCAGAGTGGGTGTCTAATCTTGTATCTGTTAGGAATAAAACAAGAGAAATAAGGCTTTGCATTGACTTTAAAAACTTAAACAAAGCCTCATTAAAGGACAACTATCCCTTACCCAAAATGGATCATATCTTACAAAGGGTAGTTGGTTCTAGAAGGATTTCTTTGCTAGATGGCTTCTCAGGTTACAATCAAATATTGGTACATCCTGATGATCAACTTAAAACAACCTTTACTACACCCTGGGGTACTTTCATGTATTTGAAAATTCCCTTTGGTTTAATGAATGCTAGTGCCACATTTCAGAGATCCATGGATATTGCATTCTTAGAAGAAATAGGTTACTTCATAGTGATTTACTTAGATGACATCAATTTCTATTCTAAAACAGATGAAGAACACCTAATACACTTGAGAAATGTCTTTGAGAAATGCAGAAAATATGGGTTGTCCTTAAATCCAAAGAAAACATTGTTTGGTCTTGAAGAAGGTAAAATTATTGGACATATCATATCTAAAGAGGGAATAAGCATAGACCCAAAGAGGATCGATAGTATATTGCAAGTCAACCATCCTAGAAACATCAAGGAAATTTAATCTTTCATTGGGAAGATTAATTTCTTGAGAAGGTTCATACCCAATCTAGCTGAACTCCTTAGAATCATGACAAATATGCTTAAGAGAGAAGAAGGAGTTAAATGGACCTTAGAAGCAAAGAAATCATTTGAGCTGGTAAAACAATCACTTACCAAAACACTATTTCTTATCAGTCCTGATTTTACAAAGGATTTCTTCATTTTTTCATTTTCTTCAGAACGCACAGTAGCTGCTGTCCTATTACAAAAAAACTTGAAGGGACAAGAGCAACCAATTGCTTCTTTCAGCAAGGCATTAAAAGATGCACCTATGAAGTACAACATAATGGAAAACAAGCCTTTGCCTTGGTCAAAGCCTTAAAAGACTTTAGAGTTTACATTTTACATTCACACATTATAGCATTTGTGCCTCATTCAGTTGTAAAAGACATATTGACCCAAGATCCAGATGGAAAAAGAGGAAAGTGGATTGCTATAATTTTATAATATGACTTAGAAATCAAGCCCACTAAGCTCATAAAAGGTCAAGGACTAGCAAAACTTATGGCTGAATATAACTTTCAAGCTCTTGATATAAACATGTTTAATGCATTAGATGAATAGGAGGAGTTGAAAACTCCAATTATTGAAGATCATTTTCTGAATTCATCTTGGTATGCTGATATTTTGTATGTTTTTCTCAATCTAAATGCCCCTCTTGGTTTGTCTAAAACAAAGGCAAGATTCTTAAAGTTGAAAGCTGTAAATTACTGCATTTTGAACAAATATTTATATTGGAAAAATGCTAGTTGATTATTGCTTAAATGTTTTCCTGAGAATGATGCAGATAAGATCAAGCACGAGTTTCATGAAGGAGAATGTGGAGGCCACCTCTACTGGAAGTCAACTGCTAAAAAAATCCTTAGAGCTGGTTACTACTGGCCCACCCTCTTTCAAGATTTCCACAAAATGATTACTTCCTGTCACAAATGCCAAATATTTGAAGGAAAAAGAAAGCTACTTCCCTTACCTCTGAAACCAATCACTATTGAAGCTCTTTTTCAGCAGTAGGGTCTAGACTTCATTGGGGAAATCCATCCTGCCTCATTTGCCCAACACAAATGGATCCTCACAACAACAGAGTATTTTACCAAATGGATAGAAGCCATCCCCTCTAGGAATTCCACAGACTCAGTTATCATTTCATTCCTTGAAAACCATATACTGTCCAGATTTGGCTGTCCTAGAAAGATCATAACTGATAATGCCGCTGCATTTGGGTCTAAAAATATGGTGGAATTCTGTCATAAATATCAGATTATATTGGGTCATTCTACAACTTATTACCCTCAATGTAATGGGTTGGCAGAATCCTCAAATAAAATTTTGGTGAACATAATCAAGAAGTTGCTGGAAGATAACAAGAAATCATGGCATAGTAAGCTAGTACATGCATTATGGGTAGACAGATTGATAGTTAAAAATTCAATTGGGATGTCTCCTTACCAGCTATTTTATGGAACAGATGCAACATTTCCAACCAGTATAGGAGTGCCAGTCATGAAGCTGATCCAAGAAGTACAGTCTGAATATGACGATATGACAAGAAGAATACACCAGACTATACATCTACAACAAACCAGAGAGGAGGCATACATCAGAGCACAACAACTACAAGAAAACATCAAGACGTTGTTTGATAAAAGAACCAGGGCAAGTGACTTCAAAATTGGTGACAAAGTATTGAAATGGGATTCAAGGAGAGAAGATAAGGGCAAACATGGAAAATTTGATAATCTATGGCAAGGCCCTTATCTTATTCAATCTACCATTGGAAACAATGCATTCTTTCTGCAAGAATTGGATGGAGCTGAATATTTTGGAGGTCCTGTCAATGGTAGGACTCTCAAACATTATTTCTTTTAACTGATATTTTAATTTCAAAGCTTTTTTGTTCATTGTATATAACATTTCTTTTGAATTTGAAAAGAGAAAAAATACAAAAAAAATAGAAAAAGAGGGTAGAAATAAAATAATAAAGGTATAACCCCATACCAAAAAAGAAAAGAAAATATGAAAGTGTGTAAGCTTAAATGCCACTACCAAAAAGAACACTGCTATTTAGTCATACAGCCTAATCATGACTAGATAGATTTCAATTTACTATTGATAGGTTAGTGAATCAGATTAGCCAAACAATGAAATCTTGGCTTATCAGTAGACTAGATTAGGATAAAGGAAAAAATGGTTCAAACATGCTCAAAATCTGAACCAAGACACAAAAAGAAAAGGATGACTCTAAACAGATCAAAATCAGAGCCGAAGAAAGAATGAAGGATGCTTGTAATTTTCAGATCTTAAGCCTTCACAGTTTTTTTTTGAATTTCTGTAAATTTCAGTCAATGTGCAACTTGTTTTTATGCCATAGTCCTACAGCAAATCAGACAGCTTAATCCTGGTTTGTTTGTATTTAAATTTTTGTTTTATAAAATAGAGAATAAAATATGTCAAACAGCTTAATCCTGACAGATAGTAGCTTAGGTAGAGAATTAATGAGTTCAACTATTTAATCTGAACTCATGGAAGAAATAAGGGTAGATTTAGATTAGTTTCCTGCTTTCAATAAAATAATAAAATGTTGATGTCAAAAGGTTTGCAAGTCCAAGTGCACCTTATGAATAAATTTTTTTAGGAAAGTAGGTTGTGTAGGTAGTTGTTTGGGGAATGAATTATTTTGTTTAATGTAATATTGATCATGTTTTTAAGCAACATGATCAAGAAAGAAAAGGTTTTCAAGGATAAGGCACAGGTCCACATTCCAGAGATAAAATTCTGAAGTTCTTGACACCTCCAAGGAGCTGCCATCCCCAAGTGGAGCCATTGTTAGCCATCAATAAAATTTTGGCATAACTGATGATGGCTAAAACAGGTCTTTTAGTCTTCGAGAAACAAGTTTTGAGAAAAATTGTGAGTTCTTGAAGCCTTGTTGTTTTCCTTGTCCAAAAGGATCCTTTCCACTGCTATCTTCATAAAAAAACCTTCAAAAAATCCTGTTGTTATCATGAAAAAGGACTGTTTTTAGACTCATTTTCCATCATTTTTCCCTTTCAAAAAATCCCTCATTTATCCCTCATTTCACTCAAAAATCCCTTAAAACTTGATAAATCCCCTTTTTTTTGTTTTAAACCCTCCTCCTTTACTTATCAGAACCTCAAAAAGGGCTCAAAAACTCACTTTTAGGCCTATTTTTCGACCTTTTATTAAAAGAAGGCTTTAAGCCCTTTTCGCTTAAACCTTAGCCCCTTTTTTTCTCCAAGCAACCTGGTTCCATGACCAAGCGCTAAAATCCATCGGCGTTTGCACTTTGGCAATTCCAAATTCTACTTCCATTTTCTTTTTTTGCCGATGGCCAATCTTCCAATGAGATCGGGACCGTCCATTTCCCGAGAACTGACGGCCATCGCTCCTCCGCGCTCCATCGCATCGCATCACACTTTTCCATCGCATCGGACTTCACCTTTTCCTTATCCCCTGAACCTTTTCCCCCCCATCGATGCGATCTCCCAAGTGAATCTCCACCGTCGATCTCGATCCTGATCGGACGGCCCTCCATCCATCGCAGTTCCAAAAACCTCCTTCCCGGACCCTCTTCTCTGCCGATCGCCGATCCGTCAAATTTAATCCTAACCATTGATCCTGTTTTAGATCAACAACCCTCGCTTCATCACATTTTCACCATTCCCCTGACCCCTCTTCCACCATTTTTAATCTTTGATATCCGCGATTTAATCTGAACCATCCATCTCCCGATCCGACGGCTCCTATTGATCCCTTCTGCTGCTCTTATAAACCCATTTTCCCATGTATAAAACCCCAAAATCTTTGTATAAATACTCAAAACCCGAAAAGAAATTAAAGTGGGCCCTCCCTTCCCTCATATTACTTCCCCCTCCGAATCAATCTCCACCGTTGATTGCAATTGATCCAACGACTATCATTGCATCTTCCACCTTTTCTTCCCTAACCAATTTTTACCCCCGCACCCCTTGCAAAAAGCCATTTTCCTTTGTATTTCCCCTCTATATCTATCAAACCTTGCATTAAATCTGGTTCGTTGATCTTTCCTGATCAACGATCCTCGCACCATCTCCCACTCTCACCATTTAACCCCGCCCAAAAAACCTTTCCACTTCACGAAAAAAGAGCCCAAGTTAGCTCGGCCCCACCATATATTTCCTCCACACATCTTTTCTATTTTTCGTGCTCAATTACAACCGTAGATCTAGCCCCCCCTAGATCGGACAGTCTAAAACCATTTTTGCGTTCTTTTCACAAATAAAATTGATCTCCCATTTTCAACGCGAAATAGGTGGTTTTCGCCTAGACATGCATCGCCCAGAGACATGTATCGTGTTCCCCCCGGGGCGAAACCATTTACTGCCCAACCCTCACGCGAAAACCACTCACGGTTTTCTGCAAAACCACCCATCCATATTTTCGCGCCACAAGTATATTTAAACCCCGTTTCTTATGGTTTCGACCATAAAATCTCTTTCCGCATGCTCCCTTGCCTCTTCACTTCCCTTTCGCCCTCCGTCGAGCCCTCTGAAGCAGTTGAATCCACAAAATGCAGGATTTATTAATAATTTGATGTTTGTTGTAGGTTTAATGGCGAATAAGCTATAAAATTCGTCCCACAGTCCAGTAAAGAGACGTGGCCGAGGATGACGATCCTCAGAGGCTGAATTCAATGCAAAAAGGGACAAAAAGGGCCGAATTTTCAAGATTAATCAATATGTCATGAATGTTGATTACATAAGCAAAGCCCTCTAGCACAGCAGACCTATACACAAGCAGTAAATATCAGAAGAGTATCAGAGATTAAAGTTAAAGGATTAAAGCAAAAGCCTGGAGATTAAAAGACTTAATCCTACAGTTTAAAGGATAAACACACAGTATAAAGCAGAAAGATGATAAAGAAGGCCTAAAAAGCATATCAAAGGCCTATTTCAAGTTTAAAGTGACAAATCAGGACAAATCAGCAAAATACCCCTTCATAATGCCAGATCATTGAAGAAATTTACTCCTCCGAAGATCAGAAATGCCACCTACGAGTTTATTTTCCTCAAAAGAATACAAATTGAATGCACAGTTAGAGATATTTCCAAAGACAGCTCAAAAAGTAATTGCCAGCCTACCTAAAGCCTCAAAAGTCAACAAAAGTGACTGGAGTTAATGAAACTTAATGTAAAAATCAATTAACAGAGTTAAAAACATTAGATATCTTCTTCGTTAGGCCTCCCAAAGGTCGAGAAGCATTTAATCTGTATTAATTGAACAATTAGACCTTCCTTTTACTCCACCTCCTCAATTTACCTATATATATCATATGAGGAGCCTAGTATTGTTGTTGGTTGAATACTTATTGAATGTAAATAGCTGTTGAGGCTGTTGTTTCTTTGTTAGTATTTGAAGAAAGATAGGCTGAGAAGAGAAATTTGAAGCTGTAAAGACCTACTGGACTAGCAGATTGTAACTGGTTTGAACATCAAATATACAAGTTGATTTATGGGATCCTGGTCTATGTCAATGGTGATGTTTTTCTTACTGTAATTGTTGTTTTTCTTATGTTTTTCATACTGTCCACTTTCTCTGATAAAGAACAACAAGTTTAGATTAGGATTTACTTCTGAAAGTACCCCAAATCTCACTGATAAGCTTTATCTTTATGTTTTCTTCTAATTGTGTTTTGAGGATAATTCAATAGAGTATAAACAGTGAAGTGTTGGTGAGCCCATGTTTACTGAGTACAACTTGAGATATTGTCTTTGAAAGTTTCCCTAAGAGTATTCCAAAAGAAGGCTTGGTTCAAAGTCCTTACCTGATCTTAGGCTACTTTTTACGTTTATCATAAATGTTTTCCTTAAGAATATGCTGAAAGAAAGCTAGGTTAAAAGTCCTTACTTGATCTTAGGCTATTATTTTGTTTGTCTTAAATGTTTTCCTTTGAGAGTATGTCAAAAGTAGGATAGGTTCAAAGTCCTTACCTGATCTTAGGTTTCCCTTTGTTTTCTCATATGTTTGCTTCTTTCACCACACTTTTAATGTTCCATACCACAAAATCAACTTAAAAGAGATCTTTTGATATAGATGACTTGTCCCATGGACCAATCTTGAAACTTGTTATGCAATTAAATCCTTTTGTGACTCCATAGCCCAATGGATTGATACTTTATCTTACCTATCCTATCAGCTGAACCATTCTTTCAACCTGCTCACACCTTTACCCTTCAAAAAACTTCCTTCATTTTGATGATATCCATCCAACCCAAAACAAACAAAACCCTTATACTTCATAACTAGCCTAATATCATATCATAAGCCTTACGGATATATCTTTGAAAACACTTATATAGAGATATCCCTCTCTGAATCCAAGAGGGCTAGATCCTAGGATTCCAAAGTGGTTTTGATGTAGGCTCTACAGCGTTTGTTCTTGCCAATATTGCAAACTATAGAGTCCTAACAGAATGCAAGTAGTGAGTTGGAAATGTTACTTATGGTATCCTAATGAACTGAAGGATAACCATACATATAACTATTGAGTTGAAAGCTTCATTTCTTGAAATGCATGTTACTTTTTGGAAATTTGGATCTTGTATGGTAAATTTAATGGTTGTATATTAAAATAGTCATAACGCATATATTTTGCTAGTCTTTTAATGTAGATACTGAATGGAATTCTACAAATCTAAAAGTTACCAAGGTGTGAAGACAAATACCATTGCTAAATCATTGTGAAAGGTAAAGGACATGAAAAATGTTGCTGATATGCAAGAGCAAGGATGTTGGTACAATTGAAAGGAAGCCCTCCATATATTGTTGTATTTAACAAGAGAAACCTAGAACGGTGTGCTTCTTAGGACAACACTTGAAATGGTGTAAACACCAAGGATGATGTTCCTTTAAGGGGGAGGGGATTGTAAAACCCCCAGTATTTAACCCCCCACATATATTGTAATTATAATTAATTATGTTAATGATTCTTGTAGGCACAAGTAAATTATAAATGGGTCAAAATACCTAAAACAATTGTAATATGCATTTTATTCATATATAATTCCAAGTATCGAAGAAGAGAGCAGCTAATACATACCCCAATACTTCAGGGGAAATGTTGTAAGGGGGGTTTAAGATGTTTTATTTCTCACCTGAATAACATGTTCTTATTTCTGATTTGATATCCGAACCACCCAAATTACACTAATTATGTGAAGGAATAGGAGTGGTACAAAGCTACTCCACGAGTATGGGCTATGTATCCATTCTAGAGAATTCAGATTGAACACATAGCATGAGAACAAATCCCAAGAAATTATCATTCTAGGATTGTGTGCAGGTGTGAAGAGAAAAGGATAGTAGCAAGCAGTGGAAGGGAAATGTGTGTGAGAGAGAGAAAAATAAGTGTTTGCTAGTGAATGAGTGGAATCTATGAATAGAAACCTGAAGCATTTGTGGGGATGGAACTATGACTCTTCTCAGGGGTGACAAAGGACCCTCTAAATCAAAAAAACCCTATGTGAATTCGTGGACTACTTAGTTGGTGAGGGAATTCAATGCTAAAGCCATCATCTTGAGCTATAGGGCCAGATGAAAATGTTGAGAAAACTTGTAGAATATATGCACAAAAATCAATAAGGGAAGCACCGTGGAACCATTGGATTAGTGAAGGGATACCTTTGTGTTGTGCAAGCACGAAGTGGCCAATTATTGAGAAATATTGTTGAAACTATGCATAAAATGCATTAATAAATTGAAGTACCAAGTGACTATTGCCTTAATGAAGGGCTCCCATTGTGTTGTGTAAGCCCAGAGTAGCCACATGGTGAAATACAACATGCCGTGGCTTAATGGCTGAAAGGAAGCATACTGAATCACTATTCATGAAAGAGAGTAGCTTTCATGTCCTCTACTCTAATTTGAATATTGTGGAACCCTGAGTGATGCTTCCTCTTAAGGCATTAGAAATAAGTTAGAGGTGGCCAAATTCAAGAAAGATTGCAGTGTAGTGGTGCCTCCAGTTGGGTGGAGAGTGAATTTCCCTTCTTCAATTTCAAGCAAGCTACCATGAGTTAGATAAGTGTGTAAACTTCTTCTTTTTAATGAAATGATATTGTTGTTCAATTTTTTATGACTAGTGCTGAGTAGGACTATAATATCAAGTGTGAATGGATGAATATTGCCTTTGGAAGAGGATTATTATGAATCTTTGATTGCAATTTGTTCTTTAACATGATTAATGTTTGGAATATCAATGTTTCAGAGTGAAGACTTAGTCAAAAAGGTAAAACCATGGAGTGAAGAATATCAAAAAACATTTGAATTAACAAACTTAAGAAATCATTAATAAATTCATGAAGCTTGTAAGTCTGTTGTAAAATTAAATTGGAACCTTTAAAGCCTTTTAAATTAATGTATGGTGAGTATTTGTCGATAAAACCATGGAGCATAGTGCATGTTTAATCTAGGAAGCTCAAAGAGCCTTTGAGTTGTCACAAATTTCAAGAACCATTTGGAATTATATTTTATTATTATTTTATGGTAGCTAGTGATTGTTACTTTCATGCATACACAAAGATATAAGATGATGTATAAATGTCTTTGTACAATTTACATAAGTTTATTTTCTATTATTTTTGGCCTGAATGCAATCCTAAGTATTATTGGGTTGAAATGTCTTAAGTCTTGTCAAATATATTGAGATAATTTAAGGCATAATATGGATTGTGTTAAGGAAATAATAGTCTATGACTGTATGATTTTTTTATCTTTAATTCTTTTCTAGGTTACACTAGGAGAAATAAAGATACTCACATGCATGAAAGACAAATATGAAACCTAAAGTAGATAATTATGCTAAAATTTACATTAATTATCTACTGTAAGACTTTATGAAATTTATGTGTTCCACATAGAAATATTTTAAGTAGTAGTTATACCAATTTCAGCCTAAAAGTATGTTAAGACATCTTCCCTCATTTGATGGAAATTTTGTTCTTCTACCCTCTATTTTTTTGGTGCCCAAAGTGTTATTTGAAAAAAGGTGATAGTTCCAAAATAGAACTGAACGAGACAATATAAGTCATGAATCCCAATGATAAAATTTACTTGTAGAATGTAATATAGTAAATGAAAATTACCAAATTATATATGATATTCTTTGCCAAGCTTGGAAATGTGTAATTTCTATTTTTCTACTTTTGACTCACTATAAAAGTGCTTATTAGTCAATGGGCTACTTACAAAATGCCCTCATTTGAAAAAAATTGTGTTCTCTCATTAGAGATCAAGATAATCTCTTGCAAATTAGATCTATCAATGTTATAGGTTAAAAAACCTTAGTAGTACAATGTAAGCAAGTCTTTGAGCATCCTCAAAAGTATCTTCCATGTAAAAACAAATATAAAAAGGATCTCAACCCTCTTAGCCAACTCCTACTCTTAATGTTAATAATGGAACTAAATCAAAAGACAATAAGACTAAGTGATATTGTGATTTTGTAGGTGAGATGGCCACATGGGTCTAAATGTTTCAAGAAGATGGAAGCCTTAGAAGAAGCGATGGAGAAAAACATCATCAATTTTTATCTTTCTTCTTCTAGCTCTTCTTCTCATGGACATGCATTTTTTACAACTATTTTTTCTTTCAATGCAACCTTTTCTCCTTATTTGAATGATGTGCTTATTGATTATCAATGCAAAATTAAGAAGTTTCAAGGAATATAACAAAAGAATCGTCAAAGCTTAGGAGAAGAAAGCATAAGTTAAGATTATGAACTTGCATAGCATATAAGAATTACAGAGACACAAATAATATGGGCATGGTGCCAACTACTTGGACAATTGAAAATATTGGAAAAGCGCTACCAAATTAGAGAGGCATGGATTTGGAGTTGATAGGGTAGGAGACGGAAAATAAAAAAGGCATTGACAAAACAATGAAGATACTTTGAGAGGAGAAACTACACTGAACACCCCACAGAGGAGAGCATATAGCCCTGATCAATCATTAAGAACAACATCTGAAAGACATTACCAACATGGAAGGAGCGACAAAATATTAATACCAAAGGAATTTAAGAAGGAAAATCCCCCCCGCCTTTAATGGACAGAATAATAAAGTTGAAGAGGCGAAAGCCTAGTTACAGGGGATTAAGATGTATTTTAGAGAACACGACTACTGTGAAAACATGAGGGCTAGGGTAGCAATCTTCAACTTAAAAGGAAAGGTAGATATATGGTGGGAGGAATTAAGCAACATTAAATCCATTCGAGAAAGGGAGTTTTTGTGTAGTGAATTTGAAAAATATTGTTGAGACAAGTATATGCCAGTGATGTATTATGATGCTAAGGTAAAAAAATTTCACGAACTCAAGTTGGGTTAGCTTATTGTAGATGAGTACACAAATACATTTTTAGAACTACTAAGGTATGTACCTTCTTTTTGTCAATTAGTCTATGTTACTCTAGGCTTAACCTGTGGCTTGAGAAAATGCAACCTAGGGGCATCTAATTTGTCAAATTCACTCAAGGATCACACTCGGATTGGGCTACACTAGCCCTAATCTAACTAGATTTTAGCATGTCTCTTGCCCCTAGCAGGGGCACAACAGCCTCCTTGAGGTTCGATCCCGAGTCGCCTTGCTAACGAGGTCCATCCATAACTGATTGTTCTAGTGGGACTTGACTACTAAGGTATGTACCTTATATTAAGGATGAAAAATTAAAAAATCAAAGAGGGTTTCCTTATTCATTCAGAGACCTGATCAAGTTTGATGAATCCAAAACATTGGAAGATAATATCTAGAAAACCAATTACTGCAACAATCAATCCAAACACAAGACTAAGAACTTGATCAATTGGAAGAAGTAAGATAGGTTAAAATTCAAAGGGACCAACACATAGCCAATTCTCAGCCTCTAAACAACTTGTCTTGCTTGCAAAATCCTTGATGGTATAGATCCCTAAAAGATAAGAATTATTTCCTGCATTGAATTTGCAAGTATCATGGGCACTCCAATGGGTGTTTTATTGAATTTGTGCAACCACATAATCAAACAACTGATAGTCAACTTCCCTTTCACCTACAACTCAATTGGGTCTCCACTAGATCTGACATGCATGTAACTAATAACAGTAAATCCTCAGTTAGGATGTGAGATCACTGATTTTGAATTAATTAATATTTAATTCACTAGATCTCTCACTAGTGTATCTTCAGTTACAACTAGCACAACTAAGTTTAACTCACTTAACTGAGTTAAACTATTTGCAACTTGCTTTGACTAATGCACCACTGCACTTCGAACTCTATTACAACTAGAATTAATCTGCATGCCTCACCAACTACCTCTAACTCGAAATCCACTAGCTAACTGAATTTATCACTTTTAGTTAACTGATTCAAGTCAACATTGAGAATATATTACAGTTTAATGTCCATCTTAACTAAAGGATAACCGAAATAGACTTGCACCCAAAAATATAATTGTGGGCCCCACCCTAGTTTGGGTGCTTAATGCAACTAGGCGTAGGTGCTGAAATTTTCTTGTTGAATCTCAACACTCCCTCTCAATAAGAAAGGGATTATCCCTCACCCTGGTCTTGTCTCTACGGTATTCATATTTTCTCCTGGTGAGCACCTTCGTCAGAATATTTTCATCCTAATCTTCTGTGGGAATGTACTAAAGAAAAATTATCCTTTTCTGCATACAATATCTGAGATGATGGTACCAGATATCTATATGCTTTGACATATCATGAAACACAAGATTAATAGAAATTTTAATGCAACTCTAATTATCACAATGAATCACTGTCGGGTCCATCTGAGAACCAAACAAACCAACCAAGATCTTTCACATCTAGATAGCCTCACATGAAGCTTGAATTTCTGCCATGTATTCCGCTTCCGATGAAATGAGTGCCATGGATTGTTGCTTCCTGTGTTACTAGGAAACTGTTGTCGATCCAATGCTAAAGATCCCTCCTAATGTGTTCTTTCTGTCCAATGGACTGCCAGCCCAATCTGCATCAGTGAAGCCATGTAACTTCACTCCCTCTGTTTGTTTGTACCATAGACCATACTCTAATGTGCCCCTCAGGTATATCAGGACATGCTTCCCCGCCTTCCAAAAGAGCTTGGTAGGCTTAACCATAACTTGACTCAGCTGGTTAACTACGTATAAAATGTCTATTCTCGTGTTCACTAGATACATTAGCGAACCCACTAACTACATGTAGAAAGTAGCATCCACTACCTTTCCAGAAGTAGCATCCTCTTTCCTCCAATTTCTTGTAAGAGTAGTATCCATTAGTTTGCAGCTCTCCATGTTAAACTTACCCAGTATCTCCTTTGCATACTTTCCTTGAGACACAAAAATTTCACCATCCCGCTGCCATATTTCCAATCCAAGGAAATAATGAAGGAGTCCCATGTCCTTCATTTCGAACTGCCTTGCAAGATCCTCCTTGCATGAATGTATCAGCTTCTCATCACCAGTCAAAATTAGATCATCAACATATAGAAAAATAATCAATAGCTTACCCTCAACCACAATCTTGTACAGGTTTGCATCTACTTCACTTTTGGTGAAGCCCAGTCTAGTGAAATAGTTGTCTATCCAAGTGTACCAAGCATGAGGTGCTTGCTTCAGCCCATACAGTGCTATTTTGAGTCTCCACACATGCGACTCACTGTTGAAGATATTGAAATCTTGAGGCTACTCTATGTACACCTCTTCCTCAATGATCCCATTGAGAAACACAAATTTCACATCCATTTGATGAATGTGTCATCCCATCTGCACTGAGAGTGCAAGGATGGATCTTATGGAAGATTACCTTGTAGCAGGTGAAAAATTCTCATCATAATTTATCCCCTCTATCTGTGACAATCCTCAGGCCACAAATCTAGCCTTGTATTTCTCCACACTCGCATTAGCAACCTGATTTACCTTGTACATCCATCTCGATCCAACCATTGATTTTTCAACCGGTCTTGGGACTATCTCCCATGCACTGTTCTTGACAATGGAGTCATACTCCTGCACCATTGCATCAACCCAAGTTGGTTGTTGCAATACTTCCTAAAAGGAAGATGGTTCAGTCATAATACATTTGATCATAAGAGCCATGTATCCAGTAAATCAGTCAGGAGACTATCTCTATCTACTATGTGAAGTAAGGGCTCCTACATTCTCTGTAGCATCAAGTCTCAATGTATCAGCTTCCATGGTGTGCCTTCTGCCATTTCTGATGGATGGCTCTGCATGAGTGTTTTCCTCCACTCCATGACCCTCCTCATGTGGCTGATCCACATATTGAGACTCATCCTTAGGAACCAATAGTTCCTCCTCTACATGCAAGTCTAGCTCCCTCTCAAGGGACAACCATATGGCTTTCTCCTCATCAAATTTGATATCTCGTCGCACAATAGTCATTCTGATGTTTGGAAAATACACACGAAAATTATTGGGTGTTTTAGTGTACCCCACAAAAATCCCAACCTCAGTTGTTGGTTCCAACTTCTTCCTAGTTTCCTTGGTCATATGCACATAAAAAAATGAGCCAAAAATATTAAAGTGTGAAACATTAGGTTTCTTACCAGTGAAAGCCTCTCCATGTGTACTCATGCCAAGTACTCTATGAGGACGACAATTTTGCACATGTACCACTGTATTACATGCTTCCACCAACAAATGCATCAGTAGGCCTTGATCATGCAACAACATTCATGCTGCACCCATAATAGTTTTGTTCTTCCTCTCGGCAGCCCCATTCTGTTGTGGGTTATGAGGAGCTATGAGTTCTCTTCGAATTCCTTATTTGTTGCAGAAGTTCTTGAATTAATTAGAGATTTATTCTCCACCATTATCAATCCTAAGAGCATTCAATTGATTCCCTGACTCTTTCTCCACCAGTGTCTTAAACTCACAGAACTCAGAGAATTTCAATATTTCTTCTGCATGAATAATATCCAGCAATTACAAGAAAATTCATCAACAAAGATTACATAGTACTTATGTTTTGTTGTTGAAGCAATAGAGAAAGGACCACACACATTTGTGTGAACTCTCTCAAGGATCCCCAAAGCTCAGTTTTCCTTCTCATGAAAGGTGTCCTTTACATATTTTCCCATAGTACATCCCTTGCATGTGTCTGAATGAGCAAGTATACCCCTAGGAAGACCAGTAGAAATCAATTGCATGACTTTCAAGGCTCCATGGTGAAGATGGCCTAATCGCCTGTGCCATAATTTTCTCTCATCCTGGCTTACAACTCGATCTACCTTGCCTATCATTGTTGCACAACCATCTACCTCCAAATTGTAGAGATTATTAACTCGAATCCATATCCTCTTGGATTTTCCATTTTTTTATGTCGCAGGAAAGGTTTTCCATCACTAAAAACAACATCATAGCCTCTATCCTCCAACATTGCGATTGAGACAAAAATTTTCTTCAGAACTGATACATGCATTACATATTTTAATTAAAATGGTTTACCTGAATGCCTATGAAAGGTAATGGTACCAATCTTGGAAGCACTGTACCATCCATCTTCACCCATTTCAATATGCATCTGGAAATCTTTCTCCTCCAAGTCACTGAAAAGTTCATTGTCTCCCGTCATGTGAAAGGAAGCACCACTATCCAAATACCACACAAATCTAAATGTACTGGACACCATGCATGAGATCAATGAGAATTCAAGCTCAAATTGTGAGGCAAGGGCCTCACCAACTACTGATCCTCTAGCCTTCTTGTTCTTCTTCTTTTGTGGACAGTTAGTAGTAAAATTCCCATGCTCATGACAGTGAAAACACTTCACCTTAGACATGTCCTGCTTCTTGCCATTCTTGGAATCAGATTTAGAAAGGAATTTCTTCCCCTTCCCCTTCCTCGCCTTGGCAGCCAAAGAAAAATCCTCTTCATCCTCATTCTTAGATGAAGATCCATCTCTGGTGTTCCATCTAAACTCCTCCTGCACCAAATCCGACCATAGTCGTTCCCAATCTAGCAATTTTTCCCTTCCATTGACATAGTCTTGATAATTGTGCCAACTCTTGGGAAGTCCTAGGAGAGCCAAGCTCACCAAATCAGCATCAACAGCTGTTATTCCAATGCTCCCTAGTTCATCCCGACATTGGAAAAACTTTGTTAGATATTTTTGAATGGTGTCGCCCTTTTCCATATTGATCTTGGTGAGTTTATCTTTGAGCACCAATTTCCTATGGTTGCTGCTGCTTTGGAATAAATCTGTCAAAGCCTTCCACATTGCATATGGTGTGGATCTCCCATGGAGGCTTGAGACAATGTGGTCTCGTACTCCATCTAATAGGATCCTCCTCGCCTTTGCCACTTTCTTTTGCCATGCATCAAGATTTGCAGCATCTGCCACAACGGGTTTAGGAACATCATTTTTTTTTAATTCCTTCAAGCCATTGTCTTCGAGTACTCCCTCCATCCTGTCCTTACAAGAAATATAGTTCAAGCTAACCTCGAGTGCATACTCTAACCTCAAGCCATTGAAATCCTTTTCGATATTGAATCAATTGTAGCACTAAGAAAGTATTTCTGCAAATTCGAATTCTATCCAATCACAAACTTAGCTCCTGCTTCACTTCTGAAATTTCCTGTGCTCTGATACCATATAGAAATTATACAACATGCATGTATATCTTGCATTCACCCGATCTAAAAATTTACTAAAGTTAAATACTGAATCGCTTCTACAAATATTTTGCGAAATTACAAACACAATATCTAATCACATGAGCATGAAGAAATATCAATCGCACACAACACATATAATTTCCCAGGGAAAGCTTACATCTAAATATCCCATTATCTTTTTTTGTATATTCAACATGGATCATGAAAAAATTACATAAAAAACTCTTCTCACAAGAGCCCTCCAATACTCAGCTAATTGTCTCACACTGTCATATGCAAAACTAACCAACACATAGCCAATGCTCAGCCTCCAGACAACTTGCCTTGCTTTTGAAATACCTGATGGTATAGATCCCTAAATTATCTGAAAGGACTGTATTATTTTTTTTGCTAAGTGTCCTTTTAGTTATAAAACATGTACATATTTGTCTCCATTTATTTTCTTAAGGAATGAGGAATTTACCCATGAAACATAGATGAAATTGTGAATTTTAAGCATGTAAATAAGCCTAAATAACACTGAAAAACAATGCATAATAGAGAAATAAAACCACACATAAGATTTACACAGCAGGCATGATGAAGCAGTTCACCCCTCCTAGGCTACATTTGCTGGTCCAACTCCTAATGGCATGTCCATCTTTCATTATGCTCAAAAATTTTCAAATACATGTGTTTACAAGCCTCCAATGGTTTTTTTCTCTACACCAATGGCTCTAGAATGCTCAAATTAGTCTAGATAGACTCATGTTTCACCCAAATTGGTCGAAAATTAATCTCCCAAGGTGATGAATTGAGTCAAAAATATCCTAGGGTTGAGGGAACTATGGACAATAGGTGTGTGTGATCCCTACTCTTGCAGTAGGTTGGGTATCTCCCATATTCTCACCCATAGTGTGTGCATGATCCTTGTCCATTTTGAGAAGTCAGGTATCTCCCCCTATCTTGGTCTAGCAGAGTATACCCCAGTTGGCATGATACCCACAAGCTAAACTTGTTGAGATTGTCCCTCCCCATCTGGCCAACGGGTTGAGGAGGCTTAGGGGTGTGTGATCCTTACCTTTGGTAAGTTAGGTATCTCACCCAAGATGGATTATGATTCAAGTGTTCTAACACATGACTTTTGATGGTAATTTATGGGAATATCGACAAGAAATAATATGGTTGTGATCCTTACCTCCTATGTCAAGTGGTTTCTCACCCATTGATTTCACAATGGGATAGTTGTGATCCTCGCTTGGTGAGTGGTATCTCACCTATTGCTCAATATATGGTGGTAATCAGATGCTCCCCTATGTGAGTTGATTTGGGGTGACAGTGTCACATAGGACCTTCCCCATTGTCACAAACATGATGTGAGAGTGTCCCATAGGACCTTCCTCATTTTCAATGGATTTTAGGTTGAGCTAGGCTCCTTGATGTGGTTACAGGTTAAGCAGGACTCCTTGATGTTGTTCCGGATTGAGCTAAGCTCCCCGATGTTATTGAGGGTGGTAGTTCGAGCTCCCCTCTGATGTCAAATTATTTTTCTTTTATATTCAAGAGCATTCAACATATGAGAAAGGAAAAGAAAATATAAGCAGATACAAGTGAAGATAAGCATGGATGAGAAAGGATGAGCAGAGATGACCGAAGAAAAAATTTGTTGAAGAGATATTTATGATTCAGACATATGTTGCAGTTGGTAATTTCTCCCTAGATGAGACGGAATGTTAATTTGGTAGCTTAGATACAAATTCCCTCCTTTGGGTATTCTTCCTTGTCAAGAACGCCCTTGGAAGAATTTAATTTGGTTAAGGAAAAATATAATTTTATTATGAAAACCCATATGTGCACAAAAGGATAGGTCAACCCTAAGAGGAAAGTGGACACCCTTGGATGGTCATAAATACAAGTCAAGTGAACCTCATTTGGAAATCATCATTAAGCATTCTTCTTTTCTCTTTTTTGGTTTTGGATTCCACAGGTATTTAATTAGTTCTCGGGGAATTTGTTCGCATGGGTCCGAAATTGCAGGGTTTGAGTTCACACGTGCAGCTTAGGGTTTTTGGTTCACAGTTACAGGGTTTTCACATAAAATTTTTGGTTACAGGTGCATGCATATGAGCCTATGCATGCAGCCCGAACACTTCAGCCACATGCATGATAGTCAACTCTGTGCGACCAAGACTTCGGGTTTTTTGACAATTGACCATAGATTCCGACAGTTGACAAGAGATGTTGACAGTTGACCGTAGGATTCTGAATCATGATTTTATTATTTTTATTTTTGGGTTCATTTATGCGATATACTTTGGTTGATTTTTCTTGATAGTCTTGTGAATGAAGAATTGGATTATTGTACTCTCTTTACTAGACATTTATGACAATCTAATAAGAAGAATGTTTTGAAAGGGATTTCTCCCTTGTGGGGTTTACCCCTGGTCTCTGACCAATCCTTGTGTCTCTATGTATGAATTTTTGTCTTCTATTGTTTAGTTATATTCTGCTACATTGATTATGATATTGTTCTTTCTATATCATTTCATATGTTGCTAATGACGTTATGATGTTGTGGGGTGAATTTAATATGTAAATAATCAAATTAAATTATCTAAAGTAAAGAAAAATATAACCCCAAGAAAAATTAACAACTTATACATAGTTATGGAGGCAAGGCTCAAGACCTTCTTACAAAAGGTCAAAAGTAGCTCTAAATTATGAAAAAGGGATAGTTGAACATGGCAGTTTTGAAACTGAAATCTCAAACAATTAAGACTACAAAATATTACAGGGCAACCGAGTTCACCATAGATTGAAAAAATATACATTTAGTGGATTAGATGGACTTGCATAGACATACTATAGAGATTATGTTCAAGAGTTTAAAAAATACTGATGTGAATGCTTCAAAATTAGAAACTATTTTTACAAAGGTCACCAATCAATTGAAGTAGGAACAAATTGCTACAAGAACCACAATATGAAAGTTTAAGACTTGGAGCAATGTATTGTTAGATTGGGGTAGACCCAAAGGATTCATTTCCATAAAATCCCTAATCAAGTCTAAGGACACTTAAATTAAGGTGTTGGGAGTTAAAGATGATAGGTATTTAACATGTCCAAACACCTGAATTGGAAGCTATATAAAAAGAAAAGGAACAATTTGTTATTCCCTATAATTGAATAGAATAAGCATGTTGAGAGTTATGTGCAAAAAATTTAAATCTTGACGAAAGAAAAGATAGAGCTTGTATGTCCATTAACTTCCTCAACACCATCAACACCAGTTGATCCTTCTAACAATATGAATCAAACAAAGTTGGATTTGAGTATAAATGATATTGAAATTGAAAATCTCAATAAAATACTCATGGTTAACAATCTAAGATATGAATTAGCTGAAAAAAATGCAACAATCCATAAATATTAAGACCTAAGAGCAAGATTGTAGAGGGAATTGGATTGGTTGAAGAATCAACCAAGTGAAAAACACTCTTTAATTGAAGCAAGGAATTTTTTTTGGGTTTAAATAGTGATAAGTATTTAAAAAATGTGAGGATTGATCAGGATCATTGTGGATGAATCAATTTTTTTCTACAGCATTAAACATGCCATTGGAAAAATTCAATCATAATTAGGAGACAATCCTCATATTGCCTCAATAATAGTGAAATTCCTTAACTCTAGGAATCAAGAATAGCTACAAACTCTAGGTGTTTAAGACAAAACTTATGTCATAATGGATGCCAATAAAGTTTCAACCAAAAGAAACTTTGTCCAACAAGCTCAAGACAATTGTAGACTAGTAAAATGGGCATGCCCTCTTATGGGATCAAAATAGCAGGTCCATGCCTTTGGATGCATACAAAGATGATTTGTTAGTAACCAAAGCAAATTCAAACAAGTTTTCAAATATGGAACATTGCATGGGGTAACTATGGTGAATAAATTAAAGGACGATTTTTACATTTACTATCAGGTTAAAAAAAATTTCTCAACTACTCCAACCTATCAAAAGTATACAAATTTGGATATCGCCTATAGGAAGATGATATCTTACAACTATCCACTTTGGTCAAATTTGGAGTGGTTGGCTAAATTTTCCCCATCAGTATTATTGATTCGAACAACAAAGCTCAGATGGAGAAGTGGATGTGTGGAAAAAGACTATTTAATATTTGGAAATTCTTTCTATTCTTATTAGTTAGTTCCTAAAAAGTTTCATTTGCAACAAAAATAAGTTTTAACTATTTTATACAAAATCTTAAGAAGAACTCAAGAGAAAGGTTCATATTATTAGAGAGAAATTATATTGTTGTATCTTAGGACAATATTATTACATTTTTAAATCAAAATATTCTTCTTTCAATTATTGGCAGTTTGTACTCCTCTATTATATTTTTTCTCTTGTAATTTATGCATCATGGTCTCATATGTGCAATTATTTGAAGTTATATGGGATATCTTAAGAGACTAAATTAACAATAAATTTCACTATCATCTAACAATGTAATACTATACACATGCATTTATGATAGAAAACATTTTCTTTTATATCAGGGATGTGTATATAATAATTATGTGAAAATCAACTTTGAAAAAAGTTTGTAAAGGGTGGATATTCAAAAATTTTTGAGAGGAAACAAGGGATGAATTGTCATTTAAAACATAATTTCTCTTGGGTTCAACGAGCTAATTGTATATGAATTACAAAAAATAATTTTTTGTGGTGATTGTCTCAAAGACTCGCATGAAATTAAGTAAGGAGAAATAGGCACATTTTTTGTTCCATGTGATGGTGAATATTCACTTAATTGCTTTATGCTTTTTTATTTCTATTTTTAATAATATCTCTCATACACTCATACACATTTGGAGTACCTAACAATGAAATTCATGCATGATTAATGACATTCAAGGGAAATCAATCAAGAAATTTCCATACATATTCAAGCATTCACGTTGTCATTGAAACTCAATTGGAACCGACATACAAGTATTGATTGAATAATTAAAATATGAGTGAAAATTTGAGAAGGGTGAGTGGTTGAAACTCATTTCATTGTAAAAATTATGAGTTGTACATTTTTGGTAGTATTCGACACCCTCAGATTCCTAGAAAAAATTAAACAAGCGTGAAATGAAAATGAGTGAGTTCAAGAATACAAGCAAGTGTGAAGTTCAAGGGAGTAAATCAGGTAAACATATCCAAGTTAGTATAAGTGAGCAAGTACAAGAAAACGATGGAAAAAATCATGGAGTTGTTTCTTTATTAAAAAAATTGTTAAGTAGTGCGATCATATTAACCTAATATCACATTAGAAAATATTATCATGTGACAGCTTGGGAGCCATGCGAAAAAGGGTTCATCTATTGCAATCTTAATCACAACTCTTGCCAGATGAGTTAATGTATCTAAAAAATCAGAAGTCTATGAGGCATTCTGAACTAGAATTTTTTTAGAGAAAACCTAACTGATTATGATGATGAGGGTGATGATGATGATTAATAATATGATAAACATGATAATTATGATTATTAAGAATATGATAGACATGATAATGATGATGGTGATTTAGATAAAAAAAATCCAATCATAAGCCACTCAATTTCAAGTGAAGATGATGAAGTTATACATGATCAAGTTCAACCTTATCTTTCCAATCCAATCATCAGGCATTGAGAAGAAATCAGTAAAAATGAGCACATATCAAACATTGGATATGATAAGTAATTTTTCATTCACCGGATTATTCTAGAAAAATTCACTTCATTAGTGTAGGGTTCCTTCAATAAGTTTCAACTTCACTTGTTCAAGTTCAACATTAGAATATGAAATGCCAACATTGCAAAAGATTTGGTAATATGGTGGATCAATGTTATGATCTCCATCCTTGCCACCATTGTGGCAAGAAGAATAATGTAATAGAAACATGACCCAAGCAAAAAAGAATTGCAATATTAAAGATTCACTATGAGTGGATCGATCCTTGGCAATGGTCATCAACAAAAAAAATTTGTATCAATATTACTAAAGAATTCAATCTCAAATAATGACACATATTGAAATGGACAATTGAATGAAAATGATACTCACTTCTTCCTTAAGGGGAGATTATAATGATGAAATTCTCCTACACCTAAAGGGTGAGGATTAGTACACAAAACAAGTTGAAAAAGGTTAATGGTAAACCAAAAACCACTGAATGAAGTGAAAATGGTTCGCAATCAATGAAAAACCACCTAATGAAATTTTTAAAGGGTAACCCACACATGCCCTTGTTGTATCTGATTCTAGTTGACAAAGGGGGGAAATGATGATGGTTTTCAAATTCAATGTTTCAACAATAAAAGTAACACAAACAATATGTCAAAAGAGCATCAATAGTCTGTATATGGTAGGCTTTGAGCTTTGAGATTCAAGATGTTCTAGAGGGACACCTAGATTTATACTCAATAATGTTTTGGGGAAGTTATGATTCAATGTGTTGTAGTTGAATCATACACAATATGCATGAATGGGATGTTAATTGAGAGAAAATTTGTAGAAAATTTGTTCGCTTGGATGGTCATTTGACCTAGCAAAGGACATATTGATCCTTCTGCATTTCATTTTGGCATTTTATTGAGTTTTCAAGCATTTTCAAGGATGTGTAAAAATTTTATTTTATTCACTTCTATTGGTTAACTCTCATCATATTTGAGTTCACATCTAGTTTTGGAAGTCTTTTATGCAATTCTTCAATGAGGCTTAGTACAAGAGTTTTGACATGAAAACTTGGATATGGTATCGATTTATGTTGAATTATTGGTATTATTTTTTGGAATTATGGTTGAAGTGGGCAATGTTATCCTCTTACTCATATAATCGTGAAGTCCTAATGTACCACCTTTGTATGTCACATTCTAGGATATGGTTGTTATCCTACATGTTTTTCTAGTTTCCTAATTTTCCTCCTATTTATTTCTTGATGAGGTGTTAAGGTCAGAGGAAAGAGGTGGTTTCAATCAGGTAATATATATTTGCATCATTGAAATGAATATAATGTCAAGAATATGGATTGAGGAATTTTCTGCTACTTCTTGTGTCTCCTTGTCGTGCATTTTATTTATTTAACATCTTGGAGGTCTTCATGATGCACTTCTATGTGCTTTGTTCTGAAGCAGGCCCAACATCTGAAGGCTACCTACTCATAATCTATCATTTGAGTCCAACTGTATTATTTTTCTACCTTCTTTTTTTTTGTCATGAATCCTTTGTGGAAATTCATATCAAAATAGATTCAATCATAAGTTCTAATGCAAATATGCTTTATTTCTTTGCCCCTAAAGTGAAACTCACCCAACGCATCTTCAATATCCCCAAAAGTGTAGCATGAAATTTACACCCCTAATGAATCATTGGAGAGATAATTCAATCCTAGGTCAAATGTTGGAGACTGAGTCTTCATGAAAAATCAAAATTTACCCCAAAACTACAACCCGAAGTTAAGAATCTATTCTATATCCTTTGCTAGGTTGAATTCCACTTTTAACAAAGCCTTGGAACAAGGATAAATAGAAGCTTATTTCTTTCAATTTAGATTCTTAGGGTATGCAATCCATTGATGCACATCTGCTAGATTTGGCTAAAGGCAATTGGACCCAATATTAACCAATTTCCCTTATAGAATTCAAATTGTTCTATAGTGTCTTCAAGTATGAGTTTATATGAGGCCAAGGTTTAATTTACAATTATGATTTGAGGGTATTGAGGTAAGGGCCCTCCAATGTTCCCTTGAAATAATACATCCTTGAAGGATGTGACACTTGTAGCTAAGGAAGGCATACAAAGTCCCATTGAGAAGTAATTCTTCCTTCCTAGAGAATTCTAGGAACACTAAGGGAATTCGGGGGGCTATTGAGGCCAAGGCTATTATTAGATTTGCAAATAAAGGTTATGTAGAAAAAAAAATCACAAGGATGGGTGCATATTGTTGGATTTTCTAGGGAGAGAGGAATTTTTAGGATGGAGTTTGCTGAAGCCATTGGTGGAAGATAGAAATTAGAGTTAAACTCCTAGTGGTCAAAGATTTCCCTCTTCAAATTGCTTAAAATGGTTAAAATATTATGTTTTGATTTTAAACCATTTCAATATCAACTTGGGTAGTAATTTTGGACTTAAATGATGTAAAATAAGATAGTGATGTTTTAAATTAGTGTTGAATCGACCCTTAGAATATTAATATATCATTTTAAGGAAAAGAGAAAAGGAATTTCTACATAATTCTACACACCAACATTCGATAAAGATTGCAAAATAATATTGATGGTTCCACAATTGTTAAAGCTATTACAAAGTATAAAATATATCCTCTCATTTTCCTTATAGATCCATTAACCCATTAATAGAGAGAGTGATAAATTTGTTAGATTTACTTTGCATAGTAAATTTCTACAAACCTTATTTAAGTATAACATAAATAATTTATGCTAATTAGGCGTAACAAAAGTGGTTGAGACTCAAGGTGATAATGCCACCGACTTTGGTACAAATCTCAACAACCTTTTTCAATATGAGTTTGTCTTTATTCAAAGAATTGTCACTACACCTTGATTCAAATTGTTTACATGAATCTATCTTTTCATCCACTCCATAGTCAGACTCTAAAGTATCCTTCACCTTCTTCATATTAGATTTGATAAAAAAAATTCTTTATTCAGCGTTATTGTCATCAGTCCTAAAAATGCAGGGGAAATTTGACTTGGATATGTTTGTCCGTTCCTAGGCTTATCTAGAATTTTGAGCTCCTTTTTTTCTATTAATATAAATGTTCCCCAATTTTGTTTTGAAAAAGAAAATAGAACACTGCCTCTAACATGTGTGTTGATTTTTAATGTAATACATAGATTATGTCATCCTCCTCTGTGAGTTAAATTTCTTTATTCAATGGAAATAGAATAGTACTTAGTAAAATCTATCATGGATAGTTGGGGAGTATTTCATGAAAATATCAAGGATGGCACAAGACATTAATGACACATCCTCTGATACTAGAATTTATTAATTCAATGGATATAGAATAGTACTTTTGTAGAATAGCCATCGTGGATTGCTAAGGAGAATTTCCTAAAAAGATCACAAGATGGCACATGGCATTAAAGCAAGAATGGGCAGGGCTGCAATTGTAACATAAGAGGTGGGTCAAACTGATATTTTCAGAATTCCTTGGTTGACTAATTTTGCAGAACTTTCCAACATAACCATAAAAATTTCAATTAATTTCACCAAGAGAAAAATGGATTTACAGTTATCATGAATGTACATGTGCACATATAATGTTAGCAAAATAAAATGAAACACCTTAGCTATAATATGCATATAATGTGATTTGGAGTTCAAATTCAAAATTAATGAAATAACATTTGAGAGAGAGACCATGCATATTTTTATAATCATTCATGAAGCATTACAAACATTGATATCTAGGATGAAAGTATGACTAAAGTAATCCCAAAGTAGAGCTCTATATACAAAAGAGACTATAAGTCTTCGCACCACGTGATGGTGAGTAAATATTGCAGTGGAAAATGAAATGAAAACAATATTCTTTTGTGCTTTAAAGGGGGGTCTGCAATGATGAAACTCTCATACACTTAGATAAATCAAAATGAGAGCACAAAACGAGGTGAAAAAGATCAATGGTAAATAAAAAACCACCAAATAAAGTAAAAATCGTTAATGTTAATCCAAAAAAAACCAAATTGAGTGAAATGTTAGTGTAAAACAAAAACCTTCAAATGGTGCAAAGATGGTTTGTGGTTAGCCAAAAACCACTTAATGAAATTATTAAGTGTATCCCACAAAAAACCCATGTTGTCTCTCCTTTTCACTGAAAAATGGGGAAAATGATGATGGCTATCAAACTCAAAGTTGACCAAAAAAAAAAAAACAATATGCAAGATCGGGGTCGAAATTACCTAATGGGAATCAATATTTTATAGATGATAGGGCTTAAGATTAGAGATTCAAGCAGGTCTAGAGGCACACCTAGTTTACTATTCAACAATGTTTTGAAAATGTTATGGTTTAATGTGTTGTAATTGGATCATACACAAGACACATGATTGGGATGTTAATTGAGAGAGAAATTGTGGACATTTTGATTGAGTTATCAAGAATTTTCCAGGATGTGTCAAACTTGCAACTAATTCATTGCCATTTGTTCACTCATCATATTGGAGTTTAGCGTGCATTATTAGCAATTTTGTTAGGGAATTATTTATTGAGGCTTGATTGAAGACTGATAGCATGAAGACTTGAAGATTGTACCAATTATGTTGCATTGTTAAAATTATTGTTTAGATTTATGATTGAGGTAGGTAATGTTAACCTCTTATAGAGATACAATCATGAACTCCCAATATACCACCTTTATATGCCATATTCTAGGATATAGTTGTTATCCTAAGTGTGTTTCAAGATTCCTATTTTGCCTCCTTTATCTTTGGATGAGGTGTCAAGATGAGAGAAAAGAGGTGGTTTCAATCATGTTATATATCTTTGTATAATTGAAATGAATACAATGTCGATATATGGCTTGAGGCCTTTTCCAACACTTCTTGTGTCTCTTGTCTTGTCATACATTTCATTTATTTAACACCTTGGAGGTCTTCCTGCATTGCACTACTATGTGTCTTATTTTGAAGCAGACCCAACATCTAAAGGTTACCTACTATCTTTTGAGTCCAGATGTAATCATTTGCTACCAACTTTATTTTTATCATGAATCCTTTGTTGAAGTTCATATTGACATAGATTAAATCATTGATAGTGATGCACATGCTCTTTATCTCTTTGCCCCAAAAGTGAAACTCACACAATGCATCTTCAATATACACAAAGAGTAGCATGAAATTCACACCCACGCTAGAACAATGGAGAGACAATTCAATCCTAGGTCAAATGTTGGACACATCTTCCAGTGGACAGTGAAATGAAAACAATAGTCTTTTGTGCTTGAAAGGGGGGAGTAAAATGATGAATCTCTCATACATTTGGGTAAATAAAAATGAGAGCACAACACAAGCTAAAAAATATTAGTCGTAAATAAAAAACCACCAAATAAAGTGAAAATGGTTAGTGGTAATCCAAAAACAACCAAATTGAGTGAAATGTTAGTGCAAAACCAAAACCGCCAAATGGAGTGAAGATGGTTTTTGGTTAGCCGAAAACCACTTGATGAAATTGTTAAGTGTAACCGAAAAAAAACCCGTGTTGTCTCTCCTTTTCAATGAAAAATGAGGGAAATGATGATGGTTAAAAAACTCAAAGTTTACAAAAAAAACAAAAAAAACAATATGCAAGATCAACGTCAAAATCACCAGATGGGCATCAATAGTTTATAGATGAAAAGCCCTAAGATTAGAGATTCAAGCGGGTCTAGAGCCACATCTAGTTTACCATTCAACAATGTTTTGAAAATTTTATGGTTCAATGTGTTGTAATTGGGTATACATGATTGGGATGTTAATTGAGGGTGAAATTGTGGACGTTTTGTTCACTTAGATGGTCATTTAACTAAGAAAATGATAGATTGATCATTTTTCATTGTAGCTTGGGATTTTATTGAGTTATCAAGAATTTTCTAGAATGTGTCAAACTTGTAGCTAATTCATTGCCATTGGTTCAATCTCATCATATTGGAGTTTAGTGTGCATTCTTGGAAATTTTGTTAGGGAATTATTCATTGAGGCTTAATTGAAGAGTGATAGCATGAAGGCTTGAAGATTGTACCAATTATGTTGCATTGTTAATATTATTGTTAATGGTTATTATCAAGAATTTACTTTGCAAAATAAATCTATAAAATTCTAATCAAGTAAAACTTAAACCATTTAGGCTTGTCATGAGTATTCCAAGTGGTTGGGACTCGTGGTGATAATGCCACACACCTCGGTATGAATCCTAGCTATCCTTGCTTAGTGTGATTTATGGGCACCCCTCAATGAACAAGTAAACTACCCCCTTGCTTCAAATTGCTTACATGGATGTATCTTTTTATCCACTCCATAGTGAGGCTTTCAATTATCCTTTCAATTATAGGAAGAAGGTATTCTTCCTATTAGATTCAATTAAGGTTTTTCTTTACCCATTGACATATGAATGATAGCCAAAGATGATTTCCCTAAAAATGAAAAATTAGATTTGTCAAACAATGTCCAAGGCCACAAGAGACTTTGGAAATGTGTTGTCAGACCTCGTCCTTGAATTTCATATGTACTGTACGACCTAAGGAAAGAATATTATAGGTATAAGGCAACATAAAATCCTTGCTCGCTCGTCTTTAAATTAACATAAGGATTTTTCAATTCTAGCTTGAGAATATCAATGAAAAATTATCTACATTCCTAGAATAATTTACAACTATAAATTCATTATCATTAGTTATGAATAATTCTCCTAGAATAATACTATCTATGGTGACTTATGTTTTTTGGGTAGTTTATAGGTTATATATTTTTTGAAAAAAATGTCAAAAGATTGAAAACTTCACCATACAAAGGTGGTAATGAAAAATTCCTGAAAACAATTTCTTTACACATATCTTGGATAGCCATCAAGACCAACATAATTTTATATGCATAACATTCTTGTTTTCAAAAAATAAACATTTTTCCAAAATACAAAATAATATGAAGTAATACTACATAAAGTAAACAATATATAGACACATTTTGATGAAAAAACGATGAAAATACCTCATTGATTTACAGGATTGACATTCTACTCACTCTTATGATATAACCACATTAATAATAAAACAATCACAAAACAGTCTTATGATATAACCACTTTAATAATAAAACAATCACAAAACTATGGTATAAGAATAAAACAGTCACATAAACTTGATATGATAATGAAATAGTAACAGATTAAATAACACATATCAGACATTATACCACAAACAAAATTAACCCTAATATGACAATAATATAATGAAAAATGTTTATCAGATGTTTTGCAACAAACAAAAATAATACCTAATTAATTGAAAATTGTTTCCAATCCCCACCAAACATACGCTCAAAAGTTAGATGATAAAAAGCATATTAAGTGTTGCTGGTGTAAAGGGTCTAAACAACTGTGGGATATAAGTAATTATTTTGGTTTTGACTTGAGCTCATCCACAATAATAACTCAAGTTCAACCTAGTAAAGATAGAATATGTTAAGCCAGGGGTGGAAAATGTGGGGATTATTCACGATCCCAAATGCAAAATGGAATTGCAATACTTATAGTTGCATGGAAACAATATCTATAATCAAGTAAAGGCTTAATCCATTTTCCAAGGTCTGAAATTGCCTCTTTCTTGCCAAATTCACTCTCTCATTGTGACTGGGGATTCTTCAGTTTCCATTGTTTCAATGATTAAGGTCTGGAGTTCAAGAAAAATCAAATTCCAATCGATCATATTGAGAATCAAATAAGAAGTGGTTAATGTACTGAGATTTCAGAATTTTCTTCACTGTAGTCATTTTAGTTTGTGCATGCTTCGAGTCTAAACCAGGAAGTGTCAGGTCAAACACTCTGTTGATCTGACCCTAGGTGTGTCGCTGCCTAATGGATCGATCTATCGACGCTCTATTTTGGAGAATGATGAAATCAAGAGACAAATTCAGGAGTTTTTGCATAAAGGGCACATCAAGCCAAGTTCATCACCCTGTCAGAGCCTGATCGTGTTGGTACAGAAGAAGGACGGGACCTGGAGACTCTCTATTGACTATCAGGTGTTGAACAAGATCACTGTCCAGAATAGGTATCCAATCCCATGGATTGATGAACGTTTAGATTATCTTAAAGGGGAAAAATATTTCAGAAAGATTGAATTTAAGTCCAAGTATCACCATGTACCAATCGAACCCTTTGATGTGTGGAAGACTTCCTTCAAATCTAAGTAGGGCATTTTCAAATGTTTGGTCATGCATTTCAGGTTGACGAATTCCCCCGCAACGTTCATGAGGATGATTTAAGACATCTTGCAAACCCTTCACCAAATCATTCACGGTGGTTTATTTGGATGACATCCTGATATTTAGCCATAGTTGGGAACATAACCTCCTTCATATTCGACAATTCCTCCAAACTATGTGACAACACAAGTTGTGTGCCAATTTCAAGAAATTCACTTTTGGTATGACCAAGGTTCAATATATTGGGTACATCACTAATGAGTGCGGTGTGCATATGGACCCAACCAAGATACAATTCACTCGATATTGGCCAGCCTAAACCACTCTAACAGAGCTTCACAACTTTCTGGGTCTTGCCAATATCTACCGCAAGTTCATGTTGGGGTTCTCTCATATCACTTGGCCTTTGAGTCAAGTCACCAAGGGTAGAGAGAAATAAAAATTATTTTGGCCTGAATCCCAAGATAAGTCATTTTCTGAGTTGAAGCATCATCTATGCTCTACAATAGTGCTCACATTACCAAATCTGCAACAACCATTTGAGATCGAGACAAATTCTTTTGACTATGTTGTTGGTCTAGTTCTTACTCAACAGGGGCATCCAATGGTATATCATAGTGAGACACTTTCATACATTGTCCGAAAGTATCCCACCTATGACATAGAGATGTATTCAATTGTGCAGGCCTGTTGGCAATGGAAGCATTACATTATGGGGAAGGAAATGGTCATCCACATAGACCAACGACCCATGTAGTTCATACAGACACAAAGGAAGCTGCAGAACGATCACAATAAAAAATGGTCCACATACCTACAAAAATTCCACTTGAACATCAAATACAAGAAAGGAAACACCAATAATGTTGCAGACGGCTTTAGCCAGCCGCCAGTCATGGTGCTGACCATTGTGCTCCACTCTTCTGGGCATGAGACTTCATAGTGGCTGCATCTATACAAGAGCGATCCAGAATTCGGAAACACATACCAGACACTCCTAGATGGGAAGCAAGTTCCAAATTTTCACCTCAAGGATACACTGTTACGTCACCTAGGACATGTTTGTGTTCCTTCAAGCGAGTGTGACAAGATGATTTGGGAGGCACACTATAGTCGGTCACTGGACACTTCAGAGTAGAGAAAACAGTGGTAGTGCTACAAAAATATTTTTATTGGATGAACCTTCGACAAGATGTTAGGAATTACATCATATCCTTCACTACTTTCACCATTTTCAAACTAAACATCAAGAAGAAAGGAGTATATACTCCTCTGGATACTCCTATTATACCTTAGGAATCCATCTTCATGGAATACATGTCAGGCCTCCCTTCGTAAGTTTGGAAGATAACTGTATGTTATGATACGGGTCAAATGATGAATCAATATAGAAAGGAAAAATAAAGGTTGTGAAGCAAGAGGCCCACGAATCTTAAAGATTGCAACAAGAAACAGTGAAGCAGACATCCTGAAACATCATCCTTGATCCTAGTTGGAAAATAATCACCTAAACTAGGTGGGGCCCACACAGGCTATTTTTAGGTGTATGTCTATTTTTAGACATGGTGAGCATATTATATATGTAGCAGGAGGCTATTTGTAGATGGTTGGTAAAATGTGAAAAATAGATGAAATTCTATTTTTAGAAGATTGGGCAAAGTCTATTTATAGATCTCTGATCTAAAAATAGAAGCATGTCAGTTATTATTAGCTCTTAATAATAATCCGAAAATAAACAACAACTTATTCTCTTGGAGAACTTTATTTCAGTGAATAGATTTGGAAAATCGGTGGGCTGAAGGAATTACGCAATTCCTAAGGGTTTACTGGAGTTCATGCATTGTGGACTTAGTTAGAACTGAAGTGGCAAAGTTATGACAGAGTTGGAAGAGTAGTTCATGGAGTTGTATTCAGTTTAACTCAATTAGACTCAGTTGAGCTAGTTGTATCTAATCTAACTGAATGATACACTAGTGAGAGTGTAGTGAATTAATTAGTTAATTAATTCACAAATAATAACTCAATAATCAACTAAACAATACAACAGCTAACTACAGTGCATGTCAGATCCAGTGGATACCCAGTGCAGAGATAGGTGAAAGGGTGAGATGGACTATCCGTTGTGACTACTAGTGATGCATTGATTGCATATACATATACATTGGAGATGCCAATGATAATAACGCAGTCAAGGAGAGTGGGATTGCATCGAATTGATCTTTTTAATCAGCTTGGATTGCGCAGTGGAGGTAGGCTAGTAGGAGGGCAAAGATTGGTGCATGGATTTGCAGATTTCTTCTATGCTAGTGTGTGACGATTATATTGTACTGAGAGCTTGATGTACTAATATTTCTATGAGATTTTTACACGATCTCCATGATACATAATATATGATAGTTGGGGTTTTTAGCTTCAGGATTTCCCATTAAACAACTGTGTTATGTGCAATTGTTTTTATTACTTCATGTGTTTTGCAATTGTTGATTAAATTTCTGCAAGAATTATAGTGGAAAGATTCTGTATTTAGAAAGAAGATAAATATTTTTAGATCAGGAGGATCCGGATATATACATGCTTATTGTATATAATTTCTACATGGTATCAGAGCAGTGTTATAAATTTTCCACATGGTATGAGAGCAGGAATTTTTGGGCGTGCGAGTTTGTAGAGAATATCTGAAATTTTTGGTGAAATATTTTCAGAAACAAATAGCATATTTGGATTCCTTGCGAAAAAATACCCAAATTGAAAAAAAAAAATCGGTCGAATCGAAGCTCGAATGAGGGAGATATCGTCGATTTAAAATCAGTTCTTTTGTTAGAAAATTTTGCGACGGCAGGACAATTACAATGTGCGCAAGCCAAGAATCTACATACACTGAGGTAAAAGATGCATGCAAAGCTTTGAGGAGCAAAGAAGAGGTCAGTGACTTGGTGGTTGAGAGGGAGCCTCTCAACATGTAGCCTAAGAAGTAGTCTCAGAAGGTTGTGGAGCAACCACGACTGGAGATGCAGAAGAATCTTTATAGATTTGATGTAGATGGGATTTCTACGAAGCTTCCTGCTGTTGGGAAGTTCAAGAAAGAAATGCAATTGAAGCTTGAGAGGGAGGAGGATTAAAATGCAGGTAAGAGTGAACCTCAGGATGTGGAGCAGCCACAAGATGAGGATCATGGAGTGGGAGCAACTGCTCATGCAGAGAAATTTCATGCCATAAGGGCAGAGGGAGTGCATGCAACTATACCACCAGGTGAGAGGTGAGGCGACATGCATGAGTAATCCCAAGAGGATATTTCTGGGCAGGATTCATTGAGATGGTGTGGATCTCATGAATTGAACTTGGCTATAAGGAGCCCACAGAGCAACAGTAGCATGATCAGTTGGATTGATGAAGTGAGATCAAAGTGATAGTGTCGGATACTGGAGTGCAGTTCAGAGTTGACAGCAAGTGCAGAGTGCATGGGTGTAGAGTTCAACAACGCAGTGGTTCCTGAAGACATGTGCATTAATTAAGCAGAAGTCGAAGACTTTGATGAAAGATGCATTATACTGATTGAGTTGTTTGGAGCCTTTCAATTTTGAAAGTGTTGTAGCAAGAGTTGTAGAGCAGATGCATGGAGTTGGAGGGCGCTTGCAAAGGTTGCAAGGTGAATGCATGAATTTGCATGTTGCATGCAAAGATAGTCCTTTCTTGTTGAGAGGGAGTGTTGAATATTGCAACAAGAAACAGTGAAGGAGGCATCCTGAAACATCATCCTTGATCCTAGTTGGAAAATAATCACCTAAACTAGGAGGAGGCTATTTGTAGATGGTTGGTAAAATGTGAAAAATAGATGAAATTATATTTTTAGAAGATTGGGCGAAGTCTATTTATAGATCATTGATCTAAAAATAGATGTATGTCGATTATTATTAGCTCTTAATAATAATCTGACAATAAACAACAACTTATTCTCTTGGAGCACTTTATTTCAGTGAACAGATTTGGAAAATCAGTGGGCTGAAGAAATTACGCAATTCCTAAGGGTTTACTAGAGTTCATGCATGGAGGACTCAGTTAGAAATGAAGTGGCAAAGTTATGATAGAGTTGGAAGAGTAGTTCATGGAGTTGTATTCAGTTGAACTCAGTTAGACTCAGTTGAGCTAGTTGTATCTAATCTAACTGAATGATACATTGGTGAGAGTGGAGTGAATTAATTAGTTAATTAATTCAAAAATAATAACTAATTAATCAACTTAACAATACAGTAGTTAACTACAGTGCATGTCAGATCTAGTGGAGACCCAGTGCAGAGATAGGTGAAAGGGTGAGATGGACTATCCGTTGTGACTACTAGTGATGCATTGATTGAATCTACATATACATTGGAGTTGCCAATGATAATAACACAGTCAAGGAGAGTGGGATTGCATCTAATTGGTCTTTGTAATCAGCTTGGATTGCGCAGTGGAGGCAGACTAGCAGGAGGGCAGAGATTGGTGCATGGATTTGCAGATTTTTTCTATGCTAGTGTGTGACAATTGTATTGTAGTAAGAGCTTGATGTACTAAGATTTGTATGAGATTGTTACATGATCTCCATGATACATAATATATGATGGTTGGGGTTTTTAGCTTTAGGATTTCCCACAAAACAACTGTGTTATGTGCGATTTTTTTTATTGCTTCATGTGTTTTGCAATTGTTGATTAAATTTCCACAAGAATTATAGTGGAAGGATTTTGTATTTAGCAAGAAGATAAATATTGTTAGATCAGGAGGATCTAGATATATACATGCTTATTTATATAATTTCTACAGTGAACAAGCTCACTATAGTGACATTACAAACCTGTGATATGCCTTGATTTCCATGAGTAATGACATGTAAACTATGTTAGAGAAAGCTTGAGGGATGCCTTGGATAAAAGATTTTAACAATCTCTTTGAACTTCTCTTGCAAGAAATCCTTCGTAGGGTAGCTTTCTCAAAGGATTGTGTAACATAGAAGGGAATTACCTAGACCCAAAAGGGTGAGTAACTACAAGGAGGAGGAGACTTGAATGAGCTAGCTATGAAAATATTATGTCATACATTCATTGGGATCATTTGTGTAAATGGGTGAGTTGAATGCAAGTAGTGAGTTGGACTTGTTACTTATGGTATTGTTGAGGAGGTAAATCCCCTCTGCGGACAGAGGCGATCCCTACTAGCCCATATCGGGTCTAGCAACAATCAAACACGCTACAATGGAGGTCCCTAATTGTAAATAAATCGACTTGCGAGGAAGGCTTACCTGGAATCCGACGCTGTCGTTTGTAGAAGAGGTGGTGCTCCCATTCCTTTTCCCTGGCAGATCACAATCCTCACGATCTCCGTGATCGGACACCTGCACATGCAAGAAACAACACAAATGCAAGCATACAATCCAGTATATACAATTATATGTCAGTCGAAGAGGACATAACTCATGAACATAATCAAGAACAAGAGTGGAACCATAACCAGTAGTCGCTTATCATTAATGAGTCAAAAGAAGAATACAACCATAGCTTCGACGCAACATTCTCCTTTAGCAGGTCATCAGCAAAACATGTCTCAGCAAAGCCTGTCAAGGATGGGACAAGCCTCTCTCTCCGGATACTTGGCAATAGTCTCCTTGCTTGGATTTGGCCTTAAGGGAATCAAGAAGGCTCTTGCAGCATAAGGATATGAAATCTCTTGGGAACTTGGAGATTAGCTTGCCCTGGAGAAGAGCAAGCTTTTATAGATGGAGGAAGGGGAGTTGGGATCCCTATAATTATGGGATTGGCCCTATCATCAAGGAATCTTCCATGAGAGGTGGAAAACCACTTCCTCTCTATGGAAATCCGTAGCCAAACCTCCCAACTCAAGATAGAAATCAGTACAGGAATTTGTTAGGATGAAACTTCCGCCTTTTATTTTAAAAAAACACCTCTTAATATGGTTGGCGCGGGTGTGGCTCTATGACAGAGCGCCAATTGGCGTGCCCTCTTTGGAGGATTTTCCCCCTTGGCACAAGGGCTGAACTGTGGAACCGCGCCAATGGAAAAAGAGCTATTTTTAGGGTTTTTTGCAGGGAGATGTTTTCATGGCAATCAAATCTCATCTTCAAAGGGATGCAATGAAAGTATTTTCAAGTCTTGTCTCTGCTCACAGGTCACGGAATGAGCCCTCCAATGTGCGGGATGGGGATTGTAGGGACGGTGACAAATTGTTGTGTAACAGATGCCCCCCCTAAAGCATGAGGCCCGAGAGAGAGAGAGAGGGGTGAAATGCTTTACGAGAACATGCCGACTGAAAACACTGCCATCGGAAAACCTGCGGAGCGAAGTACAACTGATGTCTCAGATACATGATATATATGTGGGGTATGGGCGTAGCCATCCATAACAGAGTATACAATAATCTAGATCCAAGGAATGGATGCAGCCATCCAGTAAGGATCGATAAATAGACTCAGGTATGGTTGCAGCCATCCAATCAGTGAGTCATGTAAATAATAATCCACAATATCGCAGCCTGGATTACAACAGACACAATCCAGGGTCTTGCGCTCCATCTCGACCCGAACAGAGTACACATTCAAGCATGCGAATATGTGAGCTGAAGTCGAACATGCAAGAACATCGTCTGATTACCAGCCGATGATGAAAGCTATTAACAGACACGAGAGAAACCACCAATAATGACAATGGCTCTCAAGGTACTATAGGTACAATCTACAGCATGTGAATCAATGAGCTGGCGTCGAACACCCGTAGAATCTCTCGATCAGAGGCCAATGATGGAAACCTCATGTCGAATGCGACGAACCTGCCATTGATGCATGCAGGCTCCAAGGTACCATAAGGGAGTCTCTAGATCAGCTTCCTGGATAATGAACTGAAGTCGACAGGAATTGACCTTGATCGAAGGTGGGCCATAATGTTTCCCCCATCATCGACACAAGATAAAGGAACATGATGTTTTTTTGAATCAGGATCAAATGAGAATCAGAAGGAGGTTGATACTTTGCAGAGGTCAACTTCTCTTGAACATATAACGACACAATAGTGGATTTGGCAGTATTTGACATCAACGGATCAGAGGTCATGGTGACGAAGCAACGAGCAGATGAGATGCCAAAAGGGATTACCCAAACCCACGGAGGCAAGAAAAAAACGAGATGAGATGTCCCCAACCCGACACGAATGCAGACAAGTGCCATGTTCAAGAGCGACATACTGCCGACATGACAATGATGCTGGTTCCATTTTTCCCCACCATTACAATGAGTACCTCTTTATTTTTACACAAGCTTGAAGAGGATACCATATGCTTTTCATATAAATATGTCCTTCGGATGAATCCATCCTAGTACATTTAACGAGCCCTAGGAAGGAGAGATTCGAATAATGTCATTTCGACTGAACCCAATGTCATTAGGTTTTAACGAGTCTGACAAAGGAATAACTCGGCGTCTTTTCACGTTTATAGAGTTTGAAAAGACAGCGGAAAAGTAAAATCCAACAGTCCCTTTTCATAAATAGTTCCTCAGAGCCGAAAAGGTAGAAAACAATATCTGAGAAAACCTCCTAGTCGTGATCGGCTAGGGTATTCCTTTTTCGTAAATAATCTATCCCAGCTCTAAAAAGGGGTAAACATATACTAGGTAGATATCATTTCATAATCACTTTAACGAGATCAAAACGACAAGTAACTCGGCAATCTTTTCATGTTTAGAGAGTCAAAAAAGAGTTGAAAGATGACTCCTCCTGGAGGAACGAGTGGTATAAAGGGTAGCAACTGGTTCTGGTAATGGTGGAACTTCTCAGAATAGGTAAAGGTTAAGAGATTGGCTAACAAGACCACTCATTGCAGCGGTTCCTCAGGAATGGGTAAAACAACCAAGTGAAGGCAAGAGATCGGCCAAGAAGATAGTGACGATGGAGTGAGAAAACCAAGGCTCATCTGGCAAAGACAGGCTGATAAGATGGCAATCACAAGAGGTAAAATGGGAAAGGTTTCATTTTTACACAAGCTTGAAATCAGGAAACTTTGCTTGAGGTTGGTTTCATTTTTACACAAGCTTGAAACAAAGATAAACTATGCTTGAAACCAGTTTCATTTTTACACAAGCTTGAAATGGAAAAAAAACTATGCTTGAAAAAGTAAGCATGGCCCCCAGCATGGTGACTCAATTCGAGGTACATGCCCCCTAAGCTTCAATCCATATGAAAGGTAGATGGATTGAAGGTTCAAGTTACGAGATCAAGAGAAAGACTCGACTGGGATTTTACGAGATCTAAACAAAGACTCGAATTGAACAACAACGTGTTTCATTGTTTAACGAGGTTGACACATTAAAATAACTATCCTCAGAAGACCTTGTTTCATGGTTTAAGGAGCTTGACACAAGACAAGGAACTCTGCTCCAACAACCTTGTTTCATTTTTTAAGGAGCTTGACACAAGAAAACGAACTCTGCTCCGACAACCTTGTTTCATTTTTTAAGGATCTTGACACAAGAAGACGAACTGTGCTCCGATGACCTTGTTTCATTTTTTAAGGAGCTTGACACAAGACAAGGAACTCTACTCCGACAACCTTGTTTCATTTTTTAAGGAGCTTGACACAAGACAAGGAACTCTGCTCCGACAACCTCATCATAATGAACAAGAAGTCATCGCTTCCAAGAGTTCCACTCTTGATGGAAGGAAAACATCCTGGAAGTCAGGACCCAATGCCCCCAGCACCTGATGCACGACAGCATCATCACTGAGCACAGGCACAGGGTAGGTAGCCACATAGTTGACCTGCGGTGGGGTAGATACAACGGGTGGATAAAAACCAGGAAGGGATGATGGTGGGCCAGCTTCCATATCAGGACCAAAGAACGAAAGTTGATCAATGGTCACGATCCATCCTTCATGCGGAAAACAGACCACACGAAAAAGGGATGAGACAAGTGCTCCCATGGCATAGGTGTAATCATGCCCCAAGAGCAGATTGAAATCCAAGGGGCCTGGAACAACCATCACATCCATATGGACGGTTTTACCTCCCAAAGTAAGAGGTAACTGTGGAAGGATCCCTAACGGTTGGCTAGTTCTTCTGTTAAATGCCAACAGATTCTGCGTAACAGGTACAAGCGGTGGCGAACCGAACGCTTGCCAAGTAGTTGAGGATAGAATACTAACAGACGCACCTTCGTCTATAATGGTGTTGGGTACGACCAGACCAAAAGCCTGTACTGTGATCTCGAAAGGCACATAAGACGGAAGGAGGTATCCTGCAAATCGACTCCAATCAAAGGAAGAAACCAAACTACTCAGAGGGGCTACCATCGAACTGAGATGGTTTTCCCCTGGTGTTACGGAAGAAGAAGGAGCATTCTCCATGACCTCCATCACGGAGTCGGGAAGAGTATCCTCTGGGACCTCCATCACAGGAGGCGGAGGAGCCGCTTCTTGAGGTACGGGGACAGGAGAATCTTTCTCTAAGTCTAAGGAATCTGAAGAAACAAGAAGAACCTGAGGGATGTGGGGTCCACTCTCAACGGAAAAGACCTGGTGCACCGTAGACGGGGCCAGCTCAATCGATCCCATGACTAATGGTTGGTCGGGAACGGATTCTTGAATTCGAATTTCTGAGGGAGTGGGATGGACCAAAGATGACTCTTGACCAATTGTATCACCATTAGGTGTAGGACTCAAAGAGAGCTACTTATAACCAGCTGGGAGGCATGGTGTGGAAATAGCCGGGTTGTCCAACACTCGCTTGGCTTCATCCATATAAGGACAAAGGTGAATGGCATGGTGCCCTTCACACAACTTACAGGGATTGGTGACCTTACCCTGCTTCTTAGGAGCCTTATCAGCACTTGCTGAAGATGTGCCCCCAACCTGACTCCCGGAAGCCAAAGGCAGCGGCGGGCGACCGTCGGACCATGCTTCAAGCACCTTGGGAATGCCAGGGCAGTCTCGAAGAAGATGGTCTCCCATGCACAACATACAGGGGAACTTGACTTTCTGTGGAGGGTTGGAAGGTCTATCAAGAGGAGATATTTCAGAAATAGTGGCTGCACTTTTAGCCTCTCGCTTATTAGACTTCTTCTTCTTTGTCTTCTTCTTCTTCTTCTTAGCCACCTGATTACTTGAATCTAGACTTTCACCAGGCGAAGTAGAAGAGGAGGATGCATAAACAGGCGAAGAAGGCGAGAGGTCCACCTTGGAATCAACATGATGTTGTTCAGGTGGAGGAACTGATTGAATAGTAGTGGAGACACTCGGGACCACAGAGGTTGAAAACAACCAAATAGGAAACCCGACAGTTAACCCAGGAAGGGACAACGTTGCCATGTAAGGAGCACCAACATTCCCAAAAGGAGGAAAATGACTAGGATTCCCTTCTGAGGGGATTCCTTGGTTGGTAAAATATGAAAAAGTTGCCATGAAAACTCAAAACCACACACGGGCTGAAAAATATTCAAGACACACAATCAAACGGCCAACAAGTAGAATCTAACAGGGCGTGTGATCGCGGGTGATTAATTTTTACCACATTGAAAAATAAGAAACTTCACCGTTTCATGTTTTAAGAGTCGAGAAACGGTTGAAAAGGTGACTCTGTCTCTTTCAGATTTGACACAAGCGTGAAAGGACAAGCGCTTGGTGATCCTTTCAAATTTAGGGAGTGAGAAAAGATCAAATGACTACCAGGAATACTAGGCAAAAGGGTGTACAAAATAACCGTGAACTGCAATATACACCTTGGTTTCAATAATGAAAGAGGAATCAACCACGGACTTTCTGTATGTGCAGGAAATATCCCCGAATGCTGTGTTTGGTGTATCACGGGTATAGGGCGGCAGACTCGGCTTCCTATGGATAAAGGATTGAAACCTAATGGGGTCTCCCTTTATATACGCGACGGTACGGGGAGCACAAGTTCGTACTAGTGCTGTCTAAAGCCAAAAGACGAATGACAGCTACTAGGTTTTAAGACGCTGGAACACGTCTCTAGCCTAGACCTCTAAATGTGTTTCGTTAGATTTCAATGCTGCCTTAGTGTAAATTGAGTAAATTTTAAAGTTTATATTCAATTACCTTTCAGTTTTCAGGCCCTACCGAATGTCATATGAAAATCTCCTATATGCAGCTATATGAGAAAAGAAAAATTTCAATTCGATGAATGCTATCTAGTTAAGGGAAGAGCTTCAAACAACGATGCAACATAAAACAACACCGCAAACGAAATCTTTTCCAAACTAGATGACTTTCACTATCCAAAAGTAATTTCAAACATTCAACGATGCGAATAATGCAATGTAATCTATGCAAAATCCTCTTTTCCGAAAACTATGCAATTGTAATCTATGCAAAATTTCCCTTTTCCTTTCAAATGATAAGAATGCACTCAATGCATTTTTCGATGAAATGAGAATCTACTCAATGCATGCTTTCAATGAAAGAGAATGCACTCAAAGCGATTTCTAGTTTTCAATCATTAAACAATGTTATCTAAGTTCAATGATAAAACTCAAAATGCTCTTCAATGCAATGTGATCTAATGCATTTTAACAAAAAGAACACTTTGAGATGAAAACTAAATAAACTAAAATCTTCTTAACGAAGGATGAATGCAAAAGAGATGTAAACAAACACTAAGAACGCAATCGTTGTTTCAAACACTTTGTCACGAAATCCCTCAAAAAGCGACAAGACATATGAGGTCAAACACAAAGAGGACTTCCAAAGCAAGAAATCAAAACAAGGAATTCATTCCCTTTTACATTAAGCAATCATAGCAAGAAGACATCCCAAACAATGAGCAATGTAATCTATGCTCATACAAGGAAAAGACCGGAAGGGAAAGACACACTGGTGAAGGATTTAGGGAAAAAATCTCAATTTTCACACACCCTGAAATTGGCTCGACTTGTACATTGACAACTAGCGCCAACTGGCGCGACTTGCACATTGACAACTAGCGCCAATGGCCAATTGGCGCAGGTTGCTAACTGAAAACAAGCGCTAACGCCTGAAAATGAAAAAACAAAGAATTTCTCCCAACCAAGACCAGACTTCACCACTTCAAGTAGAATCTCCAAGACTCAAATAAACCATGTGATCTAGGCTCAAAGCGAGACAGACACAGATCAAGCTCAGAAAGCTCAAAAAAGAGTATACCCTAGTACCTTACAGGATTGGCGCGACTGTAAGGCTGAAACTAGCACCAGAATAGAATTGGCACGGGTAATACACTAGCAACCTGCGCCAATGGGCGCGACTGTCAAGCTGAAAAGCGCGCTAGTCGAGTTTACCAGTAAAAAATAAAAAAGAGCAATCCAACAAGCAGACCAGTGATAATCAAGCTATCCAAAAGCCAAATTCACAAAAAGAACCAGCCCAAAAGAGCTGACCCAGCAAGAAAGGCCAAGAAATTGACCGGAAAGAGAAGACAATACTCCAAGTTGTTCAATCCGTAAAATAAATCTGAGATTGATTGAAGCAGCGTTGATCTACTCCGCTAATGCAGAGAAAAAACATTTCGAAGGCTATCTGGTTGCACTTCAGGCCCCGTCTATAGCTTACCAATCAAACAACAAGCTGAGTCCCCAGCGGAGTCGCCAAATTGTTGAGGAGGTAAATCCCCTCTGCGGACAGAGGCGATCCCTACTAGCCTAGATCGGGTCTAGCAACAATCAAACACACTACAGTGCAGGTCCCTAATTGCAAATAAACCGACTTGCGGGAAGGTTTACCTGGAATCTGACACTGTCGTTTATAGAAGAGGTGGTGCTCCCGTTCCTTTTCCCTGGCAGATCACAATCCTCACGATCTCTACGATCGGACACCTGCACATGCAAGAAACAACACAAACGCAAGCATAAAATCCAGTATATACAATTATATGTCAATCGAAGAATACATAACTCATGAACATAATCAAGAACAAGAGTGGAACCATAACCAATAGTTGCTTATCATTAATGAGTCAAAAGAAGAATACAACCATAGCTTCGACGCAGCATTCTCCTTTAGCGGGTCATCAGCAAAACATGTCTTAGCAAAGCCTGTCAAGGATGGGACAAGCCTATCTCTCCGGATACTTGGCAATAGTCTCCTTGCTTGGATTTGGCCTTAAGGGAATCAAGAAGGCTCTTGCAGCATAAGGACATGAAAGCTCTTGGGAACTTGGAGATTAGCTTGCCATGGAGAAGAGCAAGATTTTATAGATGGAGGAAGGGGAGTTGGGATCCCTATAATTATGGGATTGGCCCTATCATCAAGGAAGCTTCCATGAGAGGTGGCAAACCACTTCCTCTCTATGGAAATCCGTAGCCAAACCTCCCAACTCAAGATAGAAATCAGTCCAGGAATTTGTTAGGATGAAACTTCCACCTTTTATTTTTTTAAAACACCTCTTAATATGGTTGGCGTGGGTGCGGCTCTATGACAGAGTGCCAATTGGCATGCCCTCTTTGGAGTATTTTCCCCCTTGGCGCGAGGGCTGAACTGTGGAACCGCACCAATGGAAAAAGAGCTATTTTCAGGGTTTTTTGCAGGGAGATGTTTTCAGGGAAATCAAAGCTCATCTTCAGAGGGAAGAAATGAAAGTATTTTCAAGTCTTGTCTCTGCTCACAGGTCACGGAATGATCCCTTCAATGTGCGGGATGGGGATTGTAGGGACGGTGACAAATTGCTGTGTAACAGGTATCCTAATGAAATGAAGGATAACCATACATATAACTATTGAGTTGAAAGCTTCATTTCTTGAAATGCATGTTACTTTGTGGAAATTTGGATCTTTTATGGTAAATTTAATGGTTGTATATTAAAATAGTCATAACACATATATTTTTCTAGTCTTTTAATGTAGATACTAAATGGAATTCTACAAATCTAAAAGTTACCAAGGTGTGAAGACAAATACCATTGCTAAATCATTGTGAAAGGTAAAGGACATGAAAAATGTTTCTGATATGCAAGAGCAAGGATGTTGGTACAATTGAAAGGAAGCGCTCCATATATTGTTGTATTTAACAAGAGAAACCTAGAATGGTGTGCTTCTTAGGACAACACTTGAAATGGTGTAAACACCAAGGATGATGTTCCTTTAAGGGGGAGGGGATTGTAAAACCCCCAGTATTTAACCCCCCACATATATTGTAATTATACTTAGTTATGTTAATGATTCTCGTAGGCATAAGTAAATTATAAATGGGTCAAAATACCTAAAACAATTGTAATATGCATTTTATTCATATATAATTCCAAGTATCGAAGAAGAGAGCAGCTAATACATAACCCAATACTTGAGGGGAAATGTTGTAATGGGGGTCTAAGATGTTTTCTTTCTCACCTGAATAACATGTTCTTATTTCTGATTTGATATCCGAACCACCCAAATTCCACTAATTATGCGAAGGAATAGGAGTGGTATAAAGCTACTTTATGAGTATGGGCTATGTATCCATTCTAGAGACTTCATATTGACCACATAGCATGAGAAAAAATCCCAAGAAATTATCATTCTAGGATTGTGTGCAGGTGTGAAGAGAAAAGGATAGTAGCAAGCAGTGGAAGGGAAATGTGTGTGAGAGAGAGAAAAATAAGTGTTTGCTAGTGAATGAGTGGAATCTGTGAATAGAAACTTGAACCATCTGTGGGGATGGAACTATGACTCTTCTCAGGGGTGACAAAGGACCCTCTAAATCACAAAAACCCTATGTGAATTCGTGGACTACTTATTTGGTGAGGGAAGTCAATGCTAAAGCCATCATCTTGAGCTATAGGGCCAGATGAAAATGTCGAGAAATCTTGTAGAATATATGCACAAAAATCAATAAGGGAAGCACCGTGGGATCATTGGATTAGTGAAGGGATACCTTTGTGTTGTACAAGGATGGAGTGGCCAATTGTTGAGAAATATTGTTGAAAATATGCATAAAATGCATTAAGAAATTGAAGTACCAAGTGACTATTGCCTTAATGAAGGGCTCCCATTGTGTTGTGTAAGCCCAGAGTAGCCACATGGTGAAATACAACATGCCCTAGCTTAATGGCTGAAAGGAAGCGTACTGAATCACTATGCATGAAAGAGAGTAGCTTTCATGTCCTCTACTCTAATTTGAATATTGTGGAACCCTGAGTGATGCTTCCTCTTAAGGCATTAAAACTAACTTAGAGGTGGCCAACTTCAAGAAAGATTGCAGTGCAGTTGTGCCTCTAGTTGGGTGGAGAGTAAATTTCCCTTCTTTAGTTTCAAGCAAGCTACCATGAGTTAGATAAGTGTGTAAACTTCTTCTTTTTAATGAAATGATATTGTTGTTCAATGTTTTATGACTAGTGCTGAGTTGGACTATAATATCAAGTGTGAATGGATGAATATTTCCTTTGGAAGAGGATTATTATGAATCTTTGATTGCAATTTTTTCTTTAACACGATTAATGTTTGGAATATCAATGTTTCAGAGTGAAGACTTAGTCATAAAGGTAAAACCATGGAGTGAATAATATCAAAAAACATTTGAATTAACAAACTAAAGAAATCATTAATAAATTCATGAACCCTGTAAGTCTGTTGTAAAATTAAATTGGGACCTTTAAAGCCTTTTAAATTAATGTATGGTGAGTATTTGTTGGTAAAACCATGGAGCATAGTGCATGTTTAATCTAGGAAGCTCAAAGAGCCTTTGAGTTTTCATAAATTTCAAGAACCATTTGGAATTATAATTTGTTTTTATTTTATGGTAGCTAGTGATTGTTACTTTCATGCATACACAAAGATATAAGATGATGTCTAAATGTATTTGTACAATTTACATAGTATATTTTCTATTATTTTTGGCTGGAATGCAATCCTAATTATTATTGGGTTGAAATGTCTTAAGTCTTGTCAAATATATTGAGAGAATTTAAGGCATAATATGGATTGTGTTAAGGAAATAATAGTCTATGACTGTATGATTTTTTTTATCTTTAATTTCTTTCTAGGTTACACTAGGAGAAATAAAGTTACTTACATGCATGAAAGACAAATATGAAACCTAAAGTAGATAATTATGCTAAAATTTACATTAATTATCTACTGTAAGACTTTATCAAATTTGATGTGTTCCACATAGAAATATTTTAAGTAGTAGTTATACCAATTTCAGCCTAAAAGTATGTTAAGACATCTTCCCTCATTTGATGGAAATTTTTTTCTTCTACCCTCTATTTTTTTTGGTGCCCAAAGTGTTATTTGAAAAAAGGTGATAGTTCCAAAAATAATTTTCATGTTTTTAGGAGGGAAGAGTTTTTGTGGAATTTATGCTTGTGAGGTAAGCTATTGTTTTCTCCTTTCTTGGTAAAAAAATTACTAAGTGAATGGAATTATTTTTAATGAATGATTTAAGACTTCTCTTTTTTGGAAATTATACGAAGTATAAATTATGAAAATAGCCCATGAGGTGGTAAGCCTTGTGATGGGAGAGTATTTCCGCACACAAAATCCACCTAGATAGAAAATAAACTACGTATGGGTGGTGCAACCTGCACAATGTTGAATGTGAATGGAAATTGATGGATGTGGAAATGTTGGGGATTGCATAATGATTTTTTTGAATTCTACCCTCCTGCAAGCAAGATCCCACATCACCAAAAAAATGGCTAAGTATCAGTGTGAAGTAATGCAAGTGAAAGTGTTGTGAAAGGGATCTTAGCACCAATAAAGTAAAAAGATAGATATTAAAATATTATATAATTTGGAAGTATTAAAATAATATTTGTTTTGGAAAATTGATCTAAACATTTCTATTCAAATAATATTAGATGTAAATAAGAAACAATGGAGCTTAAGATGAATGAAGATAAGAAGTGGATACTAAATTATAATTTTCTTATTTGAAATTTGGTTTGATTATTTAAAGTGGACATGGAGTAATAAAAGAACGAGGGTTTAAGGAAAAGGTAAAAGAATTAAAGTAAATAAATAAAAGAAATTAATTAGTGAGGAAGGTAAGGGGACTTAGGAAAACTAGGTGACCTTGGATGTTGACAAGACAACACCCTTGAGGTGACACATGGCACTAGTTTCCAAATCAACTACCATGTGTCAGATGTACACACATGTTGATGTGGCATTGGTATAAAAATATTATAAGGGCTATATCTTGGTGTCTCAGACTCAAAATGGGACAAATTTTATATCTCAGAAGGCTCTTGATGAGAAGAAGATGATGCAAACCTTGAAATTAGTGTTCGAAGTGATTAAAAGAAAAAAAGAATTATAACCCCCACCTCCTTAAGGTGGCTTAGGGGGTTGGGTGTGTTACAACTTGATTGGTCCATGAACTATATTTAAACAACACGGGGGGTCATTTCCTTATTCTAGATAGTAAGAGATGTTAATGTAACTTATCTTTCTTTTGTATTAATATATTGATTCAAGTGGTTATGTTGGTTGGGACATGCATTATTTCTCTTTTTGAGGGTTTTAACCATGTACATGTGCACTAACCTTTGATTTATCTATCAATTGGGTGTAACTTATGTCACTATGAAGAAAATTTGTTATCCTCCCCATTTGGGTTCAAGCCTTTCGTTGTGGCATGTTTGCTCTTAATGAGTTGATTATGGATGTGATGTATATGACACATTCGACTTGGATTCATGACTTATAAAATTTATCATTTTCCTCAAGTACCATCCTTGAAATGAGGGACAATGCATGTGAGGTCTTCCCTTAGCATCGTTACTTGGAAGGAAAAAATGATCAATTTATGTGAGTTGTTGCCTTAAGGTCTTCAATTTGTGTGGATATATTTTATTTCACAAACATGACATTAGAGTTTCTCTGAAGCACGATTCCCATTAGTGACTGAGAGCTTGAAGTTGTACCATGGCATGCAATAAAGGACTTTTGAATTTTTCTTTTTTTTAATTTTTTTATTTGGAGAGAATCACATCAAAAAATTCAAAGTGTCATTTCTTGTTTTTAAAGCCTTTTTGTTTAGCCAAATTTTTTCCATTCTCGTAATATGTGATTTAAAAGTTTTTTAACCCTTCTTTATGTTGTTATAATTTATTGTTTGATTTTTTGTATTATTAGTGTGCTAACATTTCAACCTTTGAGAGAGAGAGAGAGAGAGAGAGAGAAACCCTTCTTTATGTTGTTATAATTTATTGTTTGATTTTTTGTATTATTAGTGTGCTAACGTTTCAACCAGAGAGAGAGAGAGAGAGAGAGAGTAACCCTTCTTTATGTTGTTATAATTTATTGTTTGATTTTTTGTATTATTAGTGTGCTAACGTTTCAACCAGAGAGAGAGAGAGAGAGAGAGAGAGAGAGAGAGAGAGAGAGAGAGGGAGGGAGAGAGAGCATCATAAATTGACTAGCCTCCACCTCCCATATGATACCTTGGTTACTTACCATTTTGAACTTTTATGCATTTATTTAAAAAAGCATAACTTTATCATTAGAATTCCATTTTTGATAAATTGAGAGAGAGAGAGCATCATAAATTGACTGGCCTCCACCTCCCATGTGATACCTTGGTTACTTACCATTTTGAACTTTTATGAATTTATTTAAAAAAGCATAACTTTATCATCAGAATTCCATTTTCAATAAATTGACCACAGAGAGAGAGAGAGAGAGAGAGAGAGAGAGAGAGAGAGAGAGAGAGAGAGAGAGAGAGAGAGAGAGAGCTCGATTGGAAGTTACTTTTCTTCGTAGGAAACTCACCATACACCCATCATAAAATTGACTGGCCTCCACCTCCCATGTGATACCTTGGTTACCATTTTGAACTTTTATGCATTTAGTTAAAAAAGCATAACTTTATCATCAGAATTCCATTTTCAATAAATTGACCATCTTCAACCATTAAATAGAAGTCATGAATCCCAATGATAAAATTTACTTGTAGAATTTAATATAATAAATGAAAATTACCAAATTATATATGATATTCTTTTCCAAGCTTGGAAATGTGTAATTTCTATTTTTCTACTTTCGAATCAATATAAAAGTGCTTATTAGTCAATGGGCTACTTACAAAATGCTCTCATTTGAAAAAAAATGTGTTCTCTCATTAGAGATCAAGATAATCTCTTGCAAATTAGATCTATCAATGTTATAGGTTAAAAAACATTAAGAGTACAATGTAAGCAAGTCTTTGGGCATCCTCAAAAGTAACATCCATGTAACAACAACTATAAAAAGGATCTCAACCCTCTTAGCCAACTCCTACTCTTAATGTTAATAATGGAACTAAATCAAAATACAATAAGACTAAGTGATATTGTGATTTTGTAGGTGAGATGGCCACATGGGTCTAAATGTTTCAAGAAGATGGAAGCCTTAGAAGAAGCGATGGAGAAAATCATCATCAATTTTTATCTTTCTTCTTCTAGCTCTTCTTCTCATGGACATGCATTTTCTACAACTATTTTTTCTTTCAATGCAACCTTTTCTCCTTATTTGAATGATGTGCTTATTGATTATCAATGAAAAATTAAAAATTTGCAAGGAATATAACAAAAGAATCATCAAATCTTAGGAGAAGAAAGAATAATTTAACACGATGAACTTCCAGAGCATATAAGAATTACAGAGACAAAAAAAATATGGGCATGGTGCCAACTACTTGGACAATTGAAAATCTTGGAAAAGCACCACCAAATTAGAGAGGCATGGATTTGGAGTTGATAGGGTTGGAGACGGAAAATAAAAAATGCATTGACAAAACAATGAAGATACTGTGAGAGGAGAAACTACAGTGAACACCCCACAGAGGAGAGCCTATAGCCTTGATCAATCATTAAGAAAAACATCTGAAAGACATTACCAACATGGAAGGAGTGAAAAAATATGAATACCAAAGGAATTTAAGAAAGAAAATCCCCCTGCCTTTAATGGACAGAATAAGAAAGTTGAAGAGGCAAAAGCCTAGTTACAGGGGATTAAGAAGTATTTCAGAGCACATGACTACTGTGAAAACATGAGGGCTAGGGTAGCAATCTTCAACTTAAAAGGAAAGGAAGATATATGGTGGGAGGAATTAAACAACATTAAATCCATTCGAGAAAGGGAGTTTTTGTGGAGTGAATTTGAAAAATATTGTCGAGACAAGCATATGCTAGTGATTTATTATGATGCTAAGGTAAAAAAGATTCACAAACTCAAGTTGGGTCAGCTTATTGTAGATGAGTACACAAATACATTTTTAGAACTACTAAGGTATGTACCTTTTTTTTGTCAATTAGTCTATGTTACTCTAGGCTTAACCTGTGGCTTGAAAAACTGCGACCTAGGGGCATCTAAGTTGTCAAATTCACTCAAGGATCACACCTGGCCTGGGCTACACCAACCCTAAACTAACTGGATTTTAGCATGTCTCCTACCCCTAGCAGGGGCACAATAGCCTCCTTGAGGTTCGATCCTGGGTCGCCTTGCTAACAAGGCCCATCCGCAACTGACTATTCTAGTGGGACTTGACTACTAAGGTATCTACCTTATATTAAGGATGAAAAATTAAAAATTCAAAGAGGGTTTCCTTATTCATTTAGAGTCCTGATCAAGTTTGATGAATCCAAAACATTGGAAGATAATATCTAGAAAACCAATTACTGCTACAAACAATCCAAACACAAGACTAAGAACTTGATCAATTGGAAGAAGGAAGATAGGTTAAACTTCAAAGGGAAAGGATCAAAACCCTTTAGGCATAAAAAAATGGAAAAGGATGAAAGTTCACCTCTCAAGCCAAAGGTGAATTCCAATGGAAAATTCCTACTAACAAAGTGCAAACCTCCAAACCAACAAGAGAAGAAGTCGAGGGGTACACAAAACTTCAATGTTGGAATTGTTGAGAAAAGCACCTGCAAAGGGATTGCACTCAACCATAGAAGTAGAATGAGAAAATATTATACAATGTGGAAGAGGTGATGATATTAAATGACATGGCTTAGACTATGCCTTATATTTATGTTGCATTGGAAAATTGAAAAGTAGGTCACCAGACATCAGTCATTGAGATGGAAGGTAAGATCATTAATCAATCAATTTCAATTTTAATTGATCCATGATCTAATCTTAGTTATATTAGCCCTAAAGTTGTAAAATATTTCACCATACAAAAGAAATAACATGCCAATCCATGGATTTTTTATTTGGCTACACGAGTAAGGAAGAAAGTGATAGAATTATCAAAGTCATGCCATTTAGAACTAGACAACATGGCTACAACAATGAAACTTAACATCCTTCCATTTTTTTCGTATGATATATTAATTGGTATGGACTAGCTGAAAGGCTACATGACCAATGTGGATTTTTACAATAATTCATTGGGATTCCTTCATGAGTAAGGCGTGGGAAGAACATTGCAAGGAAAGAAGAAATATATTTCTGTTAAAAAGATCTCAACATTATAGGAAAATAAGTGCAGTAAAAAAGGGTGTACTCTAATTTGATTTAGGTGAATAATGTAACAAATAAAAATAAAACTAAACTTGAGAACCACTTGATCTTATAGCAATAGAACAATTTATTTCTAGATTAAATACTAGGGTTGCCACATAAAAGAGACATTGATTTCTCTATCGAGCTAATTCCTAGTTCAGTGCTAGTCTCTAAGACATCCTATCGCATGAGAACCCCTGAATTGAAAATACAACTAAAGGAGTTGTTGGATAAGGGGTACATCAGACCCAATGAGTCACCTTGGGGAGCCATGGTTCTATTTGTGACGAAGAAGGATGGTACACTATAGCTAAGCATCGACTACTGATAATTGAATAATTTACAATAAATCATAAATATCCACTTCCAAGAATAAATGACTTATTTGACTAGCTAAGAGGAGCTACGATGTTTTCAAAAATTAACTTAAGGTCTCTCTATCACTAATTCGGGATCAAGAATTAATACATTCATAAGATGAAATTCCGAAATATATACATGCACTATGAGTTAATGGTGGTACCTTTCATACTTACAAACACATCGACCACATTTATGTGCCTAATGAATAATATCCTCAACCGATACCTAGAGAAGTTTGTTTTAGTATTTGTAGATGATATTTTGGTAAGCTAAAAAACTAAAGAGGAGCATGAAGAACACTTGAAGGAAATATTATAGTTACTAAGGGAACACAAGTTATATGCCAAGCTCAATAAGTGTGAGTTATTTAAAACTCAAGTTCAATATTTAGGGCATGTGATCTCAGAAGAATGGGTAGTTGTGGACCGTAAGAAAATCAAGGCCATCATGAAATGGCCCACCCACATGAATGTCACATAAGTCAGATAATTTATGGGATTGGTAGGACATTATTGGAGGTTCATTCATTAATTTTTGAAAATTGGTCATCTAATCATAGCTTTGTAGAGGGAAGCACCTAAAATTTTATTAGACATAAGAGTGCACATCCAAATTTGAGAAACTCAAGTATCTGCTCAGACATGTGCCCATATTAATAATTTACAATCTGGAGAAAGACTTCCTAGTTTGCACAGATGCTTGTAAAGAATGATTGGGCGGAATGCTATTGTAGGATGTAGAAATTATACAAACATATGTATATCAATGAATTCAATCTGATCTAACAATGCACTAAAGCTAGATATTGATTCGCTTCTACAAATAAATTACGGAAATTAAACACAATCGCTAATAACATGAAGTAAGGAAAAAATCAAATCAAACCACAATGCATATAATTTACTAGGAAAGCTTGTGTAGAAATTATACAACATGCATGTATATCTTGGATTCACTCGATCTAACAATGTACTAAAGTTAAATATTGAATCACTTCTACAAATATTTTTCGGAATTAAAAACACAATCGCTAATCACACGAACATGAAGAAAGATCAATCACACACAACATAGATAATTTCTCGGGGAAAGCTTACAACTAAAAACCCCACTATCTTCTATTGTATATTCAACAAGGATCATTAAACAATTACATACAAAACTCTTCTCACAAGAGCCCTCCAATACTCAGCTAATTGTCTCACAAAGCCATATGCAAAACGGACCAACACATAGCCAATTCTCAGCCTCCAGACAACTTGTCTTGCTTGCACAATCCTTGATGGTATAGATCCCTAAAATATAAGAATTATTTCTTGCCTTGAATTCGCAAGTATCATGGGCACTCCAATGGGTGTTTTATTGAATTTGTGCAACCACATAATAAAACAACTGATAGTCAAATTCCCTTTCACCTAGAACTCAACTGGGTCTCCACTGGATCTAACATGCATGTAACCAATAATAGTAAATCCTCGGTTAGGATGTGAGATCATTGATTTTGAATTAATTAATATTTATTTGACTAGATATCTCACTAGTGTATCTTCAATTACAACTAGCATAACTGAGTTTAACTCACTTAACTGAGTTAAAATATTTGCAACTTGCTTTGACTAATGCACCACTACACTTCGAACTTTGTTACAACTATAATTACTCTGCATGCCTCACCAACTACCTCTAACTCGAAATCCACTAGCTAACTGTTGGAACGGAGTCTCCTAACAAGCTGCGAAACTGGTCCATTTTGATTATTTTTTATTATATTTAGTATAGTGCAGGGATTTTGGGGCGGGTCAAAGCCCTGAACGCATTGTAATGGGTCAAAGGGTAAACTAGGGGTCCGAAAACCATGGGTTGCGGACCATAGGAAATTCGAGGCTAGATTATTATAAATAGACATGTATTTTGTATCGTAAAGGAGAGGAATTGATGAGATATTGATGCAATCTGTGTTTTAAGCTATCTGTTAGCGTTTTTGGGGAATAGACTCCTGCTAGTTGTGTGCACGGAGATCCTATTCCAGCTGTGTGCAGACCCTGCTGTTGTGTGCGCAGGTTGGGAAATGGAATTGTAAGGGAAGATTGATGAATGAATGAATGCGAAGGATTATTAGAGATCTGAGTCTGTCAGTACTGTTGCATGAATTGCTGATAATTGTTGTGTTATGTATTTTTTGTCCTTTCGCTGTGAAGGTTTGTGTACTGAATGCTTGGATATATATCTATTCCGCTCTATTTATATAATGCTATGTTGATGTTATAGAAAGCATATAATTATAGATCTAGTGCACGTGGATGAAAATAGATGCATAATTAACCCCGCAAAGAAACAAGGTAATCTGAGAATTACAGAACAGAACGCAGCTCTGCTTGCCTTACCCTTCCTTTCTCAGGGTGCGAAAACCTAGTTCCAACACCCACCCATACTACTTCGCAGGTCACTGCCAAAAGGGCCAGTAGTATACGGGTTTGTTGGCAAACCTTGCACACCGAACCTGGGTCAGGACCCCTCAAGCCAACAAATGGTTCCGTTTCTGGGACTAGAAGGAGTTGAGAAAGGGGTTGGGTACAGACAGGCAAAGACTGGAGAAGGACACCTGAGAAACCATGACGGTGCACTTGGAACTACCCACCTTCAAGGGGGTAGGGGATGAGGATCTGGACCGGTTTTGGTTCATGGAAAACTCTGTCTGGACTGCGTAGAATGTGGCAAGTGACACGATAAAGAGGGCGTAGCTATCGTTAGCATTCGAAGACAGAGCCCTGGAATGGTATATGTGATACATTGCCCAAAATGGGAACACATCCATTCAAGATATCAAAGATGCTCTAAAATAACAATTCGGAAAGCCGAAATCTTATTCGCAGCTAGTAGCAGAAGTAAAAGACTTCAAGCAAGGGGCAGCTGAGTCTGTATGGGAGGCGGATCAATGCCTGAAAAAATATATTAGAGAAGGAGGATTTTGGTATGACGACAAACAACTTACGGAATTGTTTATCGCCATGCTACTCCCTCACTTGCACGTACCCATGAGTCGCCAGACTTTTAACTCACAGGACGAGGCCTTGGAAGCTGCTATGAGATTGGAAGCTATGCCTCTAGAGGATGCTATGTTAGAAGTACAATAGATCCAGGTACAGGTTGAGGCTATGTACCAAGAAATCTAGAATCTATAGTGAGAGAAAAGGAGAGGGGCTGGAATGGAACAAGGTCACATAGCAGGCCACTCAGGACAAGGAGCGTGTAGCCCGGAACAGTGGGGCTCAAAGGGACCTCCGCTCTGGCATGAAGAAAGCTGTGCAGCTAGGTTGCATAATGTCAAACGATGGTCTTGTCCAGGCACCCCTGTTTCTGCATCATAGCAATGCTGGTACCGACATTGCCGGTCAGTTGGCCATGAGGAGCAGGATTTTCGAATCTATGATGAAGAAGTGAATGGAAAAGAAGACCCTACCTCACCAAGAACCCCCTTGAGTAGAGGTGACTCCCCCCATAAGAGAAGGGACGGGAGCCAAAGCGGAAGCGCAGGGCGGGGTCGAGGCCAATTGATCTGCTATAACTATGGGAGCGCAGGGAATTTTGCGAAGTACTTCCTGCAACAGTCCTACAGGTATTGTAGACAGTGGGGACATACACTGAAAGATTGCCCAACCCTAAAAGAAAAGGTATAGGGAAAGCAGTTTTCATTTGTGTAGAAGAGGCGAAGGGTCCAAAGTGAACCATGGGTTCAAGAGGCAAAAGTAAATGTAGTAACGCGCAGTGGATTAGCGACTGGGGGAGCTAAGGAGAAGGATGAAGCTGAAACACTAATCCGCAAGGCAGTTAGCAACCAAGAAGGACTAGAATTGAGCAAAGCAAGGGAAACTTTTATGGAGGCATGAAAGAACTTATTTGAGGCTAAAAATTCACTACCTACACACCGAGGAGATGTGGAACTAACTGAGGATATTAAACCTTTCTTACAAGCATGCATGAGGCTGTTGCGCAACCCTCAGGCGGTACGAACCATGCAGACTTTACTGTAAAGCATGATACTAGAAAACAAGGGGACACGGGTCGTTGTACCACTAGAACCAGTAGAAGGAAAATGTTATACAGAGCCTATAATGAAGGGGGGGAATATATCTATAATTTGACAGCTCGAGATAAGGACAGCTTGACCCAGGACACTGTACTATGCTACGGGGAAGATATTGAGGATCCCAGTAAGGATCTAGAAGCTTGGCAGACCCGGTTAGGGGAAGCCTCCACATTGCAGTGTATTCCTATCACAAAGGACCCCCTCCTTATGGTACTTTAGGGAAGGAATGAAGTAGAGCCATGCCTGAGCATCTGTGGCATACCCATCCTGAGAAAAGGTCTGATTGACCCACGAGCAACAAACGGGTTCCCTATGCCACATGTAGTTTCTGCAGATAGTGGTCCCATGCGCCAGACCACCTCTACAATGATGACACAACTAGGGGTCAGGCAGTTGGTCCCGAAATCATCCCCCCTTAAAGCCTTAACAGAACAAATACTAAAAGTATCGTGGCTTTGGGCCAAGAGCTACTTAGGAAGCAAGCCTGTGTTGGGGGGAGACCGGCAGCTGTCACAGAGCGGTAACCTTAGCGTAAAGGGTACGCCCAAATCACTGGGGAGACGACAACTAGCCATTGGAAGTGTACCCTCTGGTAAAAATCAGAAGTTACCGTTGAAAGGAGCGGCTCCTGAGCCGCTGGCAAGTCAAGTTACGGGATGATTTTACCGTTCCTTGGGAAACCCGCCCTGCATAAAATATCCCTCCCTATCATCCAACGACCATTACTTAAAAGGGGGCAGGGTAGTCCGATTAGCGGTATTGACTCATGAAGACAAGCGGCCTACTTTAAGTGTCTCGCGGAAGCAATCTAGCAGCGAACTGTGTTACAATTACAGCATCCCTCTCATGACTAATCGACCCTCTCTGTCAGGAAATAATCACCCAGAACCAGGATTCATTTTTCGTGCAAGGATGCCAACTACTACTGAAAAATCCTCTGTCCCGACTAAACCTAAGGTTGAGGAAGTTCTGGAAGACGAGCCTGAGTTGGAAGAAGTCCCCCCCCCCCCACGGGCCACAAGGAAAGGCAAGGAGAAAACTCAAAGTTTGAGGGCTAACCCACAGGCGGAAAAAAGGCCCCGAAGTTCCCCAAGACATCCCAAGCCTCCGCCCTCAGTACAGGATAACCAGGAGGAGGCTCTGCTGGCTAACTTGATTAATTGGTTACCCCCCTTCTGTTGAGAATGCAGCAAGATAATGGAGCTTAGTGAAATGAAGTCGCCTTCACTAAGTGGGCCCGCAGGCAAATTCTGGCGCAAAGTCTATTTTTAGACTATGTCTATTTTTAGACATATGGAGCATGGTTCGGGGATTCCAGTTTGAGATTCTTTGAGCATTGGTCATGTTGGTAAAAATAGATGAGACTCTATTTTTTAGGTCGAAGAGGTCGAAGGCTATTTTTAGACTGCCTCTCCTAAAAATATGGAAGTCAAATATTATTTACCCTTAATAATATTTGGACTATAAACAGCAATTTACTCTCTTGGAGCACTTCAGTTCGAGCTGCAGAGGTGGCTGATGCATCTGACAGAGGAATCACGTGGTTCCCAAGGGTTTGATGGCATCATGTATGGTTGACTTCAGTTGGACTTCAGTGGCAGAAGTTTGGAGGAGTTAATGAGACAGATAGTGGAGTTGTGTTCTGTTTATTTTAGTTGAACTGATTGAGATTAGTTTAACTAGCTAATCAATTAGTTATGAGTGGATTGAATTAAATATTATTTAATTCATTAATTAGTAACTCATTATTCAACTCAAGAACACATCAGTTCACTACAGTGCATGATCAGTTCAGTGGAGACCAGTGAAAGAGGTAGATGAAAGGGTGGAGTTAGCTATCAGTGGCGACATCAATTGTGCATGAGATTTGCACCACACTTGGAGGATTTGTCCATGAAAATTGCACAGTCAAGCCAAGGAGATTAGAACCTTGGATCTCTATATAGACAGGCCTGGATTGCGCAATAGAGGCAAGGCAATTGGCGGTGAGTTTTGAACCAGTAACCTGTTCAAAACTGAGCTAGATTGTGTGTAACTTCATGAGAAAGTACTGAGTACTTGTGAGGAGTATTGTACTGAGTTTGTTACATGATTTTTCCATTATAATATACACAATAGCTGCGGGGTTTTCAGCTATAAGCTTTCCCCATACATACTGTGTTAATGTGTATGATGATTTGATGTGTTATTGCTTGATTTTATTTCCGCATGTGTGATGATCTGAGTGGAAGAGATTATGTGTTGCATATAAATTCGAATTGTATGTGATCAGGATAGTCTCGGTGGATAATTAATCATTATTCAGCAAATTTCTACATGGTATCGGAGCAATTGAAGCAAAGATTGATCATTACAGTGATTACAAACTTATTTTGGTAGACAGAGTCTGCATGCGGGCCAGGTAGCCTCCGGATTCATCTTTCTTCGGAAAGTGAAAGGTCTGGTAAATGCCCCTTGTAGTCAATCTCTGTGCTAGAAATAATTTGTTCTCAAAGATCTAGAGCGGCTGAGCTTTGAGGTGGAATTCAAAATTTTGCAGTAGTTTTGTTTTCTTGGTGCCAGTGTTGAAAATGTCTTTCAACGGTTTGCGACTCGAATATGCTCTTGAAGGCAGTTCGAATTATGTTGCATGGAAGGATCGCATGGAGGTCGTATTAGAAGATAATGGTCTGAAGGAGTTCGTAGATACGAATGTCCAAAAGCCCACTGATCCTGCCGAAGTCGATGCATGGCAAAAGAAGATGGCGAAGTGTCGAAGGATCCTGTTGGAGGGCGTCAAGGATCATATTGTATCCAGCCTGCATGGAAAGGCTACTCCATATTTAATGTGGAAAGCTTTGACGGATTTATTCCAGAGTAAGAGTGACCAAAGGAAGCTGGCGCTCAAAGATAAGCTCAGGAACATCAAGATGGAGAAGGGCGACAGTATCGCCAAATACCTCACGAAGTTCACTCAGTGCAGAGATGAGATGGCAAGTGTGGGGGTGACTGTCGAAGACGAGGACATGGTCGACCTAGCCCTCCTTGGTCTTCCGAAGGCTTGGCACTCATATCAAGATAGTTTCAATGGTCGGGAGAAGCTGCCGGGATGGGAGCACCTTTGGGCGGATCTCATGCAGGAGGAGATAAGGAGGACTACTCGAGATGGATCTTCATCAAAGGGAGCTGATGAAGAAAACTGCGCTTTGGTTGCCAAAGCAAAGAAGGGGAAAGGTAAGAAAACCTCTCATTCTGGTGCAAAGGGCAAGAAGCAGGATATGGCGAAAGTGAAGTGTTTTCACTGCCATGATCACGGACATTATGCTACCAATTGTCCAAAGAAGAAGAAGAACAAGCAAGCGGAAAGATCTGCAGATGGAGAAGCTTTGGCTTCACAGTTCGAGCTTGACTTTTCACTGATCGCATGCTTGGTTTCAAGTGTGATGGGATCGGTGTGGTTCTTGGACAGCGGTGCGTCATTTCATATGACGGGAGATCGGGATTTGTTCTCAGATCTGGAGGACAAAGATTTGGGTGTGCAAATCGAGATGGGCGATGATGGTAGATACAGTGCGACTGGTATCGGTACCATATCCTTTCAGAGGGAGTCTGGTAAACCCTTTGTATTGAAGGATGTCATGCATGTACCTGGATTGAAGAAGAACTTGATCTCTGTGGAGATGTTGGAGGATAAGGGGTATGATGTGGTCTTCAGCGAAGGAAAAGCCTTCCTGCGCAGTAAGACTACTGGAGAGACCCGAAAGATAGGGGTTCGAACCAAGAACCTTTATCAGTTGCAGGTAGATGGCTGCGCAGCTATGGCATGCAAGGCAGGCGAAGTGGTGAGCCAGGATGATGAGGGTGAACTGTGGCACAGGAGATTGGGCCACCTTCACCATGGAGCTTTGAATATTCTACAGCAGATTTCTACTGGGCTTCCTAAGGGCACCCTTGCGCAGTCAGATCAGTGCAAGGGGTGTACTTTAGGGAAGTATGTGAAAGCCACATTTCACGAGAAGGATAGTCGCGCCACGACGATCCTTGAGAGAGTTCACACAGACGTGTGTGGTCATTTCTCAGTTGCTTCGACAGCAAAGCACAAGTACTACGTGATCTTTGTTGATGATTTCTCTCGAAAGTGCTGGATCTTCTTCATGCAGAAGAAGAGCGATACATTCGCGAAGTTCTGTGAGTTTAAAGCACTGGTCGAGAAGGAGTCGGGGAAGAAGGTGATTGCTCTAAGGAGTGATAACTGTGGTGAATTCATCTCGGCTGAATTCAAGGAGTTCTGCAGCGCAGAAGGGATTCGGAGAGAGCTCATCGCACCCCATAACCCACAGCAGAACGGGGTGGCTGAGCGGAAGAACAGAACGATCGTGGGTGCTGCACGGCGATGTTGCATGATCAGGGCCTACCCCTTCACTTGTGGGCTGAGGCATGCAATACAGCAGTGTATGTGCAGAACCGTTGTCCTCACAAGGTTCTTGGCATGAGTACACCTGAGGAGGCTTATTCTGGCAAGAGGCCTGATATTTCCCATTTGCGGATTTTCGGATCTCCTGTCTACATGCATGTGACGAAGGATGCAAGAAGGAAGCCGGATCCAACTGCTGAAGTTGGAATATTTGTGGGGTACACTGATACACCTCACAACTATCGGGTGTATGTGCCAGACAGTCGCAAGACTTTTGTGCGACGGGATATAAAATTTCAGGAGGAGAAAGCCATGCAGTGTTCGCTTGAGAGGGAGCTACACTTGCATGCAGATGAGGAGCTGTTAGTTCCTAAGGAGGAGCTTCCGGATGTGGATCAGCCACAAGAGGAGGTTCAGGAGGTGGAAGAAAACACCCAGGCAGCGCCAACCATCAGAGGGCGCATGCGCACTACAGAAGCTGAGCGACTGGCTCGGGATGCAGAGAAGGTTGTAGGACCACCTACAGCACAGCGCAGACAGAGACAGTCACCGGATCGGTACACTGGATACATGGCTCTCGTGAGTCAATGTGTTGTGACGGAGCCATCCTCTTTTGAGGAAGCTGTGGAGGAACCCGCATGGGTTGATGCCATGATCGAAGAATATGATTCGATCGTCAGGAACAGTGCATGGGAGATTGTCCCAAGACTGGTGGGGAAATCAGTGGTGGGTTTGCGATGGATCTACAAAGTGAAGCAGGCGGCTGACGAGAGTGTGGAGAAGTACAAGGTGAGATTTATCGCCCATGGCTTTTCATAGATCGAGGGGATTGATTATGAGGAGACCTTTGCACCTGTCGCAAGGTACTCTTCCATATGGACGATCCTTTCTCTCTCAGCGCAAATGGGGTGGCACATTCATCAGATGGATGTGAAGACTGTGTTCCTCAATGGAGTTATTGAGGAGGAGGTGTACATAGAGCAGCCTAAAGGTTTTGAGATCTTTAGCAGTGAGTCGCATGTGTGCCGACTCAAGAGATCACTGTACGGGCTGAAGCAAGCACCTCGTGCTTGGTACACTTGGATAGACAGCTACTTCACCGGGCTTGGATTCTCCAAGAGTGAGGCGGATCCAAACCTGTACCAGATTGTGGTGGAGGGGAAGCTGTTGATCATCGTACTGTATGTAGATGATCTGATTTTGACTGGCGATGAGCAGTTTATACTTTCATGCAAGGAGGATCTTGCACGAGAGTTTGAGATGAAGGACCTGGGCATCCTTCATTATTTCCTGGGATTGGAGATTTGGCAGCGCAGTGGAGGACTGTTTGTTTCTCAGGGCAAGTATGCCCGGGAGATTCTGGAGAGGTTCAACATGCAAGGCTGCAAGCCTGTTGACACTCCTCTTCCTGGTGGTTTGAGGAAGGAGGATGCTACTTCAGCGGAGGTAGTGGATGCCACTGTCTATCGATAGTTGGTGGGGTCGCTTATGTATCCGGTCAATACACGACCCGATATATGCTATGCTGTTAACCAGCTTTCGCAAGCTATGGTTAAGCCTACCAAGCTCTTTTGGAAGGCAGGCAAGCATGTATTGCGTTATATTAGAGGCACATCGGGATATGGTCTATGGTACAGATAGGAGGATGGAGCGAAGCTTTCTGGCTTCACTGATGCAGATTGGGCAGGGAGCCCAACGGACCGGAAGAGCACTTCTGGAGGAGTTTTCAACATTGGGTCGACAGCAGTTTCCTGGTACAGCAGGAAGCAGAGATCCGTGGCACTCAGTTCAGCAGAGGCCGAGTACATGGCAGCTAGTTTGGCTGCATGCGAGGCTATTTGGATGAGGAAGATCCTCGCAGGTTTGTTCAGGTTGCATTTGGAGCCTACAGTGATCTACTGTGATAACCAGAGTTGCATTAAACTCTCGGCTAATCCAGTATTTCATGATAGGTCCCAACACATCGACATCAGGTACCATCATATCAGAGATTGTGTTCAGCGGAGAATCATGATGCTTTCATATGTTCCCACGGAGGATCAGGATGCCAACATCCCGACGAAGGCGCTCACCAGGAGCAAGTTCGAATTCCACAGAGGCAGGATAGGGGTTGCAGGGTTGCAGATAATCCATATCTTTCTGAGAGGGAGTGTTGAAAATGCAGCAAGATGATGGAGCTTAGTGAAATGAAGTCGCCTTCACTAAGTGGGCCCGCAGGAAAATTCTGGCGCAAAGTCTATTTTTAGACATATGGAGCATGGTCCAGGGGTTGCAGTATGTTATTCTTGGAGTATTGGTCATGTTGGTAAAAATAGATGGGACTCTATTTTTGTGACCTATAGGTCAAGAGGTCGAAGTCTATTTTTAGACTGCCTCTCCTTAAAATAGGAAAGTCAAATATTATTTACCCTTAATAATATTTAGACTATAAACTTCAGTTTACTCTCTTGGAGCACTTCAGTTCGAGCCTTGGAAGTGGCTCATGCATCTGACAGAGGAATTACTCTATTCCCAAGGGTTTGATGGCATCATGCATGGTTGACTTCAGTTAGGACTTCAGTGGCAGAAGTTTGGTGGAGTTAATGAGATAGATAGTGGAGTTGTGTTCTGTTTATTTTTAGTTGAACTAGTTGAGATTAGTTTAACTAGCTAATCAATTATTTATGAGTGGAGTGAATTAAATATTATTTAATTCATTAATTAGTAACTCATTATTCAACTCAAGAACACATCAGTTCACTACAGTGCATGATCAGTTCAGTGGAGACCAGTGAAAGAGGTAGATGAAAGGGTGGAGTTAGCTATCAGTGGCGACATCAATTGTGCATGAGATTTGCACCACACTTGGAGGATTTGTCCATGAAAATTGCGCAGTCAAGCCAAGGAGATTCGAACCTTGGATCTCTATATAGACAGGCCTGGATTGCACAATAGAGGCAAGGCAATTGGCGGTGAGTTTTGAACCAGTAACCTGTTCAAAACTGAGCTAGATTGTGGGTAACTGTATGAGAAAGTACTGAGTACTTGTGAGGAGTATTGTACTGAGTTGTTACTTGATTTCTCCATTATAATATACACAATATCTGTGGGGTTTTCAGCTATAAGATTTCCCCATACATACTTTGTTAATGTGTATGATGATTTGATGTGTTATCGCTTGATTTTAATTCCGCATGTTTGATGATCTGAGTGGAAGAGATTATGTGTTGCATATAAATTCGAATTGTATGTGATCAGGATAGTCTCGGTGGATAATTAATCATTATTCATAAAATTTCTACACCTTCGTTCGACCACAGAGACCATCTACGCATATACCAAAAAACTTGGATGGCCTGATCACCTACCTGCAGACTCCGCTGACCCCAGGTGAGGTCCCCATCCTCAGTGATCGCTACGGATGCCTCCATGAGTTCAAGTGAAATGATCATAATCTGGCAGACCAAGACGCTTTCCTAGAATTGGCCTATGAATTATACTTTGATACAATCCATGAGGATGATGGAATCACGGTGGTACCTCAAAGCTGGGTATCTGGCTTGGCGGGATTCGGACTTCTGAATCTACTTTGTATGCCCTACTTTGGCCGCTACAACATCACATATCAGTTGGCATGCCAGTTACTTGCCCTCATTCAAAATGGCTTCTTATGGATTCGTGATAGGGTCCCTATTGATGCTGATTTGATCCACAAAATTACAGGCCTCCTGATGTAGGGGCCGCACCCGCTCGTGAAAGTCGGAAAGAAGTACGAAGCTGCTACCGTTCTGTATGTCCGGGAGACCTATGTGGTCCAGCGAAATCAGCAAGGGTTTGTGATCTAAACCATCAACGACCCTGCTACGCATATGGGCACTCGATTGTTAGCCTTTAAACTCATGCAGAGGTGCCAGGTTGCGACCGTCCCCGCCTATGTAATCCAGCTAGCCAGGCAGTGTGCGAAGGGTGTGTTTTTTAATTAGGCTCAATACTTGTGCGAAGAATTTCTCGCTAATTTCTACGAGTCTCAGAGCATGGGACATATTTCTTCTATTCATGGCTATTATTCCTCATAGCACTAGTCGCCTGGGACAAACCAGAGGAATCGGTCATTCTCGAGCTCCCTGCTGGGATGTGCGAAGGTGCTTGGTATGCTCACTTATGGGACTCTAAGGATAAGCAGTGCATTGAGGATAACAAGGTCTTTTGGGTCCTCTTCCAGAGCAGTATTTCCACTTCCATAAAATCTCGACCTTGACAATCCCCCACCATATATGACAAATACAAGCATATTGTTGCATTTCAAATCACTATGCACAAGGTTCAGATTCGTAGTCTTGCCAGTCAAACATGGACGGAACTCCCTTATATGGTACCAGATGAGGAAATTGATCTACTGATTGCACTATGGCCCCCCGCATGGAAAAAAGGTCTCCCCAGCACTCCAGCTTCTGTTACAGCTGAGTCCAGTGGTAACCCGTCGCAGTAGTCAAACACAACTTTGAACCCAGTAGCTACTACCACCCCCCTCCTCCTGGTACTAAGAGGACGGGGCCATCAGCATCAGGACCAAGGAAGAAACAACAAGCCCATCACAAGCACTATGATGCGACAGTCACATTAACGAGCAAAGGCCTGGAGCAGATCACGGATGCAGTCACTCTGGCTACAGAGGATAAGTGGGCATTTATCACGGCTCAGTGGAAGGCTGGGGTTGACTCTCTTCAAGAAGACCTCTGTGTTCTCCAGACAAAAATGCATCAACCTCCACCCCGTGAAGGCTAGGTACCACCTCTGTCATTCGATAGCAGCTTGGCACAAGCCAGTGAGGTCGGTCGACTTTGGAGTATCCCTACAGGTGCCTTAGTCGGAATGCAGTTCCTGGAAGGCACAGGAATTCATCTGGACTTCGCTCGACTGACCCACGGAGCCTTGGATAATCTCCTTCACATTGTCTCCCAGGAAATTAGTGACCGCACTCAATCCACCACCCAACAACTTGTGGCCACCCAGTGCACCCTTGTCCAGAAGACTGAGGAAGTAGTCCAGGCCTAGTCACAACAGGTGGAGCTTGAGACTGTGATCCACCAGCTTTGCACGGAAGTCACAAAGGAAATCACGGCTGAGGATACATCTAGAAGTAAAGTAGAAAAAGTGGTTGCTGCTTTCAAAGCCTCCCGTCTGGAGATTTCAGACTTATGGGCTAGGCTATAGCCCAGCACGCCCCTAGAAGTCCGTGCCCAGCGTACCGCCCTTATCACAGATGCAACAGCGATGACCACGACGCAAATTGCTCAAGGTACCACACTAATGGAGTCAGCCATACAGCTCTGGACCCAGGTCCAGCGTGATCCAGTCCTCCAACAAATCACTCAAGACCTATGACAACAGGAAAAAGTTGTTGAAGAGATTAATGCTACGTTGCCTACCTTGGCACCTGCCCAGCATTTGGCATGCTTGAAAACTAGCAACGACCTCCAGAACGAGATTGCGAAACTCCGACAGAAACAACACATCTTGACTGAACATTTGTAGCCTTGGACTACCTCAGCTCTCTAGTTAACACATGACATCGATGATGCAACCAACCACCTTAATTAGTTTCTAGCAAGTGTTTCCACGGCTGCTAATGATCCACCTTCCCAGAAGCTGGTCACTCTTGCTTAGGATGCTGCGACCCAAAGTCAGGAAGTACTCCCTCTGCTTGTCTGCGCTCTGGATACTTTGCGTGTGCAAATCGAAGCTGCACCACCCCAGTGACTCGAGACGAGTCACAAGATTGTGTTGGGGGACTGTTGGAACAGGGTCTCCTAAGAAGCTATGAAACTGGTCCATTTTGATTATTTTTTATTATATTTAGTATAGCGCAGGGGTTTTGGGGCGGGTCAAAAACACGAACACATTGTAATGGGTCAAAGCGTAAACTAGGGGTCTGAAAACCATGGGTTGCGGACCATAGGAAATTCGAGGCTAGATTATTAGAAATAGATATGTATTTTGTATCGTAAAGGAGAGGAATTGATGAGCTATTGATGCAATCTATGTTTTAAGCTATTTGTTAGGGTTTTTGGGGAACAGACTCCTTCTAGCTATGTGTGCGGAGATCCTAGTCTAGCTGTGTGTGGACCCTACTGCTATGTGCGCAGGTTGGGAAAGGGAATTTTAAGGGAAGATTGATGAATGAATGAATGCGAAGGATTATTAGAGATCTGAATCTGTGAGTACTGTTGCATGAATTGTTGATAATTGTTGTGTTATGTATTTTTTGTCCTTTCGCTGCGAAGGTTTGTGTACTGAATGCTTGGATCTAGATCTATTTTGATCTGTTTATATAATGCTATGTTGATTTTATAGAAAGCATATAATTATAGATCTAGTGCACGTGGATGAAAATAGATGCATAATTAACCCTGCAAAGAAACAAGGTAATCTGGGAATTAAAGAATAGAACGCATCTCTGCTTGCCTTACCCTTCCTTTCTCAGGGTGCGGAAACCTAGTTCCAGCACCCACCCATACTACTTCGGGTGAGACTGTGGCTTGCGAAAGCAGGTCACTGCTGAAAGGGCCAGTAGTATAGGGGTTTTTTGGAAAACCTTGCACACCAAACCTAGGTTAGGACCCCTCAAGCCAACACTAACTGAATTTATCACTTTTAGTTAACGGATTCAAGTCAGCATTGAGAATATATTACAGTTTAATGTCCATCTTAATTAAGGGATAACCAAAATAGACTTGCACCCAAAAATATCACTGTGGGACCCACCCTAGTCTGGGTGCTTAATGCAACTAGGCGTGGGTGCTGAAATTTTCTTGTTGAATCTCAGCACTCCCTCTCAATAAGAAAGGGATTATCCTTCACCCTGAACTTGTCTCTACGATATTCAAATTTTCTTCTGGTGAGCGCCTTCGTTAGAATATTTTCATCCTAATCCTCTGTGGGAATGTACTGAAGAAACATTATCCTTTTCTGCACACAATATCTGAGATGATGGTACCAAATATCTATATGCTTGGACCTATCATAAAACACAATATTAATAGAGATTTTAATGCAACTCTAATTATCACAATGAATCATTGTCGGGTCCATCTGAGAACCAAACAAACCAACCAAGATATTTCGCATCTAGATAGCCTCACATGAAGCTTAAATTTCTACCATGTATTCTGCTTCCACTGAAATGAGTGCCACGGATTGTTGCTTCCTGTTGTACCAGGAAACTGTTGTCGATCCAATGCTAAAGACCCCTCCTAATGTGTTCTTTCTGTCCAATGGACTGCTAGCCCAATCTGCATCCGTGAAGCTGTGTAACTTCACTCCCTCTGTCTGTTTGTACCATAGACCATACTCTAATGTGCCCCTCAGGTATATCAGGACATGCTTCCCCGCCTTCCAAAAGAGCTTGGTAAGCTTAACCATAACTTGACTTAGCTGGTTAACTGCGTAGCAAATGTTTGGTCTCGTGTTCACTAGATACATTAGTGAACCCACTAACTGCATGTAGATAGTAACATCCACTACCTTTCCAGAAGTAGCATCCTCTTTCCTCCAATATCTTGTAAGAGGAGTATCCATTAGTTTGCAGCTCTCCATGTTAAACTTACCCAGTATCTCCTTTGCATACTTTCCTTGAGACACAAAAATCTCACCATCCCGCTGCCATATTTCCAATCCAAGGAGATAATGAAGGAGTCCCATGTCCTTCATTTCGAACTCCCTTGCAAGATCCTCCTTGCATGAATGCATCAGATTCTCATCACCAATCAAAATTAGATCATCAACATATAGAACAATAATCAATAGCTTACCCTCAACCACAATCTGGTACAGGTTTGCATCTAATTCACTTTTGGTGAAGCCCAGTCCAGTGAAATAGTTGTCTATCTGAGTGTACCAAGCACGAGGTGCTTGCTTAAGCCCATACAGTGCTATTTTGAGTCTGCACACATGCGACTCACTGTTGAATATATAGAAACCTTTAGGCTGTTCTATGTACACCTCTTCCTCAATGATCCCATTGAGAAACACAATTTTCACATCCATTTGATGAATGTGTCATCCCATCTGCGCTGAGAGTGCAATGATGGATATTATAGAAGATTACCTTGCAACAGGTGAAAAATTCTCATCATAATTTATCCCCTCGATCTGTGAGAATCATCAGGCCAAAAATCTAGCCTTGTATTTCTCCACACTCCCATCAACAACTTGCTTTACCTTGTATATCCATCTCGATCCAACCACTAATTTTTCAACTAGTCTTGGGACTATCTCCCATGCACTGTTCTTGACAATGGAGTCATACTCCTCCACCATTGCATCAACACAAGTTGGTTGTTGCAATACTTCCTGAAAGGAATATGGTTCAGTCACAATGCATTTGCTCATAAAAGCCATGTATGCAGTAAATCAGTTAGTATACTTTCTCTTTCTACTCTCTGAAGTAAGGGCTCCTACATTCTTTGCAACATCAAGTCTCAATCTATCAGCTTCCATGGTGGGCCTTCTGCCATTTCTGATGGATGGAATTGCATGATTGTTTTCCTCCACTCCATGAACCTCCTCATGTGGCTGATCCACATCTTGAGACTCATCCTTAGGAACCAACATTTCCTCCTCTACATGCAAGTCCAACTCCCTCTCAAGGGAAAACCACATGGATTTCTCCTCATCAAATTTGATATCCCGTCGCACAATAGTCATTCTTATGTTTGGAAAATACACACGAAAATTATTGGGTGTTTTAGTGTACCCCACAAAAATCCCAACCTCAACTGTTGGTTCTAGATTCTTCCTAGTGTCCTTGGTCATATGCACATAAAAAAATGAGCCAAAAATATTAAAGTGTGAAACATGAGGTTTCTTACCAATGAAAGCCTCTTCATGTGTACTCATGCCAAGTACTCTATGAGGACAACAATTTTGCACATGTACCATTGTATTGCATGCTTCTGCCCACAAATCCATCAGTAGCGCTTGATCATGCAACATCGCTCGTGCTGCACCCACAATAGTTTTGTTCTTCCTCTCGGTAGCCCCATTTTTCTATGGGTTATGAGGAACTATGAGTTCTCTTCGAATTCCTTATTTGTTACAGAAGTTCTTGAATTCGTTAGAGATGTATTCTCCACCATTATCGATCCTAAGAGCCTTCACTTGCTTCCCTGACTCTTTCTCCACTAGTGCCTTAAACTCACAGAACTTAGAGAATTTCAATATTTCTTCTACATGAAGAATATCCAGCACTTACGAGAAAATTCATACACAAATATTACATAGTACTTATGTTAATTTGTTGTTGAAGCAACATAGAAAGGACCACACACATTTGTGTGAACTCTCTCAAGGATCCCCAAAGCTCGATTTTCCTTCTCATGAAAGTTTTCCTTTACATATTTTACCATAGTACATCCCTTGCATGTGTCTGACTGAGCAAGTATACCCCTGGGAAGACCAGTAGAAATCTATTGCATGACTTTCAAGGCTCCATGGGGAAGATGGCCTAATCACCTGTGCCATAATTCGCCCTCATCCTGGCTCACAACTTGATCTGCCTTGCCCATCATTGCTGCATAGCCATCTACCTCCAAATTGTAAAGATTCTTAACTCGAATCCCCATCCTCTTGGATTTTCCCTTTTTTTTATGTCGCAGGAAAGGTTTTCCATCACTAAAAACAACATCATAGCCTCTATCCTCCAACATTACGACTGAGACAAAAATTTTCTTTAGACTTGATACATGCATTACATCTTTTAATTAAAATGGTTTACCTGAATGCCTCTGAAAGGTAATGGTACCAATATCGGAAGCACTGTACCATCCGTCGTCGCCCATTTCAATATGCATATGGAGATCTTTCTCCTCCAAGTCACTGAAAAGTTCATTGTCTCCGGTCATATGAAAGGAAGCACCACTATCCAAATACCACACAAATCCAAATGCACTGCACACCATGCATGAGATCAATGAGAATTTAAGCTTAAATTGTGAGGCAAGGGCCTCACCAACTACAATCCTCTAGCCTTCTTGTTCTTCTTCTTTTGTGGACAGTTAGTAGCAAAATTCCCATGCTCATGATAGTGAAAACACTTCGCCTTGGATATTTCCTACTTCTTGCCATTCTTGGAATCAGATTTAGAAAGGCATTTCTTTCCCTTCCCCTTCCTCACCTTGGCAGCCAAAGAAAAATCCTCTTCATACTCATTCTTAGATGAAGATCCATCTCTGGTGTTCCGTCTGAACTCCTCCTGCACCAAATCCGACCATAGTCGTTCCCAATCTGGAAAATTTTCCCTTCCATTGACATAGTCTTGATAACTGTGCCAGCTCTTGGGAATTCCTAGGAGAGCCAAGCTCACCAAATCATCATCAGCAACTGTTATTCCAACGATCCCCAGTTCATCCCAACATTGGACAAAATTTGTTAGATATTTTTGAATGGTGTCGCCCTTTTCCATCTTGATCTTGGTGAGTTTATCTTTGAGTGCCAATTTCCTATGGTTGCTGCTGCTTTGGAATAAATCTGTCAAAGCCTTCCACATTGCATATGGTGTGGCTCTCCCATGGAGGCTTGAGACAATGTGGTCTTGTACTCCATCCAATAGGATCCTCCTTGCCTTTGCCACTTTCTTTTTCCATGCATCAAGATTTGCAGCATCTGCCACAGTGGGTTTAGGAACATCATTTTTTTTTTAATTACTTCAAGACATTGTCTTCAAGTACTCCCTCCCTCCTGTCCTTCCAATAAATATAGTTCGAGCTGACTTCAAGTGCATACTCTAACCTCAAGCCATTGAAATCCTTTTCGATCTTGAATCAATTGTAGCACCAAGAAAGTATTTCTGCAAATTCGAATTCTATCTAGTCACAAACTCAGCTCCTGCTTCACTTATGCAATTTTATGTGCTCCGATACCATATAGAAATTATACAACATGCATGTATATCTTGCATTCACCCGATCTAACAATGTACTAAAGTTAAATACTGAATCGCTTCTACAAATCTTTTGTGAAATTAAAAACACAATTTCTAATTACATGAACATGAAGAAAGATCAATCACACACAACACAGATAATTTCCCAGGGAAAGCTTACATCTAAAAAGCCCATTATCTTATATTTTATATTCAACATGGATCATGAAACAATTACATACAAAACTCTTCTCACAAGAGCCCTCCAGTACTCAGCTAATTGTATCGCACTGTCATATGCAAAACTGACCAACACATAGCCAATTCTCAGCCTCTAGACAACCTGCCTTGCTTGTGAAATACCTGATGATATAGATCCCTAAATTATCTGAAAGGAATGTATTATTTTGTTGTGCTAAGTGTCCTTTCAGTTATAAAACATGTACATATTTGTCTCCATTTATTTTCTTAAGGAATGAGTAATTTACCCATGAAACATAGATGAAATTGTGAATTTTAAGCATGTAAATAAGCCTAAATAACGCTGAAAAAAGGTGTATAACATAGAAATAAAACCACACATAAAATTTACAAATCAGGCATGACGAAGAAGTTCACCCCTCCCGGGCTACATCTTCTGGTCCAGCTCCCAATGGCATGTCCATCTTTCATTATGCTCAAAAATTTTCAAATACATGTGTTGACAAGCCTCCAATGGTTGTTTTCTCTACACCAATGGCTCCAGAATGCTCAAATTAGTCTAGATAGACTCATGTTTCACCCAAATTGGTCGAAAATTAATCTCCCAAGGTGATGAATTGAGTCTAAAAGATCCTAGGGTTGAGGGAACTATGGAAAATAGGTGTGTGTGATCCCTACTCTTGCAGTAGGTTGGGTATCTCCCCTATTTTCACCCATAGTGTGTGCATGATCCTTGTCGATTTTGATAAGTCAGGTATCTCCCCCTATCTTGGTTTAGCAGAGTATACCCCAGTTGGCATGATACCCACAAGCTAAACTTGTTGAGATTGTCCCTCCCAAAATGGCCAACGGCTTGAGGAGGCTTAGGGGTGTGTGATCCTTACCTTTGGTAAGTTAGGTATCTCACCCAAGATGGATTATGATGCAAGTGTTCTACCACATGACTTTTGAGGGTAATTTATGGGAATATCGACAAGAAATAAGATGGTTGTGATCCTTACCTCCTATGTCAAGTGGTTTCTCACCCATTGATTGCACAATGGGATATTTGTGATCCTCGCTTGGTGAGTGGTATCTCACCTATTTCTCGATATATGGTGGTAATCAGATGCTCCCCTATGTGAGTTGATTTGGGGTGAGAGTGTCACATTGGACCTTCCCCATTGTCACAAACATGATGTGAGAGTGTCCCATAGGACCTTCCTCATTTTCAGTGGATTTTAGGTTGAGCTAGGCTCCTTGATGTGGTTCTAGGTTGAGCAGGACTCCCTGATGTTGTTCCGGATTGAGCTAAGCTCTACGATGTTATTGAGGGTGGTAGTTCGAGCTCCCCTCTAATGTCAAATTATTTTTCTTTTAGATTCAAGAGCATTCAACATATGAGAAAGGACAATAAAATATAAGCAGATACAAGCAAAGATAAGCATGGATGAGAAAGGATGAGCAGAGATGACCAAAGACAACATTTTTTGAAGAGATATTTATGATTCAGACATATGTTGCAGTTGGTAATTTCTCCCTATATGAGAGGGAATGTTAATTTGGTAGCTTAGGTACAAATTCCCTCCTTTGGGTAGTCTTCCTTTTCAAGAAATCCCTTGGAAGAATTTAATTTGGTTAAGGAAAAATATAATTTTATTATGAAAACCCATATGTGCACAAAAGGATAGGTCAACCCTAAGAGGAAAGTGGATACCCTTGGATGGTCATAAATACAAGTCAAGTGACCCTCATTTGGAAATCATCATTAAGCATTCTTCTTTTCTCTTTTTTGGTTTTGGATTGCACAGGTATTTAATTGGTTCTTGGGGAATTTGTTCGCATGGGTCCGAAATTGCAAGATTTGAGTTCATACGTGTAGATTATGGTTTTTGGTTCACAGTTGCAGGGTTTTCACATAAAATTTTTGGTTGCAGTCGCATGCATATGAGCCTGTGCATGCAGCCTAAACACTTCATCCACATGAATGACAGTCAACTCTGTGCGACCAAGACTTTGGGCTTTTTGACAATTGACCATAGATTTCAACAGTTGACAGGAGATGTTGACAGTTGACCGCAGGGTTCTGAATCATGATTTTATTATTTTTTTTGTTGGGTTCATTTATGGGATATACTTTGGTTGATTTCTCTTGATAGTCTTGTGAATGAAGAATTGGATTATTGTACTCTCTTTACTAGACATTTATGACAATCTAATAAGAAGAATGTTTTGAAAGGGCTTTCCCCCTTGTGGGGTTTTCCCCTGGTCTCTGACCAATCCTAGTGTCCTATCAATGAATTTTTGTCTTCTATTGTTCAATTATCTTCTGCTACATTGATTATGATATTTTTCTTTCTATATCATTTCATATGTTTCTAATGGTGATATGATGTTGTGGGGTGAATTCAATATGTAAATAATCAAATTAAATTATCTAAAGTAAAGAAAAATATAACCCCAAGAAAAGTTAACAAATTATACATAGTTATGGAGGCAAGGCTCAAGACCTTCTTACAAAAGGTCAAAATTAGCTCTAAATTATGAAAAAGGGATAGTTGAACATGGCATTTTTGGAACTGAAATCTCAGACAATTAAGACTACAAAATATTACAGGGCAACCGAGTTCACCATAGATTGAAAAAAGATACATTTAGTGGATTAGATGGACTTGCATAGACATCCTAGAGAGATTATCTTCAAGAGTTTAACAAATACTGATGTGAATGCTTCAAAATTAGAAACTATTTTTACAAAGGTCACCAATCAATTGAAGTAGGAACAAATTGCTACAAGAACCACAATATGAAAGTTTAAGACTTGGAGCAATGTATTGTTAGATTGGGGTAGACCCAAAGGATTCATTTCCATACAATCCCTAATCAAGTCTAAGGAAACTTAAATTCAGGTGTTGGGAGTTAAATATGATAGGTACTGAACATGTCCAAAGACCTAAATTGGAAGCTACATAAAAATAAAAGGAACAATTTGTTATTCCCTATAATTGAATAGAATAAGCATGTTGAGAATTATGTGCAACAAATTTAAATCTTGACGAAAGAAAAGATTGAGCTTGTATGTCCATTAACTTCCTCAACACCATCAACACTAGTTGATTCTTCTTACAATATGAATCAAACAAAGTTGGATTTGAGTATAAATGATATTGAAATTGAAAATCTCAACAAAATACTCATGGTTAACAATCTAAGATATGAATTAGCTGAAAATGCAACAATCCATAAATATTCAGACCTAAGAGCAAGATTGTAGAGGGAATTGGATTGGTTGAAGAATCAACCAAGTGAAACACGCTCTTTAATTGAAGCAAGAAATTTTTTTTTGGGTTTAAATAGTGATAAGTATTTAAAAAATGTGAGGATTGATCAGGATCATTGTGGATGAATCAAATTTTTTCTACAGCATTAAACATGCCATTGGAAAAATTCAATCATAATTAGGATACAAGCCTCATATTGCCTCAATAATAGTGAAATTCCTTAACTCTAGGAATCAAGAATAGGAAGGTTCATATTCTTAGAGAGAAATTGTATTGTTGTATCTTAGGACAATATTATTACATTTTTAAATCAAAATATTCTTCTTTCAATTATTGGCAGTTTGTACTCCTCTATTATATTTTTTCTCTTGCAAGTTATGCATCATGGTTTCATCTGTGCAATTATTTGAAGTTATATGGGATATCTTAAGAGACTAAATTAACAATAAATTTCACTATCATCTAACAATGTAATACTATACACATGCATTTATGATAGAAAATAGTCTCTTTTATATCAGGGATGTGTATATAATAATTTTGTGAAAACCAACTTTGAAAAAAGTTTGTAAAGGGTGGATATTCAAACTTTTTTGAGAGGAAACAAGGGATAAATTGTCATTGAAAACATATTTTCTCTTGGGTGAAAAGTGCTAATTGTATATGAATTACAAAAAATAATTTTTTGTGGTGATTGTCTCAGAGACTCACATGAAATTAAGTAAGGAGATCTAGGCACATTTTTTGTTCCATGTGATGGTGACTATTCACTTAATTGCTTTATTCTTTTTTATTTCTTGTTTTGATAATATCTCTCATACACTCATACACATTTGGAGTACCAAACAATGAAATTGATGCATGATTAATGACATTCAAGTGCAATCAATCAAGAAATTGCCACACATATTCAAGCATTCACATTGTCATTGAAACTCAATTGGAACCAACATACAAGTATTGATTGAATCATTAAAATATGAGTGAAAATTTGAGAAGGGTGAGTGGTTGAAACTCATTTCATTGTAAAAATTATGAGTTGTACATTTTTGGTAGTATTCGACACCCTCAGATTCCTAGAAAAAAATTAAACAAGCATGAAATGAAAATGAGTGAGTTCAAGAATACAAGCAAGTGTGAAGTTCAAGGGAGTAAATTAGGTAAACAAATCCAAGTTAGTATAAGTGAGCAAGTACAAGAAAACGATGGCAAAAATCATGGAGTTGTTTCTTTATTAAAAAATTTGTTAAGTAGTGCGATCATATGAACCTAATATCACATTAGAAAATATTATTATGTGACAGCTTGGGAACCATGCAAAAAAGGGTTCATCTATTGCAATATTAATCACAACTCTTGCCAGATGAGTTTATGTATCTAAAAAATCAGAAGTCTATGAGGCATTCTGAACTAGAATTTGTTTAGAGCAACCCTAATTGATTATGATGATGATGATTAAGAAGATGATAAACATGATAATGATGATTATTAAGAATATGATAGACATGATAATGATGATGGTGATTTAGATTAAAAAATCCAATCATAAGCCACTCAATTTTAAGTGAAGATAATGAAGTTATACATGATCAAGTTCAACCTTATCTTTCCAATCCAATCATCAGGCATTGAGAAGAAATCAGTAAAAATGAGCACATAACAAACATTGGATATGATAAGTAATTTTTCATTCACCGGATTATTCTAGAAAAATCCACTTCATTAGTGTAGGGTTCCTTCAATAAGTTTCGGCTTCACTTGTTCAAGTTCAACATTAGAATATGAAATGCCAACATTGCAAAAGAGTTGGTCATATGGTGGATCAATGTTATGATCTCCATCCTTGCCACCATTGTGGCAAGAAGAATAATGTAATAGAAAAATGACCCAAGCAAAAAATAATTGCAATATTAAAGATTCACTATGAGTGGATCGATCCTTGGCAATGGTCATCAACAAAAAATAAAATTGTATCAATATTACTAAAGAATTCAATCTCAAATAATGACACATCTTGAAATGGACAATGTAATGAAAATGATACTCACTTCTTCCTTAAGGGGAGATTATAATGATGAAATTATCCTACACCCAAAGGAGGGTGAGGATGAGTACACAAAACAAGTTGAAAAAGGTTAATGCTAAACCAAAAACCACCGAATGAAGTGAAAATGGTTCGCAATCAATGAAAAACCACCTAATGAAATTGTTTAAGGGTAACCCACACATGCCCTTGTTGTATCTGATTCTAGTTTACAAAGGGGGGAAATAATGATGGTTGTCAAATTCAATGTTTCAACAATAAAAGTAACACAAACAATATGTCAAAAGAGCATCAATAGTCTGTATATGGTAGGCTTTTAGCTTTGAGATTCAAGATGTTCTAGAGGGACACCTAGATTTCTACTCAATAATGTTTTGGGGAAGTTATGATTCAATGTGCTGTAGTTGAATCATACACAATATGCATGAATGGATGTTAATCAAGAGAAAATTTGTAGAAAATTTGTTCACTTGGATAGTCATTTGACCTAGTAAAGGACATATTGATCCTTCTGCATTGCATTTTGGCATTTTATTGAGTTGTTAAGAATTTTCAAGGATGTGTCAAAATTTTATTGTATTCACTTATATTGGTTAATTATCATCATATTTTAGTTCACATCTAGTTTTGGTAGTCTTTTATGAAGTTCTTAAATGAGGCTTAGTACAAGAGTTTTGAATGAAAACTTGGAGATGGTACCGATTTATGTTGAATTATTGGTATTATTTTTTGGAATTATGGTTGAAGTGGGCAATGTTATCCTCTTACTCATAAAATTGTGAAGTCCTTATGTACCACCTTTGTATGTCACATTCTAGGATATGGTTGTTATCCTACGTGTTTTTCTAGTTTCCTATTTTTCCTCCTGTTTATTTCTTGATGAGGTGTTAAGGTCAGAGGAAAGAGGTGGTTTCAATAAGGTAATATATATTTGCATCATTGAAATGAATATAATGTCAAGAATATGGATTGAGGCATTTTCTGCTACTTCTTGTGTCTCCTTGTCGTGCATTTTATTTATTTAACATCTTGGAGGTCTTCATGATGCAATTCTATGTGCTTTGTTCTGAAGCAGGCCCAAAATCTGAAGGCTACCTACTCATAATATATCATTTGAGTCCAACTGTATTATTTTGCTACCTACTTCATTTTTGTCATGAATCCTTTGTGGAAATTCATATCAAAATAGATTCAATCATAAGTTCTAATGCAAATATGCTTTATTTCTTTGCCCCTAATGTGAAACTCACCCAATGCATCTTCAATATCCCCAAAAGTGCAGCATGAAATTTACACCCATAATGAATCAATGGAGAGATAATTCAATCCTAGGTCAAATGTTGGAGACCGAGTCTTCATGAAAAATCAAAATTTACCCCAAAACTACAACCCTAAGTTAAGAATATATTCTATATCCTTTGCTAGGTTGAATTCCACTTTTAACAAAGCCTTGGAACAAGGATAAATATAAGATTATTTCTTTCAATTTAGATTATTAGGGCATGCAATCCATTGATGCACATCTGCTAGCTTTGGCTAAAGGCAATTGGACCCAATATTAACCAATTTCCCTTATAGAATGCAAATTGTTCTATTGTGTCTTAAAATATGAGTTTATATGGGGCCAAGGTTTAATTTACAATTATGATTTGAGGGTATTGAGGTAAGCGTCCTCCAATGTTCCCTTGAAACAATAAATCCTTGAAGGATGTGACACTTGTAGCTAAGGAAGACATACAAAGTCCCACTGAGAAGTAATTCTTCCTTCCTAGAGAATTCTAGGAGCACTAAGGAAATTAGGGAGGCTATTGAGGGCAAGGCTATTATTAGATTTGAAAATGTGGGTTATGTAGAAAAAAACATCACAAGGAGGGGTGCATATTTTTGGATTTTCTACGGAGAGAGGAATTTTCAGGATGGAGTTTGCAGAAGCCATTGGTGGCAGATAGAAATTAGGGTTAAACTCCTAGTGATCAAATATTTCCCTCTTGAAATTGCTTAAAATGGTTAAAATATTATGTTTTGATTTTAGACCATTTCAATATCAACTTGGGTAGCAATTTTGAACTTAAATGATGTAAAATAAGATAGTGATGTTTTAAATTAGTGTTGAATTGACCCTTAGAATATTAATATATCATTTTAATGAAAAGAGAAAAGAAATTTCTACATAATTCTACACACCAACCTTTGATAAAGATTACAAAATAATATTTATGGTTCCACAATTGTTAAAGCTATTACAGAGTATAAAATATATCCTCTCATTTTCCTTATAGATCCATTAACCCATTAATAGAGAGAGTGCTAAATTTGTTAGATTTACTTTGCATAGTAAATTTCTACAAACCTTATTTAAGTAAAACATAAATAATTTATGCTAATTAGGGGTAACCCAAGTGGTTGAGACTCAAGATGATAATGCCACCCACCTTGGTACAAATCCCAACAACCTTTTTCAATATGAGTTTGTCTTTATTCAAAGAATTGTCACTACACCTTGATTCAAATTGTTTATATGGATCTATTTTTTCATCCACTCCATAGTCAGACTGTAAAGTATCCTTCACCTTCTTCCTATTAGATTCGATAAATGTTTTTCTTTATTCATCGGTATTGTCATCAGTCCTGAAAATGTAGGGGAAATTTGACTTGGATATGTTTGTCCGTTCCTAGGCTTATCTATAACTTTGAGCTCCTTTTTTTCTATTAATATAAATGTTCCCCAATTTTTTTTTAAAAATAAAATAGAACACTGCCTCTAACATGTGTGTTGATTTTTAATGTAATACATAGATTATCTCATCCTCCTCTGTGAGTTAAATTTATTAATTCAATGGAAATAGAATAGTACTTAATAAAAGCTATCATGGATGGTTGGGGATTATTTCATGAAAAGATCAAGGATGGCACAAGACATTAACGGCACATCCTCTGAAAGTAAAATTTCTTAATTCAATGGATATAGAATAGTACTTTTGTAGAATAGCCATCGTGGATTGCTAGGGAAAATTTCCTAAAAAGATCACAAGATGGCACATGGCATTAAAGCAAGAATGGGTAGGGCTACAATTGTAACATAAGAGGTGGGTCAAATTGATCTTTTCAGAATTCCTTGGTTGACTAATTTTGCAGAACTTTCCAACATAACCATAAACATTTCAATTAATTTCACCAAGAGAAAAATGGATTTATAGTTATCATGAATGTGCATGTGCACATATAATGTTAGCAAAATAAAATGAAACACCTTAGCTATAATATGAATATAATGTGATTTGGAGTTCAAATTCAAAATTAATGAAATAACATTTGAGAGAGAGACCATGCATATTTTTATAATCATTCATGAAGCATTACAAACATTGATATCTAAGATGAAAGTATGACTAAAGTAATCCCAAAGTAAAGCTCTAAATACAAAAGATACTATAATTCTTCGCACCATGTGATGGTGAGTAAATATTGCAGTGGACAATGAAATGAAAACAATAGTCTTTCGTGCTTGAAAGGGGGGACTGCAATGATGAAACTCTCATACACTTAGATAAATCAAAATGAGAGCACAGAACGAGGTGAAAAAGGTCAATGGTAAGAAAAAAACCACCAAATAAAGTGAAAATGGTTAGTGTTAATCCAAAAACAACCAAATTGAGTGAAATGTTAGTGTAAAACAAAAACCGTCAAATGGTGCGAAGATGGTTTGTGGTTAGCCGAAAACCACTTGATGAAATTGTTAAGTGTAACCCACACAAAACCCATTTTTTCTCTCCTTTTCACTGAAAAATGGGGGAAATGATGATGGCTATCAAACTCAAAGTTGACAACAAAAACAAAATAAACAATATGCAAGATCGGGGTCAAAATTACCTAATGGGCATCAATAGTTTATAGATGACAGGGCTTAAGATTAGAGATTCAAGCAGGTCTAGAGGCACACCTAGTTTACTATTCAACAATGTTTTGAAAATGTTATGGTTTAATGTGTTGTAATTTGATCATACACATGATTGGGATGTTAATTGAGAGAGAAATTGTGGACATTTTGATTGAGTTATCAAGAATTTTCCAGGATGTGTCAAACTTGCAACTAATTCATTGCCATTTGTTCACTCGTCATATTGGAGTTTAGCGTGCATTATTAGCAATTTTGTTAGGGAATTATCTATTGAGGCTTGATTGAAGACTGATAGCATGAAGACTTGAAGATTGTACCAATTATGTTGCATTGTTAAAATTATTGTTTAGACTTATGATTGAGGTAGGTAATGTTAACCTCTTATAGAGATACAATCATGAAATCCTAATATACCACCTTTATATGTCATATTCTAGGATATAGTTGTTATCCTAAGTGTGTTTCAAGATTCCTATTTTTCCTCCTTTATCTTTGGATGAGGTGTCAATATGAGAGCAAAGAGGTGGTTTCAATCATGTTATATATCTTTTTATAATTGAAATGAATACAATGTCGATATATGGTTTGAGGCCTTTTCCAACACTTCTCGTGTCTCTTGTCTTATCATACATTTCATTTATTTAACACCTTGGAGGTCTTCTTGCATTACACTACTATGTGTCTTATTTTGAAGCAGACCCAACATCTAAAGGTTACCTACTATCATTTGAGTCCAGATGTAAACATTTGCTACCAACTTTATTTTTGTCATGAATCCTTTCTTGAAGTTCATATTGACATAGATTAGATCATTGATAGTGATGCACATGCTCTTTATCTCTTTTCCCCGAAAGTGAAACTCACATAATGAATCTTCAATATACACAAAGAGTAGCATTAAATTAACACCCACGCTAGAACAATGGAGAGAGAATTCAATCCTAGGTCAAATGTTGGACACATCTTCCAGTGGACAGTGAAATGAAAACAATAGTATTTTGTGCTTGAAAGGGGGGAGTACAATGATGAATCTCTCACACTCTTGGGTAAATCAAAATGAGAGCACAACACAAGTTGAAAAAGATTAGTCGTAAATCAAAAACCACCAAATAAAGTGAAAATGGTTAGTGGTAATCCAAAAACAACCAAATTGAGTGAAATATTAGTGCAAAACCAAAACTGCCAAATGGAGTGAAGATGGTTTTTGGTTAGCTAAAACCACTTGATGAAATTGTTAAGTGTAACCCACAAAAAACCAATATTGTCTCTCCTTTTCACTGAAAAATGGGGGAAATGATGATGGTTAAAAAACTCAAAGTTTACGATAAAAACAAAACAAACAATATGCAAGATCGACGTCAAAATCACCAGATGGGCATCAATAGTTTATAGATGACAAGGCTTAAGATTAGAGATTCAAGCGGGTCTAGAGGCACATCTAGTTTACCATTCAACAATGTTTTGAAAATGTTATGGTTCAATGTGGTGTAATTGGGTATACATGATTGGGATGTTAATTGAGGGTGAAATTGTGGACGTTTTTTTCACTTAGATGGTCATTCAACTATGAAAATGATAGATTGATCATTTTTCATTGTAGCTTGGAATTTTATTGAGTTATCAAGAATTTTCTAGAATGTGTCAAACTTGCAGCTAATTCATTACCATTGGTTCAATCTCATCATATTGGAGTTTAGTGTCCATTCTTGGCAATTTTGTTAGGGAATTCTTCATTGAGGCTTAATTGAAGAGTGATAGCATGAAGGCTTGAAGATTGTACCAATTATGTTGCATTGTTAATATTATTGTTAATGGATATTATCAAGAATTTACTTTGCAAAATAAATCTATAAAATCCTAATCGAGTAAAAATTAAACCATCTAGGCTTGTCATGAGTAGTCCAAGTGGTTGGGACTCATGATGATAATGCCACACACCTCAGTATGAATCCTAGCTAGCTTTGCTTAGTGTGATTTATGGGCGCACCTCAATGAACAACTATCACTACCCCCTTGCTTCAAATTGCTTACATGGATGTATCTTTTTATCCACTCCATAGTGAGGCTTTCAATTATCCTTTCAATTATAAGAAGAAGGTATTCTTCCTATTAGATTCTATTAAGGTTTTTCTTTACCCATTGACATATTAATGATAGCCAAAGATGATTTCCCTAAAAATGAAAAATTAGATTTGTCAAACAATGTCCAAGGCCATAAGAGACTTTGGAAATGTGTTGTTAGACCTCGTCCTTGAATTTCATATGTACTGTACGACCTAAGGAAATAAGATTCTAGGTATAAGGCAACATAAAAGCCTTGCTCGCTCTTCTTTAAATTAACCTAAGGATTTTTCAATTCTAGCTTGAGAATATCAATAAAAAAGTATCTACATTCCTAGAATAATTTACAACTATATCTTCATTATCATTATTTATGAATAATTCTCCTAGAATAATACTATCTATGGTGACTTATGTTTTTTTGGGTAGCTTATAGGTTATATATTTTTTGAGAAAAATGTCAAAAGATTGAAAACTTCACCATACAAAGGCGGTAATGCAAAATTCTTGAAAATAATTTCTTTACACATATCTTGGATAACCATCAAGACCAACATAATTTTATATGCATAACATTCTTGTTTTCAAAAAATAAACTGTTTTCCAAAATACAAAATAATATGAAGTAATACCACATAAAGTAAACAATATATAGACACATTTTGATGAAAAAACAATGAAAATACCTCATTGATTTACAGGATTGACATTCTACTCACTCTTATGATATAACCACATTAATAATAAAACAATAAAAAAACTCTGGTATAAGAATAAAACAGTCACATAAACTTGATATGATAATGAAATAGTAATAGATTAAATAACACATATCAGACATTATACCACAAATAGAAATAACCCTTATATGACAATAATATAATGAAGAATGTTTATCAGATGTTTTGCAAAAAACAAAAATAATACCTAATTAATTGAAAATTGTTTCCAATCCCCACCAAACATACGCTCAAAAGTTAGACGATAAAAAGCATATTAAGTGTTGCTGGTGTAAAGGGTCTAAACAACTGTGGGATATAAGTAATGATTTTGGTTTTGGCTTGAGCTCATCCACAATAATAACTCAAGTTAAACCTAGTAAAGATATAATATGTTAATCCAGGGGTGGAAAATGTGGGGATTATTCACGATCCCAAATGCAAAATGGAATTGCAATACTTATCATTGCATGAAAACAATATCTATAATCAAGTAAAGGCTTACTCCATTTTCCAAGGTCTGAAATTGCCTCTTGCTTGCCAAATCACTCTCTCATTGTGATTGCGGATTCTTCAGTTGCCATTATTTCAATGATTAAGGTGTGGAGTTCAAGCAAAATCAGATTCCAATCGATCATATTGAGAATCAAATAAGAAGTGGTTAATGTACTGAGATTTCAGAATTTTCTCCACTGTAGTCATTTTAGTTTGTGCATGCTTCAAGTCTAAACCAGGAAATTTCAGGTCAAACACTCCATTGATCTGACCCCAAGTATGTCGTTGCCTAATGGATTGATCTATCGATGCTCTGTTTTGGAGACTGATGAAATCAAGAGACAAATTCAGGAGTTTTTGCATAAAGGGCACATCAAGCCAAGTTCATCACCCCATCAGAGCCTGATCGTGTTGGTACAGAAGAAGGACGGGACCTGGAGACTCTCTATTGACTATCAGGTGTTGAACAAGATCACTGTCTAGAATAGGTATCCAATACCATGGATTGATGAACGTTTAGATTAGCTTAAAGGGGCCAAATATTTCAGCTAGATTGACTTTAAGTCTAGGTATCACCATGTACCAATCGAACCCTTTGATGTGTGGAAGACTACCTTCAAATCTAAGTAGGGCATTTTCGAATGTTTGGTCATGCATTTTAGGTTAACGAATTCCCCCACAACCTTCATGAGTATGATTTACGACATCTTACAACCCTTCACCAACTCATTCGTGGTGGTTTATTTGGATGACATCCTGATCTTTTTCCATAGTTGGGAACATAGCCTCCTTCATATTCGACAATTCCTCCAAACTATGTGACAACACAAGTTGTGTGCCAATTTCAAGAAATTCACTTTTGGTATGACCAAGGTTCAATATATTGGGTACCTCACTAATGAGTGTGGTGTGAATATGGACCCAACCAAGATACAATTCACTCGATATTGGCCAGCCTAAACCACTTTAACAGAGCTTCACAACTTTCTGGGTCTTGCCAATTTCTACCGCAAGTTCATGTTGGGGTTCTCTCATATCACTTGGCCTTTGAGTCAAGTCACCAAGGGTAGAGAAAAGTAAAAATTCTTTTCGCATGAATCCCAAGATAAGTCATTTTCTAAGTTGAAGCATCATCTCTGCTCTACAGTAGTGCTCACATTACCAAATATACAACAACCATTTGAGATTGAGACAAATGCTTCTGACTATGTTATTGGTCCAGTTCTTACTCAACAGGGGCATCCAGTGGCATATCATAGTGAGACACTTTCATACATTGCCGAAAGTGTCCCACCTATGACATAGAGATGTATTCAATTGTGTAGGCCTACTGGTAATGGAAGCATTACATTATGGGGAAGGAAATGGTCATCCACATAGACCACCGACCTAGGTAGTTCATACAGACACAAAGGAAGCTGCAGAATGATCACAATAAAAAATGGTCCACATACCTACAACAATTGCACTTGAGAATTAAATACAAGAAAGGAAACACCAATAATGTTGCAGACTGCCTTAGCCGACCGCTAGTCATGGTGTTGACCACTGTGCTCCACTCTTCTAGGCACGATACTTCATAGTGGTTGCATCTGTACAAGAGCGATCCAGAATTCGGAAACACATACCAGACACTCCTGGATGGGAAGCAAGTTCCAAATTTTCACCTTAGGGATACACTATTACGTCACCTAAGACACGTTTGTGTTCCTTCAAGCGAGCATGCCAAGATGATTTGGGAGGTGCACTACAATCGTTCACTGGACACTTCAGAGTAGAGAAAATAGTGGTAGTGCTACAAAAATATTTTTAATGGGTGAACCTTAGACAAGATGTTAGGAAGTACATCATATCCTTGACTAATTGCACGATTTCCAAACTAACCATCAAGAAGAAAGGAGTATATACTCCTCTGGATACTCCTAGTCTACCTTGGGAATCCATCTTCATGGATTACATTTTGGGCCTCCCTTCGTAAGTTTGGAAGATAAATGTATGTTATGACACGGGTCAAATGATGAATCAATCTAGAAAGGAAAAATAAAGGTTGTGAAGCAAGAGGCCCACGAACAAGGTCACTATAGTGACATTACAACCCTGTGATATGCCTTGATTCCATGAGTAATGACATGTAAACTATGTTAGAGAAAGCTTGAGGGATGCCTTGGATAAAAGACTTTAACAATCTCTTTGAACTTCTCTTGCAAGAAATCCTTCGTAGGGTAGCTTTCTCAAAGGATTGTGTAACATAGAAGGGAATTACCTAGACCCAAAAGGGTGAGTGACTACAAGGAGGAGGAGACTTGAATGAGCTAGCTATGAAAATATTATGTCATACATTCATTGGGATCATTTGTGTAAATGGGTGAGTTGAATGCAAGTAGTGAGTTGGACTTGTTACTTATGGTATCCTAATGAAATGAAGGATAACCATACATATAAATATTGAGTTGAAAGCTTGATTTCTTGAAATGCATGTTACTTTGTGGAAATTTGTACCTTGTATGGTAAATTTAATAGTTGTATATTAAAATAGTCATAACACATATATTTTTCTAGTCTTTTAATGTAGATACTAAATGGAATTCTACAAATCTAAAAGTCACCAAGGTGTGAAGACAAATACCATTGCTAAATCATTGTGAAAGGTAAAGGACATAAAAAATGTTGCGGATATGCAAGAGCAAGGATGTTGGTACAATTGAAAGGAAACACTCCATATATTGTTGTATTTAACAAGAGAAACCTAGAATGGTGTGCTTATTAGGACAACACTTGAAATGGTGTAAACACCAAGGATTATGTTCCTTTAAGGGGGAGGGGATTGTAAAACCCCCAGTATTTAACCCCCCACATATATTGTAATTATACTTAGTTATGTTAATGATTCTCATAGGCACAAGTAAATTATAAATGGGTCAAAATACCTAAAACAATTGTAATATGCATTTTATTCATATATAATTCCAAGTATCGAAGAAGAGAGCAGCTAATACATACCCCAATACTTGAGGGGAAATGTGTAAGGGGGGTTTAAGATGTTTTCTTTCTCACCTGAATAACATGTTCTTATTTCTGATTTGATATCAGAACCACCAAAATTCCACTAATTATGCGAAGGAATAGGAGTGGTACAAAGCTACTCCATGATTATGGGCTATGTATCCATTCTAGAGACTTCAGATTGACCACATAGCATGAGAAAAAATCCCAAGAAATTATCATTCTAGGATTGTGTGCAGGTGTGAAGAGAAAATGTTAGTAGCAAGCAGTGGAAGGGAAATGTGTGCGTCAGAGAGAAAAATAAGTGTTTTCTAGTGAATGAGTGGAATCTGTGAATAGAAACCTGAACCATCTGTGGGGATGGAATCGTGACTCTTCTCAGGGGTGACAAAGGACCCTCTAAATCACAAAGAACCTATGTGAATTCGTGGACTACTTAGTTGGTGAGGGAATTCAATGCTAAAGCCATCATCTTGAGCTATAGGCCCAGATGAAAATGCCAAGAAAGCTTGTAGAATATATGCACAAAAATCAATAAGGGAAGCACCGTGGGACCATTGGATTAGTGAAGGGATACCTTTGTGTTGTGCAAGCATGGAGTGGCCAATTGTTGAGAAATATTGTTGAAACTATGCATAAAATGCATTAATAAATTGAAGTACCAAGTGACTATTGCCTTAATGAAGGGCTCCCATTGTGTTGTGTAAGCCAAGAGTAGCCACATGGTGAAATACAACATGCCCTGGCTTAATGGTTGAAAGGAAGCGTACTGAATCACTATGCATGAAAGAGAGTAGCTTTCATGTCCTCTACTCTAATTTGAATATTGTGGAACCCTGAGTGATGCTTCCTCTTAAGGCATTAAAACTAACTTAGAGGTGGCCAACTTCAAGAAATATTGCAGTGTAGTGGTGCCTCCAGTTGGGTGGAGAGTGAATTTCCCTTCTTGAGTTTCAAGAAAGCTACCATGAGTTAGATAAGTGCGTAAACTTCTTCTTTTTAATGAAATGATATTGTTGTTCAATGTTTTATGACTAGTGTTGAGTTGGACTATAATATCAAGTGTGAATGGATGAATATTGCCTTTGGAAGAGGATTATTATGAATCTTTGATTGCAATTTGTTCTTTAACATGATTAATGTTTGGAATATCAATGTTTCAGAGTGAAGACTTAGTCATAAAGGTAAAACCATGGAGTGAAGAATATCAAAAAACATTTGAATTAACAAACTAAAGAAATCATTAATAAATTCATGAACCCTGTAAGTCTGTTGTAAAATTAAATTGGGACCTTTAAAGCCTTTTAAATTAATGTATGGTGAGTATTTGTCGGTAATACCATGGAGCATAGTGCATGTTTAATCTAGGAAACTCAAAGAGCCTTTGAGTTGTCATAAATTTCAAGAACCATTTGGAATTATAATTTGTTTTTATTTTATGGTAGCTAGTGATTGTTACTTTCATGCATACACAAAGATATAAGATGATGTATAAATGTCTTTGTACAATTTACATAGTTTATTTTCTATTATTTTTGGCCGGAATGCAATCCTAATTATTATTGGGTTGAAATGTCTTAAGTCTTGTCAAATATATTGAGAGAATTTAAGGCATAATATGGATTGTGTTAAGGAAATAATAGTCTATGACTGTATGATTTTTTTATCTTTAATTCCTTTCTAGGTTACACTAGGAGAAATAAAGTTACTTACATGCATGAAAGACAAATATGAAACCTAAAGTAGATAATTATGCTAAAATTTACATTAATTATCTACTGTAAGACTTTATCAAATTTGATGTGTTCCACATAGAAATATTTTAAGTAGTAGTTATACCAATTTCAACCTAAAAGTATGTTAAGACATCTTCCCTCATTTTATGGAAATTTTGTTCTTCTACCCTCTATTTTTTTTGGTGCCCAAATTGTTATTTGAAAAAAGGTGATAGTTCCAAAAATAATTTTCATGTTTTTACGAGGGAAGAGTTTTTGTGGAATTTATGCTTGTGAGGTAAGCTATTGTTTTCTCCTTTCTTGGTAAAAAAATTACTTAGCGAATGGAATTATATTTAATGAATGCTTTAAGACTTCTCTTATTTGGAAATTATACAAAGTATAAATTATGAAAATATCCCATGAGGTGGTAAGCCTTGTGATGGGAGAGTATTTCTGCATGCAAAATCCACCTAGATAGAAAATAAACTACATATGGGTGGTGCAATCTGCACAATGTTGAATGTGAATGGAAATTGATGGATGTGGAAATGTTGGGGATTGAATGATGATTTTTTTGAAGTCTACCCTCCTGCAAGCAAGAGCCCACATCACCAAAAAAATGGCTAAGTATCAGTGTGAAGTAATGCAAGTGAAAGTGTTGTGAAAGGGATCTTAGCACCGATAAAGTAAAAAGATAGATATTAAAATATTATATAATCTGGAAGTATTAAAATAATATTTATTTTGGAAAATTGATCTAAATATTTCTATTAAAATAATATTAGATGTAAATAAGAAACAATGGAGCTTAAGATGAATGAAGCTAAGAGGCAGATACTAAATTATTATTTTCTTATTTGAAATTTGGTTTGATTATTTAAGGTGGACATGAAGTAATAAAAGAATGAAGGTTTAAGGAAAAGGTAAAATAATTCAAGTAAATAAATAAAAGAAATTAATTAGTGAGGAAGTTAAGGGGACTTAGGAAAACTAGGTGGCCTTGGATGTTGACAAGACAACACCCTTGAGGTGACACATGGCACTAGTTTCCAAATCAACTACCATGTGTCAGATGTACACACATGTTGATGTGGCATTGGTATAAAAATATTCTAAGGGCTATATCTTGGTGCCTCGGACTCAAAATGGGACAAATTTTATATCTTTAGAAGGCTCTTGATGAGAAGAAGATGATGCAAACCTTAAAATTAGTGTTCGAAGTGATTAAAAGAAAAAAAGAATTATAACCCCCACCTCCTTAATGTCGCTTAGGGAGTTGGGTGTGTTACAACTTGATTGGTCCATGAACTATATTTAAACAACACGGGGGGTCATTTCCTTATTCTAGATAGTAAGAGATGTTAATGTAACTTATCTTTCTTTTGCATTAATAGATTGATTCAAGTGGATATGTTGGTTGGGACATGCATTATTTCTCTTTTTGAGGGTTTTGACCATGTACATGTGCACTAACCTTTGATTTATTTATCAATTGGGTGTAACTTAAGTCACTATGAAGAAAATTTGTTACCCTCCCCATTTGGGTTCAAGCCTTTCGTTGTGGCATGTTTGCTCTTAATGAGTTGAATATGGATGTGATATATATGACACATTCGACCTGGATTCATGACTTATAAAATTTATCATTTTCCTCAAGTACCATCCTTGAAATGAGGGACAATGCATGTGAGGTTTTCCCTTTACATCGTTACTTGGAAGGAAAAAATGATCAATTTATGTGAGTTGTTGCCTTAAGGTCTTCAATTTGTGTGGATATATTTTATTTCACAAACATGATATTAGAGTTTCTCTGAAGCTCGATTCCCATTAGTGATTGAGAGCTTGAAGTTGTACCATGGCATGCAATAAAGGACTTTTGAATTTTTATTTTTTTAATTATTTTTATTTGGAGAGAATCACATCAAAAAATTCAAAGTGTCATTTCTTGTTGGAAAGCCTTTTTGTTTAGCCAAAATTTTTCCATTTTCGTAATATGTGATTTAAAAGTTTCTTAACCCTCCTTTATGTTGTTATAATTTATTGTTTGATTTTTTGTGTTATTAGTGTGCTAACGTTTCAACCTTTGTATCATGTTTTCCCTCACACCCTATTCAATCTTGGAAAAATCTTGGAAAACTAGAAACCTAGAGCTAAACACAACCTAATTCTAATCATTCCAAAATTATTTTGGAAATATTTGCTTGATTTTTTTTGTGATGATGTATGCAGAGTAAAAACAAGAGTTTTGTGAATAATCATGTATTTAAAGAAGGCCATGAAGAAACCCAAAATAAAACTCATGCTCATTTCTAAAATTATATATATATATGTGTGTGTGTGTGTGTGTGTGTGTAGATAGAGAGAGAGAGAGAGAGAGAGAGAGAGAGAGAGAGAGAGAGAGAGCTCGATTGGAAGTTACTTCTCTTCGTAGGAAACTCACCATACACCCATCATAAAATTGACTGGCCTCCACCTCCCATGTGATACCTTGGTTACCATTTTGAACTTTTATGCATTTATTTAAACAAGACTAACTTTATCATCAGAATTCAATTTTCAATAAATTGACCATCTTCAACCATTAAATAGAATTGAAATAGACAATAGAAGTCATGAATCCCAATGATTAAATTTACTTGTAGAATGTAATATAATAAATGAAAATTACCAAATTATATATGATATTATTTTCCAAGCTTGGAAATGTGTAATTTCTATTTTTCTACTTTCGACTCACTATAAAAGTGATTATTAGTCAATGGGCTACTTACAAAATTCCCTCATTTGAAAAAAATTGTGTTCTCTCATTAGAGATCAAGATAATCTCTTGCAAATTAGATCTATCAATGTTATAGGTTAAAAAACCTTAGTAGTACAATGTAAGCAAGTATTTGAGCATCCTTAAAAGTAACGTCCATGTAACAACAAATATAAAAAGGATCTCAACCCTCTTATCCAACTCCTACTCTTAATGTTAATAATGGAACTAAATAAAAAGACAATAAGACTAAGTGATATTGTGATTTTGTAGGTGAGATGGCCACATGGGTCTAAATGTTTCAAGAAGATGGAAGCCTTAGAAGAAGCGATGGAGAAAAACATCATCAATTTTTATCTTTCTTCTTCTAGCTCTTCTTCTCATGGACATGCATTTTCTACAACTATTTTTTCTGTCAATGCAACCTTTTCTCCTTATTTGAATGATGTGCTTATTGATTATCAATGCAAAATTAAGAAGTTGCAAGGAAGATAACAAAAGAATCGTCAAATTTTAGGAGAAGAAAGCATAAGTTAACACGATGAACTTGCAAAGCATATAAGAATTACAGATACAAAAATAATATGGGCATGGTGCCAACTAGGACAATTCAAATCTTGGAAAAGCGCCACAAAATTAGAGAGGCATGGATTTGGAGTTGATAGGGTAGGATACGGAAAATAAAAAAGGCATTGACAAAACAATGAAGATACTGTGAGAGGAGAAACTACACTGAACACCCCACAGAGGAGAGCATATAGCCTTGATCAATCATTAACAAAAACATCTGAAATACATTACCAACATGGAAGGAGCGACAAAATATGAATACCAAAGGAATTTAAGAAAGAAAATCCCCCCCACCTTTAATGGACAGAATAAGAAAGTTGAAGAGGAAAAAACCTAGTTATAGGGGATTAAGAAGTATTTCAAAGCACATGACTACTGTGAAAACATGAGGGCTAGGGTAGCAATCTTCAACTTAAAAGGAAAGGCGGATATATGGTGGGAGGAATTAAGCAACATTAAATCCATTCGAGAAAGGGAGTTTTTGTGAAGTGAATTTGAAAAATATTGTCGATACAAGTATATGCTAGCGATGTATTATGATGCTAAGGTAAAAACATTTCATGAACTCAAGTTGGGTCAACTTATTGTAGATGAGTACACAAATACATTTTTATAACTACTAAGGTATGTACCTTTTTTTTGTCAATTATTCTATGTTACTCTAGGCTTAACCTGTGGCTTGAGAAACTGCGACCTAGGGGCATATAAGTCATCAAATTCACTCAAGGATCACACCCGGCCTGGGCTACACCAGCCCTAAGCTGACTAGATTTGAGCATGTCTCTGGCCCTAGCAGGGGCACAATAGCCTCCTTGAGGTTTGATCCTAGGTCGCCTTGCTAACGAGGCCCATCCACAACTGATTGTTCTAGTGGGACTTGAATACTAAGGTATGTACCTTATATTAAGGATGAAAAATTAAAAATTCAAAGAGGGTTTCCTTATTCATTCAGAGACCTGATCAAGTTTGATGAATCCAAAACATTGGAATATAATATCTAGAAAACCAATTACTGCTACAAACAATCCAAACACAAGACTAAGAACTTGATCATTTAGAAGGAGGAAGATAGGTTAAACTTCAAAGGGAAAGGATCAAAACCCTTTAGGCATAAAAAAATGGAAAAGGATGAAATTTCACCTCTCATGCCAAAGGTGAATTCCAATGGAAAAGTCCTACTAACAAAGTGCAAACCTCCAAACCAACAAGAGAAGAAGTCGAGGGGTACACAAAACTTCAATGTCGGAACTGTTGAGAAAAGCACCTGCAAAGGGATTGCACTCAACCATAGAGGTAGAATGAGAATATATTATACAATGTGGAAGAGGTGATGATATTAAATGACATGTCTTAGAGTATGCCTTATATTTACGTTGCATTGGACAATTGAAAAGTAGGTCACCAGACATTAGTCATTGAGATGGAAGGTAAGATCATTAATCAATCAATTTCAATTTAATTGATCCATGATCTAATCTTAGTTATATTAACCCTAAAGTTTTAAAAGATTGCACCATACAAAATAAATAACATGCCAATCCATGGATGGTTTATTTGGCTACACGAGTAAGGAATAAAGTGATAGAATTATCAAATTCATGCCATTTAGAACTAGACGACATGGTTACAAAAATGAACCTTAACATCCTTCCATTGTGTTCGTATGATATATTAATTGGTATGGACTAGCTGAAAGGCTACAGGACCAATGTGGATTGTTACAATAAGTCATTGGGATTCCTTCATGAGTAAGGCATTGGAAGAACATTGCAAGGAAAGAAGAAATATATTTCTGTTAAAAAGATCTCGACATTATATGAAAATAAGTGCAGTAAAAAAGGGTGTACTCTAATTTGATTTAGGTGAATAATGTAACAAATAAAAATAAAACTAAACTTTAGAACCACTTAATCTTATAGCAATAGAACAATTTTTTTCTAGAGTAAATACTAGGGTTGCCACATAAAAGAGACAATGATTTCTCTATCGAGCTAATTCCTAGTTCAGTGCTAATCTCTAAGACACCCTATCGCATGAGAACCCCTGAATTGAAAATACAACTAAAGGAGTTGTTGGATAAGGGGTACATCAGACCCAATGAGTCACCTTGGGGAGCCATGGTTCTTTTTGTGACGAAGAAGGATGGTACACTATAGCTAAGCATCAACTACTGATAATTGAATAAAGTAACAATAAATCATAAATATCCACTTCCAAGAATAAATGACTTATTTGACCAGCTAAGAGGAGCTACGATGTTTTCAAAAATTAGCTTAAGGTGTCTCTATCACCAATTTAGGATCAAGAATGAATACATTCATAAGATGACATTCCAAAATATATACATGTAGTATGAGTTCATGGTGGTACCTTTCATACTTACAAACACATCGACCACATTTATGTGCCTAATGAATAATATCCTCAACTGATACCTAGAGAAGTTTGTTTTAGTATTTGTAGATGATATTTTGGTAAGCTAAAAAACTAAAGAGGAGCATGAAGAAAACTTGAAGGAAATATTATAGTTACTAAGGGAACACAAGTTATATGCCAAGCTCAGTAAGTGTGAGTTATTTAAAACTCAATTTCAATATTTAGGGCATGTGATCTCAGAAGAATGGGTAGTTGTGGACCGTAAGAAAATCAAGGCCATCATGAAATGGCCCACCCACATGAATGTCACATAAGTCAGATAATTTATGGGATTGGTAGGACATTATTGGAGGTTCATTCATTAATTTTTGAAAATTGGTCATCCAATCATAGCTTTGTAGAGGTAAGCACCTAAAATATTACTAGACATAAGAGTGCACATCCAAATTTGAGAAACTCAAGTATCTTCTCAGACATGTGCCCATATTAATAATTCACAATCTGGAGAAAGACTTCCTAGTTTGCACAGATGCTTGTAAAGAATGATTGGGCGGAATGCTATTGCAGGATGTAGAAATTATACAAACATATGTATATCAATGGATTCAATCTGATCTAGCAATGCACTAAAGCTAGATATTGATTAGCTTCTACAAATAAATTACGGAAATTAAACACAATCGCTAATAACATGAAGTAAGGAAAAAATCAAATCAAACCAAAACGCATATAATTTACTAGGAAAGCTTGTGTAGAAATTATACAACATGCATGTATATCTTGGATTCAACTGATCTAACAATGTACTAAAGTTAAATACTGAATCACTTCTACAAATATTTTTCAGAATTAAAAACACAATCGCTAATCACATGAACATGAAGAAAGATCAATCACACACAACACAGATAATTTCTCGAGGAAAGATTACAACTAAAAACCCCACTATCTTCTATTGTATATTCAACATGGATCATGAAACAATTACATACAAAAATCTTCTCACAAGAGCCCTCCAATACTCAGCTAATTGTCTCACACAGTCATATGCAAAATGGACCAACACATAGCCAATTCTCACCCTCCAGACAACTTGTCTTGCTTGCACAATCCTTGATGGTATAGATCCCTAAAAGATAAGAATTATTTCCTACCTTGAATTCGCAAGTATCATGGGCACTCCAATGGGTGTTTTATTGAATTTGTGCAACCACAAAATCAAACAACTGATAGTCAACTTCCCTTTCACCTAGAACTCAATTGGGTCTCCACTAGATCTGACATGCATGTAACTAATAATAGTAAATCCTCGATTAGGATGTGAGATCATTGATTTTGAATTAATTAATATTTAATTCACTAGATCTCTCACTAGTGTATCTTCAGTTACAACTAGCACAACTAAGTTTAACTCACTTAACTGAGTTAAACTATTTACAACTTTCTTTGACTAATGCACCACTGCACTTTGAACTCTGTCACAACTAGAATTACTCTACATGCCTCACCAACTACCTCTAACTTGAAATCCACTAGCTAACTGAATTTATCACTTTTAGTTAACTGATTCAAGTCAACATTGAGAATATATTACATTTTAATGTCCATATTAATTAAGGGATAACCGAAATAGAATTGCACCCAAAAATATCACTGTGGGCCCCACCCTAGTCTGGGTGCTTAATGCAACTAGGCGTGGGTGCTGAAATTTTCTTGTTGAATCTCAACACTCCCTCTCAACAAGAAAGGGATTATCCTTCACCGTGATCTTGTCTCTACGGTATTCAAATTTTCTCCTAGTGAGAGCCTTCGTCATAATATTTTCACCCTAATCCTCCATGGGAATGTACTGAAAAAACATTATTCTTCTCTGCACACAATATCTGAGATGATGGTACCAGATATATATATGCTTGGACCTATCATGAAACACAAGATTAATAGAGATTTTAATGCAACTCTAATTATTACAATGAATCACTATCGGGTCCATATGAGAACCAAACAAACCAACCAAGATATTTCGCATCTAGATAGACTCACATGAAGCTGGACTTTCTGCCATGTATTTTGCTTCCACTGAAATGAGTGCCACGAATCGTTGCTTCTTGTTGTACCAGGAAACTGTTGTCGATCCAATGCTAAAGATCCCTCCTGATGTGTTCTTTCTGTCCAATGGATTTCCAGCCCAATCTGCATCCATCAAGCCATGTAACTTCAATCCCTCTGTCTGTTTGTACCATAGACCATACTCTAATGTGCCCCTCAGGTATATCAGGACATGCTTCCCCGCCTTCCAAAACTTGACTCAGTTGGTTAATTGTGTAGTAAATGTCTAGTCTCGTGTTCACTAGATAAATTAGTGAACCCACTAACTGCATGTATACAGTAGCATCCACTACCTTTCCAGAAGTAGCATCCTCTTTCCTCCAATTTCTTGTAAGAGGAGTATCCATTAGTTTGCAGCTCTCCATGTTAAACTTACCCAGTATTTCCTTTGCATACTTTCCTTGAGACACAAAAATCTCACCATCCCACTACCATATTTCCAATCCATGGAAATAATGAAGGAGTCCCATGCCCTTCATTTCGAACTCCCTCGCAAGATCCTCCTTGCATGAATGTATCAGCTTCTCATCACTAGTCAAAATTAGATCATCAACATATAGAACAATAATCAATAGCTTACCCTCAACCACAATCTGGTACAGGTTTGCATCTACTTCGCTTTTGGTGAAGCCCAGTCCAATGAAATAGTTGTCTATTCGAGTGTACGAAGCACGAGGTGCTTGCTTCAGCCCATACAGTGCTATTCTGAGTCTACACACATGCGACTCATTATTGAATACATTGAAACCTTCAGTCTTCTTTATGTACACCTCTTCCTCAATGATCCCATTGAGAAATGCAATTTTCACATCCATTTGATGAATGTGTCATCCCATCTGCACTGAGAGTGCAAGGATGGATCTTATGGAAGATTACCTTGCAGCAGGTGCAAAATTCTCATCATAATTTATCCCCTCGATCTGTGAGAATCCTCAGGCCACAAATCTAGCCTTTTATTTCTCCACACTCCCATCAGCAACTTGCTTTACCATGTAGATCCATCTCGATCCAACCACTGATTTGTCAACCGGTATTGGGACTATCTCCCATGCACTATTCTTGACAATGGAGTCATACTCCTCCACCATTGCATCAACCCAAGTTGGTTGTTGCAATACTTCCTGAAATGAAGATGGTTTAGTCACAATACATTTGCTCATAAGAGCCATGTATCCAGTAAATTGGTTAGGAGACTGTCTCTGTCTACTCTGTGAAGTAAGGGCTCCTACATTCTCTGTAGCATCAAGTCTCAATCTATCATATTTCGTGGTGTGCCTTCTTCCATTTCTGATGGATGGCTCTGCATGAGTGTTTTCCTCCACTCCATGAACCTCCTAATGTGGCTAATCCACATCTTGAGACTCATCCTTAGGAACCAACAGTTCCTCCTCTACATGCAAGTCTAACTCCCTCTCAAGGGACAATCACATGGCTTTCTCCTCATCAAATTTGATATCTCACCACACAATAGTCATTTTGATTTTTGGAAAATACACACGAAAATTATTGGGTGTTTTAGTGTACCCCACAAAAATCCCAACCTCAGTTGTTGGTTCCAGCTTCCTCCTAGTGTCCTTGGTCATATGCACATAAAAAAATGAGACAAAAATATTAAAGTGTGAAACATGAGGTTTCTTACCAATGAAAGCCTCTTCATGTGTACTCATGCCAAGTACTCTATGAGGACAACGGTTTTGCACATGTACCGCTGTATTGCATGCTTCTACCCACAAATGCATCAGTAGGCCTTGATCATGCAACATCGCTCGTGCTGCACCCACAATAGTTATGTTCTTCCTCTCGATAGCCCCATTCTGCTATGGTTTATGAGGAGCTATGAGTTCTCTTCGAATTCCTTATTTGTTGCAGAAGTTCTTGAATTCGTTAGAGATGTATTCTCCACCATTATCGATCATAAGAGTCTTCACTTGCTTCCCTGACTCTTTCTCCACCAGTGCCTTAAACTCATAGAACTTAGAGAATTTCAATCTTTCTTCTGCATGAATAATATCCAACACTTACGAGAAAATTCATCAACAAATATTACATAGTACTTATGTTTTTTTGGTTGAAGCAAAAAAGAAAGGACCACAAACATTTGTGTGAACTCTCTCAAGGATCCTCAAAGCTCGGTTTTCCTTCTCATGAAAGGTGTCCTTTACATATTTTCCCATAGTACATCCCTTGCATGTGTCTGACTGAGCAGGTATACCCCTAGGAAGACCAGTAGAAATCTATTGCATGACTTTCAAGGCTCCATGGTGAAGATGGCCTAATCACCCATGCCATAATTCGCCCTCATCCTAGCTCACAACTTGATCTGCCTTGCCCATCATTGATGTGCAGCCATATACCTCCAAATTGTAGAGATTCTTAACTCGAATCCCTATCCTCTTGGCTTTTCCTTTTGTTTTATGTCACAGGAAAGGTTTTCCATCACTAAAAACAACATCATAGCCTCTATCCTCCAACATTGCAACTGAGACAAATTTTTTCTTCAGACCTAATACATGCATTAAATCTTTTCATTAAAATGGTTTACCTGAATGCCTCTAAAAGGTAATGGTACCAATCCCGGAATCACTGTACCATCCATCGTCGCCCATTTCAATATGCATCTGGAGATCTTTCTCCTCCAAGACACTGAAAAGTTCATTGTCTCCGGTCATGTGAAAGGAAGCACCACTATCCAAATACCACACAAATCCAAATGCACTGGACACCATTCATGAGATCAATGAGAATTCAAGCTCAAATTGTGAGGCAAGGGCCTCACCAACTACTGATCCTCTAGCCTTCTTGTTCTTCTTCTTTTATGGATAGTTAGTATCAAAATGCCCATGCTCATGACAATGAAAACAATTCACCTTTGACATGTCCTGCTTCTTGCCATTCTTGGAATCAGATTTAGAAAAGAATTTCTTCCCCTTCCCCTTCCTCACCTTGGCAACCAAAGCACAATCCTCTTCATCCTCATTCTTAGATGAAGATCCATCTCTGGTGTTCCGTCTTAACTCCTCCTGCACCAAATTCGACCATAGTCATTCCCAATCTGGCAAATTTTCCCTTCCATTGACATAGTCTTGATAACTGTGCCAACTCTTGGGAAGACCTAGGAGAGCCAAGCTCACCAAATCATCATCAGAAACTATTATTCCAACACTCCCCAATTCATCCTGACATTGGACAAACTTTGTTAGATATTTTTGAATGGTGTCGCCCTTTTCCATATTGATCTTCTTGAGTTTATCTTTGAGCGCCAATTTCCTATGGTTGCTACTGCTTTGGAATAAATCTGTCAAATCCTTCCACATTGCATATGGTGTTTCTCTCCCATGGAGGCTTGAGAAAATGTGGTCTCATACTCCATCCAATAGGATCCTCCTCGCCTTTGCCACTTTCCTTTTCCATGCATCAAGTTTTGCAGCGTCTGCCACAACGGGTTTAGGAACATCATTTTTTTGTAATTCCTTCAAGCCATTATCTTCGAGTACTCCCTCCATCCTGTCCTTCCAAGAAATATAGTTCGAGCTGACCTCAAGCCATTGAAATCCTTTTCGATCTTGAATCAATTATAGCACCAAGAAAGTATTTCTGCAAATTCGAATTCTATCCAGTCACAAACTCAGCTCCTTCTTCACTTCTGCAGTTTCTTGTGCTCCGATACCATATATAAATTATACAACATGCATGTATATATTGCATTCAATCTATCTAACAATGTACTAAATTTAAATACCGAATCGCTTCTACAAATCTTTTGCAAAATTAAAAACACAATCGCTAATCACATGAACATGAAGAAAGATCAATCACACACAACACAGACAATTTCCCAGGGAAAGCTTACAGCTAAAAAGCCCATTATCTTATATTGTATATTCAGCATGGATCATGAAAAAATTACATACAAAACTCTTCTCACAAGAGCCCTCTAGTACTCAGCTAATTTTCTCACACTGTCATATGAAAAACTGACCAACACATAGCCAATTCTCAGCCTCTAGACAACCTGACTTGCTTGTGAAATACCTGATGGTATAGATCCCTAAATTATCTGAAAGGAATGTATTATTTTGTTGTGCTAAGTGTCCTTTCAGTTATAAAACATGTACATATTTGTCTCCATTTATTTTCTTAAGGTATGAGAAATTTACCCATGAAACATAAATGAAATTGTGAATTTTAAGCATGTAAATAAGCCTAAATAACACTGAACAACAATGTATAACAAAGAAATAAAACCACACATAATATTTACACAGCAGGCATGATGAAGAATTTCACCCCTCCTAGGCTACATCTGCTGGTCCAGATCCCAATGGCATGTCCATCTTTCATTATGCTCAAAAATTTTAAATACATGTGTTTACAAGCCTCCAATGGATTTTTTCTCTGCACCAATGGCTCCATAATGCTCAAATTAGTCTATATAGACTCGTGTTTCACCCAAATTGGTCAAAAATTAATCTCCCAAGGTGATGAATTGATTCCGAAAGATCCTAGGGTTGAGGGAAGTATGGACAATAGGTGTGTGTGATCCCTACTCTTGAAGTAGGTTGGGTATCTCCCCTATTCTCACCCATAGTGTGTGCATGATCCTTGTCCATTTTGAGAAGTCAGGTATCTCCCCCTATCTTGGTCTAGCAGAGTATACCCCAGTTGGCATGATACCCACAAGCTAAACTTATTGAGATTGTCCCTCCCCATCTAGCCAACGGGCTGAGGAGGCTTAGGGGTGTGTGATCCTTTTCTTTGGTAAGTTAGGTATCTCACCCAAGATGGATTATGATGAAAGTGTTCTACCACATGACTTTTGAGGGTAATTTATGGGAATATTGACAAGAAATAAGATGTTTGTGATCCTTACATCCTATGTCAATTGGTTTCTCACCCATTGATTGCACAATGGGATAGTTGTGATCCTCGCTTGGTGAGTGGTATCTCACCTATTAAGTGGTATCTCACCTATGGTGGTAATCAGATGCTCCCCTATGTGAGTTGATTTGGGGTGAGAGTGTCACATAGGACCTTCCCCATTGTCACAAACATGATGTGAGAGTGTCCCATAGGACCTTCCTCATTTTCAGTGGATTTTAGGTTGAGCTAGGCTCCTCGATGTGGTTCCAGGTTGAGCAGGACTCCCTGATGTTGTTCCAGGTTGAGCTAAGCTCTGTGATGTTATTGTATGATGTTATTGAGGGTGGTAGTTAGAGCACCCCTCTAATGTCAAATTATTTTTATTTTAGATTCAAGAGCATTCAACATATGAGAAAGGACAAGAAAATATAAGCAGATATAAGAAAATATTAGCATGGATGAGAAAGGATGAGCAGAGATGACCGAAGACAACATTTGTTGAAGAGATATTTATGTTTCAGACATATGTTGCAGTTGGTAATTTCTCCCTAGATGAGAGGGAATTTTAATTTGGTAGCTTAGATACAAATTCCCTCCTTTGGGTAGTCTTCCTTGTCAAGAAAGCCCTTGGAAGAATTTAATTTGGTTAAGGAAAAATATAATTTTATTATGAAAACCCATATGTGCACAAAAGGATAGGTCAACCCTAAGAGGAAAGTGGACACCCTTGGATGGTCATAAATACAAGTCAAGTGACCCTCATTTGGAAATAATCATTAAGCATTCTTCTTTTCTCTTTTTTGGTTTTGGATTGCACAAGTATTTAATTGGTTCTCAGGGAATTTGTTCGCATGGGTCTGAAATTGTAGGGTTTGAGTTCACACGTGTAGATTAGGGTTTTTGGTTCAGAGCTGCAGGGTTTTCAAATAAAATTTTTAGTTGCAGTCGCATGCATATGAGCCTATGCATGCAGCCTGAACACTTCATCCACATGCATGATAGTCAACTCTATGTGACCAAAACTTCGAATTTTTTGACAATTGACCATAGATTCCGACAGTTGACAGGAGATGTTGACAGTTGACCGCAGGCTTCTGAATCATGATTTTATTATTTTTATTGTTGGGTTCATCTATAGGATATAATTTGGTTGATTTTTCTTGATAGTCTTGTGAATGAAGAATTGGATTATTATACTCTCTTTACTAGACATTTATGACAATCTAATAAGAAGAATGTTTTGAAAGGGCTTTCCCCCTTGTGGGGTTTTCCCTTGGTCTCTCATCAATCCTAGTGTCTCTAGTCTCTATGTATGAATTTGTGTGTTCTATTGTTCAATTATATTCTGCTACATTGATTATGATATTGTTCTTTCTATATCATTTCATATGTTGCTAATGTCGTTATGATGTTGTGGGGTGAATTCAATATGTAAATAATAAAATTAAATTATCTAAATTAAAGAAAAATATAACCCCAATAAAAATTAACAGCTTATGCATAGTTATGGAGGCAAGGCTCAAGACCTTCCTATAAAAGGTCAAAAGTAGCTCTAAATTATGAAAAAAGGATAGTTGAACATGGCAGTTTTGGAATTGAAATCTCAGACAATTAAGACTACAAAATATTACAGGGCAACCGAGTTCACCATAGATTGAAAAAAGATACATTTAGTGGATTAGATGGAATTTCATAGACATACTAGAGAGATTATCTTCAAGAGTTTAACAAATACTGATGTGAATGCTTCAAAATTAGAAACTATTTTTACAAAGGTCACCAATCAATTGAATCAGGAACAAATTGCTACAAGAACCACATATATGAAAGTTTAAGACTTGTAGCAATGTATTATTATATTGGGGTAGACCCAAAGGATTCATTTCCATACAATCCCTAATCAAGTCTAAGGACACTTAAATTCAGGTGTTGGGAGTTAAAGATGATAGTTATTGAACATGTCCAAACACCTGAATTGGAAGCTACATAAAAATAAAAGGAACAATTTGTTATTCCCTATAATTGAATAGAATAAGCATGTTGAGAATTATGTGCAACAAATTTAAATCTTGACGAAAGAAAAGATTGAGCTTGTATGTCCATTAACTTCCTCAACACCATCAACACCAGTTGATCCTTCTGACAATATGAATAAAAAAAAGTTGGATTTGAGTATAAATGATATTGAAATTGAAAATCTCAATAAAATACTCATGGTTAACAATCTAAGATATGAATTAGCTGAAAAAAATGCAACAATCCATAAATATTGAGACCTAAGAGCAAGATTGTAGAGGGAATTGGATTGGTTGAAGAATAAACCAAGTGAAACATGCTCTTTAATTGAAGCAAGACATTTTTTTTTGGGTTTAAATAGTGATAAGTATTTAAAAATTGTGAGGATTGATCAGGATCATTGTGGATGAATCAAATTTTGTCTACAACATTAAACATGCCATTGGAAAAATTCAATCATAATTAGGAGACAAGTCTCATATTGCCTCAATACTAGTGAAATTCCTTAACTCTAGGAATCAAGAATAGCTACAAAATCTAGGTGTTTAAGACAAAACTTATGTCATAATCGATGCCAATAAAGTTTCAACCAAAAGAAACTTTTTCCAACAAGCTCAGGACAATTGTAGACTAGTAAAAAAAAGAGGTAGAGATATTAAATTCAAGATTTAATTTTATTAAAGAAATGGGCATGCCCCCTTATGGGATAAAAATAGCAGGTCCATGCCTTTGGATGCATACAAAGAGGCTTTGTTAGTAACCAAAGCAAATTCAAACAAGTTTTCAAATATGAATGGAACATTGCAGGGGTAACTATGGTGAATAAATTAAAGGACGATTTTTACATTTACTATCAGGTTAAAATGTTATCCTCAACTACTCCAACCTATCAAAAGTATACAAATTTGGATATTGCCTATAGGAAGATGATATCTTACAATTATCCACTCTGTTCAAATTTGGAGTGGTTGGCTAAATTTTCCCCATCATTATTATTGATTCGAACAACAAAGCTCAGATGGAGAAGTGGATGTGTGGACAAAGACTATTTAATATTTGGAAATTATTTCTATTCTTATTAGTTAGTTCCTAAAAAGTTTCATTTGCAACAAAAATAAGTTATAACTATTTTATACAAAATCTCAAGAAGAATTCAAGAGAAAGGTTCATATTCTTAGAGAGAAATTGTATTGTTATATCTTAGGACAATATTATTACATTTTTAAATCAAAATATTCTTCTTTCAATTATTGGCAGTTTGTACTCCTCTATTATATTTTTTCTCTTGTAAGTTATGCATCATGGTTTCATCTGTGCAATTATTTGAAGTTATATGGGATATCTTAAGAGACTAAATTAACAATCAATTTCACTATCACCTAACAATGTAATACTATACACATGCATTTATGATAGAAAACATTTTCTTTTATATTAGGGATGTGTATATAATAAATATGTGAAAATCAACTTTGAAAAAAGTTTGTAAAGGGTGGATATTCAAACTTTTTTGAGAGGAAACAAGGGATAAATTGTCATTGAAAACATAATTTCTCTTGGGTGCAAAGAGATAATTGTATATGAAATTACAAAAAATAATTTTTTGTGGTGATTTTCTCAGAGACTCACATGAAATTAAGTAAGGATATCTAGGCACATTTTTTGTTCCATGTGATGGTGAATATTCACTTAATTGGTTTATGCTTTTTTATTTCTAGTTTTGATAATATCTCTCATACACTCATACACATTTGGAGTACCAAACAATGAAATTCATGCATTATTAATGACATTCAAGTGAAATAAATCAAGAAATTTCCACACATATTCAAGAATTCACGTTGTCATTGAAACTCAATTGGAACCAACATACAAGTATTGATTGAATCATTAAAATATGAGTGAAATTTTGAGAAGGGTGAGTGGTTGAAACTCATTTCATTGTAAAAATTATAAGTTGCACATTTTTGGTAGTATTCGAGACCCTCAGATTCCTAGAAAAAAATTAAACAAGCATGAAATGAAAATGAGTGAGTTCAAGAATACAAGCAAGTGTGAAGTTCAAGGGAGTAAATCAGGTAAACAAATCCAAGTTAGTATAAGTGAGCAAGTACAAGAAAACGATGGCCAAAATCATGGAGTTGTTTCTTTATTAAAAAATTTGTTAAGTAGTGTGATCATATTAACCTAATATCACATTAGAAAATATTATCATGTGACAGCTTGGGAGCCATGCAAAAAAGGGTTCATCTATTGCAATCTTAATCACAACTCTTGCTAGATGAGTTAATGTATCTAAAAAATCAGAAGTCTATGAGGCATTCTGAACTAGAATTTGTTTAGAGCAACCCTAATTGATTATGATGATGAGGGTGATGATGATGATTACGAAGATGATAAACATGATAATGATGATTATTAAGAATATTATAGACATGATAATGATGATGGTGATTTAGACAAAAAAATCCAATCATAAGCCACTCAATTTCAAGTGAATATGATGAAGTTATACATGATCAAGTTCAACCTTATCTTTCCAATCCAATCATCAGGAATTGAGAAGAAATCAATAAAAATGAGCACATAACAAACATTGGATACGATAAGTAATTTTTCATTCACTGGATTATTCTAGAAAATCCACTTCATTAGTGTAGGGTTCCCTCAATAAGTTTCGGCTTCACTTGTTCAAGTTCAACATTTGAATATGAAATGCCAACATTGCAAAAGAGTTGGTCATATGGTGGATCAATGTTATGATCTCCATCCTTGCCACCATTGTGGAAAGAAGAATAATGTAATAGAAAAATGACCCAAGCAAAAAATAATTGCAATATTAAAGATTCACTATGAGTGGATCGATCCTTGGCAATGGTCATCAACAAAAAAAAAGTTGTATCAATATTACTAAAGAATTCAATCTCAAATAATGACACATCTTGAAATGGACAATGGAATGAAAATGATACTCACTTCTTCCTTAAGGGGAGATTATAATGATGAAATTATCCTACACCTAAAGGGTGAGGATGAGTACAGAAAACAAGTTGAAAAAGGTTAATGCTAAACCAAAAACCACCGAATGAAGTGAAAATGGTTCGCAATCAATGAAAAACCACCTAATGAAATTGTTTAAGGGTAACCCACACATGCCCTTGTTGTATCTGATTCTAGTTGAAAAATGGGGAAATGATGATGGTTGTCAAATTCAATGTTTCAACAATAAAAGTAACACAAACAATATGTCAAAAGAGCATCAATAGTCTGTATATGGTAGGCTTTGAGCTTTGAGATTCAAGATGTTCTAGAGGGACACCTAGATTTATACTCAATAATGTTTTGGGGAAGTTATGATTCAATGTGTTGTAGTTGAATCATACACAATAGGCATGAATGGGATCTTAATCGAGAGAAAATTTGTAGAAAATTTGTTCGCTTGGATGGTCATTTGACCTAGCGAAGGACATATTGATCCTTCTGCATTGAATTTTGGCATTTTATTGAGTTGTCAAGCATTTTCAAGGATGTGTCAAAATTTTGTTTTATTCACTTCTATTGGTTAACTCTCATCATATTTGAGTTCACATCTAGTTTTGGCAGTCTTTTATGCAATTCTTCAATGAGGCTTAGTACAAGAGTTTTGACATGAAAACTTGGAGATGGTACTGATTTATGTTGAATTATTGGTATTATTTTTTCGAATTATGGTTGAAGTGGGGAATTTTATCCTCTTACTCATACAATCGTGAAGTCCTAATGTACCACCTTTGTATGTCACATTCTAGGATATGATTGTTATCCTACGTGTTTTTCTAGTTTCCTATTTTTCCTCCTATTTATTTCTTGATGAGGTGTTAAGGTCAGAGGAAAGAGGTGGTTTCAATCATGTAATATATATTTGCATCATTGAAATGAATATAATGTCAATAATATGGATTGAGGCATTTTCTGCTACTTCTTGTGTCTCCTTGTCGTGCATTTTATTTATTTAACATCTTGGACATCTTCATGATGCAATTCTATGTGCTTTGTTCTGAAGAAGGCCCAACATCTGAAGGCTACCTACTCATAATCTATCATTTGAGTCCAACTGTATTATTTGTCTACCTACTTCATTTTTTTCGTGAACCCTTTGTGTAAATTCATATCAAAATAGATTCAATCATAAGTTCTAATGCAAATATGCTTTATTTCTTTGCCCGTAAAGTGAAACTCACCCAATGCATCTTCAATATCCCCAAAAGTGTAGCATGAAATTTACACAAATAATGAATCATTGGAGAGATAATTCAATCCTAGGTCAAATGTTGGAGACCGAGTCTTCATGAAAAATCAAAATTTACCCCAAAACTGCAACCCTGAGTTAAGAATCTATTCTATATCCTTTGCTAGGTTGAATTCCACTTTTAAAAAAGCCTTGGAACAAGGATAAATATAAGCTTCTTTCTTTCAATTTATATTCTTAGGGCATGCAATCCATTGATACACATCTGCTAGCTTTGGCTAAAGGAAATTGGACTCAATATTAACCAATTTCCCTTATAGAATGAAAATGGTTCTATTGTGTCTTCAAATATGAGTTTATATGGGGCCAAGGTTTAATTTAAAATTATGATTTGACGGTATTGAGGTAAGGGCCCTCCAATTTTACCTTGAAACAATACATCCTTGAAGGATGTGACACTTGTAGATAAGGAAGGCATACAAATTCCCACTGAGAAGTAATTCTTCCTTCCTAGAGAAGTCTAGGAGCACTAAGGGAATTCGGGGGGCTATTGAGGCCAAGGCTATTATTAGATTTGAAAATGTGGGTTATGTAGAAAAAAACATCACAAGGAGGGGTTCATATTGTTGGATTTTCTAGGGAGAGAGGAATTTTCAGGATGGAGTTTGCAGAAGCCATTGGTGGCAGATAGAAATTAGGGTTAAACTCCTAGTGATCAAATATTTCCCTCTTCAAATTGCTTAAAATGGTTAAAAGATTATGTTTTGATTTTATACCATTTCAATATCAACTTGGGTAGTAATTTTTGACTTAACCTTCTTCCTATTAGATTCGATAAAGGTTTTTATTTATTCATCGGTATTGTCATCAGTCCTGAAAATGCAAGGGAAATTTGACTTGGATATGCTTGTCTGTTCCTAGGCTTATCTAGAACTCTGAGCTCCTTTTTTTCTATTAATATAAATGTTCCCCAATTTTGTTTTGAAAAAGAAAATAGAACACTGCCTCTAACTTGTGTGTTGATTTTTAATGTAATACATAGATTATCTCATCCTCCTCTATGAGTTAAATTTCGTAATTCAATGGAAATAGAATAGTACTTAGTAAAAGCTATCATGGATGGTTGGGGAGTATTTCTTGAAAAGATCAAGGATGGCACAAGACATTAACGACACATCCTCTGAAAGTAAAATTTCTTAATTCAATGGATATATAATAGTACTTTTGTAGAATAGCCATCATGGATTGCTAGGGAGAATTTCCTAAAAAGATCACAACATGGCACATGGCATTAAAGCAAGAATGGGCAGGGCTACAATTGTAACATAAGAGATGGGTCAAACTGATCTTTTCATAATTCCTTGGTTGACTAATTTTGCAGAACTTTCCAACATAACCATAAAAATTTCAATTAATTTCACCAAGAGACAAATGGATTTACAGTTATCATGAATGTGCATGTGCACATATAATGTTAGCAAAATAAAATGAAACACCTTAGCTATAATATGCATATAATGTGATGGGTGGAGTTCAAATTCAAAATTAATGAAATAACATTTGAGAGAGATACCATGCATATTTTTATAATCATTCATGAAGCATTACAAACATTGATATCTAAGATGAAAGTATGACTAAAGTAATCCCAAAGTAAAGCTCTATATACAAAAGATATTGTTAGTCATCAGTATTTTTGCATGTTTTGATGACTAGATTTCTTGGCTGAGTTTTCTAGAAGCTAATCTCAAAACTATCAATTTGTCATCTAGAAAACACCTCAAACAATTTTTTGTCTTCCTACCCCTCCCTTTCAACCTGTGATGGGAATGGTCTTTATTTTTCAAGTCCTATCACAAATCAGCAAAGCTTCCTGGTCTATAGCTGTCATATGTTTTGTTTCTCTCTTATCAAAATCCTTTGTTTTCCATACAACCCACTGTCCAACATCGGACAAAGTTGTCTACTCCCCTCTCACTGTTTATTTTGTCATATAAAGACCTGATTATATCTCATAAATCCCTCAGAAATTATGACAAAGTCTCTAGGTCTAGGTGGTGGTGTTTAGGGTAAGAACATTGACAAAGTTGTCTCTAAGTCAAAAACCCGTGTTTTCAATATCAGTTAGCCATTATTTCTTCTTATCTGGAAAAAAAAAACCATGGTTTATCCTTAGGTCATACACCATCAAAATGGTCGTTGTGTTTTGTTTCAACAAACCTTATAAGTTTCATTTTAGGAAGAAATAGAGTTTTAAAGTCCTATGTCCGAAGAAAGATGATCAAGTGAACTTTCAAGCATTATCATCATGATATATCAGCAAAGGCCTTTAGTGATCAAAGTCATTTCATCAATGCATCTCTGCAGGGGTGTTAGGATAAATGGCACAAATCAGTTTTGGGCAAGGGAACACTTCAAGGAATAGCTTCAAGTAAAAATAACAGTTTACTATTTCAAGGACTAAGGGAAGTACATGTTTAAAAGAAGAAGAAAGCCTACAAGTTTCATCCCTGCAAGATTAAAAACACCAAGAAGGTCAGAAAATCATCCATCATGGAAAAATGACTATAAAGGTATGGTAGTTCTTCTGAAAAGGGACCTCCAACAGTCTAAGCATAGAAAATAAAAAGCATAAAGGAAAAACTGCATTTTATTCTTCTATAGCCTAAGCTACAAATCATCAAAGCACTATCAACACCAATGAAGCTATGATTACTGCTAAGAATATGTTATTTACAAGACAGGCACAATAGACATTTATCAGTTGGAAATTCATTACCTTCTCATGGTTTTCACAGTAAGACTCCACAAGACCATGTCTCATAAGCAAATTGGACAAGAGGTAAAAGTAGTTTTGTTCGCAAGTGGCCTCCTTTATGACAAGTAGAGAGCCCACAGACAGCTTGTTCAAAATAATTTTCAAATAGATAGACATGGATAAAGACACTGTGGTTTTAAAAAGGCCTCCTTCAATCATAAGCAGAGGGCCTACACAGTGGTTTTAAAATGGCCTCCTTCTAAAGAGAAAAAGTGCACCTCACTTTGTTGAAAGGGTTAAAACCTTCCATTTAAAAATAGAGACAGAGTTAAAACTTTTGATAAGGGGATACAACTTCAAGGATAAAAAGAGATAAGAAACAGTTAGGTTTGGGCCTCCTTCATGACAAGTAGAGGGCATAGTTTGTTTTAAGATGCCTCCTCCAAAAAAATGAGTAGAGGGAAAATCGCCAGGGGTTGACATTTTGAGAAAAGGTGTCATTAATAGACATGTTTGAGAGATACAATGTTTAAAGAGTTCATTCAAGTATAAACCAAGGCTAATAACAGTTTGGTGACATGTTCCCCTAAATTTCTGATCAAAAGACATATCACATGCAGACAACTTGTCAAAAATACAATCTCTAAATGATGTGTCATAGATGAGAGAAAACTTCGGTTTACAGTGCCTCTTCCAATCAAAATAAGAAGGCAAAAAACACTAGTTATCAATAAGCCTCCTTCAAATCATCACACAGGGGGAAAACATTACAGTTTATCAAAAATCACCTCTTTCAAAAGATGAGAAGAGGGAAAGCTTTCATGCTATTTTTCAAAGACACAACTTGCCTGTAGCCACCCGAAGAAGGAATTAACAAGGGGCGCGATGCGCCTGTGGCTGGTCGCGACGTGCCTGGCCCTTGCTCGACGTGCAATTTTTTCCACCTGGCACCCTTGCACTTGGTGCCCGGCCCTCGGCCCATGGAAGCGAGCTGTCTTTGCACGGCCCATTGCCCACCATTTGCACCGGCCCTTTGTAAAAGAGCAGAGGGTGATAGTAAGGCTAGCAGCCCAGAACAAAATCAAAATAGTGAGGAGAGTAAAGGAGGCACTTCCCAGCAGAACAGTGATCATGAAGATAGCCTTGATGAAGAAGGTGAACATAAAGATGATGACAGCCTAGAACAAAAACAACACAGTGATCATGAAAATAGTCAAGCAGAAAATAGTGAGAAAAGTGACAATCAAGAACACAATGAGGGTAATGAAGGTGGCAGCTTAAATGAAGAAAACTAAAACAATGTTTTTAGGGAGAGTGGTAAAGTGTGTTTTCAAAGGTCCCCTGTTACTAAATAAAAAGGGTGAAACAATGATTGAAAGGGAAAGACCATTGTCAGTTCAGAAAATCTTGTTTTAGTTAAGTGGTTAAAAGAGAAGCATAGTCCTACACAGAGGAAAAGAGTTGTAGTGCTAAAAAGAAAAGAAACCTGTTTTCAAAGACATAGATCATATTGAAGGCCTTCCTTTCTCAGTCACAAGGAAAGAAACAGTTCTTAAGAAGTAAATGTGTTTTCATTTATCAAGAACTTGTTTTCCAACTAAGGAAGAGAAACAATAGTTAAAGAAGAGATCTTTTCTCGGTGCATTTGAAAGAACTGTTTAGTTTAAACTAGTGAAATAAACCTAAAACAAACATGCTTCCAAGGAAGGTTAGCAAAGGTGGGTATCATAACCGGATTGAGCCCATTGCAACTCAAGAGATAAATGATTCACCTTCGGTCCTTTTCAATTTTCATGAAGTAGGGTGCCCTAATTTTTGCCAAAGAGTCCAAGAAGTCACCAACTACCCCCTTTGACATAGTTCTTTGCCCTAAGGCTACAAGGGGAACATATTCACATAGCAAGCCTTAATTTTTTTCTCACCCCTAGATCAGTGTCAAAAGAAAAATTCCCCTATGATTGAGAGTGGAAAGAAAGAGTCTAATCAAAGCAGAGATAATGAAGATCATAGTGGTAGTCAGCATAACAGTCATGAAGAAAGCAGTGATAGGGAAGAACAAGACAGTCCTCAACAAAGAAATCACAGTGGTAATCAGCTAAACAGTGAGGAAGAAGGAAGTGATGGTGAACATGAACAAAATGATACTCAGCAGAGTAGTAAGTATGATGAAAGCTCCCAAACAGCTAGTGAAGATAATCTTAAAAAAGACAACAAGCAGGATCAGAAAGACAACCATCACTCAATTGAAGAAAGTAATAGTGGTAACATGCAGCAAACTAAAAGGGACACTCAGGAAGAAAACACTCATGATGAAGGCAGTCATAGTGATGACAAACAAGCACAAAATAGTGAGCCAAACTCAAAACTGCCCAAGGAGGCGCCCGACGGAAAAAAGAAGAAAAGGCCAATCTCAGCTTGAAATACTATCTCAAGCTTCCATGCATGTTTCTAGAAACCCATAAGGGGTTTTCTCACCAAAATTGAGCGATTTTTGACATGATCTTGTTTTTTGTGATTTTTAGGCCTAATTGTACATTTTTCTAGGCGCTGCCATGCTTGCTAGGAGCATCCTCAGCTCATGAAAGTTATTTTTTTGGATGTATTAAATTTTAGGGAGTATACTCAGAAATTTTAAAAACAAATGAAGCTATTTTTGTCCCTAAAAGAGGCCAAAAATAGTCATTTTTCAACATTCTGCCCCTTATATCAGCAGGTGCTACACTCCTGGGTTTTTTCACTCATTCCACTTTTTGAAAGACTTCTAGGGACCAGTTTGAGAAAAATCAAGTAGTTCTAGAAATTAGACATCCATGGCTTTCCAACGAGCTATCACAGGCCTCATTTTGACTTCGGAAAGTCCCTCAAAAATCCTCTGTAAAACATAATTGTTTCTGGTGCTATGCTCCTGTAGGATTTTGCTGAAAAGGAAATTTTCTGAAGGTGGCAATCCAAATGTGCGTTAAGCTATTTTTAACTCTATGTCAAAGATTAAAAGTCAATTTTCTTACTATTTTTAGCTTAAATAGATATTTTTTGAAGATATTTTGTGCCTTGGGCTTTGCAAAGCCCCAAGGACAAAATCAGATATTTGTATTAGGCCAATGGTCTTCTAGTTTCTTTAGGTGGATTTTCCTCCTCTTTGGCCTATATAATCCAAGAGAATTCATTGTAACAAGAGGGAGAACTTGAGTTATAGAGGGAAATACATAGAATTATGAGCTTTGAAGAAATACTTGTTTTATGAAGTGGATGATCCCTTCCTTGGCTTGATGGTGGAGGAGGATTGTGTGTAGGATTCCATGGCTTGGTGAATGGTATTGTGTTTCTTATTTGTTATGTTTTATTAGTTTATCATACATGTTTTCATGCTTATTTCTTGCTCTAGTTCAGTAAAGAATACTTTTTGAGATATGCCTATGGAGGCACCTCAAATTTCCTAATTCATTGCAGCTTAAATGTTTTCATCTTTCTTGGTTATGTCAAAGAATTCTTAATTGCTCTTTGGTACCATAAGAACTTGTTATCAGTTTCATTAATGGTTATTATGTATGTTGTCTAGTATGATTCACGGTATGCCCTGCTTACTCATGGCTAATCAAAACTCCATTTATGAAATCTCTCTCTGAATTATTGGTTGTTTTAGTTAATTCAAAGAGATCTTGTTTCGATCTTGCCCTTTGTCCATGCTTTGCAGTATTATTTCAAAGTGCCTGATAGCTCAAGATATGATGTTTAGGAGTTCCCTCTTCATAGATTGAGTTGTTTTTTTATCTTATTTGTCTTCCCCAAAAGTTTGAAGGTGATTTTCCAAAGTTAGATGGTCTTATACTTCTATGTATCATTGGATTGTTTATTTTCTGCATCTATCAGTTTGAGTTTTGTTCATAGAGATTAATGGTCAGCCCTAATTCATGAATGCTTGATGTTTAACTATTTATGCTTAAAATATCTTTGTCTTTCAAAAAATTAATGGTCATCTCATTTCACTTTCACCCAAAGAATCCATTTACCTCGACTAAATCGGCCCTGCAGTAATACCTTGTCTATCATTAAGATATTCTTGACCTTATCTGACCCCATAGCCTAGTTGATTTGACAAAATATTTATCTATTTTTTCCTTTTGATCAGTTCCCCTCAAAAAACCCAAAACAAACCAAAACATACTTAACAACTAGCCTAAAATCAAATATACAGAAGCAGACAAGTTTACATCCTTTGCATAATAGAGAGAGCCCTCTCTGAGTCCAGGAAGGCTAGGTCCTAGGACTCCAAATTTGGTCTGATGTTGCCCTATCATTTGGTTTACCAATCAGCCAAATGACGAGACTCCAACATAATGGTGATCACAGTGGGACCCTGAGTAAAAAAACAAACTTAGACTCCCTAAACATTTCAGCATCCCTTAAGAAGACTATCTTGTCAATTTATCCCACCGCTCACCCTAACATAATAGCGATCATGGTGGGACCTTGAGTCAAAAAATCCTAGGTATCCCTTAGGAGCTCTCAAAGTCTCAGTCAAACTTAGAAAACTTAAGTGTTGTCTGAAGAGTAGAAACTAGCTCTTTCACCATCTTAGCAAAATGATGATTCAGCTATAGAACACTCTTACAAAGCTTAGGGTTTCATATAGGAACTCATAAAACTCCAAAAAAATCCCTAGATTGGCTTTTTATCAGCTATTGGTGGAGGAACATAAATACATATCTCTAAAAATAACAAAAAACATCCACCCGGCGACTCCACTAGCCTCCAGTAGGCCTATTACTCCACTAGTCCTTATAAAATCTCCTGGGAATGCATTGAGCAATCCCAATCATGTTGATGGTGGAAAAAAAAGTTCAAAACTTCCACCTGGTGACTCCACAACCCTCAATAGACCAAAATACTCCACTTGTAGAGAACTCTAGACTGGTTGAAAAGACACAGTGATCCTTTCTGATTAACAAATATGGATCCAAGGATACAAAAGAGATATGCTCTGATGAGTAGAGATCATATCCCTGGATTCCCACACAAAATTCCTGAAATAAATTGGATGAAAAACCTACCTATCTTTCAAGATGAAAAGTTTGATGACCCCTTGTTACACCTCATCAAATTTCATATACACATATGGAGGTTTAAGGTTGAATGGCATGAAGACTGCCTCATGAAAATGTTTATGGCAACATTAGAAGATAAGGCGAGAAATTGGTATGAATGGCTAGAACCTGGCATCTTGTTTTCTTTGAAGGATTTCCACAAAGTATTTTATAAACACTATATAGGGCATTTTACATCTCTATCATTGGCTGAAAATTGTTGTGATCAATCTGAAGACCTCATACAACACCTTGTGAACATTGATGAAAACTTAGAAAATTGGCATCCTGAGGATCTATTAGAGGATATTCATGATTTTCATACTCAATATAACCATCTTGACAGCCAAGAAGAGTTTACTGACGATGAAATAAAATCTGAAATGGAAGAAGAATCAAAACCTTTAGGATCTCTACCCTTATGCTTTAATTCATTCTATATTTTGAAAGGAAATTTGCATCCTAAAGATCTCTTAGTAGTTATTCAGGAAACCCCTGCTCAATTTAACTCTCACATAAATCAAGAAAAGATGGATCCAAGTGAGAATATAGAGGAAAATTTGGAAAAATTGATATATACATTCAGCAAACTGATGCATCTACTTGACAGGAAAAGAGAAAGACACAAAGTTAAGGTTAATTTTTCTTATTCAAACCAACCTACACTTTTTCCTCAGGAAGAACGTACTCAACCTTTACAAGACAAGAGTAAAAAACAAAATGTGCCTAATGAGAAATTTGCAAATAAAAACATAGAGGAATTCTCTAAAGAATCTATCAGCCATCTTGAAATCACAGAATCTGAAATGGAAGAAAAAACAAAACCTGTAGGATCTCTACCTTTATGCTTTGAATCATTTCAAATCATACAAGAAAATTGGCCTCCTAAGAATCTATCAGAGGCAACTCATGAATTCCATGCTTATTATCCCAAACACCAAGAAAAGTTGGTTGAGGAGGAAACCAATCAAGAAATGAAAGAGAACCCATAGGATCTCTCTAAAGGCACAAGTGATGATTCATCATCTCTCGTAGGTGAGGCCCAAAAATACATTCATCCTCTAAATCAGCTTTCCCAAGAGAAAGAGGATTATTGTAGTTATATCCAAAGAGAGATAAAAATGCCTCCCTTTTTAACTGAAGAAGAGATAGATCAACTCATAAACATACAGTCAGCCTATCTTGATTTTTCTCCTGATCTTAACTATCACATAGCAGTAAATAGATTTAAAGATCAATTCAAAGAAAAAAATTCTGATAGTCCAATATGCATGGATGGTGACATTACTTATATTAATGATTCTCCAAGGTTTGATCAATATATTGATGATTATGATATTCAAGCAGAAGCTAACCTTGCAGAGCCATCAGCAGTTGATTTGTGGGATGAAGTTCACTATCATCAGATTGAAAGTAGTAATCGGCTAAGACAGGTCACCTATGACACTGATGAAGAAAGCCTTGAGAGTTTAGAAGTAAGTGAAGAGTCTCTGACTCTTTGCTCTACTTCACTTCAGTCCATCAGAAATAACATTTACATAATTGGAAATAAACATTCTTTTAGCTTTGATGATGAAGTTGAGGAGGATGATGAAATTCTTGAGCAAGTTTTCAATGAGAAACCTTCTCCTGAAATGGTTGAGGAAATCATTTTGGACATGGAATCTTCCTTAACTCCAGATTTGCAGCCACCAAGTTCCATTGAGTTACAAATTGCAGATGAAGAAATAGAAGTTGATAATCACATGAGAGTTGTCACACTATCCTCTCAAGAGGATTTACTGCCAAAGTGTATCCCTTCTCATCAACATGATGACCTTCACACAGTTTTCAGTCCACTTAATCAGAACACATCAGCTTGGAAATAAGACTACATTGCAATATATGATGAGTCTGACAGTTCAAGTGATCATGAGCAAGGGGAAGAGTTTCTTTCCCAAGAAAGTCCCAAACATAGCCAAGTGGAAGAAAGAGTAGTCCTGAATGAAGCTTATATATCAAATCCTCTAGATCAGGTATTATTCCAAGATCCATTTGTTGTTTTCCTTGAGAAATTTGAAGGAAAAGTGTGTTTTACCCAGAACAGTCTGTTGCAAAGTGTGAGAAAAAATTTAGGCACTACTGTTCGAAAAAAAGTAAAGTGGAAGTGGCCTTTTTATTTCTTCAGCACTCTCAAAAAGCTGAAACAAAATCCCTCACGAAATCATCTTCTTGATTGGCTTTGTTGTAAAAGATATTTCACTAAATGAATGTATATTGTGTATAGGTTAGATTAGGATAGATAGATAGGTGTGAAAAATAAGCTCAACCTTGTCAGCATCTATTTAGTTCTAGATTATTTTAAGAAAAAGTAAAAAACAGAAAATACAAAAACAATACGAAAAGTAGAAAAAGAGGGCAATTTCTAAAGCAATGGTACAGCCCCATACCCGAAAAAATAGTCATGCTGAAAGTGCGCAAGTCTAAATGCCACTACTAGTGCTCAAAAGATATCTTGTTCAGTTATATAGCCTAATCATAACTGGACATGTTTTAAATTAATTGTTGATAAGTTAGTGGAAGAAGTGATAGTCAAATTGTGTAAGCTTGACTTGTCGATACTGGTTCCACATGCTCAAAACAGAACCAAAGAGGAAAACAGGGATGAAAAACAAACTATGTATCATAGCCCTGATTTTTCTAAATCTCATTTTTTGCGAAAATAATATTTGTGTGCAGCTTGTCTTTATGCCACAAACACATGAAAAATCAGACCGTCTAATCCTGATTTGGTCATTTTTCAATTTCATGTTTTAGTTTAGTGAATGAAACCCTGTCAGACAGCTTAATCTTGACAGTCGATCTAGCATAGGTAGAGAATCAAAGGAGTTCATCAGTTTAATCTGGACTCCTGGAAGATATAAGTGTAGAATGAGATAGTGCTTTCTTTTTTCAAAAATATCATGTCAAAGGGTTGCTAGTCCAAATGAACCTAAAGAAGAAAAAATGTTAGGAAATATAGCTGGGTAGGTAGAGATGACTTTGATGCTAATCATGCTGTAAATTTTCAGAAATAACATCAAGAAAGAGAGAAATTTGCACCAATGGATAAGGCACTAGTCTTCACAAGCCAAATATTTGCGATTCTGAACACCTCCCAAAAGGGAGTTGCCCTCCCCAAATGGAGCCACTGTTAGTCATCAGTATTTTTGCATGTTTTGATGACTAGATTCCTTGGCTGAGTTTTCTAGAAGCTAATCTCAAAACTGTCAATTTTTCATCTAGAAAACACCTCAAACAATTTTTTGTCTTCCTACCCCTCCCTTTCAACCTGTGATGGGAATGGTCTTCAGTTTTAAAGTCCTATCACAAATCAGCAAAGCCTCCCTGTCTATAGCTGTCATAAGTTTTGTTTCTCTCTTATCAAAATCCTTTGTTTTCCATACAACCCACTGTCCAACATTGGACAAATTTGGCTACTCCCCTCTAAATATTTATTTTGTCATATAATGACCTGATTATATCTCAGAAATCCCTCAGAAATTATGACAAAGTCTCTAGGTCTAGGTGGTGGTGTTTAGGGTAAGAACATTGACAAAGTTGTCTCTAAGTCAAAAACCCCTATTTTCAATATCAGTCAGCCATTATTTCTTCTTATCTGGCAAAACAAAACCATGGTTTATCCTTAGGTCATACACCATCAAAATGGTCACTGTGTTTTGTTTCAACAAACCTTATAAGTTTCATTTTAGGAAGAAACAGAGTTTTAAAGTCCTATGTCTGAAGAAAATGATCAAGTGAACTTTCAAGCATTATCATCATGATATATCTGCAAAGGCCTTCAGTGATCAAATTCATTTCATCAACGCATCTCTGCGAGGGTGTTAGGATAAATGGCACAAATCAGTTTTGGGCAAGGGAACACTTCAAGGAACAACTTCAAGTAAAAAGAACAGTTGACTATTTCAAGGACTAAGGGAAGTACAAGTTTAAAAGAAGAATAAAGCCGACAAGTTTCATCCCTACAAGATTAAAAACACCAAGAAGGTCAAAAAATCATCCATCATGGAAAAATGACTATAAAGGTATGGGAGTTCTTCTGAAAAGGGACCTCCAGCAGTCTAGGCATAAAAAGTAAAAGTCATAAAAGGAACAGCTGCCTTTTAGTATTCTGTAGCCTAAGCTCCAAATCATCAAAGCACTATCAACACTAATGAAGCTATGATTACTGCTAAGAAGATGTTATTTCCAAGATAGGCACAATAGACATTTATCAGTTGGAAATGCATTACCTGCTCATGGTTTTCATAGTAAGACTCCACAAGACCATGTCTCATAAGCAAATTGGACAAGAGGTAAAAGCAGTTTTGTTCGCAAGTGGCCTCCTTCATGACAAGTAAAGGGCCCATAGACAACTTGTTCAAAATCATTTTCCAATAGATAGACAGGGATAAAGACACTGCGGTTTTAAAAAGGCCTCCTTCAATCATAAGTAGAGGGCTTACACAGTGGTTTTAAAATGGCCTCCTTCTAAAGAGAAAAAGGGCACCTCACTTTGTTGAAAGGGTTAAAACCTTCCATTTAAAAATAGAGACAGAGTTAAAAATTTTGATAAGGGGATAAAAATTCAAGGATAAAAAGAGATAAGAAACAGTTAGGTTTGGGCCTCCTTCATGACAAGTAGAGGGCACAGTTTGTTTTAAGATGCCTCCTCCAAAAAAATGAGTAGAGGGAAAATCGCCAGGGGTTGACATTTTGAGAAAAGGTGTCATTAATAGACAAGTTTGAGAGATACAGTGTTTAAAGAGTTCATTCAAGGATAAACCAAGGCTAATAACAATTTGGTGACATGTTCCCCTAAATTTCTGAGCAAAATACATATCACATGCAGACAACTTGTTCAAAATACAATCTCTAAATGATGTGTCATAGATGAGAGAAAACTTCGATTTATAGTGCCTCTTCCAATCAAAAGAAGAAGGAAAAAAACACTAGTTATCAAGAAGCCTCCTTCAAATCATCACACAAGGGGAAAACATTAAAGTTTATCAAAAATCACCTCTTTCAAAAGATGAGCAGAGGGAAAGCTTTCATGCGGGTTTTCGAAGATGCGACGTGCCTGTAGCCGCCCGAAGAAGGAATTAACAAGGGGCGTGATGCGCCTGTGGCTGGTCACGACGCGCCTGACTCTTGCCCGGTGTGCAATTTTTTTCCACTCGGCGCCCTTACACTTGGTTCCCGACCCTCAGCCCATGGAAGCAAGCTGTCTTTGCACGGCCCATTTCCCACCATTTGCACCGGCCCTTTGTAAAAGAACAGAGGGTGATAGTAAGGCTAGCAGCCCAGAACAAAATCAAAATAGTGAGGAGAGTAAAGGAGGTGCTTCCCAGCAAAATAGTGATCATGAATATAGCCTTGATGAAGAAGGTGAACATAAAGATGATGGCAACCTAGAACAAAATAAGCACAGTGATCATGAAAACAGTTAAGCAGAAAACAGTGAGAAAAGTGACAATCAAGAACATAATGAGGGTAGTGAAGGTGGCAGCCTAAATGAAGAAAACAGAAACAATGTTTTTAGGGAGAGTGGTAAAGTGTGTTTTCAAAGGGCCCCTGTTACTAAATAAAAAGGGTGAAACAGTGATTGAAAGGGTGGTGGGAGGTATAAATTCTAGATTTACACCCACATTTAAATTGTCAACTCGAGGGGACGTAAGACTTAGAGACGTAGCACAATATATGCCAGAATACGGTCTCAGGGATTTGTCCAATCAAAACCCTAGATCTAATGTAGAAAGGAAATCATGTGGGAAAATAAACAAGACATTTCAAGAGAACACACTGCAAATTAATAATCCATGCAAGAAATAAAAATGAAAAACTTGTCAGTCAGCTATACTCGCAAATATTAAAACATGAAATCGAAATCTATACTTAAAAATGCTTCTTCAATATTTGTACTTAAAATGTCGTTTTAAAATCGGTACTTTAAAATGTTGCTTGCAAATACTATGGATGGAAATCATAGATGTAAGAAAATATTCAATGCAAGCTGAGTGAGGATATATTCGAGAGCATTCTTGGCACTTTAATTATGTTCAAAATGTATTTAAACTAATCTTGGTATTTAAATGAATGTGATGATCTCCTTACAATCCCAAGATCAATTTATAAAACAATTCAAGTTATTATAAGTGCCAAGCAATATGAATATGAAATTAAATAAACATTTTTTATACCATAATTACTCCCGTTTAAATTTCGACAACTTAGTATATGTTCCTTGTGAAATAAACTGATAAGAAGCACTTGTTAACTAATATATTGTTTTTAATTTAATTGCTGAAACAAAAATAATTAACTCTATTAATCAAATATGTACACTTAAACATAAATCCTAAAGGAAATGGAAAACTTTTAAACATAAAGGAAACGACAAAAAGAAATTGAAGCAAGCTCAGGAAATGAAACACACACAACTCAGAAAATGTAATCAAACACAAGCAGATCTGCAGTTGCATAAAAACAAATAATTAGCGCAATAAACTAAATAAATGCTAAGAAATATACATAATGAGCTGATTGATGGGCCCGATCTCCCAGCTCAATATACCTGCAAAGAAACTACATTAACCCATTATCTCATAAATTCAAAATACCCTAAAAATCTAAATTAAATATGGACTTCACATTGCTGCAAGAAAACAAATTGCACAAGTATTAAATACTAAATCCAATCCAAACAATGTAAATGGAATGTAAATTCTCATTATTACAGCAATCTAATTACACAAATTATAAAATACAATAATACAAATTTTGCAATGCTGGTTCCTATTCATAATTCAATGTCCTGTGGCAAGCTCCAGCATCATATCTATTCCATTCCTCCGTTCTACATCCGGGAAAATCGACTCTGCCCCCTATCTAATGGATCGACTTCTCCTTGTCTGATTGACGAACAACTGATCTACACCCCTACTCCTTCCTATCACTCCATCTATCTAATGTGCATCCCCTCCTATCTTATGCGCACAACTCTCTCCCATTCTATCACTCGATTCGATCCACACCCCTATCTAATGTGTAGCTGATATATATATATATATATATATTTGAATAATATTTGAATTATTCACCGAGATTATCCTGATTACACACTATTTAAGCTTCATGCATAATACATAACCTCTTCTACAATTGATCATCAATTTGCGGAAATAGAAGCAGTCGCATGCGCACATTAAAACATAATCAAGCACACATAGAACATAGTATGTAATGGGGAAAGCTTACAGCTGAAAACCCCCAACTATCTGTATATTATAATGATAGAGAACATGTAACAATACATAGCACAAAGCTCCTCACATCTCTCAGCACTATCTCACATGCTACACACAAACTAGCTCAGATATGAACAAGTCACAAGTTCAAATCTCTTCCACCTGTCTGCCTGCCTCTACTGCGCAATCCAAGATGAGAATGAATGAGATCCAAGTTCGAATCCCACCAACTTGTACTACGCAATCCTCATTGGAAATCTCAATCAATGTGTGTGCAAATCTCATGCACAGCTATAGTCACAACTGATAGTAGACTCACCCTTTCACCCACCTCTAACACTCGTCTCCACTGAACTGTCCATGCATTGCAGTTAACTGATGTATTCTTTAGTTGATTTATGAGTTAATAATTAGTGAATTAATTAATAATTAATTCACACCACTCATCACTAGTGTAATTATCAGTTAGACTAAATACAACTAGTTCAACTAAGTTAAACCGAACACAACTCCACCAACTGTCTCATCAACTCCACCAAACTCTGCCACATGAGTTCTAATTGAAGTCAACCATGCAATAGCTCAACTAACCCTTAGGAAAAGCGTATTTCCCTCTGTCAGCTGCATGTGCCACATCCAAGCATCAAACTGAAGTGCTCCAAGAGGATAAGATAATGTTTATAGTCCAAATATTATTAAGGGTTAATAATATTCGACTGTTCTATTTTTAGCCTGACAGTCTAAAAATAGATTCCACCCAATTTCTAAAAATAGAGGTCCATATATTTTTACCAACTCAACCAATCATCCATAAATAGCATCCTGCAATTCATATACCATGATCCATATGTCTAAAAATAGACTTTGCGCCAAAAATATCCTGCGGGCCCACTTAGTGAAGGCGACTTCTTTTCACTAAGCTCCATCATCTTGTTGCATTTTCAACACTCCCTCTCAACAATATATGGATTATCTACAACCCCTATCTTGCCTCTGTGGTATTTGAATTTGCTCCTGGTGAGCGCCTTCGTCAAGATATCAGCATCCTGATCCTCCATGGGAATGTATGAAAGTAACATGATTCTCCGCTGCACACAATCTCTGATATGATGGTACCTAATGTCGATGTGTTTGGATCTATCATGAAATACTGGATTAGCCGAGAGTTTAATGAAACTCTAATTATCACAATAAATCACAGTAGGCTCCAAGTGTGACCCGAACAATCTGACTAGGATCTTCCTCATCCATATGGCCTCGCATGCAGCCAAGCTTGCTGCCATATACTTAGCCTCTGTTGAACTGAGTGCCACGGATCTCTGCTTCCTGCTGTACCAAGAAACTATTGTTGACCCGATACTGAAGATCCCTCCAGATGTGCTCTTTCTGTCCGTTGGGCTCCCTGCCCAATCTGCATCCGTGAAGCCACATAGCTTCACCTCATCCTCCTGTCTATACCACAAACCATATCCCGATGTGCCTCTAAGATAATGCAATACATGCTTTCCTGCCTTCCAGAAGAGCTTGGTTGGCTTAACCATATCTTGTGAAAGTTGGTTAACAGCATAGCATATGTCAGGTTGTGTATTGACCAAATACATAAGCGACCCCACCAACTGTCGATAAACAGTGGCATCCACTACCTCTGCTGAAGTAGCATCCTCCTTCCTCCAACCTCCAGGAAGAGGAGTATCAACAGGCTTGCAGCCATGCATGTTGAACTTCCGTAGGAATCTCCCGTATCTCCCCGGCATACTTACCCCGAGAAACAAACATTCCATCATCGTACTCCCAAATTTCCAACTTAGGAAATAATGAAGGAGGCCCAAGTCTCATCTCAAACTCTCTAGCAAGATCCTCCTTGCATGAAAGTATCAACACCATCACCTCGTCAAAATCAAATCATCTACATAAAGTAAATGATCTGATCAGCAACTTACCCCACCACAATCTGCACAGCCAGATCCACCCTCACTGGAGAATCCAAGTCCGGTGAAATAACTGTCTATCCGTGTGTACCAAGCACGAGGTGCTTGTTTCAACCCATACAGTGCTCTCTTGAGTCTGCACACATGCGAATCACTACTGAAGATATTGAAACCTTCGGGCTGCTCTATGTACACCTCCTCCTCAATGAATCCATTGAGGAACGCAGTCTTCACATCCATCTGATGAATGTGCCACCCCATCTGCGTTGAGAGAGCTAGGATCATCAGTATGGAAGAATACCTTGCGACAGGTGCAAAGGTCTCCTCATATTTGATCCCCTCTATCTGTGAGAAGCCTCGGGCAACAAATCTTGCCTTGTACTTCTCCACACTCCCGTCATCCACCTGCTTCACTTTGTAGATCCATCTCAAACCCACCACTGATTTCCCTTCCAATCTCGGGACAATCTCCCATGCACTGTTTCTAACAATCGAATCATACTCTTCCACCATGGCATCTACCCATGCGGGATCCTCCACAGCTTCCTCGAAAGAGGATGGCTCTGTCACGACACATTTGCTCATAAGAGCCATGTATCCAGTGTACCGGTCTGGTGACTTTCTCTGTCTGTGCTGTGCTGTAGGTGGTCCTACAACCTTCTCTGCATCTTGAGCCAGTCGCTCAGCTTCTGAAGTGCGCTTCCGCCCTCTGATGGTTGGCGCTGCATGAGTGGTCTCTTCCACTCCATGAACTTCCTCTTGTGGCTGATCCACATCCTGAAGCTCATCCTTAGGAACTAATAGCTCCTCATCTGCATGCAAGTTTGGCTCCCTCTCAAGTGAACACTTCATGGCTTTCTCCTCCTGAAATTTGATATCGTGTCGCACAACAGTCTTGCGAATGTCTGGAAAATACACACGATAGTTGTGGGGTGTATCAGTGTACCCCACAAATATCCCAACCTCTGTGGTCGGCTCCAGCTTCTTCCTGGCATCCTTCGTCACATGCATGTAGACAGGTGAACCAAAAATCCTCAAATGGTAAATATCAGGCCTCTTACCAGAAAACGCCTCCTCGGGTGTACTCATGCCAAGTATCTTGTGAGGACAACGGTTCTGCACATATACTGCAGTATTGCATGCCTCCACCCACAAGTGAATGGGTAGGCCCTGATCATGTAACATCGCCCGTGCAGCACCCACGATCATTCTGTTCTTCCACTTAGCAACCCCGTTCTGCTGTGGGTTATGAGGTGCTATGAGCTCTCTCCGAATTCCTTCTGCGCTGCAAAAGTCCTTGAATTCGGTAGATATGAATTCACCACCATTGTCACTCCTAAGAGCCTTCACATGCTTCCCCGATTCCTTCTCAACCAGCACCTTGAACCCACTGCAGAATCCTTTGAGTATGTCTCGCCTTTCCTTCTCGCATGAAGAAGATTCTAGCACTTCCAGAAAATTATCAACAAAGATCACATAGTACCTCGTTCGATATCGAAGCCACGAGAAAGGTCCATACATCCTACAGAATTCGTTTCATGATCGAGGTGGCGCGACTATCCTTCTCATGAAAGGTGGCTTTCACAAATTTTCCCAAGGTACACCCCTTGCACTGATCTGACTGCGTAAGAGTTCCCTTAGGAAGCCCAGTAGAAATCTGCTGCAGTATCTTCAAAGCTCCATGGTGAAGGTGGCCCAATCTCTGGTGCCACAGCTCGCCATCATCCTGGCTCACCACTCCTTCTACCTTGCATGCCATTGCTGCGCATCCATCTACTTGCAATTGATAAAGGTTCTTGACTCGAACCCCTATCTTCCGGGTTTCTCCAGTATTCTTACTGCGCAGGAAAGCTTTTCCCTCGCTGAAGACAACATCATATCCCTTGTCTTCTAACATCGCCACAGAGATAAGATTCTTCTTCAATCCTAGAACATGCATCACTTCCTTCAATACGAAGGGTTTACCGGACTCCCTCTCAAAGGAAATGGTACCGATACTGGTCGCACTGTATCTACCATCATCGCCCATCTCGATGTGCACTCCAAGATCTTTCTCATCTAGATCTAAAAACAAATCTCGATCTCCTGTCATGTGAAAAGACGCACCACTGTCCAAGAACCAAATTGAACCCATCACACTCGATACCAAGCATGCGATCAGCAAAAAATCTAGCTCAAAATGTGAGGCTAAGGCCTCTCCTGCTGCAGATCCAGCAGCATGCTTATTTTTCTTCTTCTGTGGACAATTTGTGGCATAATGTCCGTTCTGGTGACAGTGAAAGCACTTCACCTTGGACATGTCCTACTTCTTGCCTTTCGCACTGGAACGAGAAGCTTTCTTGCTCTTCCCCTTCTTTGCTTTGGCAGCCAAAGCGCAATTTTCTTCATCAGATGCCTTTGATGAAGGCCCGTCCCTGGTACTCCGCCTTATCTCCTCTTGCATGAGATCCGACCAAAGTCGCTCCCATCCTGGCAATTTCTCCCGACCATTGACAGAGTCCTGATAGGAATTCCAACTCTTTGGAAGACCAAGGAGAGCCAAGTCCACCAAGTCCTCCTCAGCTACAGTCACCCCCACACTTCCCAGCTCATCCCTACATTGGGTGAACTTCGTGAGGTACTTGGATATACTGTTGCCTTTCTCCATCTTTATGTTTCTGATTTTATCTTTGAGCGCCAACTTCCTCTAGTCACTCTTGCTTTGGAATAAATATGTCAACGCTTTCCACATCAAGTATGGAGAATCTTTTCCATGCAGGCTGGATACAATGTGATCCTTCACGCCCTCCAACAGAATCCTTCGACATTTTGCTGTCTTCTTTTGCCAAGCCTCAACTTGAGCAGCATCAGTAGGCTTTGGGACTTCAGCATCTATGAACTCCTTCAGCCCATTGTCCTCTAACACCGCCTCCATCTTTTCCTTCCATGCAACATAATTTGAGTTGCCCTCAAGGGCATACTCCAATCGCAATCCGTTGAAAGACATCTCGACTTTCGATACCAAGAAAACACTGCTGCAAATTCGAATTCCACCAGCTCAAAACTCAACCGCTTCTGATATGTGAGAACAAAGTATTTCTAGCACAGAGATCGATTGTAGGGGAATTTACTAGATATATCACCTTTCAAAGAAAGGATGGATCCAGAGGCTACCTAGCCCGCTTACAGACTCTGTCTACCGAAATAAATTGTAATCACTGTAATAGATCCAATGATCAATTTCACTCTGATACCATGTAGAAATTTGAATAATATCTGAATTATTCACTGAGATTATCTTGATTACACACTATTTAAGCTTCATGCATAATACATAACCTCTTCTACAATTGATCATCAATTTGCGGAAATAGAAGCAGTCGCATGTGCACATTAAAACATAATCAAGCACACATAGAACACAGTATGTAGTGGGGAAAGATTACAACTGAAAACCCCCAACTATCTGTATATTATAATGATAGAGAACATGTAACAATACATATCACAAATCTCCTCACAGCTCTCAGCACTATCTCACATGCTACACACAAACTAGCTCAACTATAGAACAAGTCACAAGTTCAAATCTCCTCCACAAGTATGCCTGCCTCTACTGCGCAATCCAAGATGAATAATTATGAGATCCAAGTTCAAATCCCACTGGCTTGTACTGCGCAATCCTCATTGGAAATATCAATCAATGTGTGTGCAAATCTCATGCACATCCATAGTCACAACTAATAGTAGACTCACCCTTTCACCCACCTCTAACACTGGTCTCCACTGAACTTTCCATGCATTGCAGTTAACTGATGTATTCTTTAGTTGATTTATGAGTTAATAATTAGTGAATTAATTAATAATTAATTCACACCACTCATCACTAGTGTATTTTTCAGTTAGACTAAATATAACTAGTTCAACTAAGTTAAACCGAACACAACTCCACCAACTGTCTCATCAACTCCACCAAACTCTGCCACATGAGTTCTAACTGAAGTCAACCATGCAATAGCTCAACTAACCCTTAGAAAAAGCGTATTTCCTTCTGTCAGCTGCATGTGCCACATCCAAGCATCAAACTGAAGTGCTCCAAGAGGATAAGATAATGTTTATAGTCTAAATATTATTAAGGGTTAATAATATTTGACTGTTCTATTTTTAGCCCGGCAGTCTAAAAATAGAAACCGCCCAATGTCTAAAATAGAGGTCCATATATTTTTACCAACTCGACTAATCATCCATAAATAGCATCCTGCAACTCATAGACCATGATCCATATGTCTAAAAATAGACATAGTCTAAAAATAGACTTTGCGCCAAAAATAGCCTGCGGGCCCACTTAGTGAAGGCGACTTCTTTTCACTAAGCTCCATCATCTTGTTGTATTTTCAACAAAATATATATATATATATATATATATATTTATTGCAAAATTGGAGCTTCAACCAAAGATTATTGGTTTTACAATTTGCTGGAATAGGAATCGGTTTTACAACAGAATGTGAAATAGGAAATCGTTCCACTTTTTGTGGGATTCTTCTGTTGCTGGAAGGTGAAATTGCTTTCTAGAAGAACTTTGGTTTATTTGCCTTGCTGGTAGGGGAATCACACATCCGGCAAGTTCCAATTTTGGAATTATGATTTCTGTTGCACTGATCAAGTAGACTACCCATTCGTGACACCATTGTTGGTGTCAGATACCACTTCTTTTCTGGAATTGGGCGAGGAATGGTCTTCACACGGCAAGGTTCGTTTGGAGCCCTGCTCCAATTCCTTCCAACAACCATTCCGAGGAGTGCTAGTGGGACAGAAATAAATGCCCAGATTATAAAGACAACCACCATAGTGCCAAAAGGAATGATAGCCAGAGAACCATAGAATATGGCAATGATGTTCAATACAAATCCAATACCCAAGCACATAAATGGGAAGAGAGATGTCATAAGAGCCATTGAATTTATCCAGCGCTTGCCATCATTACATGAATACAGTCCTCCACTCACATAGCTAGATATAAATGAGGTAAGGGCATAACAGACAATGAAAGTGCTGAAAATTCCCCCATGCCCAATATAGCATGCCAACCATTGCCAACATGATCACAAGAAGCACGAGCATAGAAAGTTGTGCACCTGTGCCCACTAATGCTGATAGTAAGACCAAGTTTCGTGGTGTTCGAAAAACATCTCCATGAACAAGTTTCCAACCTGACTCTTCACTAACATCCCTCTCCATGCTTCCCAAATCATCTTCTTTTCGGGCATACTTTGCATAGTCATTTTTCAAAGTTCGCATCAGGATCATTGAGATTAAACCCATGAGAAAAATAACCATAAATGAATTCAAGATGGAGAACCAATGGATCTGATGTTCAAAGAAAGGATAGTCTAAGTAGACATCAAAGTGCCTGGCGAAAGTTATGTTGGTCTCGACCCAATGGACTGAATAAGTAAGTTCTAATGTCTTCCCAGCAATAAGCGGCTTTGTATTCTCTTGAGTGAGGTTGACGTGAATTAGATCATTATTGGTTTTTAAAATAACATTCTTGTGTGTGTATAGCAAATGCTTCTGATCATTACTCAGATTTGAAAGCCTCCAAAGAACAATGCATGCTCTTGCGCAAATGCCTTTCCAGATTACTTTTTGCATCAACTATTGCCACAAAAGATGGTGATTTGACTGTTGTGCCAGGATAGCTGTAATGTTGATCTGCATTTGCGGTTGTGACACATCGGAAATTTGACCTTGTTGTTTTACCTTTGTTTGCAGAACTAGGTGAGCCCCAAATGCTAAATCTTCTGAGCACTTCAAAGTCCATTTTGTGCCAGTGATTTTCGAGCAACAATAGTATCATCACTATAGCCATGAATGAGGAAATTTGTACAACTCCTTCGAAAACCAGAATCATAAGGGTTCTGAAAATGTCCATCAGGAGATTTGAGATAATTGTAGCGAGTAGAGTTTTCCATCTCATTAGTTGTAACATTCCGTGCAATCAGTGATGCCTGTGTGCCAATGAGTGTAGCAGCTCCAATGAAAACAAATGTGTCTACATAAATAAAGGCTACTGCGCCAGGATGGTGAATAACTATATAATGCATCCATGTGTAAAATGATGAAGGTGCCATGGGATCAGTCCAAAGCCGTTGAATAGCAACTATAGCACCAATAAGCGTCGTAGAAGTTTCAAGGCATATAAATATGAATAAGTCCCACTTATTCTTCTTTAATAACATAAGGAGAGTGCAATAGCCATAGAGACCCAATATTCCCCTGATGTAACTCCTTCACGAAGCCGAATTTCGCCAAATGGTTTCTGGGTTATTGGAAACATGGTGCTTTGAACACAACCCACGTCTCAAAATTTAGAGATTATGCTCCATTTGGTAGAAAATTGAATATTTCCATCTACAACAATCTCGGAATCAGCTACCCTGCTGCATGGATCCGTATTTGAACGTAGTCTTGTACTAGACTTATTCACCTGCCACTAAGCAGACATTTATCAATTAAATTTACACACGAAACCCTCATCAATTTAACTAATAAGAAGAATTCATAAAATAATATTTATTGCCCATGAATGCCTCTAATTAGCAACATAATAGGAAAAAAACGCCAGGTACAAGCCTCTCATTATGCGATAAATATCGTAAAAATTTAGGCAAAAGTACGGCTCAACAAAGGGAAAGACCATTGTCAATTCAGAAAAGCTTGTTTTAGTCAAGTGGTTAAAAGAGAAGCACAGTCCTACACAGAGGAAAAGAGTTTTAGTGCTAAAAAGAAAACAAACCTGTTTTCAAAGACATAGATCATATTGAAGGCCTTCCTTGCTCAGTCACAAGGAAAGAAACAGTTCTTAAGAAGTAAATTTGTTTTCATTTATCAAGAACTTGTTTGCCAACTAAGGAAGAGAAACAGTAGTTAAAGAAGAGATCTTTTCTCGGTGCATTTGAAAGAACTGTTTAGTTTAAACCAGTGAAAGAAACCTAAAACAAACATGCCTCCAAGGAAGTTCAGCAAAGGTGGGTATCATAACCGGATTGAGCCCATTGAAATTCAGGAGATAAATGATTCACCTTCGGTCCTTTTCAATTTTCATGAAGTAGGGTGCCTTGATTTTTGCAAAAGAGTCCAAGAAGTCACCAACTACCCCCCCTTCACACAGATTTTTTCCCTGAGGTTGCAAGGGGAACATATTCACATAGCAAGCCTTAATTTTGTGCTCACCCCTAGATCAGTGTCAAAAGAAAAAATCCCCTATGATTGAGAGTGGAAAGAAAGAGTCTAATCCAAGCAGTGATAATGAAAATCATAGTGGCAGTCAGCATAACAGTCATGAAGAAAGAAATGATAGGGAAGAACAAGATAGTCCTCAACAAAGCAATCATAGTGGTAATCAGCTAAACAGTGAGGAATAAGGAAGTGATGGTGAACATGAACAAAATGATACTCAGCAGAGCAGTAAGTATGATGAAAGCTCCCAAACAGCTAGTGAAGATAATCTTAAAAAAGACAACAAGCAGGATCAGAAAGACATCCATCACTCAATTGAAGAAAGTAACAGTGGTAACATGTAGCAAACTAAAAGGGACACTCAGGAAGAAAACACTCATGATGAAGGCAGTCACAATGATGACAAACAAGCACAAAACAGTGAGCCAAACTCAAAACTGCCCAAGGAGGCGTCCGGCGGAAAAAAGAGGAGAAGGCCAATATTGGCTTGATATCCTAGCTCAAGCTTCCATGCATGTTTCTAGAAACCCATAAGGGGTTTGCTCACCAAAATTGAGCAATTTTTGACATGATCTTATTTTTTGTGACTTTTAGGCCTAATTGCACATTTTTCTAGGCGCTGCCATGTTTGCTAGGAGCATCCTCAGCTCATGAAAGTTATTTTTTCGGATGTATTAAAATTGAGGGAGTATACTCAAAAATTTTCAGAACAAATGAAGCTGTTTTGGTCCCTCAAAAAGGCCAAAAACAATCATTTTTCAACATTCTACCCCTTATATCAGCAAGTGCTACGCTCCTGGGTTTTTTCACTCATTATAATTTTTGACAGACTTCCAAGGATCAGTTTTAGAAAAATCAAGTAGTTCCAGAAAGTAGACATCTAGGGCTTTCCAACGAGCCATCACGGGCCTTGTTTTGACATCAGGAAGTTCCTCAAAAATCCTCTGCAAAATATAATTGTTTATGGTGCTACGCTCCTGTAGGATTTTGCTGAAAAGGCAGTTTTCTGAAGGTGGCCATCCAAATGTGCGTTAAGCTATTTTTAACTCTATGTCAGAGATTAAAAGTTGATTTTCTTACTATTTTTAGCTTAAATAGATATTTTTTGAAGATATTTTGTGCCTTGGGCTTTGCAAAGCCTCAAGGAAAAAATCAGATATTTGTATTTGGCCAATGGCCTTCTAGTTGCTTTAGGTGGGTTTTCCTCCTCTTTGGCCTATATAATCCAAGAGAATTCATTGTAAAAAGAGGGAGAACTTGAGTTATAGAGAGTAATACATAGCATTATGAGCTTTGAAGAAATACTTGTTTTATGAAGTGGATGATCCCTTGCTTGGCTTGAAGGTGGAGGAGGATTGTGTGTAGGATTCCAGGGCTTGGTGAATGGTATTGTGTTTCTTATTTATTATGTTTTATTAGTTTCTCATACATGTTTTCATGCTTCTTGCTTGCTGTAGTTCAGTAAAGAATAATTTTGAGATATTCCCATGGAGGCACCTCAAATTTCCTGATTCATTGCAGCTTAAATGTTTTCATCTTTCTTGGTTATGTCAAAGAATTCTTAATTGCTCTTTGGTACCCTAAGAACTTGTTATCAGTTTCATTAATGGTTATTATGTATGCTGTCTATTATGATTCACGATATGCCCTGCTTACTCATAGCTAATCAAAACTCCATTTCTGAAATCTCTCTCTGAATTATTGGTTGTTTTAGTTAAGTCAAAGAGGTCTTGTTTCGATCTTGCCCTTTGTCCATGATTTGCAGTCTTATTTCAAAGTGCCCGATAGCTCAATGTATGATGTTTAGGAGTTCCCTCTTTATAGATTGAGTTGTTTGTTTATCTTCTTCTTTTTCCCCAAGAGTTTGAAGGTGATTTTCCAAAGTTAGAGGGTCTTATACTTCTATGTATCACTGGATTGTTTATTTTCTGCATCTATCAGTTTGAGTTTCGTTCATAGAGATTAATGGTCAGCCCTAATTCATGAATGCTTTCTGCTTAACTATTTATGCTTAAAATATCTTTGTCTTTCACAAACTTAATGTTCATCTCATTTCACTTTCACCCAAAGAATCCATTTACCTCGACTAAATCAGCCCTGCAGTAATACCTTTTCCATCATTAAGAAAGTCTTGACCTTATTTGACCCCATAGCCCAGTTGATTTGACAAAATATTTATATATTTTGTCCTTTTGATCATTTCCCCTCAAAAAACAAAAAACAAACCAAAACATACTTAAGAACTAGCCTAAAATCAAATATACAGAAGCAAACAAGTTTACATCCTTTGCATAATAGAGAGAGCCCTCTCTGAGTCCAAGAAGGCTAGGTCCTAGGACTACAAAGTTGGTCTGATGTTGCTCTGTCATTTGGTTTACCAATCAGCCAAATCACGGGACTCCAACAGAGACTATAAGTCTTCGCACCATGTGATGGTGAGTAAATATTGCAGTGGACAATGAAATGAAAACAATAGTCTTTCATGCTTGAAAGGGGGGACTGCAATGATGAAACTCTCATAAACTTAGATAAATCAAAATGAGAGCACAAAACGAGGTGAAAAAGATCAATGGTAAATAAAAAACCACCAAATAAAGTGAAAATGGTTAGTGTTAATCCAAAAACAACCAAATTGAGTGAAATGTTAGTGTAAAACAAAAACCGTCAAATGGTGCGAAGATGGTTTGTGGTTAGCTGAAAACCACTTGATGAAATTGTTAAGTGTAACCGACACAAAACCCATGTTATCTCTCCTTTGCACTGAAAAATGGGGGAAATGATGATGGCTATCAAAATCAAAGTTGACAACAAAAACAAAATAAGCAATATGCAAGATCGGGGTCAAAATTACCTAATGGGCATCAATAGTTTATAGATGACAGGGCTTAAGGTTATATATTCAAGCAGGTCTAGAGGCACACCTAGTTTACTATTCAACAATGTTTTGAAAATGTTATGGTTTAATGTGTTGTAATTGGATCATACACAAGACACATTATTGGGATGTTAATTGAGAGAGAAATTATGGGCATTTTGATTGAGTTATCAAGCATTTTCCAGGATGTGTCAAACTTGCAACTAATTCATTGCCATTTTTTCACTCATCATATTGGAGTTTAGCGTGCATTATTAGCAATTTTGAACTCCTAATATACCACCTTTATATGTCATATTCTAGGATATAGTTTTTATCCTAAGTGTGTTTCAAGATTCCTATTTTGCCTCCTTTATATTTGGATGGGGTGTCAAGATGAGAGCAAAGAGGTGGTTTCAATCATGTTATATATCTTTGTATAATTGAAATGAATACAATGTCGATATATGGCTCGAGGCCTTTTCCAACACTTCTTGTGTCTCTTGTCTTGTTATACATTTCATTTATTTAACACCTTGGAGGTCTTCCTGCATTGCACTGCTATGTGTCTTATTTTGAAGAAGACCCAACATCTAAAGGTTACTTACTATCATTTGAGTCCAGATGTAATCATTTGCTACCAAATTTATTTTTGTCATGAATCCTTTGTTGAAGTTCATATTGACATAGATTAGATCATTGATAGTGATGCACGTGCTCTTTATCTCTTTGCCCCGAAAGTGAAACTCACACAATGCATCTTCAATATACACAAAGAGTAGCATGAAATTCACACCCATGCTAGAACAATGGAGAGAGAATTCAATCCTAGGTCAAATGTTGGACACATCTTCCAGTGGACAGTGAAATTAAAACAATAGTATTTTGTGCTTGAAAGGGGGGAGTACAATGATGAATCTCTCATACACTTGGGTAGATCAAAATGAGAGCACAACACAAGTTGAAAAAGATTAATCGTAAATAAAAAACCACCAAATAAAGTGAAAATGGTTAGTGGTAATCCAAAAACAACCAAATTGAGTGAAAAGTTAGTGCAAAACCAAAACCGCCAAATGGAGTGTTTGGTCTCAATCTAGTCTCCTAAATTGAGTTCATTTAATTGTCAACCAGGGTTGGTAAACTGCTGAAGTGAACTACACCGTATGTGCCTAGGTGTTTTGTCTCTTAATGTGTTATGTTTAGTGTTTTATGATGTTTTTGGTCTTTTGTGATGATTTATGATGTTTTTGGTCTTTTTGGTAGTTTTATGTTCACAAGGAAAAATGACTAGAAAGCTAGTGGAAAGAAGCTAATGATTAAAACAGAGTGAAACCTGATTGGTTGATGACAAGTGGTGAATGCAAAGGCAACTACTGAAACAAAATCAAATTCAAACTATGACTAAATAGAAACAAATCTTGATAATGACTTTTAAGTAAATGATTCAAAACATAAACTCAACTTGTCAAATTCTTTCATCAAAGGTATTTTGAGAGAGAGCTTGAAACATGGTCAGCGAAGCATGCAAATTCTCCTAACTTAAACAGTTAAACAACTAACTTATAATGATGCAACATTTTATCCATGATTAGAGATTTGTTGAAGCATATTTGGAGTAAAACATTGATACCATCATAAGATCTCTACTATAAGACTAGTTCCTAACTCTATTCTGCAACTTAGTTTGATAACACTACACTTCACTCAAAGGTTATAGATTTTTAAAATAGTCTTTTGAGGAAATTCTTGTTTGTGAGATGATAAGGAAGTTGCAGAAGTACTTCAGGCCTTAAAATTATATTGTCTTTTGTTCATATGGTTATGAATCAATTATAGATTTTAGAACAAGAAGAGGTTTGTAAATAATGAAGGTTGTTTTGTTAAGTTTAACAACTGAAGTAATCTAATATGAAGTGAATGACAGCTGAATGTGGAGTGCAAATGCAATGAGTTAAGCTAAAACTGGACTTAAGATGTCACTAATCTAAAACAGTGCTGAACTACCAAGTCATTATCAAACTTAAAACAAAATAACTGAGCATGAATTAAGTGCAATTAAACTCCGGAGTATCCTAACTAGGCTATCATGAATTATTCTATGGAATTATACAGTCTGTTTGTCCATCATGATTGGTATTTTGGAAGAGTTTCTTAGAACAATCCTAACTGTACAATTCATTGCAAATGCAAACATAAAGACTGAAAGCAATTAAAAACTAAGATATCATAGCTATCTCCTACCCATCATTATGATATTTTGGAAAAGTGTTTTAAGAGCAAGAACAACTATGGTACTTAGTGCAAACACACAACTGAAACGTTCAAGATCACAATCATGCTTAAGACATTATAAGGATTTTTTGGAAGAGTTTCTTCTTTTGGAAGAGTACTTAGCATAAGTATAGCTGTGATGGTGAAAAAAAGAGATTGCAATTAAATCCTACAATACTATAGCCATTTCCCATTCATTATCATGATATTTTGGAAGAGCTTCTTCTTTTGGAAGAGTTTTTAGAATGAGTATAACTATAGTAGCTAATGAAAACAACTACGAATTCAACTTCAAAAATGTAAAGGCAGCTAGGATACTTATCTAAATTACGCAAATAAAACTGTGTAGGAGGCAGGGGCCCTCTACCACCAGACAGAATCTAACACCAAATCAACTCAACGCTTTCAAAACAATACTGTCTGCTTCATTAAAGGTGAAATAAATTGAACAGAGAAATCTGCGTCTTCAGAAATGTAGCACAAAATCTAAGCAAAATCTGGAACAAAATCTAGCCTAGCTCTCGGTTTCCCAAGTGTTTTTATAACAAATTTACATAACAAGACTTGCAACAATTCCAGGATCATTGTCTTTCCTTATCGAAATCACATTAGGACTCTTGAAATGGCTGCGTAAAAAGGAAAAGGACATCTGGACTAAGACAGTCCTATTAGAAGTCTGCCTTCTTAAATGTGTTCCCACGTACCAAAACCATATCCAGAATTCGTTTCTTCCTTCATGTGAGCAACGAACAATGTAGACATGACGTGGAATATACCCATATGCGGTTTTTCTTGAGAATCCACCTGGAACATATCCAAACGTGAAGACAACTGCAGAATTGCCGATTAGCTATGGAATGTCTGCATTCTGTAGCTAGTTCCAGTCAAAATGCATTATAATGACAAAAATCACAAAACTTAGCAAGTCAGTCATGTTAATCATTCTAAAAGTAATTTTAACTAAATTCATTGATCAATTGGGTCTAGGATAACAATGGACAAAGGAAAATGAGGTAAAGTAAGATGAAAGAAAGCACAATCTTGAGGCTCAACATACCCCCACTGCTGACTTCTTGCATGTCCTCATGCAACTTATCCTATAAACTCAGAGGCTTCTGCAAGAACATCTAATCCTCTCTTTCTCCTTTGCTTGGAAGCTAGAGATCTTCTGGGTTTTATGATGACAAGTTTGAACCTTAAGTTGATAAGTGCCCTGATTAGCTTCTTGTTCCTCTTTTTCAACTTTTCATTAGCCTTTTCCACTTTGTCTATATGTAGGGATAAGGTTGAGTTCATATCAGTTTTGAGTTTGACTTGTTCCTTCAGAATGTCATTCTCATTTTTGATGTGTCTATTAAGTATTTCCAACTCATACCTATCCCTTCTTAACACATCTATTTCGGACAGTGGAGGACTAGGGGTTTTCTCTCTACTCTCTGAAGCTTTCCTTTCCAAAGTTTCAACATAGTCATAGACTTCTTGCTGAGCAGGGTCAATTTTAGGGGTTCTTTCATTAAAATCCTCTTCAACATCTTCTTCAATAGATGTTTCCTCATCTTCTATATTTATCACCCATGTTTGTTTGATTTGAGTTTTCCTTAGTTTCTCCTTTAGTCTATGGCTTCTTCTTGGCTGGGAAGATCCCTCTCCTTTCTCTGTGGCAGATTTTCTGATTACCTTCTCTTTCTTAAGTTGTCTCTTGATTTGATTCAACTTCTCTAAGATGATTTCCTCACTACTTTCCTGGACTGTTTTGTCAATTTCAATTTTTGAAGCTCTCCATTTTCTGCTTCTCCTTGTAGGCTGTTGTTCAGGTGAGGGCTCTTTTGGCTCTTCAAAATGATTTCTTATCAAAAAATTGTCCCAAGTATCATTTGTTTTGGCTAAATGGTGTTCAATCAAAATTTTAACCAAGCCATGATGATATAGAGTTGTCTCTAAAAATTGAACCCTTCTTTGAACACAAGAAGCCATCTTTTTCAAACTTTGAAGCAAGAAATACGGTAGGTTTAAGTCTTCCCCCAGAAAATGCATTATCAGTCTAATGTGGTAAACATAAAATGTGCCATATCTACCCTCACATGTAATAATTTTTTGCAGAATAAGCAGTATGTTTATCCATTTATTTTTCAAGGCAGAACTTGGAATTCCTTTCTTAAACACAGTGATATCCATACCTAGTGATTTTAGAATTTGCTTCCAGGATTCATTATGGAATTCTCTGTTTTTGAACCATCTCTCTCCATTTCTAAGAAATCCCGTAGCTTCTGCAATGAAAACTTCAGTGACAGTGAATTTAACATCCCCCACTTCAACCTCAGCTCCTTGAAATGATCTTGCAAATGTTTTAGTGACTTCTTTGTGGAAGCCATTAAACTTCTCAAGAAATTGTAGCCATCCTATCTGTTGCAACATTTCTTTACATTGAGGGTAGCCTTCTAAGTATTTTATACCCACTGGTTCATTTCTTACAATGAAACCCATAATTGCTTCTTCAATATTCAAATTAATACTCTTTCTACCCACGGAAACAATAACTTTCACCTTCGAATTGATATGCCCTAGGTTCTTAATGACAATGGCTTCAAAATTCGGACTGATATGCCTTTGGTTGACAGTGACAATGGCTTCAAAATCCTCACTGATATATCTCTGTCTCTTGGTGATAATGGTTTCAAATTCCACACTGCTATACCTCTGTCTCCTGGTAACAAATGGCTTCAAATTCTTCACTGCTATACCTCTGTCTCCCGGTGACAAATGACTTCAAATTCCACATTGCTATACCTCTGCGTTTACAGTGATAATGCTTAATCTCTGTTCATGGTGATAGGGCTTTGATATTCAAACTGATATACCCTTTGCTCTGCTCACAGTGATAGGAATATCTCTATTTTGCGGAATGAAGTGCTGGCTACAGAATGGAGTGATGGAAGTAGTTACGGAATGAGTAAATGGAGTGAGGTGGAGGAAATGAATTAATGATTGAAAAGACGTCGGAGATTTTTACAACGGAAAAGAAAATCATCATTGAATGATTTGGTTGGGTGACGTGAAGAAATTAAACACTTCAGCCATTTTAACCGCTTAAATGATGTCGGGTATGGAATTTGAAATGAGAGATTTTAATCCAAAGTTTGTGGAGGGTATTTTGGTCATGATCAATAAAAATAATTAAAACAACTTTTTCGAATAATTCATAACTAAAACTATGCTAAACTTTATGAAATTCCATTATAATCTAAACTTGTTACCTCTTCTTTTCATTTGATTTTTGTAGTCTTTGTCTTCTTTGTTCACCTTTGGAAGAGTCTTCATAATTCTTCTTGATTCTTCTTATTCATGGATACACTGGATCATTTTGTTGCAATTCTAATGTCTGCTGACTAATGCCTTCAGGATTTGTAGCTGCGGAATGACTGTCTGGCTGCGGAAAGTCTGCTCAGCTGCAGAATGTCTGTTAAGCTGCAGAATGTACCTGTAGAGCATTTTAATCATGGAATGGAGTTTTTTTGGAATATAAGTGAAATGTTATATGGTATGAATGAAGATGGATGATGAGACATGATATGTATGAAGTGGATGATGAAATGGAATGGATTCAATTTATGAAATGGAGTGAAAGAACATAAGAACTGCCCTGCAATCCATGACATGTATTATTCATTTGCAGTAAGACACCAGACTTTAAATTTTGACATGAAAATGAGGTGAATGGAGTATGGAATGGGATGAATGAAATATGGAATGAAGTATAGTATGAATGAATGAATGAAATGGAATATAGATGGATAAGTGAATGGAGTGAAATGAAATGAGATGGATCATAACCACTATGGATCTGAATTTATGATTTTGTAACAGCTACTTGCAAAAACAAAATGGAAAAGTTAGAGTGTCAGAGAGACTCTGATTTTGACCCTATATTTTCTGTATAAACATGCCAATCAGTGATTGGTTTTCATGTTTATACTTTTATTTATTTATTTATTTATTTCAAAACAATACTTCAGAAAATTCAATCAAGTTGATGAAGAATAAAGATTCTTCTTCATTAACTTCACATCACTGCTTTCTTGGAACTTCTGGACAAATTCTTCTCTTGAGAGTGGTTTGTGATACAACTTCAATCTATGACCATTCACAAGAAAAGTGACCTCTTCTTCATCTATAGTTCTGATTTTTACTACCCCATTATCAAAAATTTCAACAACTTCATATGGCCCAAGCCAATGTGTCTGAAATTTACCTTGAAAATCCTTGAATTTTCAATCAAACAAGAGAGCCCAGTCACCTTCTTTGAATTTCTTCTCTTTGATTTACTTGTCATGCCATCTAGCCCTTTGCTGTTGGACTAGACTTGTTTTCTGAACTGCATCTTGTCTGATCTCATCCAATTCATTAATTTGCTCCAATCTATGCTTCTGTGCCTCCGTCAAATCAAGTCCTAACTGAATTTCCATTTTGAAGGTTTGAATTTGGAACTCTATGGAAAACAAAACTTGCTTTCCATAAACAAGGTCATAAGGAGTATGGCCTGTTGTGTTTCTCCATGTAGTTCTATAGGCTCACAAGGCTTCAGGAAGCCTATCCACCCAATCTTTTCTATGTAAATGGACAGTCTTTGATAGGATTCCTTCAATAACTTTATTGGTAGACTCCACTTGACCATTTTCTTGTGGATGATAGGGAGTAGATTTTCTATGCCTGATTTTGTACCTCTCCATCATTTGCTCCACTAGCCTTGATGTAAATTGAGCTCCTTGATCTGTAACAATTTCCCTTGGGACACCAAAACGAGTAAAAATATCCTCAAAAATAAAAGTAACTACAGATGATTCATTATCAACAAGTAATGGCTTGGCTTCTACCCATTTAGTAACATAATCGGTGCAAACTAATATATACCTTTTCTGTCTTGATGGAGGACTAATAGGTCCTACAAAATCCAAAGCCCATTTTTCAAAAGGTTCAATATGTACCTGAGGTTGTAATGGCATTTCACCTGAAGGAGAAGGTTTCCCTACCCTTTGGCAACTGTCACACCTTTTGACATATTCTTTAGCATCTTTAAACAAGGATGGCCAATAATATCCTAAATTAAGGATCTTATAGGTTGTCCTCTTATCAGCAAAGTGTCCGCCACAAGGTTCATCATGACATGCTTTGAGAATCTCAGGCATCTCATCTTCACGAACACACCTTCTAATGATCAAATATGGACCTGTCTTGTACAACTCATTAGCAACCCATGAATATTTTGCACTATCATAAATGATTTTTCTTTTATCCCTTGCATTCATTATTGAAGGAAATTTTCCTGAAACTAAATAATTAGCAATATCAGCAAACCATGGAGTTTGAGTAGAAATTGCAAAAAGATATTCATCGGGAAATTGATCTTCAACTGGAGTGTCATCTTTGATATTTTGGAGTCTAGATAGGAAATCAGCTACTGTGTTTTGTTTTCCAGGCCTATCTAGAATGGTAATATTGAATTCTTGTAAGAGAAATAACCATCTTACAACTCTGCCATTAGTAATTGATTTGTTCATTAAGTATCTAATTGCAGAATGATCAGTGTGAAAAAAAGTTTCATAGCCTGTTATATAGTGTCTAAATTTGTTTATGGCATGAACAACAGCTAAAAACTCTTTTTCAGTTACGGTATAGTTTAACTCTGCAGGAGTCAAATTTTTACTGGTATAATAGATGGCATAGGGAATCAAGTCTTTCTGCCCCAATACTGCTCCTAGAGCTGTATCGGAGGCATATGTGGAGATATGAAAAGGTAACTTCCAGTTAGGTCCCCTTAATATAGGTGCTTCAGAAATTTTGGTTTTCAGGGTTTCAAAAGCTAACTGGCAATCAGAAGTCCATTTGAATTCACAATATTTGGTAAGTAATTTGAAGAGTGGAGATGCTATTTTGGTGAAGTTTTCTATAAATCTCCGATAATATCCTGTAAATCCTAGAAAACTTCTAACATCTCTTTGACAACTTGGAATGGATAGGTTAGATATGACTTCAACTTTAGACTCATCAACTCTAATCCCATCCCCTGAAATGTGATGCCCTAAAACAATACCTTCAGTAAACATCATAAAACATTTTTCATGACTAAGTGAAAGATTTGCTTCCTGACATCTCTTTAAAAAAATTTCCAAGTTTTCTAAAGCTTCTTCAAATGAGTTTCCGTAAACTGTGAAATCATCCATGTACACCTCTACACAATCATGTAGTAGATCTGAAAAAATTCCTAATACTGCCCTTTGGAATGTTGCAGGTGCATTGCATAATCCAAATAGCAATACTTGGTAAGCATAGGTACCCCAAGGACAGGTAAATGTGGTTTTGTCTTGATCTTCAAGTGCTACTTGGATTTGATTGTAACCACTAAACCCATCTAGGAATGAAAAGTACTTTTTGCCAGCTAATGTATCTAATACTTGATCTATGAAAGGTAAAGGAAAATGGTCTTTAAGAGTAGCTTTATTTAGTTCTCGGTAGTCAACACACACCCTCCATTTTCCATTTTTCTTTGGCACAATTACCAAAGGAGAAACCCACTGACTATCTGAAATAGGATAGATGAAATTGACATTTAACAATTTTTGCAATTATTCTTTAACAATTTCCCTAAGATTTGGATTCATCCGTCTTTGAGGTTGTCTGATTGGTTTGCAATTTTCCTCTATATAGATGTGATGAGTGCAAGTCTTGGGGCTTATCCCTTTCATGTCAGTTTACTCCCATGCATATGCAGAAGAATGTCTCTGTAATACTTTGACTAGCTCTTCTTGTTGAGATTTTTCTAGGTTCTTGTTTATGTTCAAAGTTTTGCCTGGAAAAATCTCACTTGTAGAGCTGCCAAATTTGTCCATATATTGAAGAGACATCTGCCTTGATGACAAAAACTCAATATTGGATCCCTCTTGAAATGATTCATGTTTGTGTTCTGAAGAGAATTCAAAATTTTCTAGAGTATTCAGAATTTGATTATCTTCACTAATTTCTGAAATTGTGAAGAGAGGTTGTAAATCTTCTTCATCCTCTATCCATTGAGTGTCATCTAAATCTGTAATTGTCCTAGCTGGAGGATATAAAGTGAATTTCTTAGTTGAACTACCATCAGAAATATACATATCACCGGACCTACAACTAATAAAAGCATCAGCTGTAGCCAACCAAGGTCTTCCTAATATAACAAGATGGCCTCCTAGATTATTTTTAACAATTTTTGCAATTCTTCTTTAACAATCTCCCTAAGATTTGGATTCATCTGTCTTTGAGGTTGTCTGATTGGTTTGCAATTTTCCTCTATATAGATGTGATGAGTGCAAGTCTTGGGGCTTATCCCTTTCATGTCAGTGTACTCCCATGCATATGCAGAAGAATGTCTCTGTAATACTTTGACTAACTCTTCTTGTTGAGATTTTCTAGGTTCTTGTTTATGTTCAAAGTTTTTCCTAGAAAAATCTCACTTGTAGAGCTGCCAAATTTGTCCATAGAATGAAGAGACATCTGCCTTGATGAAAAAAACTCAATATTGGATCCCTCTTGAAATGATTCATGTTTGTGTTCTGGAGAGGATTCAAAGTTTTCTAGAGTATTCAGAATTTGATTATCTTCGCTAATTTCTGAAATTGTGAAGAGTGGTTGTAAATATTCTTCATCCTCTATCCATTAAGTGTCATCTAAATCTGTAATTGTCCTAGCTGGAGGATATAAAGTGAATTTCTTAGTTGAACTACCATCATAAATATACATATCACCGGACCTACAACTAATAAAAGCATCAGCTGTAGCCAACCAAGGTCTTCCTAATATAACAAGATGGCCTCCTAGATTATTCTTAGGAGTTAGGATCATGAAATCCACAGGGTACTCCCAAGAATCTAGGGACATTGGAATGTCTTCTATTACCCCATCTGGTTTGATCACAGATCTGTCTGCTAATTGTAATAGTGTGGGTGTAAAGAGAAGATTAGGAAGTTTCAGTTTATCCATGATTTGTCTACTCATGATATTGATTGCTGCTCCTAAATCAATGAGTGTGTTCTGGATTTCAATTCCATTGATGTGAATTTTGACAACTGGATTTCCTGGGTCAATATACTTTGGAATATAAATCTTGCCCATCATAATGTCTGCTATTTGTCCTGCCAGTTGAATTTTCTTTGTTTCTCTTATTCTTTTTCTTGTTTTCTTCATACTCAACTCCTTTATTGTTTTGGCTAAAATTGGAATTTCCTTGATGGCTTGTAATAATGGAATTTTGATGCAAACATTTCTCAGCTCATCTAGGAAATCATAATTAGGCACCATAATTTGTTTTTCTACACCTCTATCAATTTGTAATCTTTCCGGAAAGGGAGGTATAGAAGTAGATGTAGATGGTTGCTCTAATACAGGAGTTGAATTTATTGGATCTTTTTGCTTTAATTTTTTAGTGTTTGGGTCTTGAAAGGATGTGTCTTCCTCAAGACTTTTATTCAACCGTAGAGAGTCTTCCTAAGAGTTATCTTGTTCTTGTATAATCACAGAAGGTTTCCTCTTTTCAAGTATTCTTCCAGACCTAAGTTGAACATCACTAAGGTCTAGAGGAGTAATTAAATAAGTTGGAAACTATTGGCCTTCTATCATGTATGTGTTCTGAGGATTTTTATTATTGGGGTTTGGTATGGGTTGAGCAGGAAATTGATTTGATTTTTGAGGAAATGGTAATGGGAGTGGTTGATTTTGATGTGGTTGGTTCTGATGATGTTGTTGAGGACTTTGTTGAAAATTTTGTTGAATATTTTGAGGAAAATTTTGTTGAGGATTTTGAGGATAAAAATGTGGGTATGGTGGATAGGATGGTGGATACTGATAGTATGGAGAGTATCTTTCATAGGTACTTTGTGTTCCTTGTGCCCAAGATTGAGATTGATTTTGAAATCGGGGCCAAGGTTGCTGCCAAGAATTCCAAGGTGGAGGTTGATTATACATTTGATCATGGAATCCTTGTGTTTGAGGTCCCTGCCAAGGTCTTCTAGATACAAAATTGAGAGACTCTGTGGAATCTGTAGGAGTTTCCTCCTGAAAGACAACTTTGAGACTAGGAAGAGAAGGAAAATTCTTGGTTTCATGTTTTTCAGAACAAATAACACAGGTTTCTACAACTTTTACATCCAAAGGACACTCTCTCAAGGCATGTTTCTTTCTACATTTGGGACAAAATATTTCCAAGGCATCAGATTCATCCTTTTTCTTGTTTTGTATCTTGAGGGCGTCTATTTGTTCACTAAGACTCCCTAAGATGTCAGATTTAAAATCATCAAGCATGTGTCCTATTTCTGATCTACTTACTGTCCCAGAAGCAGACTTACTTGCCCTTGCAAGAGAAGGATCTCTTGGACCTTTGACAGTTTTAGATTTCCCTCTTGAAAGGTTGATACATAACTCAGATATTTCAGGTAATGTGAGCTTTGATATATCCCATTTTCCCATCATGTTGAGGATATCCGACCATTCATCCCTAATTGTTTTCAACAAAAGAGATTTTAAGGTGTCTTGATCTAGGTTTTCCATTTTTGCTCTTTTGATGTTGTAATTAAATCTCTCCAACAAATCTTCCAAATTTTCATCTTCTTTTTGTAACATCTTGAACACTTCTTCCTTATGATTAACCGACATACAATAATCCAAATACCTCTCTAGAAATGCTTGTTTCATGTCTTCCCATGTTCTAATAGAACTGCTGATCAGACTCATAAACCACTTCAATGCTGCTCCTTTCAAAGTTGAAGGGAATAATTTCAGTTTTTGAGCATCTTGTAAGTAGTCATAAGTTCTACACAACACTTCAAATTCAAATAAGAAGGTTTCAGGATCTTCATTTTTAATTCTATAGAAGTTTGGAAGGACAGAGGGTGAAATGTTTTTCATGGTTGTATTGGTTTCTTCATCAATTATAGGGAACCCAAAAGAGCTTCCTATTCTACCTCTCCCTCCATCTGCACCTCTACCTCCTTCTCCTCTACCTCTACCTCTACCTCCAAATAGTGTGTGTTCTCCATTAAAGACTCCTCCTCCTCCTTCTTCTGCCATGATTGACTCTCATGTGGAAGTGGAAAGATTTGTGTCCCTAACAGGAGTTTTTAGATCTTCTTCTATGGCAGGTTCAGTGGATGAAGTGGAAGGTTTCTCTAATGGAATATTTGACCTTAGATCTTCTAGAAGTCCAGGATCAGTAAAGGATGGAATGTGGGTCTGAGTTGAAGGTGTACTAGCTCTGGATCTAGATGAAACAAGTGGTATTCTAGAAATCAAACTTCTGCTTCTGCTGCTTATAAATCTTCCCCTTGAATCTCTCTCCCTACGCATATAATTGTTTTTGGATGCTAAGAAACAAAGGTTACCTAGTTTTCACTTCCTCGGCAACGGCGCCAAAATGTTTGGTCTCAATGTAGTCTCCTAAATTGAGTTTATTTAATTGTCAACCAGGGTTGGTAAACTGCTGAAGTGAACTGCATCGTATGTGTCTAGGTGTTTTGTCTCTTAATGCGTTGTGTTTAGTGTTTTATGATGTTTTTGGTCTTTTGTGATGATTTATGATGTTTTTGGTATTTTTGGTAGTTTTATGTTCACAAGGAAAAATGAATAGAAAGCTAGTGGAAAGAAGCTAATGATTAAAATAGAGTGAAACCTGATTGGTTGATAACAAGTGGTGAATGCAAAGGCAACTACTGAAACAAAATCAAATCCAAACTATGACTAAATAGAAACAAAGCTTGATAATGACTTTTAAGCAAATGATTCAAAACATAAACTCAACTTGTCAAATTCTTTCATCAAAGGTATTTTCAGAGAGAGCTTGAGACATGGTCAACTAAGCATGCAAATTCTCCTAACTAAACAGTTAAACAACTAACTTATAATGATGCAACATTTTATCCATGATTAGAGATTTGTTGAAGCATATTTGGAGTAAAACATTGATACCATCATAAGATCTCTACTTTAAGACTAGTTCCTAACTCTATTCTGAAACTTAGTTTGATAACACTACACTTCACTCAAAGGTTATAGGTTTTTAAAATAGTCTTTTGAGGAAATGTTTGTTTGTGAGATGATAAGGAAGTTGCAGAAGTACTTCAGGCCTTAAAATGATATTGTATTTTGTTCATATGGTTATGAATCAATTATAGATTTTAGAACAAGAAGAGGTTTGTAAATAATGAAGGTTGTTTTGTTAAGTTTAACAACTGAAGTAATCTAATATGCAGTGAATGGCAACTGAATGTGGAGTGTAAATGCAATGATTTAAGCTAAAACTGAACTTAAGATGTCACTAATCTAAAACAGTGCTGAACTACCAAGTCATTATCAAACTTAAAACAAAATAACTGAGCATGAATTAAGTGCAATTAAACTCCGGAGTATCCTAACTAGGCTATCATGCATTATTCTATGGAATTATACAGTCTGTTTTTCCATCATGATTGGTATTTTGGAAGAGTTTCTTAGAACAATCCTAACTGTACAATTCAGTGCAAATGCAAACATAAAGACTGAAAGCAATTAAAAACTAAGATATCATAGCTATCTCCTACCCATCATTATGATATTTTGGAAAAGCGTTTTAAGAGCAAGAACAGCTATGGTACTTAGTGGAAACATACAACTGAAACGTTCAAGATCACAATCATGCTTAAGACATTATAAGGAATTTTTGGAAGAGTTTCTTCTTTTGGAAGAGTACTTAGCATAAGTATAACTATGATGGTGAACAAAAGAGATTGCAATTAAATCCTACAATACTATAGCCATTTCCCATTCATTATCATGATCTTTTGGAAGAGTTTTTAGAATGAGTATAACTATAGTAGCTAATGAAAACAACTATGAATTCAACTTCAAAAATGTAAAGGCAGCTAGGATACTTATCTAAATTACGCAAATAAAATCGTGCAGGAGGCAGGGGCCCTCTACCACCAGACGAAATCTAACACCAAATCAACTCAACGCTTTCAAAACAATACAGTCTGCTTCATTAAAGGTGAAATAACTTGAATAGAGCAATCTGCGTCTTCAGAAATGTAGCACAAAATCTAAGCAAAATCTGGAACAAAATCTAGCCTAGCTCTCGGTTTCTCAAGTGTTTTTATAACAAATTTACATAACAAGACTTGCAACAATTCCAGGATCATTGTCTTTCCTTATTGAAATCACATTAGGACTCTTGAAGTGGCTGCGTAAAAAGGAAAAGGACATCTGGACTAAGACAGTCCTATTGGAAGTCTGCCTTCTTAAATGTTTTCCCATGTACCAAAACCATATCCAGAATTCGTTTCTTCCTTCATGGTGAGCAACGAACAATGTAGACATGATGTGGAATATACCCATATGCGGTTTTTCTTGAGAGGCCACCTGGAACATATCCAAACGTGAAGACAGCTGCAGAATTTCCGGTTAGCTATGGAATGTCTGCATTCTGCAGCTAGTTCCGGTCAAAATGCATTATAATGACAAAAATCACAAAACTTAGCAAGTCAGTCATGTTAATCATTCTAAAAGTAATTTTAACTAAATTCATTGATCAATTGGGTCTAGGATAACAATGGAAAAAGGAAAATGAGGTAAAGTAAGATGAAAGAAAGCACAATCTTGAGGCTCAACATGGAGTGAAGATGGTTTTTGGTTAGCCAAAAACCACTTGATGAAATTGTTAAGTGTAACCCACAAAGAACCCATGTTGTCTCTCCTTTTCACTGAAAAGTAGGGGAAATGATGATGGTTAAAAAACTCAAATTTTACAATAAAAACAAAACAAACAATATGCAAGATCGACGTCAAAATCACTAGATGGGCATCAATAGTTTATAGATGACAAGGCTTAAGATTAGAGATTCAAGCGGGTCTAGCGGCACATCTAGTTTACCATTCAACAATGTTTTGAAAATGTTATGGTTCAATGTGTTGTAATTGGGTATACATGATTGGGATGTTAATTGAGGGCGAAATTGTGGACGTTTTGTTAACTTAGATGGTCATTTAACTAAGCAAATGATAGATTGATCATTTTTCATTGTAGCTTGGAATTTTATTGAGTTATCAAGAATTTTCTAGAATGTGTCAAACTTGCAGCTAATTCATTGTCATTGGTTCAATCTCATCATATTGGAATTTAGTGTGCATTCTTGGCAATTTTGTTAGGGAATTCTTCATTGAGGCTTAACTGAAGAGTGATAGCATGAAGGCTTGAAGATTGTACCAATTATGTTGCATTGTTAATATTATTGTTAATGGATATTATCAAGAATTTACTTTGCAAAATAAATCTATAAAATCCTAATCGAGTAAAACTTAAACCATTTAGGCTTGTCATGAGTAGTCCAAGTGGTTGGGACTCGTGATGATAATGCCACACACCTCGATATGAATCCTAGCTGGCCTTGCTTAGTGTGATTTATGGGCGCCCCTCAATGAACAACTATCACTACCCCCTTGCTTCAAATTGCTTACATGGATGTATCTTTTTATCCACTCCATAGTGAGGCTTTCAATTATAGGAAGAAGGTATTCTTCCTATTAGATTCGATTAAGGTTTTTCTTTACCCATTGACATATTAATGATAGCCAAAGATGATTTCCCTAAAAATGAAAAATTAGATTTGTCAAACAATGTCCAAGGCCACAATAGACTTTGGAAATGTGTCGTTAGACCTCGTCCTTGACTTTCATATGTATTGTACGACCTAAGGAAAGAAGATTCTAGGTATAAGGCAACATAAAAGCCTTGCTCGCTCTTCTTTAAATTAACCTAAGGAGTTTTCAATTCTAGCTTGAGAATATCAATGAAAAATTATCTACATTCCTAGAATAATTTACAATTATAACTTCATTATCATTATTTATGAATAATTCTCCAAGAATAATACTATCTATGGTGACTTATGTTTTTTTGGGTAGTTTATAGGTTATAGATTTTTTGAGAAAAATGTCAAAAGATTGAAAACTTCACCATACAAAGGTGGTATTGCAAAATTCCTAAAAATAATTTCTTTACACATATCTTGGATAACCATCAAGACCAACATAATTTTATATGCATAACATTCTTGTTTTCAAAAAATAAACTGTTTTCTAAAATACAAAATAATATGAAGTAATACTACATAAAGTAAACAATATATAGACACATTTTGATGAAAAACGATGAAAATATTTCATTGATTTACATGATTGACATTCTACTCACTCTTATGATATAATCACATCAATAATAAAACAATAACAAAACAATGTTATGATATAACCACATTAATAATAAAACAGTCACATAAACTTGATATGATAATGAAATAGTAACAGATTAAATAACACATATCAGACATTATACCACAAACAGAAATAACCCTAATATGACAATAATATAATGAAAAATGTTTATCAGATGTTTTGCAACAAACAAAAATAATACCTAATTAATTGAAAATTGTTTCCAATCCCCACCAAACATACGCTCAAAAGTTAGATGATTAAAATCATATTAAGTGTTGCTGGTGTAAAGGGTCTAAACAACTGTGGGATATAAGTAATGATTTTGGTTTTGGCTTGAGCTCATCCACAATAATAACTCAAGTTCAACCTATTAAAGATAGAATATGTTAAGCTAGGGGTGGAAAATGTGGGGATTATTCACGATCCCAAATGAAAAATGGAATTGCAATACTTATAGTTGCATGGAAATAATATCTATAATCAAGTAAAGGCTTACTCCCTTTTCCAAGGTCTGAAATTGCCTCTTTCTTGCCAAATTCACTCTCTCATTGTGACTGGGGATTCTTCAGTTGCCATTATTTCAATGATTAAGGTCTGGAGTTCAAGAAAAATCAGATTCCAATCGATCATATTGAGTGTTAGTATGAATCTTTCGTCGTAAAAGATCACTTTAGCTACGCATAAAAAATAGCCCTAACATCGATTATGGCTGCAAAATATCTTTCAGTTTGCTGCACAAATTCAGATCTAAGCATAAAAGACATTAAGCAGATAAAATATAACATAGCTCCATAGATCCAATGAACAAGACAAGAAGAATGTATTTGAAAGAATTTTATATTATATCAAAGAATGGGGCACTTAAGAGGAAAACAAGAAAGGTGTCTCCCGATTCTCCTCAGTGGGATGGGTTCTTGGAAGTCCTCAATGTTTCAGATCTAACATTTCTCTCTCTTATGGATGTAGAAAAGTAAATATAGAACTCAATGGGAGTTCACAAAGCAAAATAGAAAATGGTGACCAAGAATAGATCCAGAGTGATCTAATGAAATGAAGGTGACTAATGAATGGGGAAAACCCCCCTATTTATAACAAAATATTGGGGCGGTCTAGAACTCGGTGCATGAATAAAATATTATTAATCGAATTATAGAAGCACCTTTTACGAATATTTTATTATATTTGTTCGAGGGAAAAGGATTCTTGACTTGGGTCAATTCCTTTATTTATAAATAATAAATAAATAAATGATTTATTTATCATTTTAGGGGAATGATGGGATTATAATTAAATAAATAATGGTTTATTTAATTATTTATGGATGATTTAGTCAAATTTAACTAAGAATATTATTTAAATAATGATTTAAATAACTTGTTCTTAGGAAATAATTAAATAAATAAGGGTTTATTTAATTAATTTCTTTATTTTGGGTTAAATATGACCAAATAAGTTATTTTATATGGTGAAAGCAATTTTACTTAGGGTAAAATTGGTCTTACATGGTGTACTTGGGTTCATCTAATAATAATGGGTTAGATGACCAAAAAAATGGTGTAACATTGAGAATCAAATAAGAAGTGGTTAATGTACTGATATTTCAAAATTTTCTCCACTATAGTCATTTAGTTTGTGCATGCTTCGAGTCTAAACTAGGAAGTTTCAGGTCAAATACTTCATTGATCTGACCCCAGGTGTGTCGCTGCTTAATGGATCGATCTATTGACGCTCTGTTTTGGAGAATGATGAAATTAAGAGACAAATTCAGAAGTTTTTGCATAAAGGGAACATCAAGCCAAGTTCATCACCCTGTCAGAGCCCGATCATGTTGGTACAGAAGAAGGACGGGACCTGGAGACTCTGTATTGACTATTAGGTGTTGAACAAGATCACTGTCCAGAATAGGTATCCAATACCATGGATTGATGAACGTTTAGACTAGCTTAAAGGGGCCAAATATTTCAACAAGATTGACTTTAAGTCCAGGTATCACCATGTACCAATCGAACCCTTTGATGTGTGGAAGACTACCTTCAAATCTAAGTAGGGCATTTTCAAATGTTTGGTCATGCATTTCAGGTTGACGAATTCCCCCGCAACCTTCATGAGGATGATTTACGACTTCTTGCGACCCTTCGCCAACTCATTCGTGGTGGTTTATTTGGATGACATCCTGATCTTTAGCCATAGTTGGGAACATAACCTCCTTCATATTCGAAAATTCCTCCAAACTATGTGACAACACAACTTGTGTGCCAATTTCAAGAAATTCACTTTTGGTATGACCAAGGTTCAATATATTGGGTACATCACTATTGAGTGCGGTGTGCATATGGACCCAACCAAGATACAATTAACTCGATATTGGCCAGCCTAAACCACTCTAACAGAGCTTCGCAAATTTCTGGGTCTTGCCAATTTCTACCGCAAGTTCATGTTGGGGTTCTCTCATATCACTTGGCCTTTGAGTCAAGTCACCACGGGTAGAGTGAAATAAAAATTCTTTTGGCTTGAATCCCAAGATAAGTCCTTTTTTGAGTTGAAGCATCATCTATGCTCTACAATAGTGCTCACATTACCAAATCTGCAACAACCATTTGAGATCAAGACAAATGCTTCTGACTATGTTATTGGTCCAATTCTTACTCAACAGGGGCATCCAGTGGCATATCATAGTGAGACACTTTCATACATTGTCTGAAAGTATCCCACCTATGACATAGAGATGTATTCAATTGTGCAGGCCTACTGGCAATGTAAGCATTACATTATGGGAAAGGAAATGGTCATCCACATAGACCACCGACCCATGTAGTTCATACAGACACAAAGGAAGCTGCAGAACGATCACAATAAAAATGGTCCACATACCTACAACAATTCCACTTGAACATTAAATACAAGAAAGGAAACACCAATAATTTTGCAGACTGCCTCAACCGACCGCCAGTCATGGTGTTGACCACTGTGCTCCACTCTTCTGGGCACAAGACTTCATAGTGGCTACATCTGTACAAGAGCGATCCAGAATTCGGAAACACATACCAGACACTCCTAGATAGGAAGCAAGTTCCAAATTTTCAATTCAAGGATACACTGTTACGTCACCTAGGACACGTTTTTTTTCCTTCAAGCAAGCGTGCCAAGATGATTTGGGAGGCGCACTATAGTCGGTCACTGGACACTTCAGAGTAGAGAAAACAGTGGTAGTGCTACAAAAATATTTTTATTGGACGAACCTTCGACAAGATGTTAGGAAGTACATCATATCCTTCACTACTTGCACCATTTCCAAACTAACCATCAAAAAGAAATGAGTATATACTCCTCTAGATACTCCTAGTCTACCTTGGGAATCCATCCTGATGGATTACATGTCGGGCCTCCCTTCATAAGTTTGGAAGATAATTGTATGTTATGATACGGGTCAAATGATGAATCAATCTAAAAAGGAAAAATAAAGGTTGTGAAGCAAGAGGCCCACGAATGTTGAATATTGCAACAAGAAACAGTGAAGGAGGCATCCTGAAACATCATCCTTGATCTTAGTAGGAAAATAATCACCTAAACTAGGTGAGGCCCACACAGGCTATTTTTAGGTGTATGTCTATTTTTAGACATGGTGAGCATATTCTATATGCAGTAGGAGGCTATTTGTAGATGGTTGGTCAAATGTGAAAAATAGATGAAATTCTATTTTTAGAAGATTGGGTGAAGTCTATTTATAGATCGTTGATCTAAAAATAGATGCATGTCGGTTATTATTAGCTCTTAATAATAATCCGAAAATAAGCAACAACTTATTCTCTTGGAGCACTTTATTTCAGTGAACAGATTTAGCAAATTAGTGGGCTGAAGGAATTACGCAATTCCTAAGGGTTTACTGGAATTCATGCATGGAGGACTCAGTTAGAACTGAAGTGGCAAAGTTATGATAGAGTTGGAAGAGTAATTCATGGAGTTGTATTCAGTTTAACTTAGTTAGACTCAATTGAGCTAGTTGTATCTAATGTAAATGAATGATACACTAGTGAGAGTGGAGTGAATTAATTAGTTAATTAATTCACAAATAATAACTCATTAATCAACTGAACAATACAGCAGTTAACTACAGTGCATGTCAGATCCAGTGGAGACCCAGTGCAGAGATAGGTGAAAGGGTGAGATGGACTATCCGTTGTGACTACTAGTGATGCATTGATTGCATCTACATATACATTGGAGTTGCCAATGATAATAACGCAGTCAAGCAGAGTGGGATTGCATCGAATTTGTCTTTGTAATCAACTTGGATTGTGCAGTAGAGGCAGGCTAGTAGGAGGGAAGAGATTGGTGCATGGATTTGTAGATTTCTTCTATGTTATTGTGTGACGATTGTATTATACTGAGAGCTTGATGTACTAAGCTTTGTATGAGATTTTTACATGATCTCCATGATACATAATATATGATAGTTGGGGTTTTTAGCTTTAGGCTTTCCCGTTAAACAACTGTGTTATGTGCGATTGTTTTTATTGCTTCGTGTGTTTTGCAATTGTTGATTAAATTTCCGCAAGAATTATAGTGGAAGGATTATGTGTTTAGCAAGAAGATAAATATTTTTAGATCAGGAGGATCCAGATATATACATGCTTATTGTATATAATTTCTACATGGTATCAGAGCGGTGTTATAAATTTTCTACATGGTATGAGAGCAGGAATTTTTGGGCGTGTGAGTTTGCAGAGAAAATATGAAATTATTGGTGAAATATTTTCAGAAAAAAAATAGCATATTTGGATTCCTTGCGAAAAAATACCCAAATTGAAAAAAAAAATCGGTCGAATCGGAGCTCGGATGAGGGAGATATTGTTGATTTAAAATCAGTTCTTTTGTTAGAAAATTTTGCAGCAGCGGGACAATTACAATGTGCGCGAGCCAAGAATCCACATGCATTGAGGTACAAGATGCATGAAAAGCTTTAAGGAACAAAGAAGAGGTTAGTGACTTGGTGGTTAAGAGGGAGCCTCTCAACATGCATCCTGAGAAGCAGCCTCAGAAGGTTGTGGAGCAGCCACGACTGGAGATGCAGAAGAATCTTTATAGATTTGATGTAGATGGGATTTCTACGGAGCTTCCTGCTGTTGGGAGACATGCAATTGAAGCTTGAGAGGGAGCAGGATTTGCATGCAGGTAAGAGTGAACCTCGAGATGTGGAGCAGCCATAAGATGAGGATCATGGAGTGGGAGAAACCACTCATGTAGAGAAATTCTGTGCCAGATGGGCAGAGGGAGATCATGCAGCTATACCACCAGGTGAGAGGTGGGGCGACATGCATGAGTAATTCCAAGAGGATATTTCTAGGCAGGATTCATTGAGATGGTGTGGATCTCATGAATTGAACCTGGCTACGAGGAGCCCACAGAGCAGCAGTAGCATGATCAGTTGGATTGATGCAGTGAGATCAAAGTGACAGTGTCAGATACTGGAGCGCGGTTCAGAGTTGATAGCAAGTGCAGAGTGCATGGGTGCATAGTTCAATAGCACAGTGGTTCCTGAAGACGTGTAGTAATTAAGCAGAAGTCGAAGAATTTGATGATAGATGCATTATACTGATTGAGTTGTTTGGTGCCTTTCAGTTTCAGAAGTGTTGCAGCAAGAGTTGCAGAGCATATGCATGGAGTTGCAGGGCGCTTGCAAAGGTTGCAGGGCGAATGCATGGAGTTGCATATCGCATGAAAATACAGTCCTTTATTGTTGAGAGGGAGTGTTGAAGATTGCAACAAGAAACAGTGAAGGAGGCATCCTGAAACATCATCCTTGATCCTAGTTGGAAAATAATCAACTAAATTAGGTGGGGCCCACACAGGCTATTTTAAGGTGTATGTCTATTTTTAGACATGGTGAGCATATTCTATATGTAACAGGAGGCTGTTCGTAGATGGTTGGTCAAATGTGAAAAATAGATGAAATTCTATTTTTAGAAGATTGGGTGAAGTCTATTTATAGATCGTTGATCTAAAAATAGATGCATGTCAGTTATTATTAGCTCTTAATAATAATCTGAAAATAAACAACAACTTATTCTCTTGGAGCACTTTATTTCAGTGAACAGATTTGGAAAATTAGTGGGCTAAAGGAATTACGCAATTCCTAAGGGTTTACTGGAGTTCATGCATGGAGGACTTAGTTAGAACTGAAGTGGCAAAGTTATGACAGAGTTGGAAGAGTAGTTCATGGAGTTGTATTCAGTTTAACTCAGTTAGAATCAATTGAGCTAGTTGTATCTAATCTAACTGAATGATACACTAGTGAGAGTGGAGTGAATTAATTAGTTAATTAATTCACAAATAATAACTCATTAATCAACTAAACAATACAGAATTTAACTATAGTGCATGTCAGATCCAATGGAGACCTAGTGCAGAGATAGGTGAAAGGGTGAGATGGACTATCCGTTGTGACTACTAGTGATGCATTGATTACATCTACATATACATTGGAGTTTCCAATGATAATAACGCAGTCAGGGAGATTTGTATTGCATCAAATTGGTCTTTGTAATTAGCTTGGATTGCGTAGTGGAGGCATGCTAGCAAGAGGGCAGATATTGGTGCATGGAGTTGCAGATTTCTTCTATGTTAGTGTGTGACGATTGTATTGTATTGAGAGCCTGATGTACTAAGCTTTGTATGAGATTGTTACATGATCTCCATGATACATAATATATGATATTTGGGGTTTTTAGCTTCAGGCTTTCCCGTTAAACAACTGTGTTATGTGCGATTTTTTTTATTGCTTCATGTGTTTTGCAATTGTTGATTAAATTTCCGCAAGAATTATAGTGGAAGGATTATGTATTTAGCAAGAAGATAAATATTGTTAGATCAGGAGGATCTGGATATAGACATGCTTATTGTATATAATTTCTATAGCGAACAAGGTCACTATAGTGACATTACAACCCTGTGATATGCCTTGATTTCCATGAGTAATGACATGTAAACTATGTTAGAGAAAGCTTGAGGGATGCCTTGGATAAAATATTTTAACAATCTCTTTGAACTTCTCTTGCAAGAAATCCTTCGTAGGGTAGCTTTCTCAAAGGATTGTGTAACATAGAAGGGAATTACCTAGACCCAAAAGGGTGAGTGACTACATGGAGGAGGAGACTTGAATGAGCTAGCTATGAAAATATTATTTCATACATTCATTGGGATCATTTGTGTAAATGGGTGAGTTGAATGCAAGTAGTGAGTTGGACTTGTTACTTATGGTATCCTAATGAACTGAAGGATAACCATACATATAACTATTGAGTTGACATATTAAAATATTCATAACACATATTTTTCTAGTCTATTAATATAGATACTAAATGGAATTCTACAAATCTAAAAGTTACCAAGGTGTGAAGAAAAATACCATTGCTAAATCATTGTGAAAGGTAAAGGACATGAAAAATGTTGCTGATATGCAAGAGCAAGGATTTTGGTACAATTGAAAGGAAGCGCTCCATATATTGTTGTATTTAATAAGAGAAACCTAGAACGGTGTGCCTCTTAGGAAAACACTTGAAATGGTGTAAACACCAAGGATGATGTTCCTTTATGGGGGAGGGGATTGTAAAACCCCCAGTCTTTAACCCCCCACATATATTGTAATTATACTTAGTTATGTTAATGATTCTCCTAGGCACAAGTAAATTATAAATGGGTCAAAATACCTAAAACAATTGTAATATGCATTTTATTCATATATAATTCCAAGTATCGAAGAAGAGAGCAGCTAATACATACCCAAATACTTGAGGGGAAATGTTGTAAGAGGGGTTTAAGATGTTTTCTTTCGAACTTGAATAACATGTTCTTATTTCTATTTTGATATCCGAACCACCCAAATTCCACTAATTATGTGAAGGAATAGCAGTGGTACAAAGCTAATCCATGAGTATGGGCTATGTATCCATTCTAGAGACTTCAGATTGACCACATAGCATGAGAAAAAATCCCAAGAAATTATCATTCTAGGATTGTGTGCAGGTGTGAAGAGAAAAGGATATTAGCAAGAAGTGGAAGGGAAATGTGTGTGAGAGAGAGAAAAATAAGTGTTTTCTAGTGAATGAGTGGAATCTGTGAATAGAAACTTGAACCATCTGTGGGGATGGAACTATGACTCCTCTCAGGGGTGACAAAGGACCCTCTAAATCACAAAAACCCTATGTTAATTCGTTGACTACTTAGTTGGTGAGGGAAGTCAATGTTAAAGCCATCATCTTGAGCTATAGGGCCAGATTAAAATGTCGAGAAAGCTTGTAGAATATATGCACAAAAATCAATAAGGGAAGCACCGTGGGACCATTGGATTAGTGAAGGGATACCTTTTTGTTGTGAAAGCATGGAGTGGCCAATTGTTGAGAAATATTGTTGAAAATATGCATAAAATGCATTAAGAAATTGAAGTAACAAGTGACTATTGCCTTAATGAAGGGCTCCCATTATGTTGTGTAAGCCCAAAGTAGCTACATGGTGAAATACAGCATGCCTTGGCTTAATGGCTGAGAGGAAGCGTACTGAATCACTATGAATGAAAGAGAGTAGCTTTCATGTCCTCTACTCTAATTTGAATATTGTGGAACCCTGAGTGATGCTTCCTCTTAAGGCATTAAAACTAACTTAGAGGTGGCCAACTTCAAGAAAGATTGCAGTGTAGTGGTGCCTCCAGTTGGGTGGAGAGTGAATTTCCCTTCTTGAGTTTCAAGCAAGCTACCATGAGTTAGATAAGTGTGTAAACTTCTTCTTTTTAATGAAATGATATTGTTGTTCAATGTTTTATGACTAGTGCTGAGTTGGACTATAATATCAAGTGGGAATGGATGAATATTGCCTTTGGAAGAGGATTATTATGAATCTTTGATTGCAATTTGTTCTTTAACATGATTAATGTTTGGAATATCAATGTTTCAGAGTGAAGACTTAGTCATAAAGGTAAAACCATGGAGTGAATAATATCAAAAAAACATTTGAATTAACAAACTAAAGAAATCATTAATAAATTCATGAAGCCTGTAAGTCTGTTGTAAAATTAAATTGGGACCTTTAAAGCCTTTTAAATTAATGTATGGTGAGTATTTGTCAATAAAACCATGGAGCATAGTGCATGTTTAATCTAGGAAGCTCAAAGAGCCTTTGAGTTGTCATAAATTTCAAGAACCATTTGGAATTACAATTTTATTTTATTTTATGGTAGCTAGTGATTGTTACTTTCATGCATACACAAAGATATAAGATGATGTGTAAACGTCTTTGTACAATTTACATAGTTTATTTTCTATTATTTTTGGCCGGAATGCAATCCTAATTATTATTGGGTTGAAATGTATTAATTCTTGTCAAATATATTGAGAGAATTTAAGGCATAATATTGAAGTTGATGTACCAATTTACCCCAACAGGGCCTACAATTTTGGTGATTCATCTCCTAGGGTTAGATTTTTGTAAATGTTTATGGTTTTCAATTGTTTCTCAATAATAAATTTTCCTTTGAGACTCATTGTAACACAGGTCGGAGGCATGTCATCACCACATCTCTTCTCATAAATAAGCTACCATCACCCAAGCTAGTTTATTTCTATTATGTTTGTAAGCATATTTTAGTTCTTTGATAATAATGAAATAAAGTGTTATTTATGTCGCATCTATGTATTTATAGTTATATTTGTATTATGTTGCATTCTTGTCTAATTTCAGATCAAGAACAGATGGATGTGAAGACAACATTTATTCACGAGGATCTGGAAGAAGAGATATACATGAAGCAACCTGAAGGCTTTGCGATGAAGGGTAAGAAATAACTGGTATGTAGGTTAAAAAATTATTTGTATGGGTTAAAACAGTCACCAAGGATATGGTATCATAAATTTTATACATATATACGAGGACTTGGCTTCACCAGAGGCAAAGCATATCACTATTTGTATTTTAAATTAATTGGTGACCGTGTTATTTATTTGGTATTGTATGTGGATGATATGTTGCTGATTGGAAATGACAAAGAAATTATCCAAGATTTGAAGACCCAATTGTCCTCCAAATTAGACATGAAGGATCTTGGTGCTGCAAACTATATTTTGGGCATGGAAATTAAACGAGATCAGGAAAAGAGGAAGCTATGGTTAAACCAGAGGAAGTATGTCAAGATAATATTGCAGAGGTTTAATATGTAGGATAGTAAACCAGTGAAGGTTGCTCTTGCTGTAGGTGTAAAATTATCTGTTGAATAGTGTCCCAAGACATAGGAAGAGGAAGAGGACATATCCCATGTTCCATATGCAAGTGCAGTCGAGATCCTGATGTATGCAATGGACTATACTAGACTAGACATTTCACATGAAATTTGTGGATTGCACAGGTTTATGTCAAAACCAAGGAAGGAAAAACCACTCATGCAAGCAAGGAAGTATTTTGGATGCAAATATTGTGTTCAAGTATGGGGTTGATACAATGAGATATAAGGATAGATTGTGACATCCAAAGTGAAATTTTCTTTACAAAGAACCATGCTTATCATTCAAAGACAAAGCACATTGGTTTTCAGTATAACTTTGTGAGGGATATGATTGAGGACAAAAAGGTGTTGTTGGTAAAGGTGGACACTTCGAAGAATGTTGCAGATGCATTAACAAAGTCAGTGAGCACTGAGAATTTTTCTCGGTGTAGATAAAGAATGGGTGTTGTAGGTTTGGACCAATGACTAAGCTCTCCTGTGACTCCTTGTGTGGAAAAGAAAATTACAAGTGGGAGAATGTTGGGTGTGTGTTATATTCTTTCAATGAATAGTCACAAGTGCAGGGGGCATGGAATCGCATAGGGGGGTTGTAGCCCCATACAAGGGGTCCGAGGTAGTGCCCCAAGAATTTTTCTTTGGACCCTATATTTGGTGGGAATACCTATCGATGGTTTTATGTATGGGTTTTTTACATGGTTTTGGGCATGATGGCTTTCTTCCCATGGTATTTTGTAGATTCGGTCAAGGGAACTACGATTATGTTCTAATTGAGGGTTAATGGATTGGGGTTTATGAATGCTTCCGCATGCATATATATGCATTGTAACATTGAGAGGAATGTAATGAAAATTCAATCTCGTAGTCCCGATTTTGGGATCCAGGGAAAATTTATGTGTATATCTAATTTATGTTTTATGTTCTCGACATTGTTTATTTTTCTGTTTTAAGAATTTGTTTGTAGGTAATTTCTGTACAAGGTTAAAAACTACATGTTCCCAATGAGGTCAGGGCATAAGGATTTAGGGCTCGAACTGGTTGAACCTTTGCAAGACCGGAATCTCCAATCCCGACGGCCTCCCATGGCGAAAGAAAAGAAAGACGAGAGAGAAGGGGATCCTTTGAAAATATTGCTCGAATAATCCCTCGAGTGACAAAGGAACGTGTTGTGAAACCAGCTCCAAAAATAGAAGAAAAGAGAGATCAACACCTTAGAAATCAGCCACTTCGAGGGGGAAACCTCCAATACATTACATAAATGAACAATTCTTGGATGATAAAAATGACAAAACCTCCTTTATATATATAGGAGTCCATGGGGCCACAATGTAATCCTAGTGGGGCCATAATGTAATCCTAGCCAACCTAATAATAATAATTTAAGGGCACAATAATAACAATATGGGGGTTACAGGGGTACAACAATAAAAACAAGGGGGTTACACTAACAACAATAAGGGACTATAATAGTAATATAGGGACCTAACATGCTCCTCTCCTTAAAAAAAGTGTTATCCTCAACGCTTGAGTAGCTCTGGGTGCTTTTGTATAAAATTCTCATCCTCCCATGCAGAATATTTAGTGGGTAAGTTCTTCCATTTGATGAGATACTCTGAAATTGATAGATTTCGTAGTTGTCGAGTTCTTGTTTCCGTGACTGCTTCAGGTTCCAATATGGTTTTTCCTTCCTCATCAAGTTTTGGCAATAATGTTTGAACTGGAATTTTGTCCCCTATAACCTTTTTTAAGCATGAAACATGGAAAACTCGATGCACTCGTGAAGAAGCAAGAAGCTCCAATTTGTATGCCATAGTACCAATATTTTGAAAAACCTTGTAAGGACCATAGTACTTTGGCGATAATTTATTATCCTTCTTAGCTTGCTTGAGGGACATTTGTTTGTATGGTTGTAGCCGTAAAAATACCCAGTCTCCCACATCAAAAATTCTCTCACTACGATGTTGATCTGCCTGTTGTTTCATTCGATTTTGTGCCAAATTTAGGTTATCCTTTAAGAGTTGGAGAACTTCTTGTTGATGCTCGATGTGATCCTCCACTGCTTGAACCCTATAATTTTCCCTTAAAGAAGATGTGATGGATGGTGGATTGTATCCATAAAGTGCCATAAATAGGGTCATTTTTGCTGCAGTATGGAAGGAAGTGTTATACCACCATTCAGCGAAAGGTAACCACTTGACCCATTGTGCTTGCTTATCAGATACAAAACAACGAAGATATCCTTCCAAAAATTTATTCACTATCTCTGTTTGACCATCGGATTGAGGATGAGAAGATGAGCTATGAGCTAGTTGAGTACCCAACAAGAAAATAATTCTGTCCAAAAATTTCCTATAAAAATGGGATCTCTATCACTTACAATAATCTTCGGGTTTCCATGTAGCTTTTGAATTGTTTCCATAAATGAAGTAGCAATTGTACTCACTTTAAATGGATGAGATAATTCACAAAAGTGTGCCTACTTTGTAATTCTATCAACTACCACCATGATGACACTCCTTCCTTCAGACATAGGTAAACCTATGATAAAATCCATTGAAATCTCCTCCCAACGTTGAATTGGAATGGATAAAGGTTGTAGAAGACTCGGGATCTTAATTGTCTCAACTTTATTTTGCTGGCAAACCAAAAATTCCGCCACAAAATTTTGAATATCATATTAAGGCCATCCCAAAAAATAAAAATTCTTCACCCTGTGGTAAGTTTTTAAAAATCCCGAGTGTCCTCCTAAAGGAGAAGTGTGCAATTCCAAAAGAATCTTTTGTTTTAGTTGGGAATTCTTGCAAATATATAAGAGATCTTTGTACCATAACAAATCATTTTTCCAACTAAATGTATCATATGTACTGGGATATTGCTGCAACTTTTGAATGAGAGTCCACACTTCTTCGTCCTTCTTCCATTCATCCCTTGCTTCGATTATCCAATCTGGTTGGATAATTTAAATGGCACAAAGAAATGCTTCCACCTCTTCATCCTTTCTTGAGAGTGCATCTGCAACAACATTTAGCTTCCCTTTTTTGTAGATGATTTCAAAGTCATAACCCAACACCTTTGTGTCCCATTTTTGTTGCTCTTCTGAAGTCTATATTCTTTGTTCCAAAAAGTGTTTAAGACTATCATGATCAGTTTTTACCTTGAAGTGTCTTCCCATTAGGTAAGGTCTCCATTTCTTTAGTGCGTGCAATATTTCCAACATTTCTTTCTCATAAATAGCCTTTTGTAAATACTTTCCTTCAATTGAATGAATTTCAAAAGAAATGGGTCTTCCTTCTTGCATTAAAACAACACCAATTCCATTTCCTAAGGCATCACATTCCGCAATAAAGGTTTTTGTGAAGTCTGGCATAGCTAAGACTGGTGCTATGCACATTGCCTCTTTAAGATGTTCAAAGGCCTTAGTTGCTTTAGGAGTCCATAAAAATGCATCTTTCTTCAATAATGTTGTTAGAGGTGCTGCTATTCTCCCATAATTATTAACAAACCTGCGATAATACCCTACTAACCCGAGAAATCCGCACAACTGCTTTATGGTTGTGGGGACTTTCCATTCCTTAATGGCTTTAATTTTGTTAGGGTCTACCTTAACACCCTCGTGAGATACAATATGACCCAGATATTCCACTTTTTGTACTCCAAAGAAACATTTGGATGTTTTTGCATATAATTTTTTCTCCTCCAATAGTTTGAGCACCCTATCAACATGTTGAACATGATCCTTCCAAGACCTGCTGTAGATTAGTATATCATCAAAAAATACTAGCACAAATTTTCTAACGAAGGGTTTGAAAATGGAATTCATCAACCCTTGAAATGTAGAAGGTGCATTGGTAAGGCCAAAAGGCATGAACAAAAATTCATAATGACCCTCATGAGTTCGAAATTTTGTTTTCAGAATATCTTCAGTCTTCATTCTAATTTGATGATATCCTGAACAAAGATCCAACTGGGTAAAATAAATTGCTCCATGTAATTTATCCAATAATTCATAAATCATAGGAATGGGAAAAATATCTTTAATAGTGAGCTTATTGAGCTCCCTATAATTCGGACACATGCGCCATGATCCATCTTTCCTGTGCACCAATACTACTCGAGCAAAGAAAGAACTTTGACTAGGTTTAATTATACCCGCCTCTAACATTTCTGCAATCATACGTTCAATTTCACTCTTTTGGAAATAAGGATATCTGTAAGGCCTGATGTTTGGAAGAAAAATTCTTGGAATCAAATGAATAGCATGATCATGATCACGAATATGTGGGAGTCCTTTGGGAGTATCAAACACCTTGGAATGATTGTCTAAGAATTTTTGGAGATCTGGAGAAATAGATGGTTTTGATGTTGGAACTTCTAGTGAGCATAATTGTGAAATTACTCCCCGTTGTTCTTTCTTCAGAAGCTTTGTCGTGACATTAGAGATTATTATCTTTCCTATCTTCCCTGTGATACCTCGTAATTCGATTTCCTTTCCTTTCAAAAAAAAATTCAAGAAAATTTCTTGAAAATTAAAAGCTACCGTCCCCAAATATTGTAACCATTGTACTCCTAGTACAAAATTAGCACCTCCCATTAGGATGGAAAGCATTAGACTATTCAATACATATTCCCCCATGTCTAGCTTGATATTATGGCATTTTCCAGAGCAATTTATAGTTCCTCCATTTGAAACCATCACTTGACATTTTGGTGTTGGGTATAGGAAACAATTCAATTCCTTGGCTAACTTACAATGAATAAAAGTATGGGTACTACCCAAATCAATCAACACTATTACCTTTTTCTTCTTGATATGTCCTTATATCTTGATAGTTTGAGGAGTGGTAATTCCTGCCAATGCATCACATGATATGGTCGGACTCATTTCTTCTTCTTCTAGGGTTTCTTCCTGGTGTATATCCTCTACTTTTGAAGTTTCTTCTTCATTTTCTTCCTCCTCTTCACAATCTATGTAAATATTTTCTTCTCAACGCACTTATGACCTTTAGTGTATTTTCTATCACAACTATAGCAAAGCCCTTTTGCTCTTTTTTCTTCCAATTTTTTTGGTGTCAACCTTGTAGGTTGTGGAAGTCTAGAAGTAGCAACACTTCCATCTTTATAGATGTGAGTGGTAGGCTTCCTTGTCGCCATAATTTTACATTTATTTTTTCTTACCAACCTGAATGCCTTATCCAATGAATCAGGTTCCCAAATGCGAACGTCATGTTGGATATTATCCTTTAAAGTCCCTATGAAGACATCAATCTTGTGTTCCTCTGGAATATCAGTTACCCTTATATTCAATTTTTGGAAGTCCTCAATGTGCTCCGCCACTAAACCCTTTTGTTTAAGATTTATCAATTGGCTAAAGAAGGTGTTTCTCTTTGTATCCTCATAATGTGCTATCATTTCCTCCATAAAAATTGACCAAGTGACAATTTTTTTATGGAAAAAATGCTAGTGATACCATACAAATGTATTTTGTTCTAAATGTAAAGTTGCAATGCGTACCTTTTGTGTGTTTTGCATATTATTGAGATCAAAATATTGCTCCATTTGTAGTATCCATGTTACGGGATCCTTGCCATCAAAATTCCTCATGTCCATCTTTAGAATATGGTGGTTCTTCAATCCAACATTAGAGTTTATGAAATCACGATTAACATTTATTTTTTTCTCATCATGAGTTTCCTCTACTATCTTTTCACCATTAGGAATCATTTCTTGTATCAACTTTGTTAAACCTTCGATGTCTACTTTTAGATCATTCTTCATGTTTTCCATGTTGTCCTTCATTTTTTCTTCCATGTCCTCCATATTAGCTTCCACGCCATCCATCTTAGTTTCCATGCCTTTCTTCAAACCATCCATCTTCGCTTCCACGCCTTTCTTCAAAACTTCCATTTCATTTTTTGCTACTCTTTGCGAGAGCGAAATTTGGTGCACTTGCTCTTGTAATTTTGATAGATCATGTTGCAATTCTTCATCTTCATGAGTCATAGTAGAGTATTTTGAGGGCTTAATGGGTGTTGATTTCTTTTTAGGAGGCATTTCAAAACCCAATACTGAAATATATGCTCAATAAGCCCTTGGAATCACTTCAAACAGATTTTTTACACAAAACTTATACAATTCGGAAACAAATACATACCTTTTTCTTGCTTTTGAGGAAATCGATATTGAAACTGAATTATCTCTGTGATTTTGGATCTTCAATATCTGAAATTTGGGTCTAAGGTAGCCCTCTGAATCCTCTTTTGAATGCCACAGTTCTGACCTAATTTAGATTCTTCAAGACAAATCTATGTCCAATCTCCCACAATGACCTAATTATGGACTGGTTCAGTAGATCTAACTTGTACTACTTGCCACGTGTCACTATTTCCTCCTTTGGCTCTGAAATTGATAGAAAAGAACTACAATCCATGCATTTGTGGCCACATTTTACAGAATTAAAATCTGATGCTCAGAGAGAGATTTATGAATATTTTCCCATGATCACCTCTTTGAGATGAAATTCAGGAGCTTGAAAAAGCCCTAACTTCCACAAATCATATCTCCAAAAATATTGTGAACCAAGCTCTAAAATTTTGCGATGATGTTCCTCATGATGTTGACTTCGTGCTCTAAATATTTCAACTTCTTAACCTTCGTAGAAGAAAATTTATAGAGAAAATGCCACGATGAACTATTTGGAGCAGCGAAAACCCTAGAATCCAAAGCTCTGATACCAAATGTTGTGAAACTAGCTCCAAAAATAGAAGAAAAGAGAGATCAACACCTTAAAAATCAGCCACTTCGAGGGGGAAACCTCCAATACATTACATAAATGAACAATTCTTGGATGATACAAATGACAAAACCTCCTTTCTATATATAGGAGTCCATGGGGCCATAATGTAATCCTAGCCGACCTAACAATAATAATTTAAGGGCACAATAATAACAATATGGGGGTTACATGGGTACAACAATAAAAATAAGGGGTTTACAATAACAACAATAAGGGACTATACTAGTAATATAGGGACCTAACAGAATGTAATGATGGACAATTTTTCCTGGATCCTTCAGTAGATGCCCACTATAAACACATATTCATGAAACAATCTCTTCAAAGGAATCACCCCCTTCAAGATACAAGTAAATTTCAATATCCCTATATTTGAAGGTCAAATAGATGTAGATGTTGTAGATAGATGGTTGAATATTATGGAAGGTTACTTTTCTTTCCATAGTTTCTCTGATAGGGAGAAGATTACTTTTTCATTGCTTAAAGTTGCTCCCCATGTCAAGGACTAGTGGGAAAATTACTGTGATAAAAGGGTTGAGGAACCCTCTCTATTTATAGTCGCCCACTCTTGGAACTCTTTCTGAGATGTTTTCAAGGAATAGTATTACCATGTGGGGAGCTATGAGGACAAGCACATACAGTGTACCAAACTACGATAGCAAAGAGACCAAGACTCTTAGTGACATCTCGTGCTCAAGTGTCGTGAATGTCTACACAAATACATTAAGGAAGAAATGAAGTTCCTGGATATCTCCTTTCTTGGTATAGCATACCGATATGCTTCCAAGGTTGAACAAAAAAGTAAACAAAAGAAGCGCAAATTTTGATCTACGAATCAAAAGCAAGGAAAGAGCACCCCCAAGCCGCAAAAAAAAGGACAAAGCCAAGGCAAGGTGACCCAATACAACCCACCAAAGCTGAAATCAAATAACAATACCACGAAGATAAGGAAGGACATAAGAAAGTGGTATGATTTCCATAAGAGCCCCACTCACAACAAAAGTGAGGGTCGATCCAAGTAGTCATTGGTGGTTGAGTTGAAGCCTTCAGAGTCGAATTCATGTTTCGGCTCGGAGTTAGAACCTAAAAGGGGGAATGATAAAGCGAAGAAAATGATTGATGCTTATCCCAGTGCCATCATTGCCACCAACAAGATCCAGAATATTGAACCCAAATATCCAGAGGAGGGGGAGCGTGTCTTCCAATCACATATGTGGGTGAATTTCTATCTGCTACAATTCATTGTTGACTGCGGTAGCCAAAAGAACCTCATTTTAGTAGAGGTAATGAAGAAGTTGGGCCTACCAACCACACCACACTGAAAATCGTACACCAGGTTGGCTCCACCAAGTATTATATCTTTGTGTCAGCCAGTAGCGTTGCCTTCCCTACAACATCAAGCCCTTAACAGATGACATACTATGTGATGTTGCTCCTCTTGAAGTTTGTGATGTATTATTAGGCCAACCATACTTGTGGAAGTGCTATGCTATGTATCAATCTAGGCCTCATATTATTATTATTACTTTTGGAAATATGTTATACAGGATAATGGAGGTAGCCTTTCCTACCGACATATCTTTGATATCTTCTAAGAATTGCAGTAAGAACAACTCCCAAACTAGGATATTTGTTTTCTTTATGATTTGATCTCAAATAAAGGGGAAGATCATGGCCACATCCATGGGCCTGAGGAAGGGTTCCTCCATGTAGCATAAATAGGTGGATAAGGTCGTGGAAGAATATAGGGACATCTTCTCCTCACCCACAGTGGTACCCTTGCATTTTCAAGTCAAGCATTCAATCTAAAGTCTAGCTATCACGAAGTTTCAATAAATCCCACAAATGTATGGAATACCGCCTTTAAATCCAAGGAATTTTTGAATGGTTGGTCATGCCCTTCGGATTGACAAATTCCCCTGCTACTTTTATGATTATAATGGATGGCATATTGCGTCCCTTAACCAAATTATTTGTGGTTTTTATCTGGATGACATCCTCACCTTGAACAAGACTTGGGAAGATCACTTGCAACACATTTGACAAGTCCTTCAAACTCTATGGCAACACAAACTATGTTCCAACTTGGATGAATTCACCTTTATAATTATCCAAGTCCAATATATGGGTTACATCATAGATGAGAAAGGTGTGCATGTGGATCCGACTAAGATCTAAGTCATTCAGTATTGGCTAGCCCCGAACACTCTAATAAAGCTTCACAACTTGTTGGGCCTCGCAAATTTTTATCGAAGGTTCGTGTTGGGATTCTCCTATATCACTTTGCCTTTGATTCAGATTACCAAGGGCAGAGTGAAAGTAAATATTTCCTAGTCTGATTCCCAACAAAATGATTTTGTTGAGCTGAAGCACCACCTCTCCTTTTCACCTGTACTCACATATGATAAAGAGATGAATTTTATCGTGAAGGATTTATAGAAATGGAAATATTACATTCTGGGTAAGGAGATGATCATCCACACCAATCACTGACCTCTTTAGTTTATATAGAAACAAGAAAAGTTGTAGAATGATCACGATCATAAGTGTTATACATATATGCAACAATTCCACTTGAACATTAAATACAAAAGGGGAAGCACCAATCATGTTTCATATTGCCTCAGCCAGCCCCAAGTTGCAACACTAACTACTATTCTCAACTCTTGTGGCCACGAGACCTCTGGATGGATGAAACTATATAAAAATAATCCAGAGTTCTCCAACACATACCAAATTCTAGTGGATGGAAAGAAATTTCTTAATTTCCACCTCCAAGACACATTATTATGCTACCTGGCCCACCTTTTTGTTCCTTCAAGCGAGCATGCCAAGTTTATTTGGGAGGCACACTACAGTAGGGTCGTAGGACACTTTGGTGTGGATAAAATTGTGGAAGTACTACAAAAGTAATTTTATTGGCCAAAACACTGAAAAGATGTTGGGAAATATATAAGATCCTACACTACTTGTTCCATCATCGATCCAACAATAAAGAAGCAAGGTTTGTACTCTCCTTTTCCTACTCCCATTCAACCCTCAAAATCCATCTCCCTGGACTATCTACCTGGCCTCCCTTCTACCAAGCATGGTAATGATTGTGTATTTGTGGTCGTAGACACATTTTCTAAGATGGCTATATTGGAAACCTGTAAGAAGAGTATCACAACAAAGGACACTACCAAACTCTTGTTTGAATGAGTGTGGATACATTTTGGGATCCCACAAACCATTATATCATATCAGGATAGAAATTTCTTGAGCACATTTTGGTCGATCCTATGGACACTATTGGACACCAAGCTCACCAAGTCGATTTCATTCCATACCCAAAATTATGTCTAGACATAGGTCGTTAACAAGATGATAGTGTACATACTCTGCATGTACAACTCCATGCATCCACGAACATGGGATGAGAGCCTTCCCTATGTGCAACAAAATTATAATAGAGCTCTCAATAGGTCGACCGGTTGTAGTCTTTCAAATGGGTCTAGGATTTAAACCATTACATTTGATTAATGTCACCATGCCTCATGCGACTACATGGAAGAAATCCATACATGTATACTGATAAAGAAACCAATTTCATTGAATGCATCCAGCATATCTGCTGGCAAGTTCACGACATCGTGGAGAAGTCCAATGTTAAGTGCAAGAATTGACATGATCAATATTGGGTGTCACTCAAGTTTCATGTGGGAGACAAATTTTGGTTGCATTTGCAGAAAGAACGCCTTATCAGATCCCATCAGAAGCTCATACCACTCTAATATGGGCCTTAAACCATCACCAAGGTTGTGGGAGACAATTTTTTTGAGCTCAGCATTCTCCCATTCCTTGTTCTGCGCCCGTTGTTCAATGTGGACCGCCTTCGACCACACTTTCCACCATTTCTGAACAAATCATACATTGAGAACAACTCACACCAACAGACCTAAGCCCAGACTGCATGTAACATGCCACAGCTAATCAGATCATGGACATGTATATCAAGAACACTTTCCAGTAGAAGATCCAACTGTATCGGGTTGTCAAAGATGGCCAACTGTTGCACCAAGGCAAGTGGCTCACCAGGGAACATTGCTTCCTAAGTGGGTAGGACTAATCCAGGTAGATATTGGTGGCCACCCACCTATTCCACTTGGACCCACACCATTGTTTCTTTCAGTTTTATTAAATTTAGCACAATTTACTATTTTTCATAGTTTTTTGGGTCTTGAACTTTCAGAGCCGTTTTGAGGCCCTAAACGACATTTTTTGGAAAACGATAAAACCCAAAAACTATGGTAGGGTTTTATGGTAGAAAGTTTTATTTATTAGATAAATATTTCTCACGAGGTATCATACGCATCAAAAAAATATAGTATGCCAAAGGTACGACCCTGTGAAGTGTATGTACCAATTTACCCCAACGGGGCCCATAAAAATTTGTTGTTTCATCTCCTAGTGTTAGGTTTTTGGATTTTAGGGTTTTCCACTTTTATCAATAATAAATAGGCCTTCAATCCTCACTGCAACAAAATTCAGAAGGCATCTAGCCACCAAATATCTTCTCATAGATAAGCGACCATCGCCTGAGCTACTTTATTTCCATTTTTCATGTAAACCATTTCCAATACTTTGTTATTAATGAATTGAAGTTCCTTTTTCACTGTATCTATGTGTTTATATTCATATATGTATTTAATTTCATTCCTTCATAAATCTAGATTCGCTTACAAAGATACTTCCAAGACCTAAAGACCAAAGCCAACAACCCTACCAAGCACCAAGTCAGTCCCAAACAAAATATTCTCTCAAGAAACTTCCAAACTTTGACCTACTACAACTTCATCCTCGAATTTCAGCCCTACAATTGCTTCTCATAATTTTGGCCCTGCAATTTCGGTCTCCTCCAACTATAGCCTCATAGAAACCCTAGTTGCACATGTGTGGAGAGAGAGAGAGAGAGATTTAGCCCAAGAAACTTTGATTTTTCCTTCCTTCCTTCAGCCTTCTAGCTCTTCTTCTCCTTCACTATTGCAGATCAAAATTCACTTGGATGAGTGTCTCAGATGAGGTTGAGATCCTTGTATTTATAGCCTCCTCGAGGGATCAAATTTCCCTCCATTAGGCCGACTTGATCTTGCTATTGGGCCAACTTGATATTGGGATGAAAAATGGATTTTTATTGATAAAATAAATATCTAAATATGAGGTATTTCCACAGTGCATTATATTATATATAATTTTGGGATTCAATTGTGTTAATTAAGTAATTCACTATTGACCATTTCCATGAGAGGTAGTCGTAGCTGACTAATTTCTCATGAATTTTGAATAGTCCACTTAGCACTGATTGCATCGGGTGATGCTTACAAGGGTGAAGAAGTGGGATTGAAACTAGTGAATGAATCACATAGCATCAATCGTCACTTCCAGAGCTTGCACCCGATAAAAAGGACTTCCTGGGAGGTCACCCATCCCAGAACTCCTATGGCTCAAGCGCGCTTAACTATGGAGTTTTTCCACAAAATCAAGCCCACTTAGATTGCTACCCCATTTGAAAAACCTTAGCAAGTATTGTGCCTCATGAACCATTCAAGTAGAGCTCCCTTTACTCTTTGTGTTTAAGTATGAGGGGTTTCCACAGTGCATTATATTAGATATCATTTTGGGATTCAACTGTGTTAATTAAGTCATTCATCTATGAGAATTTCCATGAGAGGTAGTCGTAACTCAATAATTTCTCATGATTTTTGAATATTCCACTTAGCACTCATTGCAATGGTCATAGATGAATGACTTACTTAATGCAATTGAATCCCAAAATGATATGTAATATAATACACTGCGAAAACCCCTCATACTAAAATACTAAGAGTAAAGGGAGCTCTACATGAATGGTTCATGAGGCACAATACTTTCTAAGGTTTTGGAAATGGGGTAGCAAGCTAAGTGGGCTTGATTGTGGGGAAAAAATCCACAGTTAAGCGTGCTTGAGCCAGAAGAGTTATGGGATGGGTGACCTGCCGGGAAGTCCTGGTTTCCAGGTGCAACCCTCGGAAGTGATGATTGACGCTATGTGATTCATTTCACTAGTTTCAATCCCACTTATTCACCCCTGTGAGCATCACCCGATGCAATGAGTTCTAAGTAGACTTTTCAAAAATCATGAGAAATTAGTGAGTTACGACTACCTCTCATGGAAATGGTCATAGACGAATGACTTACTTAATGCAATTGAATCCCAAAATGATATCTTATATAATTCACTGCAGAAACCCCTCATACTTAAATGCTAATAGTAAAGGGAGCTCTACTTGAATGGTTCATGAGGCACAATACTTGCTAAGGTTTTAAAATGGGGTAGCAAGCTAAGTGGGCTTGATTGTAGGAAACAACTCCACAATTAAGCGTGCTTGAGCCAAAGGAGTTCTGGGATGGGTGACCTCCCTGGAAGTGATGATCAGTGATATGTGATTCATTTCACTAGTTTCAATCCCACTTATTCACCCCTGTGAGCATCACCTGATGCAATGAGTGCTAAGTGGACTATTAAAAAATCATGAGATATTAGTCAATTACAACTAACTCTCATGGAAATGGTCATAGATGAATGACTTACTTAACGCAATTGAATCCCAAAATGATATCCAATATAATGCACTGCGGAAACCCCTCATACTTAAATACAAAGAGTAAAGGGAGCTCTACTTGAATGGTTCATGAGGCACAATACTTGCTAAGGTTTTTCAAATGGGGTAGGCAGCTAAGTGGGCTTGATTGTAAGGAAAAACTCCACAGTTAAGCACGCTTGAGCCAAAGGAGTTCTGGGATGGGTGACCTCCCGGGAATGTCTTGGTTACCGAGTGAAAGCCTTGGAAGTGATGATTGATGCTATGTGATTCATTTCACTAGTTTCAATCCCACTTCTTCACCCCTCTAAGCATCACCCGATTCAAAGAGTGCTAAGTGGACTATTCAAAAATCATGAGAAATTAGTGAGTTACGACTACCTCTCATGGAAATGGTCATAAATGAATGACTTACTTAACGCAATTGAATCCAAAAATGATATAGAATATAATGCACTGTGGAAATCCCTTATACTTAAATATAAAGAGTAAAGGGAGCTCTACATGAATGGTTCATGAGGCAAAATACTTGCTAAGGTTTTTCAAATGTGGTAGCAAACTAATTGGGCTTGATTGTGGGGAAAAAATCCACAGTTAAGTTTGCTTGAGCCAGAGGAGTTCTAGGATGGGTGACCTCTCGGGAAGTCCTGGTTACCGGGTGCAAGCCCCAAAAGTGATGATTGACCCTATGTGATTCATTTCACTAGTTTCAATCCCACTTCTTCACTCCTTTGAGCATCACCCGATGCAATGAGTGCTAAGTGGACTATTAAAAAATCATGAGAAATTAGTCAGTTACGACTTCCTCTCATGCAAATGGTCATGGATGAATGACTTACTTAACATAATTGAATCCCAAAATGATATCTAATATAATGCACTGCGGAAACCCCTCATACTTAAATACAAAGAGTAAAGGGAGCTCTACTTGAATGGTTCACGAGGCACAATACTTGCTAAGGTTTTACAAATGGGGTAGCAAGCTAAGTGGGCTTGATTGTGGGGAAAAACTACACAGTTAACCACACTTAAGCCAGAGGAGTTATGGGATGGGTGACCTCCAGGGAAGTCTTGGTTACCAGGTGCAAGCCCCGTAAGTGGTGATTGATGCCATGTGATTCATTTCACTAGTTTCAATCACACTTCTTCACCTCTTGAGCATCACCTGATGCAATGAGTGCTAAGTAGACTATTCAAAAATCATGAGAAATTAGTGAGTTACGACCACCTCTAATGGAAATTCTCATAGATGAATGACTTACTTAACACAATTGAATCCAAAAATGATATCTAATATAATGCACTGCGGAAACCCCTCATACTTAAATACAAAGAGTAAAGGGAGATCTACTTTTATGGTTCATGAGGCACAATACTTGCTAAGGTTTTTCAAATGGGGTGGCAAGCTAAGTGGGCTTGATTGTGGGGAAAAACTCCACAGTTAAGTGCGCTTGATCCATAGGAGTTCTAGGAGGGGTGACCTCCCGGGAAGTCTTGGTTACCGAGTGGAAGCCCCGGAAGTGATGATTGACACTATGTGATTCATTTCACTAGTTTCAATCCCACTTCTTCACCCCTGTGGGCATCACCTGATGCAATGAGTGCTAAGTGGACTATTCAAAAATCTTGAGAAATTAGTCAGTTACGACTACCTCTCATAATCCCAAAATGATATCTATTATAATGCATTGTGGAAACCCCTCATACTTAAATAAAAAGAGTAAAGGGAGCTCTACTTGAATGGTTCATGAGGCACAATACTTACTAAGGTTTTGAAAATGGGGTAGCAAGCTAAGTGGGCTTGATTTTGGGGAGAAACTCCACAGTTAAGCATGCTTGAGGCAGAGGATTTATGGGATGGGTGGCCTCCCAGGAAGTCCTGGTTTCCATGTGCAAGCCCCGGAAGTGATGATTGACGCTATGTGATTAATTTCACTAGTTTCAATCCCACTTCTTCACCCCTGTGAGCATCACCCGATGCAATGAGTGTTAAGTGGACTATTCAAAAGTCATGAGAAACGAGTCAGTGACGACTACCTCTCATGGAAATGGTCATAGATGAATGATTTACTTAATGCAGTTGAATCCCAAAATGATATCTAAAATAAATATCTTTCTTTATTAGAATGATTCCAAATGGGACTATGACACATGGCCAATAATATTATTTATCGTAGAAACACCTAGAAAACCTAAAAGCATGTGCTTTTGACTCAAACTTGAGTATGAAATCCATACTCCTTAATAAAATATATTTTCTCTTTCTTTTTTTATAAATAATATACAATGTCATGATTACAATTATGTCATTATGAAGACCGAGCATAGTTACAATTATAAAAAACTGGCACCAATGAAATAGGAGGTTGGCCTTGAATAGCGCCAACGAAATAACCTTTTTAGGCTTTAGATCCACTCTAAACTTAATACATTATTTTAGAACAAAACTTGCAACAATATTAGGAGGAATGAAATCGTCCTTGAAGAATTCCACCAATTGTTATTAACAAACACATAAGGAAATAATTTGAAATTTCCAGTTGAATGGTCTTTGAGCCAAAATTTCATGTATTCTTCCAATCCTGCTTTATCCCACGTAGCATTTTACTTAAAATCAACTTAAACAAGCCTTATAACCTGAACTGAATATGGACAAGATATGAGTAAGTGAGATATTTGCTCTTCTTTTTATTTCCATAAGGAGCATGATTAGGACCATCCAACCCATTTTAAGACCATTATCTCATGTCAAAAGTTTCTTATTTAGTGCAATCTTGAGAGTAATTTTTCCATTTAGAGGAGTGCAAAGTTTTCAGAGCCTACTTGATCATCATTATGGGATACAACTGAAATGAGTTTCTATAAAATCTTCATATCTTAATTTTTTTTTGAATTCACTCATACCGGAATATTTAGAACAATAATGCTCATATTCCACTTCTTACTTGAGCATAATAAAATTGGAGACTAGAAGTCTAATGAAATTCACCCATTTGGCTATTGTCCTTTAAAACCTAGGAAACCTGTTGATTTCCAACTTGCTCTTATGCTCAAATGAGGAGTTTGTGATTTTTCATATTCTAATGTGAAAACACCTGCTTAGTGGAGAGCTTAGAGAAGGGGGGTAGGAATATAATAATCATCAATAGTTCCTAATCCTGGATCTTATCCAATTCTTAATTTTATTCCATTATCAATTGACACACCATCCAATCCCTAATCGATGGTGTTATCACAAAATTGTACTTGATTGGCTGCTCATCAAACAACTCAGTGTAACTGTTTCAAACCACTTCTAACTAAAGATTAGCCTTTTCAGTTTTAGAGGGCTCTCTTAAGGGGGTTTATGATTTTGAATAATGATAGGACTAGATGGCTAACTCTATAGAAATTGTAACTTGTTTTTATGGTTGCAGGTTGAAAAATGCAGGCTTGCTACAATTGGGCTTATGCAGTCAACAATCAGTATTTTCAGTGACAAAGGTTCTTCACATGGAAGCTGAGGAAGATAAAGGTATTTAACACAGACAACTCATAAATAAAACATAGGGAAACACAGTCATTTCATCACTAAAGGAAGTCAGAGTATAAAATTATGAATTCTGAGTAATAGAGATGAAATCTACTGCAAGTTATAAAACATAAATATATAGATCAATTAGACATCAAAAACCTCATGAAAATCTCAGGTCTGTCAAGAAGAATATCACTTTGTATTACTGATATAGATCCAAAACATAAAAGCAGCAGTTTGGTGCAAATGTTCTCCAACCCCTTAATACTTCGATCCTTTGTCTTTAAATAGATATTATTTACAACAAGGATGATCTTCCTGGTGGCTAGATCATCGAATTCTCTTATGACACCTTCCATAACTAAAATACATAACTTCTAACAGAAAATTGACAGCTACCCCTTAAAGAAACCATCTTCTAATAGGACTCTACCTCCTATTTATTACATTGCTCTTATCCTATCTGTGAAACAGTTACATGATGGTTACAAAATAAATATCACATGCTCGAGAGACACATGATAGATTTCATCACCACTTTACATATTTAAAACCCTCCCAGATCTATGGAACATAACCCTACTTTTTAGGAATGAATGACCCTTAACTTCAAAGTTGCTTTAGCTGATGACCCATCTTCATAGCACTTCCTTAGATTCATAAATATTTTATAATAAGCTCCATTGACATGTTGGAGATCTCTAGCTGGCCAAAAATGACTTTAAGATGCTCAAAAACCTTTAAAAATTGCTCGCTACAAAAACATGACAGTTTCGTAGCGAGTTTTGGTAGCATGAGGAAAGTAGCCTTTTCGTCCATCCTCTTCAATTCTTTGCTATTCCATCATGTCAATCATGTCATGACACCTTATCACCATGAAACCCCCTCCTTGAATCAATAAAAAACTACCTTTAAAAGAAAAAAGGCTGCTACAGGTTTTTTCGTAGCGTATTCCTCGCTTCAAGCCCGAGGAACGCTATGAAATTGTGTAAAAATCCAAAAATTGCCCCTTTCAAAGCTGTATTCAAAAACTGACCTCCATCTGAAAAATCTTGATTCTCTACATGTAATGGATCTTCTAATGCATATTCAATTTCAACTTATTCCTCCTGTTGTGTTTCTTCCTCATTAACAATCAGTTGAGCTATAGGCTCTTCTACCACAGTCATTTTCAAACCTTTCTTTTCTAGCTCTTCATGAATCATATCCAATTGCTTTTGAAGATCTTTGACTTGGTCCTTTAGTGCCCTGTTCATATATTGCAACTGTAGGTTTACCTTTTTGATGTGCTTGACCTCTCTTCTTAGTGGCTGAGTCCAATTTATCAGTTTTTATGTATTGTCCAAGGTATTTGAGACAGTGGTGACTTGATCTTCCCAGATCTTTCTCATTTGTTCAAAATTAACCCTTTCAGCTCTATGCTTCTTTGCATCTTTTGTCGAGACTAATATCTCTTCACCTGCCTCTTTTAATTGTTCCTTAAGGGTTTCAACTTCTGATTTTCAGTGATTTTCTCTTTACCCTTCTTTTGTTTGATGACCAGCTCTTCTTTTGCAGGCGAGGAGAGGTCTATGATGCTAGGTGGTGGAAGAGTAGTTTCACTGACCTTCTGAGTCTCTTTGTTGCTTTCCATGACCTTTCTTGCATGTATTGTCATTGGCTTTCTAGGTTGAAACATGAAACCAACATCATCACCTACAAACTCTAACTTTTTAGCTGTCTTTCCTTTCTTTATATTTCTTCCCCCCTCTTCAACATCTTCAGCTTGGACAATGGGAGTTTCTTCAATATCAATGCAAGATGTCCTCTAAGTTACCCTTAACCACTATTTGGCTCCTAGTAACTCTTTTGCTACCATGTTTGCTAACTGTTGGCTTCTGTTTTGCAGGTGTGGTTTTAGGTGTTTGAATCTTCAGCAAAGACTTTGTCTCTATGCTCACTGGTTCTAGTGTGGATGATCTATTCCCTTCTTTAATTTCCTCTACCACAGTTGGTGATGAGATACTTCTAGGTTTGGGAACTCTTTTAGGAGTGACAACATCAACTTCAAAACCACTCATAAACATAAAGGATGTCCAATCTCTACATAATCTCTTTAACTCCTCTAAGACAAGCAACTTAATCATACCATGATTAAAGAGAAAGGTTTCATTTCCTTCTATTTTAACTTGGAAATTATCTGACATTTTACCTAGACTTCTGTATAAGTAAAAGGGAAATTCAAGAGACCTATTACCCAAAAAATGAAGTAGAAGCATGAGGTGGTAGGAGTAAACCATGTGAAACCTTCCTTCACATGTGAAATACCTCTGAATGATCATCAACAACTTTGAAAATTTGTCTTTCATGTAACTCCTTGGGATAGCATTTGTGAGATCAATTTCACTATGCTCTAGCTTGATGAATCCTTTGAAGTCTTGCATGGTGAATTTTATGCCTTTAAACCATTGTTCCCCTCCTCTAGGGATTCTTGTTGTTGCTGTAATGTTTTTTGGTGTTACTGTGAGGTTTAGTAATCTCACCTTTGAAGCTTTTCCAGTGAAACTGTTAGCAAACTACTTGGAAACCTGTAGATGACAACCCTACAACCTTTGGCAGAATCGCAAACAACATGTTCTTCTAAATACCTCCATGGCAGTTGGGTCTTCATTGAGAAAATTCATGTCCATGGGCTCATATATGTGGCAGTGACCACCTATGTTGGTTTTCTTCCTTACAGCCATGGTGACTTTATATCTTCTCAGCCTCGCTTGATCAATGACACCTGCAACCTTTGAAAATGCCAGCAACTTGCTTGGCTCGATGAAGCAGCTCTCTAGAAACCCAATAAATGCAAATATAAAGAAGATAATGAAAAAAAGACTCAATTGGGTAATGTTTTATGGTTTCGATGACAACTCATGCCTTAATCATGACACATGCATGCTAAAAATGGTAATGATGACCTCAGACCTGAATTTGTACTTTTGAATTAACCCTAACAGACTCGAATGGAATCCACCCTAACTCCTCTAATCATGAACTAACACTTTGCATCGGATTTGAAAAGACATACGGAAATTTTTTTTTCCGTAGCGTAGCTAGTTCATTCTCTGACAGTTTCACTATGAAACTATTAGGCAGTTTCGTAGAAAAAAATGCTATTTCTCAGTGTAAAATGCTACGAAAATAGGTAAAACTGGCTAAGTGTCCTTTTTCAAATTTAAATGCTTGGGAAATGAAAACTGACAGCAAATGATGACTGATGAGACATGACATTACTTGAATGGAGATGGATTGAGATAAAATGGAGGTGCTCTTGAACTTTAGGATAGGTTAAATATGTAAAAATGAAAATTTCCTATACCAACTTGAGACCTTTGATAAATGAACTGTATGACATGTCAAGTAATTGTTTCACATATTTCTTATTGATAACAGATGGAAAGGAAGAAACAATCACTTTCTATATAATTGGACCTTTGAGAAACTTTAGAGGATTTTTAAACCAATTTTCCATAAGGCATACCATGGAGGTAATTAGATTTCATGATATGGCCCCATAAGCAAGAATTTTGTTGGAGCCTCCATAAGCTTCCAGCCAAAAGATATTTTTGCTAAAAAAGAAATTGTTTTTGATCCTCCATTTGCCAAGCTTCTTGGGGGACACCACCTACTTCCAGTTAATTAAGGGCATGCCACACTTATTACAAGCTCTATACCATACAATTTTGAAACCAAAGTTCTTTATTTTTTTTATAATTCTCTTTAGGACCACCCGAGTTGACATCCAATATACCAGAATACTCATAATGGCTAATTTCAATAGGATTAGCCTGCTTATTCTTGATAATAACATGTTTATACATAGATATATTCAAGCTTTGATATTTTTGAACAAACATAAAATTTTAGTGAAATTATAATTGTTTGGCATAAGGAAGAAACCAAGGTATTTGAATCCTTCCTCCAAAACCTTTTTAGGAAAGGGAAACAAAGTACTAATCTTTTAAAGAGAGGATCAGGAATGCGACTGGAATGAGATAAGACTTATCGAGGTTGTTATCCATTCATGTGTCTTTAAAGTAAATATCCAAAATAACCTTTAGAGTGGATAATCCCATCAAAGAACCTTGAGAAGAATAGAGAACATCAACTAAAAATATAATATGAGACAAGTGATGTAAGTCATATACCTTTATTCTCTTAAGCACACCTCTAAACTTGGGATCGTTTAAAACCTTAAAGAGAGCCTTGCCAACAAAAATGACAAGATAAGGTGAGAGTGGGCATATTTTTTCAAGGTTCTAGAGGCCCTAAAAAATCTTGAAGGAGTTCGATTAATGAGAATGATGAAGGCAGATTGCACACGACCCATTATTCAATTCATAGAAAGTCTCATCCCCATCCGCAAGAGGACTAATTTAAGTAAATTCCAACTCACCTGATCATAGTACTTATAAATTTCAAACTTAAGGATGATCTTTGGATGTTTCGTGAGATTTACAAAGAGTCAATGGCCTCCCAAGAAAGTGAAACTACAACATGTATCTATCTTCTCTGATGGAAACAAAATTTTTCATCCGAAATGATTTTGATCAAAATTGACTTAGGGGGTGGGAAATGACCTTATCTATAATATTATTGATGACGTTGTGGCAATAGATAGGTCTAAGATCATCTTAGGTATCACCATTCTTCTTCTTTCGGATAAGAGTAATAAAGGTGCAATTGAAGGACCCAAAAACTTTTACAAATTTATTGGACTCAATTACCACCTTTAAAATATTTTATTTTAGTAAATCATAGAAGGCATAAAAGAATTGAACAATAAGGCCATTTGAATGTGGAATCTTACCTTTCTACATTATAAAGAGGGTGGCATCAACTTTCACTTCTGAAGCATCCTCTTCCAAATAATTGTTCATCTCTTTAGAAAAAACTTGTGGGAATTTAGAAAGTACTTCAAGGATTACTTGAATAAGGCATCCAACTAGATCCTTGAAGAGATCTTCAAAACGATGAACCCCCTCAAAATGAGGTTGTACAAAGAATAAAATCTCACTTTCAATGTTAGTGATCATAAAAAATAATTTTATTCGTAGAGGACTGGTACCATTGGAAATTCTCTTCAATCAAAATGACATCCCAATTAGTTCATTTGCAAAGGAACATGTAGAAGAAATAAAAGATTATAATATTGGAATAATATAAGAACCCAATTTTGTCAAAATAGCTAATTTGTTGCGACATGAGGTGAAAGAAAGGTACATAACCTTATTTAAATAATACATAGATGTACTTTCTTGGTAGTATCAAGACTTAAAAACTTGTGATACATCTATTATTTGGCATAATATTCCATTGAAACCTAGTTCTAGGCCTTTCAAGCAAAAGCTTAGGCAAATCAATCCTATTTTGTTTTAAACAATAGATAAAGAAGTCAAGAAATTGTTGGATGCCAAAATTATAGTTCCAAAAAGATATTCAATATGGGTAACTAATTTTGGTCCTGTAAGGAAGAAAAGTGGTGAGTTTAGATTATGTGTTGACTTTATGAATTTAAACAAGGCATCACTAAAAGACAGCTACCCACTTCCAAACATGGACTATATTATACATAATGTCATTGGTGCAACTATAATTTCTATTGTTGATGAATTTTCAAATTGCAACCAGATATCAATTCAAAAGGAATACTAGAGTAATACAATTTTCATTAGAGTTTTTCAGAAAGAGCCTCAACTCTGGTCAGATTAATTTTATATCAGAGAAGTGTCCAATTATATTCAACTTAAAGAAAGGAGTGGGACCTTTCTTAATCAAAACTAGAGAAACATTGCATAAGGTTGAGGATATGCTAAAATGTATGAAATTTCCCTAGGGATAAGTGTGGCAATATGACCCCCCCATAAGATCATATAACAAAAAAACAGTAAAACAGGGATATGCCCCTTATAAACATGTGCCCAAACTAGACATAGAACTATTTGCAAACAAATATGTCTTCGAACAAGATCCACTGCAAGTTACTCCAATTAGTGATAAAGTTGGTCAAAGTTCACAACCAATTATTTTGGATACTCCTCAACCAAAGGATAAATACTTCAAAAGAGAATTTTTAGAGACACAATAGGCATTCTCAATTTCAGAGACAAAGGAAATGCAAAAAAAAAAACTTAGAGTTGAAGAATAAGAGGTCTCAATTTTAGCTCAAAGCATAGAATAAGCTACATCAAATGAGCTTGTGTTCAATTGGGAACTCTTTCCAATAGATTTTACGGTTCAATATACTTCATCTTTGGGCATATCACCTTCAATAGTAGCGAAATAGGACAATATCTATTCATAATTCATGGAAATAAAGAAAACAAATATTAAAATGAAACAAGATGCTTATGTTCATTTGGAAGCTCAAAGAAAAAATCCCTCCTTTGGATAGTATTCCTCATCAAGAAAGATCCTTCCTAGACCTTGGATGAATTTAATTTGGTTAAGGAAAAATATAATTTTATTATGAAAATCCACATGTGCACTAAAGGACAAGTCGGCCCTAAAAGCAATTTGGACACCCTCGGATGGTTATAAATACAAGTCAAGTGACCCTTAGTTGGACATCATCATCAAAAATTCTTCTTTTCTCTTCTTTGGTTTATGCTTGCACATGTATGAAATTGGTTCACGGGAAATTCGTTCACACAGGTTTAAAATTGCAAGGTCCTAGTTCACGTGTACAGATTAGGGTTTTTGGTTCGCAGTCGTAGGGTTGTTAGCAAGAAATTTTGGCCGTAGCCACATGAATATGATCTTATGTTGAGATTCAACAAGATGATGAGCTTAGTGAAAAGAGTCGCCTTCACTAAGTGGGCCCACAGGCTATTTTTGGCGCAAGTCTATTTTTAGACTAAGTCTATTTTTAGACATGGTGATCATATTTCAAAAGTTTCAGGATGCTATTTGTGGATGGTTGATCAAGTTGGAAAAATAGATGAAATTATATTTTTATAATATTGGGCAAAGTCTATTTATAGATCGTTGAACTAAAAATAGAAGTGTCAATTATTATTAGCTCTTAATAACAATCTGACAATAAACAACAACTTATTCTCTTGGAGTACTTAGTTTCAGTGCACAGATTTGGAAAATCAGTGGGCTGAAGGAATTACACAATTCCTAGGGTTTACTAGTGGTTCATGCACGGGGGACACAGTTAGAACTGAAGTGGCAAAGTTATGACATAGTTGGAAGAGTAGTTCATGGATTTGTTATTCAGTTTAACTCAATTAATGGAGTTAAACTCAGTTGAGCAAGTTGTATCTAGTCTAACTGAATGATACACTAGTGAGAGTGGAGTGAATTAATTATTTAATTAATTCACAAATAATAACTCTTTAATAAACTGAACAATACAACAGTTAACTACAGTGCATGTCAGTTCCAGTGGAGACCCAGTGGAGAGATATGTGAAAGGGAAAGATGGACTATCTGTTGTGACTATAGTGATGCATTGATTGCACCACACACAAATTGGAGTTTCCAATGAGGATTACACAGTCAAGGCAAGGGTTATTCAAATTCATTCAAAGATATTATTTAGCAGGGATTTCACAGTGGAGGCAGGCTATCAGGTGGCAAGAAATCGGTGCATGGATTTGCAGATTTCTTCTGATTAGTGTGTGACGATTGATTGTACTGAGAGCTTGATGTAATAAGCTTTGTATGAGATTGGTACATGATCTCCATGATACATAATATATGATAGTTGGGTTTTTAGCTTCACGCTTTCTCGTTAAACAACTGTGTTATGTGCGATTGTTTTTATTGCTTCATGTGTTTGCAATTGAGTTTTTAAATTTCCGCAAAAGATCAACAGTGGAAGGACTTTGTATTTAGCAAGAAGATAAAATATTGTTAGATCAGGAGAATCTAGATATATACATACATCTTGTATATAATTTCTACATGGTATCATAGCAGTGTTAATTCTTGAAGATTGCAATTGTGAAGAATTGTTGAGTTTGTGCTGGTGGAAAATTCGAATTTTCTACAGGAAATTCTTGGTGCAGAAGTTGAGTATACATTGAAATTTCTTTCAATGGGTTGCGGTTTGAGTATGCCCTTGATGGGAGCTCAAATTACATAGCCTAGAAGGATAGGATGGAGGCAGTACTGGAGGATAATGGACTAAAGGAGTTCATCGATAGCGATGCTCCTAAGCTGGGATCTAGCGATGCTGCATTACTTGACGCATGGAAAAAGAAGATAGCAAAGACAAGAATAATTTTGTTGGAAGGTGTGAAGGACCATATTGTGTCCAGCATTCATGGGAAGCCACTCCATTATTGATGTGGAAGGCTTTGACATATTTTTTCCAAATCAGCAGCGACCAGAAGAATTTGGCACTAAAAGACAAGCTCAGAAAAATAAAAATGGAGAAGGCCGACAGTATTCAAAAATATATCACGAAGTTTTTCCACTATATGGATGAGCTGGGAAGTGTGGGGATTACTGTTGATGATGAATATTTGGTGAGCTTTCCTCTCCTTGGGCTTCCGAAGAGTTGGCATAGCTACGAAGACTCTGTCAATGGGCGGGAGAAACTGCCAGGATGGGAGCAACTTTGGTCGGATCTTGTGCAGGAGGAGATAAGGCGGGGTACCAAGGATGGCTCTTCATCGAATAAAGAAGATGAAGAGAATTGCACTTTGGCTGCCAAAGCAAGGAAGGGAAGGGGAATAAATTTCCTTCAAAATCCGATGCTAAAGGCAAGAAGCAAGATTTGTCCAAAGTGAAGTGTTTTCACTGTCACGAAACCATAGATTTCACCTGTCGCCACATAGTTGAGGAGTGAAAAAGAAAGGCTGTAGAGATGCAGTGGAGAATAGCCTCACAATCTGAACTTGATTTCTCTTTTATTGCATGCTTGGTTTCAAGCTATATGGGATCGGTGTGGTATCTTGATAGTGGTGCGTCTTTCCATATGACGGGAGGCAAGGAGTTGTTTAGTGACTTGGAGGAGCAGGACCTCCAGATGCATATAGAGATGGGAAATGATGGTCGATATAGTGCAACTAGAATTGGTACCATTACCTTTGAGAGGGAGTCTGGTAACCCATTCTTGTTGAAGGATGTTATGCATGTTCCAGGTCTGAAGAAGAACTTGGTCTCGGTCGCAATGTTGGAAGACAAATGTTATTATTTTGTTTTCAGTGAGGGAAAATATTTCTTTCGACATAAAACAATGGGTCAAACCAAGAAGATAGGGATTCAAGTTAAGAATCTATACAAGCTGGAGGTAGATGGCTGCGCTACAATGGTGGGCAAAGCAGAAGAAGTGGTGAGCCGAGATGAGGGCGAATTATGGCACAGGAGATTGGGTCATCTTCACCATGGCACTTTGAATATTTTGCAGGATATTTCTACTGGACTTCCCAAGGGTATGCTTGCGAAGTCAGATCATTGCAAGGGATGTACTATGGGTAAGTTTGTGAAGACCAAATTCATGAGAAGGAGAACCATGCTTCGGTGATCATGGAGAGAATTCACACAGACGTGTGTGGACCTTTCTCGGTTGCTTCAACAACAAAACACGGGTATTATGTTATATTTTGATGAATATTCTCGTAGATCTTTGGATCTTCTTCATGCGAGAGGAAGAAGTGAAACATTCTCAAAGTTCTTTGAGTTCAAGGCATTGGTGGAGAAGGAGTGAAGGAAGCAAGTGAAAGCTCTATGGAGTGATAATGGTGGTGAATACATCTCAGGAAAATTCAAAGACTTCTGTAGAAAAGAAGGAATTTGAAGAGAACTCATAGCACCTCATAACCCACAGCAGAATGGGGTCACGAAGAGGAAGAACAAAACGATCGTGGGTGTTGCACAAGCTATGCCTGAGAGGGAGCTAGACTTGCATGTAGTGAAGGAACTGCTTGTTCCGAAAGATGAGCCTCCAGATGTGGATCAGCCACAAGAAGAGATTCATGGAGTGGAGGAGTCCACTCATGCTGAACCAAACATCAGATAAGGCAGAAAGCATACCACAAAGGATGAGAGACTAAAGCTTGATGGGGCATAGAATGTAGGAGTCCCTACATCATAGCATAGACAGAGACAGTCACCTGACCGATTTACTGGATACATGGCTCTTATGAGCAAGTGTATCATGAAAGAGCCATCTTCTTTTGAAGAAGAAGTGCAAGAGCCCACATGGGTAGATGCCATGGTGGAGGATTATGACTCCATTGTCAGAAATAGTGCTTAGGATATTGTTCCAAGGTCGCTGGGTAAATCAGTTGTAGGATCAAGATGGATGTACAAGGTAAAGCAAGCTACTGATGGGAGCATCGAGAAGTATAAGGCAAGATATTTTTCCCGAGGCTTCTCACAGATCAAGGGGATTAATTATGAAGAAACCTTTTCACTTGTCACATGGTATTCTTCCATAGGGACCATCCTTTCTCTCTCAGCACAGATGGGTTGGCACATTCATCAGATGGATGTGAAGATTATGTTCCTTGATGGGATCATTGAGGAAGAGGTGCACATTGAGCAACCTGAAGGATTTTAGATCTTCAGCAGCGAGTCACATGTGTGCAGGCTCAAAAGAGCATTGTATGGGCTGAAGCAAGAACATCGTGCTTGGTATACACGGATCGGCAGCTATTTCACTGGACTTGGCTTCACCAAGAGTGAGGCGGATGAAAACCTGTACCAAATTGTGGTGGAGGGTAAGATTTTAATCATTGTTCTTTATGTTGATGATTTAATACTAACGGGTGATGAGCAATTGATACACTCATGCAAGGCAGATCTTGCAAAGGAGTTTGAGATGAAGGATTTGGGCCTCCTTCATTATTTCCTTGGATTGGAAATATGGCAGCGGGAAGGTGAACTGTTTGTGTCTCAAGGCAAGTATGCTTGGGAGATACTTGAGAAGTTTCACATGCAAGGCTGCAAGCCTATTGATACTCCTCTTCCAGGAAATTGGAAGAAAGAGGATGCTACATCGGCAGAGGTAGTGGATGCCACTGTTTATCGACAATTGGTGGGTTCGCTCATGTATTTAGTTAATACAAGACCAGACATATGCTATGCGATGAACCAGCTTTCACAAGCGATGGTTAAGCCTACCAAGCTCTTTTGGAAGGCGAGGGCAAACGTAATGCGAGATATCTCGGCGGAAAATATGAATATTGTTTATGGTACGGACGGACGGATGAGGTGAAGTTGCATGGTTTCATGGATACGATTAGAGCGGGCGGCCAAAAAAACAAGAAGAGCACATCGAGGATGGATTTTCACTATCGGATCTACGGCAGTTTCTTGGTATAGAAGGAAACAAAGATCGAGTTGCACTGGGTTGATGGAAAGCACATTTACATGGTGGCAAGTCGAGCGCATATGAGGCTATCTAGATGAAGATCTTTGTTTGGTTTGTGCGATTCACACTTAGATCCTACTGTGATATATTGTGATAATAATAGTTGCATTAAACTCTCGGTTAATCCAGTATTTCATGATAGATCTAAACACATTGACATATGGTATAATCATATCAGAGATTGTGTGCAGCTGAAGATCATGTTACTAACTTACATTCCTACGGAGGATCAGGATGCTGATATTCTGACGAAGGCACTCACCAGGAGAAAATTTGAATACCATAGAGACAGGATTGGAGTGGCAGATAATCCCTATCTTGTTGAGAGGGAGTGTTGAGATTCAACAAGATGATGAGCTTAGTGAAAATATTCGCCTTCACTAAGTGGGCCCGCAGGCTATTTTTGGCGCAAGTCTATTTTTAGACATGGTGATCATATTTGAGAAGTTGAAGGATGCTATTTATGGATGGTTGATCATGTTGGAAAAATATATGAAATTCTATTTTTAGAATATTGGGCGAAGTCTATTTATAGATCGTCGATCTAAAAATAGAGAAGTTTCGATTATTCGTAGCTCATATGTATGTCAGAACAATAAACACCAACTTATTCTCTTGGAGCACTTACTTTCAGTGCACAGATTTGGAAAATTAGTGGACTGAAGGAATTACGCAATTCTTAGGGTTTACTAGTGGTTCATGCATGGAGGAATCAATTAGAACTGAAGTGGAAAAGTTATGACAGAGTTGGAAGAGTAGTTCATGGAGTTGTTATTCAGTTTAACTCAGTTAATGGAGTTAAACTCAGTTGAGCTAGTTGTATCTAGTCTAACTGAATGATACACTAGTGAGAGTGGAGTGAATTAATTATTTAATTAATTCAAAAATAATAACGCATTAATCAACTGAACAATACATCAGTTAACTATAGTGCATGTGAGTTCCAGTGGAGACCTAGTGGAGAGATAAGTGAAAGGGAAAGATGGACTATCTGTTGTGACTATAGTGATGCATTGATTGCACCACACACACATTGGAGTTGCCAATGAGGATTGCACAGTCAAGGAAAGGGTAATTCGAATTCATTCAGAGCTATTCTTCAGCAGGGATTGCGCAGTGGAGGTAGGCTATCAGGTGGCAAGAAATCGGTGCATGGATTTATAGATTTCTTCTGATTAGTGTGTGACGATTGATTGTATTGAGAGCTTGATGTACTAAGCTTTGTATGAGATTTTTATATGATCTCCATGATACAAAATATATGATAGTTGGGGTTTTCAACTTTAGGCTTTCCCATTAAACAAATGTGTTATATGCAATTTTTTTTATTGCTTCATGTGTTTGCAATTTATTTTAATTTCCGCAAAATATTAACAATGGAAGGATTCCATATTTAGTAAGAAGATAAAATATTTTTAGATCAGGAGAATCTGGATATATGCATGCATCTTTTATACAATTTCTACATGGTATCAGAGCAGTTTTAATTCTTGAAGATTGCAATTGTGAAGAATTGTTGAGTTTGTGCTGGTGGACAATTCGAATTTGCTACAGAAAATTTTTCGTGCAGAAGTTGAGTATACATTGAAATGTCTTTCAATGGATTGCGATTGGAGTATGCCTTTGATGGGAGCTCGAGTTACATAGCCTGGAAGGATAGGATGGAGGCAGTGCTAGAGGATAATGGACTGAAGTATTTCATCGATAGCAATGTTCTTAAGCCGGGATCTAGCGATGCTGCATTACTTGATGCATGGAAAAAGAAGATAGCGAAGACAAGAAAAATTCTGTTGGAAGGTGTGAAGGACCATATTGTGTCCAGCCTTCACAGCAAAGCCACTCCATTTTTAATGTGGAAGGCTTTGATAGATTTGATCCAAAGCAGTAGTGACTAGAGGAAGTTGGCGCTGAAATATAAGCTCAGAAAAATAAAAATGGAGAAGGGCGACAATATTCCAAAATATCTCACGAATTTTGTCCACTGTAGGGATGAACTGGGAAGTGTGGGGATTAACGTTGATGATGAAGACTTGGTGAGCTTGGCTCTCCTTGGGCTTCCAAAGAGTTGGCATAGCTATGAAGACTCTGTCAATGGACAGGAGAAACTACCAGCATGGGAGCGACTTTGGTCGGATCTTGTGCAGGAGGAGATAAGGCAAGGTACTAGGGATGGCTCTTCATTGAATAATGAAGATGAAGAGAATTTTTCTTTGGCTTCCAAAGCAAGGAAATGGAAGGGGAAGAAATTTCCTTCAAAATTTGATGCTAAAGGCAAGAAGCAGGATTTGTCCAAAGTGAAGTGTTTTCATTGTCACGAACATGGGCATTTCGCCACTAACAGCCCATAGAAGAAGAAGAACAAGAAGGCTGCTGGAGCTGCACCTGGAGAGGCCTTAGCCTCACAATCTGAACTTGATTTCTCTTTTATTGCATGCTTGGTTTCAAGCTATATGGGATCGGTGTGGTATCTTGATAGTGGTGCGTCTTTCCATATGACGGGAGGCAAGGAGTTGTTTAGTGACTTGGAGGAGCAGGACCTCCAGATGCATATAGAGATGGGAAATGATGGTCGATATAGTGCAACTAGAATTGGTACCATTACCTTTGAGAGGGAGTCTGGTAACCCATTCTTGTTGAAGGATGTTATGCATGTTCCAGGTCTGAAGAAGAACTTGGTCTCGGTCGCAATGTTGGAAGACAAATGTTATTATTTTGTTTTCAGTGAGGGAAAATATTTCTTTCGACATAAAACAATGGGTCAAACCAAGAAGATAGGGATTCAAGTTAAGAATCTATACAAGCTGGAGGTAGATGGCTGCGCTGCAATGGTGGGCAAAGCAGAAGAAGTGGTGAGCCGAGATGAGGGCGAATTATGGCACAGGAGATTGGGTCATCTTCACCATGGCACTTTGAATATTTTGCAGGATATTTCTACTGGACTTCCCAAGGGTATGCTTGCGAAGTCAGATCATTGCAAGGGATGTACTATGGGTAAGTTTGTGAAGACCAAATTCATGAGAAGGAGAACCATGCTTCGGTGATCATGGAGAGAATTCACACAGACGTGTGTGGACCTTTCTCGGTTGCTTCAACAAAAAAACACAGGTATTATGTTATATTTTTTGATGACTATTCTCATAGATGCTGGATCTTATTCATGCAGAAGAAGAGCGAAACATTTTCAAAGTTCTGTGAGTTTAAAGCATTGGTAGAGAAGGAGTCATGGAAGCAAGTGAAGGCTCTGTTGAGCGATAATGGTGGTGAATATATCTCGAACGAATTCAAAGACTTCTATAGAAAAGAAGGAATTAGAAGAGAACTCATAGCGCCTCATAACCCACAGCAGAATGGGGTTGCGGAGAGGAAGAACAGAACGATCGTGGGTGCTGCACAAGCTATGCTTGAGAGGGAGCTAGACTTGCATGCAGTGAAGGAACCTCTTATTCCGAAAGATGAGCCTCTAGATGTGGATCAGCCACAGGAGGAGATTCATGGAGTGGAGGAGTCCACTCATGCAGACCCAAACATCAGACAAGGCAAAAAGCGTACCACAGAAGATGAGAGACTAAAGCTTGATGCGGCACAGAATGTAGGAGTCCCTACATCATAGCACAGACAGAGATAGTCACCTGACCAATTTACTGGATACATGGCTCTTATGAGCAAGTGTATCATGACAGAGCCATATTCTTTTGAAGAAGCAGTGCAGAAGCCCACATGGGTAGATTCCATGGTAGAGGAGTATGAATCCATTGTCATAAATAGTGCTTGGGAGATTGTTCCAAGGCCGGTGGGTAAATTAGTTGTAGGATCACGATGGATCTACAAGGTAAAGCAAGCTACTAATGGGAGCGTCGAGAAGTATAAGGCAATTTTTTTTGCCAGAGGGTTCTCCAAAATGAGGGGATTGATTATGAAGAAACCTTTGCACCTATCACACATTATTCTTCCATAAGGACCATCCTTTCTCTCTCAGCGCAGATGGGTTGGCACATTCATCAGATGGATGTGAAGAATGCATTCCTTAATGGGATCAATGAGGAAGAGGTGTACATTAAGCAGCCTGAAGGATTTGAGATCTTCAGCAGCGAGTCAAATGTGTGCAGTCTCAAAAGAGCGTTGTATGGGCTGAAGCAAGCATCTCGTGCTTGGTACACACGGATCGACAACTATTTCACTAGACTTGGCTTCACCAAGAGTGAGGTGGATGCAAACCTGTACCAAATTGTGGTGGAGGGTAAGCTTGTAATCATTGTTCTTTATGTTGATGATTTAATACTAACGGGTGATGAGCAGTTGATACACTCATGCAAGGCAGACCTTGCAAAGCAGTTTGAGATGAAGTATTTGGGCCTCCTTCATTATTTCCTTGGATTTGAAATATGGCAATGGGAAGGTAAATTGTTTGTGTCTCAAGGCAAGTATGCTCGGGAGATACTTGAGAAGTTTCACATGTAAGGTTGCAAGCCTATCGACACTCCTCTTCCAGGAAATTGGAGGAAAGAGGAGGCTACATCGGCAGAGGTAGTGGATGCCACTGTTTATCGATAGATGGTGGGTTTTATCATGTATTTAGTTAATACAAGATCGGACATATGCTATGCGGTGAACCAACTTTCACAAGCGATGGTTAAGCCTACCAAGATCTTTTGGAAGGCAGGCAAGCATGTCCTGAGATATCTCAGGGGCACATCTGAATATGGTTTACGGTACAGACAAACAGATGAGGTGAAGTTGCATGGCTTCACGAATGTAGATTAGGCAGGTAGCCCAACAGACAGAAAGAGCACATCAGGAGGGATTTTTAGTATTGGATCTACGACAGTTTCTTGGTACAGCGGGAAACAAAGATCTGTGGTACTCAGTTCAACAGAAGCAGAATACATGGCAGCAAATCAAGCTGCATGTGAGGCTATCTGGATGAGGAAGATCCTAGTTGGTTTGTTCAGTTCACATTTAGATCCTACAGTGATACATTGTGATAATCAGAGTTGCATTAAACTCTCACTTAATCTTGTATTTCATGGTAGATATAAACATATTGATATCTGGTATCATCATATTAGAGATTGTGTGCAGCGGAAGATCATGTTTCTTCAGTACATTCCTATGGAGGATCAAGATGCAAATATTTTGACGAAGGCACTCACCAAGAGAAAATTTGAATACCATAGAGGCATGATTGGGGTGAAGGATAATCCCTATCTTGTTGAGAGGGAGTGTTGAGATTCAATAAGATGATGAGCTTAGTGAAAAGAGTCGCCTTCACTAAGTGGGCCCGCAGGCTATTTTTGGCGCAAGTCTATTTTTAGACATGGTGATCATATTTTAGAAGTTATGGGATTCTATTTGTGGATGGTTGATCAAGTTGGAAAAATAGATGAAATTATATTTTTAGAATATTGGGCGAAGTCTATTTATAGATCGTCGATCTGAAAATAGAAGTGTCGATTATTATTAGCTCTTAATAATAATCTGACAATAAACAACAACTTATTCTCTTGGAGCACTTAGTTTCAGTGCAAAGATTTGGAAAATCGGTGGACTGAAGGAATTACGCAATTCCTAGGGTTTACTGGTGGTTCATGCATGGAGGACTCAGTTAGAACTGAAGTGGAAAATTTATGACAGAGTTGGAAGAGTAGTTCATGGAGTTGTTATTCATTTTAACTCAGTTAATGGATTTAAACTCAGTTGAGCTAGTTGTATCTAGTCTAATTGAATGATACACTAGTGAGAGTGGAGTGAATTAATTAGTTAATTAATTCACAAATAATAATGCATTAATCAACTGAACAATACAACAGTTAACTACAGTGCATGTAAGTTCTAGTGGAGACCCAATGGAGAGATAGGTGAAAGGGCAAGATGGACTATCTGTTGTGAGTATAGTGTTGCATTGATTGCACCACACACACATCGGAGTTGCCAATGAGGATTGCGCAGTCAAGGAAGGGGTAATTCAAATTCATTCAGATCTATTCTTCAGCATGGATTGTGCAGCTGAGGCAGGCTATCAGGTGGCAAGAAATCGGTGCATGGATTTGTAGATTTCTTCTGATTAGTGTGTAACGATTGATTGTACTGAGAGCTTGATGTACTAAGATTTGTATGAGATTGTTATATGATCTCCATGATACATAATATATGATAGTTGGGGTTTTTAGCTTCAGGCTTTCCCGTTAAAAAAATGTGTTATGTGCGATTGTTTTTATTGCTTCATGTGTTTGCAATTGATTTTAATTTCCGCAAAATATTAACAATGGAAGGATTCTGTATTTAGCAAGAAGATAAAATATTGTTAGAAGAGGAGAATCTGGATATATGCATGCATCTTGTATATAATTTCTACATGGTATCTGATGCAGGGGCATTATACACTAGCCAGAAATGTAGGTGTTTTGTCCACATGTTGTGGCTAAGAGGGTTTGAAAACATTTGAATTGTTACAGCTAGGTGTCAATACCTTAGCTGATTGTATTATTAGATCTGTTAGAGTTGTAGAGGTCGAATAGTTAGTCCATCTGTCATGTTTTTAGTTTTCTAATTATTTTAATAAGTCTGTTGAATTACCATAATGGTCCTCCCAAAGGAACCGAAAGGACATATATTGATGTATATAGATGTAATCCCTCAGATGTGTAGAGGGAGAGGGCAAGAGAAGAAGAGAGATTTCTGAAATAAACTCTGTGTGTGGATCAATTGCTTCCGGTTGAATAGAAATTAAGTCTTGTTGATTTCCAACCTGTCTGTATTTATAATCGTGAAGAGTTAGTTAACTGTGAGGAAATTGTGTAGTGGTAGTTCCGTTCTTTGTCCTTGAATTCCCCTAATTTATCCGAATAAATCTTGTTAAATCCAGGCTACCCGCAGGCGGGTCTGTGCAGAAGAAGTGTGGCTGGGGACGTTGGTTAACTGGGTAGATTTCTCGCTTTATAAAGAAATAGAGGTGTTTTTCTTGGAACTAGAACCGTGGTCTGGATGCGAGTTGAAAAAAGAGAAATAATGTAACCCCGTATTAACCCCGGTCAATTACTATAGCAAAACCGAGGTGGTTTTGAAAGGCGGATTTCCCCATATCGCACCACCTTCGCAGGGAAGGCAGTATTTCCTGAAACGAAGAGATTCCATAGAATCATTGACACATGGCACCGGACAGAGGTCTAAAACCGTCTTTCCGTATTCTCATTGCGCGTTAAAATCTGGCGCTAGGGGCCAAGCGATATCGACGAGGGCCGTCGATCTAGAGCGGAGTCATCGGACGATGGTCGCCTGACGGAGATGCGTGAGGTTTAACCTAAGGTACGACGTACTTTTTTTGTTGTTGTTGGACATAGAGGTGGGCCCGGAGCGAGAGTCCCATTGTAAAGTTGATTTATATGCGTGGAGTATTAAAATAAGTTTCGAAAACTAATATAAAGTTTTGAAAGGCCTAATCAAGGTTCGGGGATATAATATAAAGTTAATATTGCGGATAGTATTATTTATCAAATTCAGCGAATTTGATAATTAATAAAGAGAATTAGACCACGTGAAGGGAAAGGAAAATCAGAGACAGAGCCATGTCACCGTGGACCAGCTCTCTCTTGGCAGACCTTTCAGCCTTGTTGCGTCATTTGTGGTATCAGAGCTGTTGTCTGAAGTTGTTTGCTGACATGGCGATCCGAGTTGGTAGAGGTTCTGGAAAAAGAAGACATGTTTCCAACGCTGAGGTGTTGGGAATGTTGCATAGGGTCAAGGCCAGAATATATGCCATGGAGCGAAGACAGCCCAGAGTTCCTGAAGGCATCAGCGAACCTGAGACAGAGGTTGCTGACAGTAAAAGAATACACAGAGGAATTCTACAGAGTAAGCATAAGGGCTGGGCAATTCCAAGACACACCTGAGAAGACTGCCAGATATGTGAATGGTCTCAAGCTAGAGATCCAAGACGAGATTGGTCTCCTGTCTCCTAAGATAGTGGAAGAGGCCTACCAGATTGCCTTGAAAGCAGAGGAGAAACTCCTGAGGAAACAGTCTGCCAAGAAGAGAGGTACTTTTTGAGGGAAGGGAAGTTAGGGTGGTAGAGGAAAGCCTGCTACACCCAGGGATGGAGCTAACAGTAGCTCACATTAGAATGCATCTACAGACGATGATGCAAGGGGCAGAAAGGGTTCTTACAAAGGAAAAGGAAGAGGAGGCAGAGATAGAGGCAGGGGTAGAGAATTGAGGTGTTATAGATGTCAGCAAGTGGGACACAAGCACTATGAATGTCCAGAGAATGTGGGTGCTGGTCCAAGGAATGTTGTTGTTGCCCAGGCTGGAGAAGAGGCAGAAATCGAAGAAGAAATTCTTCCAGAGAGGGGAGAATCCTTGGTGGTGAATAAGGTCCTGTTGAAGCAAGCCAAAGAGGTCACTGAGCCTGCACAAAGGAAGACTTTGTTTAGGAGCATATGCAAAGTCCAAGGGAAATGCTACCAGCTAGTCATTGATAGTGGCAGCACAGACAATCTGGTTTCCACTGAGGTAATAGATAAGCTGAATTTGAAGACAAGGGAGCATCCAACTCCCTATAGGGTGTCCTGGCTGCATAAAGGAAATCATCTGGTTGTGAAAGAACGGTGTGAGATAGAGCTGCAAATGGGAAAATATAAAGATAAGGTCCTATGTGATGTAATGCCCATGGATGTGTGTCATATACTGCTGGGTAGACCTTGGCAGTTTTACAGAGCAACAGTGCATGATGGCAAGAAGAACACTTACAAGTTCTTCAAATATGGGGTACATCATACGTTGATTCCCATGGAAGAAGGAGAGCCATCCAGCAGAGTGATTGATCCAAAGACCTTGTTGTTGAGCGTGAAGGAATATCTGCAGCAGATAGAAGAAGAAGAAGTAAGCTTTGCTTTAGTTTCCAAGCCTAAATTAGTTCTTACTTCTACAAATATTTCTAATTTACTAGTAGAAATCCAAGAGATGTTAGATGATTACTGTGACATTGTTGTGGATGATTTAGCTGATGAGCTGCCACCTGTGAGAAAGATCAGCCATCAGATAGATTTTATCCCTGGTTCAAATCTGCCAAATAAGGTAGCCTACAGAATGACTCCCAAGGAAAATGAGGAAATCAGGATACAAGTACAGGAGTTGGTGGATAAGGGGCTGATTAGAGAAAGTCTGAGTCCATGTGCAGTACCAGCGGTATTGAACCCAAAGAAAGATGGAGGCTGGAGGATGTGTACCGATTCTAGAGCAATCAATAAGATCACAATCAGGTACATATTTCCTTTGCCTAGAGTTGAAGACTTAATGGATTGTTTGAGTGGTGCTAAATATTTCTCAAAGATGATTTGAAGAGTGGATACCATCGTATTGAATAAGAGAGGGTGATGAGTGGAAAATCGCCTTTAAAACAAATGAAAGGACTGTGAGAATGGATGGTAATGCCTTTTGGGTTGTCAAATGCACCTAGTAATTTTATGAGACTTATGAATGAAGTATTGGAAGAATTCATTGGTAAATTTTTGATAGTGTATCTGGATGATATATTAGTTTTCAATAGAACTAAAGAAGGACATTTAAAGCATCTTAATCATGTCTTGAAGAAGTTGCACCAAGAGAAACTGCTGATAAATTTAAAGAAATGCTCATTCATGAAGGAAGAGTTGGGGTATTTGGGGTTTGTTGTTTCTGCAAAAGGATTGAAGATGGGACCTTAAAAGTACAAGGCACTGTGGAGTGGCCTTCACCCAGGAATGTTTTTGAGGTAAGAAGTTTCATGGACTTGCTAGTTTTTAATACAGGAAGTTTATAAGAAACTTTGGGTAGATTAATGCACCCATAATTGAAACAATAAAGCAAGGAGCAAACAAATTATTTAAGTGGACCAAGCAAGGAATTTTAAGCTTCGAAGCAAAAGATAACGGAGAAGCCTGTTTTGATTCTACCTGATTTTACTAAACCATTTCAAGTAAAATGTGATGCCAGTGGAGAGGCCATTGGACCTATGTTGAGTCAGGATGATAGGCCTGTGGCATATTTCAATGAGAAGCTAAATGACACAAGAAGAAATTATTCCTCTTATGAGAAGGAATTCTATGCAATTGTTCAGGCGTTAAAAAAGTGGAGACATTATTTGATGTCGAGGGAATTTGTATTGTATTCTAAAAATCATGCTTTGCAGTATATTGTGCAATAGCCCAAGTTGAAACATAAGCATGCTAAATGGGTTAAGTGTATCCAAGGTTTTAATTTTGTTTTGAAACATATAAGCGGCCAAGCCAATAAAGTAGTTGATGCTTTGAGTAGGAGGCACATGCTTGTTCAAGAAACTTATTTTGAAGTTGTAGGATTTGATTTTCTCAAAAAATTGTATAAAATAGATCCAGATTTTAAAGAAGCAGTTGAGGCATGTAGTAACCCTGTTTTAACAGATAGAAGCCAGTGGCTGGATTATTTCCTGCAGGAGGACTTGTTATTTAGAAGAAGCCAATTATGTGTACCAAGATGTTCCATGAGAGAAAATTTGATCAAAGAGAAGCATAATGGTGAACTTGCTGGACACTTTGGTACTGATAAGACTTATGAGCAGCTGAGTCACTTTTATTACTGGCCCAAGATGAGAGCAGAAGTAGATAGGTTTGTGAAGAATTGCAAGATTTTTCAATATGCTAAAGGAAGGAGCCAGAATGCAGGATTGTACACTCCCTTGCCTATTCCAGACAGGCCTTGGGACATGGTGAGCATGGATTTTGTTCTAGGATTTCCCAAGAATCAGAGAGGGAATGATGCAATCTTTGTTGTGGTGGAAAGATTCTCCAAAATGACACATTTTATTCCATGTTATAAAACTAGTGATGCCACCCATGTTGCTAACTTGTTCTTCAAAGAAGTTGTTAGATTGCAGGGGTTGCCCAAGAGTATTGTTTCAGAGAGAGACACCAGATTTGTGGGGCACTTTTGGAGGACACTATGGAAGAAACTTGGTACCAAACTAAGTTTCAGCTCAGCTTATCATCCCCAGACTGATGGACAAACTGAGGTGGTGAATATGAGTCTGGGAAATTTATTGAGAAGTATGGCAGGAGAACATCCCAAGCAGTGGGGCCATATTTTGCCTCAGGAAGAATATGCATATAATGACTCACCAAATAGGAGCACAGGGCGGAGTCCATTCCACATTGTTTATGGAATGCACCCCAGGGGAATATCAAAGTTAAGAGATCTGGGAAAGGAAGAACTGAGAAGTGCAGATGGTGAGGAATTTGCTTCAGAGATCCAGGCCATACATGAACAAGTGAAACAGAAACTACAAGGAAGCAGCATCATATACAAGAGCAGAGCAGAATTGAGCAGAAAAGAAGTTCATTTTGAAGTAGGAGATCAGGTTTTGGCACACTTGAGAAAGGAGAGATTCCCAAAGAAGCAGTACAATAAATTGAAGTTCAAAAAGATTGGGCCGTGCAAGATAAATAGGAAGTTTTTTGCAATTTCTTATGAGATTGAATTACCTCCTGATGTTGGAATATATCCCATTTTTAATGTTGCAGATTTGTACAAGTATGAGGATGATGGTCCAGAAGAAAGAGCAGCGGACAAGGAACAAATTGAGTGGAGAGAGCAGCTACCTCTAGCACAGCCATTACAACCAGAGAAAATATTGGATAAAAGACCATTCAGAAGGACCAGAGGACGAGAGTACTTTCAGTACTTGATCAAATGTAAGGATAAGCCAGAGGAAGATGCCACTTGGATGACTGAAGAAATGTTGCAGAAGATAGGCAGATCAGTGGAGGAGCTCATGGATAGGAGCCCATGAAGAAAATTTCCCTCGGGAGTCTGATGTAGGGGCATTAGATACTATCCAACAATTTAGGAGTTTTTTCCACATGTTGTGGCTAGGAGGGTTTGGAAATAGTCGAAGTGTTACAGCTAGGTGTCAATACCTTAGCTGATTTTATTATTAGATCAGTTAGAGTCAGAAAGGGAACAGCTAGTCCATCCGTCATGTTTTAGTTTTCGAATAATTGTATTTAGGCTCTTGAGTTACCATAACGGTCCTCACAGAGGAACCGAAAAGTCATGTATCGATGTATATAGATGTAATCCCTTAGATGTATCAAGAAAAAAGAGATAGAGAAAGAGGTAAAAAGAGAGATTTCTGAAATAACTCTGTGTATTGAGCAATTGATTCCGGTTGACTAGAAATTAAGTCTTGTTGATTTCCAAACTGTCTGTATTTATAATTGTGAAGAATTGGTTAACTGTGAGGCAATTGTGTAATGGTAATTCCGTTCCCTGTCAGTCAATTCCCCTAATTTATCCGAATAAATCTTGTTAAATCCAGGCTACCTGCAGGCGGGTCTGTGCAGAAGAAGTGTGGCTGGGGACATTGGTTAACTAGGTAGATTTCCTGCTTTATAAAGAAATAGAGGTGTTGTTCTTGGAACTGGAACCGTGTTCTGGACGCGAGTTGAAAAAAGAGAAATAACTTAACCTCATATTAACCCTGGTAAATCACTATAGCAAAACCGCGGTCGTTTTGAAAGGCAGATTTCCCCATATCGCACCACCTTCGCGGGGAAGGTGGTATTTCCTGAATCGAAGCGATTCCATAGAACCGTCGACGCATGGCACCGGACGGAGGTATAAAACTTTCTTTCCGTATTCTCATCGCGTGTTAAAATCCGGCGCTGGGGGGCAAGCGATATCGACAAGGGCCATCGATCTGGAGTGGAGTCATCGGATGGTGGTCGCCTAATGGAGATGCGCGAGGTTTAACCTAAGGTACGTCGTACTTTTTTTTGGTTGTTGGACATAGAGGTGGGCCCGGAGCGAGAGTCCCATTGTAAAGTTGATTTATATGCGTGGAGTATTAAAATAAGTTTTGAAAACTAATATAAAGTTTCGAAAGGCCTAATCAAGGTTCGGGGATATAATATAAAGTTAATATTGCGGATAGTATTATTTATCAAATTTGGTGAATTTGATAATTAATAAAGAGAATTAGACCATGTGAAGGGAAAGGAAAATTAGAGACAGAGCCACGTCACTGTGGACCAGCTCTCTCTTGGCAGACCTTTTAGCCTTGTTGCGTCAGTATCAGAGCAATGTTAATTCTTGAAGATTGCAATTGTGAATAATTGCTGAGTTTGTGCTGGTGGACAATTTGAATTTGCTACAGAATTTTTTTGGTGCAGAAGTTGAGTATACATTGAAATGTCTTTCAATGGGTTGCGATTGGAGTATGCTTTTGATGGGAGCTCAAATTACATAGCCTGGAAGGATAGGATGGAGGTGGTGCTAGAGGATAATGGACTGAAGGAGTTCATCGATAGCAATGTCCCTAAGCCAGGATCTAGCGATGTTGCATTACTTGACGCATGGCAAAAGAAGATAGCAAAGACAAGAAGAATTCTGTTGGAAGGTCTAAAGGACCATATTGTGTCCAGCCTTCATGGGAAAGCCACTCCATTTTTAATGTGGAAGTCTTTGAAAGATTTTTTCCAAAGCAGCAGTGACCAGAGGAAGTTGGCGCTGAAAGATAAGCTCAGAAAAATAAAAATGGAGAAGGGCGACAGTATTCCAAAATATCTCACGAAGTTTGTCCACTGTAGGGATGAACTGGGAAGTGTGAGGATTATTGTTGATGATGAAGACATGGTGAGCTTGGCTCTCCTTGGGCTTTCGAAGAGTTGGCATAGCTACGAAGACTCTGTCAATGGACGGGAGAAACTGCCAGGATGGGAGCGACTTTGGTTGGATCTTGTGCAAGAGGAGATAAGGCGAGGTACCAGGGATGGCTCTTCATCGAAGAATGAAGATGAAGAGAATTTTGATTTGGCTTCCAAAGCAAGGAAAGGGAAGGGGAATAAATTTCCTTCAAAATCCGATGCTAAAGGCAAGAAGCAGGATTTGTCCAAAGTGAAGTGTTTTCATTGTCACAAACATGAGCATTTCGCCACTAACTACCCACAAAAGAGGAAGAACAAGAAGGTTGTTGGAGTTGCAGCTGGAAAGGCCTTAGCCTCGCAATTTGAACTTGATTTCTCTTTGATCGCATGCTTGGTTTCAAGCTATATGGGTTCGATGTGGTATCTTGATAGTGGTGCGACTTTCCATATGACGGGAGAGAAGGAGTTGTTTATTGACTTGGAGGAGAAGGACCTCCAGATGCATATAGAGATGGGCGACGATGGTCGATACAGTGCGACTGACATTGGGACCATTACCTTTGAGAGGGAGTCCAGTAATCCATTCTTGCTGAAGGATTTTATGCATGTTCCAGGTCTGTAGAAGAACTTGGTCTCGGTCGCAATGTTGGAAGACAAAGGTCATGATGTTTTTTTCAGTGAGGGAAAAGCTTTCCTTCGACATAAAACAACGGTTCAAACCAAGAAGATAAGGATTTGAGTTAATAATCTCTACAAGCTGGAGGTAGATGGCTGCGCTGCAATGGTGGGCAAAGCAGAAGAAGTGGTGAGCCGGGATGAGGGCGAATTATGGCACATGATATTGGGCCATCTTCACCATGGCGCTTTGAAGATTTTGCAGCAGATTTCTACTGGACTTCCCAAGGGTACTCTTGTGTAGTCAAATCAATGCAAGGGATTTAATATGGGTAAGTTTGTGAAGACCACCTTTCATGAGAAGGAGAACCATGCTTCGGTGATCCTGGAGAGAATTCACACAGACGTGTGTGGACCTTTCTCGATTGCTTCAATAGAAAAACACAGGTATTATGTTATATTTATTAATGACTATTCTCGTAGATGCTAGATCTTCTTCATGCAGAAGAAGAGCGAAACATTCTCAAAGTTCTGTGAGTTTAAAGCATTGGTGGAGAAGGAGTCAGAGAAGCAAGTGAAGGCTCTGCAGAGCGATAATGATGGTGAATATATCTCAAAAAAATTCAAATACTTTTGTAGCAAAGAAGGAATTCGAAGAGAACTCATAGTGCCTAATAACCCACAACATAATGGGGTTGCGAAGAGGAAGAACAGAATGATCGTGGGTGCTGCACAAGCTATGCTTGAGAGGAAGCTAGACTTGCATGCAGTGAAGGAACCTCTTGTTCCAAAAGATGAGCCTCTGGATGTGGATCAGCCACATGAGGAGATTCATGGAGTGGAGGAGTCCACTCATGCAGAACCAAACATCAGACAAGGTAGAAAGTGTACCACAGAAGCTGAGAGACTGAAGCTTGATGCGGCACAGAATGTAGGAGTCCCTACATCACAATGCAAACAGATACAGTCACCTGACCGATTTACTCGATACATGGCTCTTATTAGCAAGTGTATCGTGACAGAGCCATCTTCTTTTGAATAAGAAGTTCAGGAGCCCACATGGGTAGATGCCATGGTGGAGGAGTATGACTCCATTGTCAGAAACAGTGATTGGGAGATTGTTCCAAGGCCAATGGGTAAATCAGTTTTAGGATCAAGATGGATCTACAAGGTAAAGCAAGCTACTAATGGGAGCGTCAAGAGGCAAGATTTTTTGTTGAGGCAAGGTCTTGTACATGAATAATATGATCATATGATGTTATTAAAGGGAGAATATTTTGACAAATTATGGTTTGAGAAAATAATATTTCTCCTAGTTCAAGACCCAACCGTTGGGAGAAAGGCTTAAGGGTGCGGCTATATGTCTCCCAGTTGCACAGAAGAAGACCCATGGGAGTGGTTGAGCCTGCAGGATACAAAAATATAAAACCTTATGCATGAAACCAAGAGTGCGTGATAGAAATTTCTATGGAAAGAAAATGAATAGTAATATCTACATAATGTTTGACTTATTGTAGGGATCAAAATGAAGGTTGTTTGATAGAGATACCTTTATAGAAAATTTGAAGTGGCCTACCTTTTGTAATATACTCTCACTTGCGTTGCAGGACAAAAATATATAGAATCATCACTAATGGAATCTTGAGGATAATTTCATAATTGACATGATTATTGTCTTATGCAGAGACTTTTATGTTGCAGAAAATGTGAATGTATTAACTCATCTTGTGTTTGAAGGGGTCTGAAGTATGCATATAAGTATGTTATTTGTCTTGATTTGATCATTGGAGCTAGTATGACAATAAAGTATTTCTCCTCAAGATGTAGTAATTTATATTTTGTTTATTACCTAGATTTTACAATGAATGGATCATAAAAAATTATATGGATTTTCCGTAGTGTATGAATTCACATTTAGTGGCAGAAATTATTCATATTATGATCATGGGGATGACTTAATTAATTATTGGCTCGATATTACTTGATAAATGATAATTGTTGACATGAAAAATAGATAAGGTTGTAACTTGGTACTTGGGTGTGAGCTCTACTTGGGGACTTGGGTTGAAAATTTTAATAGTGATATTGGCAGAAAATTCCATGGCTTTGATACTAGTTTTGGTTTGGAATTTAAGGCTTGATAAGTAGACTTGGTTGATTTGATTTCACAATATTGACTTTTTTTAAGCTTGGTATATCGCTTTATTCAATGTTATGTTTGCATATTCATTTTATGATTTGAAGCAAGCTCCTCGAGCCTTGTATGGAAGTAGTGTTACTCCAAGCCTCTACATCAAAATGGTCCAAGGTATGACTTTGATTTTGGTTTTATATGTTGAAAATATATTATTGACAGATAATGAGCCTCTGATAAACAAAGAAAGAGGGATTTAGCCTCTGAGTTTGAGACGAAGGATCTTGCTATGATATATTACTTTCTGGGATTAAAATTTTGGAAAAGACCAAGATAAATCTTCCTTTCTCAAGGAAAATATGGCATGAATCTAGTGGAGAGATTTGGAAATATGGAATGCAAATCCTTGGAAACCATGATGGAATTGAATTTCAAGAAATTATGCAGATTTTTTTTTGGATATGACTTGGCATACTCCTATGATTACCGACATTTGAATGAGACATTGATGTTCCTTGAGAACACACATATGGATATATGATTTGTAGTGAATGCCTTGTTTTATCACCAAAATCGTACCTGATTGGTTGCTGATCAGATAAATTCAGTGTAACTATTTCAAACCAATCTTGTGACTGAGGCTTAGCCTCCTCAATCTGAGAGGGCTCTCTCAAGGGTTAATGATATGGAATAAAGATATAGATGGCTAACTCTATTTAGGAAATAAACTGGTTATGATGAATGTAGGTTGAAAATAATATCAATATGCAGCCATTGGGCTTATGGAGTCAACACTTTCAGTGATTTAGTGAGTTCATTTGACATGGAAGTTGAGGCAGGTCAGAGTTTTTAGTAGTAGGACACACACACATGAGATATGAAAATACATAGTCAATTCACTTATAAAGGAAGTCAGAGCATCACATGGATGAATTCTGAGTAATATAAATGAAAACCACTGCAATATAGATACGTAAAAGTAAATATAGAACAAATAAGCACTAAAAACTCCTTAATAATCTCAAGTTGGTCAAGTAACACATCTCTGTATTGCTCAAATAGTCAATTTACAATAAGCTGCAACTTTGCTAAAAATCTCCAACCCTTGACAAATTCAACCTCCACGTCCTTTAATAGAAATGTTACATCATCATATGATCTGCCTCTAGGCTAGATGTATCGAATTTTTGCCTAATGACACCTTGCGTAACCATAAAACATTAACTTTAATGATAAACAGGCACCTATCCTACTTGACAGTCCTATTTCAAATAGGACTCAAACTACTCTTTATCATCTTTAACAACATTATCTACTAAAATAAATTACATATTTGACAAGTATATATTCACATGGTCGAATTTAGATGATGGGCTTCATCCCTTTATGACCACTTAGCTTACCTCCTCAAAACTAGGAAACAAGACCCTGCTTTTTAGGCAAATGGTCTTCTTTTTTTTAACATTTTCGGCTATTATTTAATCTTAAATTTGTGGTCCTTGAATGTTTAATGATGGCTTGACATGGTATATTATTCTTCCATAACCTCCAGCTGTCCAAAATTCGCTTCAAAACCTGCTCAAAAGGATGAAATGCAGTGCGCTACAAAAGTAAGGCAGTTTCGTAGTGCTTTTCATAGCACTGCAAAATAAGCCTTTATATTCAACCATTTCAAATATTTCCTTTTGAATAAGATTTATCATCATCTAACACATGTTTCATACCAATTTCAGCTCTCAACACCCTCCATAACTGGTCAAAAAGACAAAAAAGTAGCTACAACAGTTTCATAGCACATTGCTGCCCTTCAAGCCTGGAGGCGCTACGAAACTATTGAAAATGCGGATTTTTGCATAATTTTGAAAACTAAAACCTGTGAGTGGAAAAAAATTGTATCTAATCATGTCATAAACCTCAAACAACCATAAATCAAATCACCTAAGAGTCTTGAGGTGTCAATCTCACCTTTCATATTTAAGACATCCTTGCAGATATTTCCTGTTTTTTCCTCAAAATTAGGTCTTAGAACAGAGCCTATATATTCTAATACATGATGTATTTTTCAAAACTGAAGGAGGTTTTCGTAGATCATTATTTCTTGAAGAAAAACCTCTCTTGGTTATTTTAAACACATCTCCAGATGTCCAGAAACTGCATTTGAAAAACATGTGTAAAACAAGAAAACTTTGTTTTCTGAAAATAGGGCTTCAAATAAATCCTTGTATCTCCCAACTGATAATACCTGTGAGAAAACTGAGAGAGGTTATCATATTTGATATGTTTTTGAAAGTAACCTCTCTCAGTTTCTTAAAATACCTTTCTATTTTCCCATAAACCACCTTTGAAGTTGAGTTCTCAAAGTTAGAAAACAAAATTTTGCTTCATATTTCGCTATGAAACTTTCAGCAATTTCGTAGAAAAAAGTGAATTTTTACAGTGTAATGCACTACGAAACTATGGTTTCTTGGCTAATTTTGCACTTTTGTTACAAAAAACTTTGGAAAATGAAATGAATCAGAAAATTATGAATGATGTGACATGAAGGAGTTTGAAGATGAGTGTGTTTAAACCTTAGGGTAAGTTCAAACTATAAAAAAATTAATACTTCCCTTGATCAAACTTAAAATGACTCCTAAAACCCTATTTTGACCCATGAACCTATGTAACCTTGTCAAAATGATGTTTGAATTTTTTGAGTGATAACAGTGGCTCCACTTGGGATGGTGTGCCCCTGTGGTACACCAAAGAACCTGTAGTTCTAGTGCTATCCATCTTCTTAGAAATAAAAACTCTAAAATTTATGAAAATTTCACCAAGCTCTTATGGCCTTCACCTCAGGCTTAATCTTGATGATCACTGTAGAAGAACCAAATCTGTACCTACTGAAAATATGCTCAGTCAACTTTGAGCTTATTCACACACTCCTACCTACCCTAACAGTTGAAATCTCCATTTTTAACTCAAGCAACATGAAACTTCCAATGAAGCCAGTCATTGATCTGATCTGACACTTAAACTTGTTGACTGCACTTGAACCAACAGTAAACATGATACTGAAATGACCAAGGAAACACAAAATGGATCTGATCCTCATGATGAAAATATAATTGAAAATATGAACTGTAGAACTCTTCCATGTAGTAAGCTATAGGATCAAAGAAGACATGATCTGTTTGATGCTTCTCATGACATTCTGCAGCTTTGGAAAACTCATACATGCTTTGATCAACCACACAAGACTTCAGTTGTGCGCTATCCAACTAATTTTTGAGAACAATGTATTCTTCCTCAATCTCAAAAGAGAAAGGAAGCAACACCCTCTCTTTGTGTTCTGGCATGGAAAGATTTTGAAAAGAATGATCTTGATCTTGAAGCCTATAAGGTTGAATTTGATCTTCTAAAAATTCAATGTCTTTTTCAATGTTCTTAGCAACTTCATCCACATATTGAATCTTAACTTCTGACTTGTACTCAAATTATTTCAGATTAGAAGACAAGGATAATTTTCACCCACTTCTTCATTAGTGTGATCATTATTTGATGTAGACTGATGCAAGAAATCACATGAAGAATAAACTTTTTCCTTTACCTGAGAGTTATAGTGATTATCTTCCAATATTTCCTCTTGTTGTTTGCAATGATTCTCATACTCCTGATGATCAAAACACTGACAAGTCTGTTGCAAGCTTTCATCAAAATTAGAGGATGTAACATGATTATCATAAATAAACTCCTGTTGGGTTTCATTTTCATCCAAGAGAGAGGATATCCTTTCTTCTTGGTGATGAAAAGGATTGTCACGAAGGGCCTCTAAGAATTCCTCATCCATGAACTCATCATCTTCATAAAAATTCTCCAAATATTCAATAAAACTCACATATTGTTTACAATAGTCTTTAAACAACAATAAGGAGGGATGACACTCTTCATGCATCTCATAAAATGCAACATGGAAATCAGCAAGAGAATATAATGAACCATTTGGAAAGATTTCATACCAAGACCATGATTTTCCCTCTAAAGTGGCCATAAACATCTTCATGAGACAATCCTCAGGGAACTAAACCTTAATAATGTGTACATGCATATGGAATATAACCAAATGAAGAGCAGCGTTGTATTTATTTTCATCTTTAAATATAGGAAGATCAGTTAACCATTTGACCTTTGGCATAGGATTTGGAAAACCAGGGATATGAGACCGATTCATAGGGGCATACCCGGCATTTATTCTTGCAATGGAACTCATCTTGAAACTTCATCAAGCTATTGATCTTCAAGCAGTGGAGTCACCTTCCAATTGATTTTTTGATGTGTGGAGTCGCCAGAGCAGAAATACAACCAATATGTGTCTAAGTGTCTGCTGCTCTAAGACCTTAGAACTGAAACTTTGTCGTTCTTCCCAGGGAAAATTTACACCTTCACTCCCTAGAAACGGTGCAAAAATGTTATCACCAAAATTGTACCTGATTGGTTGCTGATCAGATAAATTCAGTGTAACTATTTCAAACCAATCTTGTGACTGAGGCTTAGCCTCCTCAATCTGAGAGGGCTCTCTCAAGGGTTAATGATATGGAATAAAGATATAGACGACTAAATCTATTTAGGAAATAAACTGGTTATGATGAATGTAGGTTGAAAATAATATCAATATGTAGCCATTGGTCTTATGGAGTCAACACTTTCAGTGATTCAGTGAGTTCACTTGACATGGAAGTTGAGGCAGGTCAAAGTTTTTAGTAGTAGGACATACACACATGAGATATGAAAATACACAGTCAATTCACTTATAAAGGAAGTCAGAGCATCACATGGATGAATTCTGAGTAATATAAATTAAAACCACTGCAAGAGAGATACATAAAAATTAAATATAGAACAAATAAACACTAAAAAATCCTTCAGAATCTCAAGTTGGTCAAGTAACACATCTCTGTATTGCTGAAACAGTCAATTTACAATAAGCTGCAATTTTGCTAAAAATCTTCAACCCTTGAAAAATTCCACCCCCATGGCCTTTAATAGACATGTTACATCATCATATGATCTGCCTCTAGGCTATATACATCAAATTTTTTCCCAATGACACCTTGCATAACCATATAACATCAACTTTAATGATAAACAGACACCTATCCTACTTGACAGTCCTATTTCAAATAAGACTCAAAATACTCTTTATTATATTTAACAACCTTATATACTAAAATAAATTACATATTTTACAATTATACATTCACATGGTCAAATTTAGATGATGGGCTTCATCCCTTTATGACCACTTAGCTGACCTCCTCAAAACTAGGAAACAAGACCTTGTTTTTTAGGCAAATGGTCTTCTTCTTCTTTTTTAACATTTTTGACTATCATTTAATCTTCAATTCATGGTCCTTGAATTTTTAATTATGGCTTGACATGGTCTATTATTCTTCCATAACCTCCAGCTTTCCAAAAGTCGCTTCAAAACCTGCTCAAAAGGATGAAATGCAGTGCGCTACGAAAGTAAGGCAGTTTCGTAGTGCTGCAAAACAAGCCTTTATATTCAAAAATTTCAACTCTTTCCTTTTGCATCATATTTAAAATCATCCAACACATTTTTTAAACCAATTTCAGCTCTCAAAACCCTCCATAACTGGTCAAAAAGACAAAAACGCAGCTACAACAGTTTCGTAGCACATTGCTGCCCTTCAAGCCTAGAGGTGCTACGAAACTGCTGAAAATGAAGATTTTTGCATAATTTTGAAAACTGAAACTTGTGAGTAGAAAAAAATTGTATCTAATCATGTCTTCAACCTCAAACAACCATATATCAACTCACCTAAGAGTCTTAAGGTGTCAATATCACCTTTCATATTTAAGACATCCTTGCAGTTTTTCTTGTTTTTTCCTCAAAATTAGGTCTTATAACAGAGCCTATATCTTCTAATACATGATGTATTTTGAAAAACAAAAGGAGTTTTTTTTTATTTCAGTATGCCTTGAAGAAAAACCTCTTTTTTTTTTTGAAACACATCTTTATCTGTCCAGAAACTGCATTTGCACAACATGTGTAAAATAGGAAAACTATGTTTTCTGAAAATAGGGATTCAAATAAATCCTTGTATCTCCCAACTGATAACACCTGTGAGAAAAGTGAGAGAGTTTATTTTTATTTGATATCCTTGTGAAATTAACCTCTCTCATGCTCTTAAAATACCTTTTTTTTTCCTAGAAACCACCTTTTAAGTTGACTTCGCAAAGTTAGAAAACAGAATTTTGCTTCATATTTCGCTACGAAACTTTCAGCAGTTTTGAAGAAAAAAGTGACCTTTTACAGTGTAATGCACTATGAAACTATAGTTTCTTAGCTAATTTGGCACTTTTGGTACAAAAACCTTTGGAAAATGAAATGAATCAGAAAATTATGAATGATGTGACATGAAGGAGTTTGAGGATGGGTGTGTTTAAACCTTAGGGCAAGTTCAAACTATATAAAATTTAATACTTCCCTTGATCAAACTTAAAATGACTCCTAAAACCATATTTTGACCCATGAACCTATGTAACCTTTTCAAAATGATGTTTGAATTTTTTGAGTGATAACACCTTGAGTACAAATTGGGTTGTTGTCGAGCACATTTTGAAATAATCTGCATGGGACGATAAATATTGGTATAATATATACTATGGGAGATGTACGATTGCATGGATGCACTGATGTTGACTAGGTAGGAAACATTATTTATAAGAAGAGAAAATTTGGGTGTTACTGTAGCTTGGGATCTGCCATGATATCTTGGATGAGCAGGAAATACGAGTCAATAAATTTAAGCACGACCGAGGTTGAGTACTTTGTAGCTAGCTTGGTTAAGGAAGCTCTTTGGAGAGCTATTTGAGAAAGTTTTGGATAAGACGGTGATATAATGTGACAACAAGAATGGGATCTGATTGTAATAGAATGTTGTATATATAGCTGGGATAGAGATATCTTCATATATCAAGGCGGTGTTGTTGTATGAGACAAACTTAGGCTAGTGGTTGCTACATCCATGAGACTCGAAGATGAATAAGGTATCATTTTATGATATGTACTTGTTCTAACATAATATTTGATTTGCTTTCTTGCATGAATAGGAAAACAAAGGACTACTACTCTTGGTAATGTATGCGGTAGTGTTATTGAACTCTTTAGTGAATTGTTTGAGTCGATACCGGACATGAGCACTTTGATATGTTTATTATATTTAGAGAGAGCAACATGGATTGATGGAGGTCCTATTGTTGAGGTGGGGAATTTTATTTATTCATATACAATCGTGAAGTCCTAGTGTACCACCTTTGTATGTCACATTCTAGGATATAGTTGTTATCCTAAGTGTGTTCCTAGTTTCCTATTTTTCCTCCTATTTATTTCTTGATGAGGTGTTAAGGTTAGAGGAAAGAGGTGGTTTCAATCATGTAATATATATTTTCATCATTGAAATGAAAATAATGTCAAGAATATGTATTGAGGCCTTTTCTGATACTTCTTGTGTCTCCTTGTAGTGCATTTTATTTATATAACATATTGGAGGTCTTCATGCAATGCAATTATATGCGCTTTGTTCTGAAGTAGTTCCAACATCTGAAGGCTACCTACTCATAATCTATCATTTGAGTCCAACTGTATTATTTTTCTACCTACTTCATTTTTTTCATGAATCCTTTGTTGAAATTCATATCAAAATAGATTCAATCATAAGTTATAATGCAAATATGTTTTATTTATTTGCCCCTAAAGTGAAAGTCACCTAATGCATCTTCAATATCCCCAAAAGTGTAGCATGAAATTTACACCCATAATGAAGCATTGGAGAGATTATTCAATCCTAGGTCAAATGTTGGAGACCGAGTCTTCATGCAAAATCAAAATTTACCCCAAAACTACAACCCTAAGTTAAGAATCTAATCTATATCCTTTTCTAGGTCAAATTCCACTTTTAACAAAGCCTTGGAAAAAGGATAAATATAAGCTTATTTCTTTCAATTTAGATTCTTAGGGCATGCAATCCATTGATGCACATCTTCTAGTTTTGGCTAAAGGCAATTTGACCCAATATTAACCAATTTCCCTTATAGAATGCAAATTGTTCTATTGTGTCTTAAAATATGAGTTTATATGGGACCAAGGTTTAACTTACAATTATGATTTGAGGGTATTGAGGTAAGGAGGTAAGGACCCTCCATTGTTTCCTTGAAACACTACATCCTTGAAGGATGTGACACTTGTAGCTAAGGAAGGCATACAAAGTCCCACTGAGAAGTAATTATTCCATCCTAGAGAAGTCTAGGAGCACTAAGGGAATCCGGGGGGCTATTGAGCCCAAGGCTATTATTATATTTGCAAATGTGGGTTATGTAGAAAACAACATCACAAGGAGGGATGCATATTGTTGTATTTTCTAGGAAGAGATGAATTTTCAAGATGGAGTTTGCAGAAGCCATTAGTGGCAGATAACAATTAGGGTTAAACTCCCAGTGATCAAATATTTCCCTCTTAAAATTGCTTAAAATGGTTAAAAGATTATGTTTTGATTTTAGACCATTTAAATATCAACTTGGGTAGTAATTTTGGACTAAAATACTCTAAAATAAGATAGTGATGATTTTAATTAGTGTTGAATCGACCCTTAGAATATTAATATATCATTGTAATGAAAAGAGAAAAGGAATTTCTACATATTTCTACACACCAACCTTTGATAAACATTACACAATAATATTGATGGTTCCACAATTGTTAAAGCTATTACAAAGTATAAAATATATCCTCTCATTTTTCTTATAGATACATTAACCAATTAATAGAGAGAGTGCTAAATTTGTTAGATTTACTTTGCGTAGTAAATTTATACAAACCTTATTTAAGTAAAACATAAATAATTTATGCTCATTAGGGGTAACTCCAGTGGTTGAGACTCATGGTGAGAATGCCACCCACTTTGGTACAAATCCCAACCACCTTTTTCAATACGATTTTGTTGTTGGGAATCACGATTGTCGTTAAACCAAAACCCGCAGGTGTCAGTCAACGATCGCATCGCCAAAGATAAGGATCCACGAGAGGCGGTTAGTCCATGTCGTGAAACACACGAGGAGCGTTGGTTTATCCAATGTCCAACAATCTCCCCCCCAACGTGAGCCAGGTGTGGATCGAACTCGTGACCTACACTCTTATACCACTTGTTGGGAATCACGATTGTCGTTAGACCAAAACCCGCAGGTTTCAGTCAACGATTACATCGCCAAAGATAAGGATCCATGAGAGGAGGTTAGTCCATGTCGTGAAACACACGGGGAGCGTTGGTTTATCCAATGTCCAACATTTGTATCTCTTCAATGAATTGTCACTACACCTTGATTCAAATTGTTTACATGGATCTATCTTTTCATCCACTCCATAGTGAGACTCTAAAGTATCCTTCACCTTCTTCCTATTAGATTTGATAAATGTTTTGCTTTATTCATCGCTATTGTCATTAGACCTGAAAAGGCAGGGGAGATTTGACTTGGATATGTTTGGCTCTTCCAAGGCTTATCTAGAACTCTGAGCTCCTTTTTTTAATTAATATAAATGTTCCCCAATTTTGTTTTGAAAAAAAAAAATAGAACACTACCTCTAACATGTGTATTGATTTTTAATGTAATACATAGATTATCTCATCCTCCTCTGTGAGTTAAATTTCTTAATTCAATGGAAATAGAATAGTACTTAGTAAAAGCTATCATGGATGGTTGGGGAGTATTTCATGAAAATATCAAGGATGGAACAAGACATTAATGGCACATCCTCTGAAAGTTAAATTTCTTAATTCAATGGATATAGAATAGTACTTTTGTAGAATAGCCATCATGGATTGCTAGGGATAATTTCCTAAAAATATCACAAGATGGCACATGGAATTAAAGCAAGAATGGGCAGGGCTAGAATTGTAACATAAGAGGTGGGTCAAACCGATATTTTTACAATTCCTTGGTTGACTAATTTTCTTAGAGCTTTCCAACATAACCATAAACATTTCAATTAATTTCACCAAGAGAAACATGGATTTAAAGTTATCATGAATGTGCATGTGCACATATAATGTTAGCAAAATAAAATGAAACACCTTAGCTATAATATACATATAATTTGATGGGTGGAGTTCAAATTCAAAATTAACTAAATAACCTTTGAGAGAGAGACCATTCATATTTTTATAATCATTCATGAATCATTACAAACATTGATATCTAAGATGAAAGTATGACTAAAGTAATCCCAAAGTAAAGCTCTATCTGCAAAAGAGCCTATAAGTCTTCGCACCATGTGATGGTGAGTAAATCTTGCAGTGGACAATGAAATGAAAACAATAGTCTTTCGTGCTTGAAAGGGGGGAGTACAATGACGAAACTTTCATACACTTGGGTAAATCAAAATGAGAGCACAAAACAAGGTGAAAAATATCTTTGGTAAATAAAGAACCACCAAATAAAGTGAAAATGGTTAGTGGTAATCCAAAAAAAAACAAATTGAGTGAAATGTTAGTGTAAAACAAAAACCACCAACTGGAGTGAAGATGGTTTGTGGTTAGCCAAAAACCACTTGATGAAATTGTTAAGTGTAACCCACACAAAACCCATGTTGTCTCTCCTTTTCACTAAAAAATGGGGGAAATGATGATGCCTATCAAACTCAAAGTTGACAACAAAAACAAAACAAACAATATGCAAGATCCACGTCAAAATCACCCGATGGGCATCAATAGTTTATACATGACAGGGCTTAAGATTAGAGATTCAAGCAGTTCTAGAGGCACACCTTGTTTACTATTCAACAATGTTTTTAAAATGTTATGGTTTAATGAGTTGTAATTGGATCATACACACGACACATGATTTGGATGGTAATTGAGAGAGAAATTATGGACATTTTGATTGAGTTATCAAGAATTTTCTAGGATGTGTCAAACTTGCAACTAATTCATTGTCATTTGTTCACCCATCATATTGGATTTTAGCATGCATTCTTAGCAATTTTGTTAAGGAATTATTTATTGAGGCTTAATTGAAGAGTGATAACATGAAGACTTGAAGATTGTGCCATTATGTTGCATTGTTAAAATTATTGTTTAGAATTATGATTGAGGTAGGGAATGTTAGCCTCTTATAGAGATACAATCATGAACTCCTAATATACCACCTTTGTATGTCATATTCTAGGATATAGTTTTTATCCTAAGTGTGTTTCAAGGTTTCTATTTTGCCTCCTTTATATTTCGATGAGGTGTCAATATGAGAGAAAAGAGGTGGTTTCAGTCATGTTATATATATTTGTATAATTGAAATGAATACAATGTCGATATATGGCTTGAGGCCTTTTCCAACACTTCTTGTGTCTCTTGTCTTGTCATACATTTCATTTGTTAAACACCTTGGAGGTCTTCATGCACTGCACTACTATGTGTATTATTTTGAAGCAAACCCAACATCTAAAGGTTACCTGCTATCATTTGAGTCCACATGTAATCATTTGCTACCAAAATTATTTTGGCATGAATACCTTGTTGAAGTTCATATTGACATAGATTCGATGATTGATAGTGATGCACGTGTACTTTATCTCTTTGCCCCTAAAGTGAAACTCACACAATACATCTTCAATATACACAAAGTGTAGCATGAAATTCACATCCACTCTAGAACAATGGAGAGAATTCAATCCTAGGTCATATGTTGGACACATATTTCAGAGGACAGTGAAATGAAAACAATAGTCTTTCGTGCTTGAAAGGGGGGAGTACAATGATGAAACTCTCATACACTTGGTTAAATCAAAATGAGAGAAAAAAAAAAGTTTTAAAAGATTTGTGGTAAATCAAAAACCACTAAATAAAGTGAAAATGTTTAGTGGTAATCCAAAAACAACCAAATTGAGTGAAATGTTAGTGCAGAACCAAAACCGCCAAATGGAGCGAAGATGGCTTATGGTTAGCCAAAAGCCACTTGATGAAATTTTTAAGTGCAACCCACATAAAACCCATGTTGTCTCTCCTTTTCACTGAAAATGGGGGGAAATGATGATGGTTATCAAACTCAAAGTTTACAACAAAAACAAAACAAACAATATGCAAGATCGACGTCAAAATCACCAAATGGGCATCAATAGTTTATAGATGAAAAGGCTTAATATTAGAGATTCAAGCGGGTCTAGAGGCACATCTAGTTTACTATTCAACAATGTTTTGAAAATGTTATGGTTTAATGTGTTGTAATTGGATATACATGATTGGGATGTTAATTGAGAGTGAAATTTTGGACATTTTTTTCACTTAGATGTTCATTTAACTATGCAAATGATAGATTGATCCTTTTTCATTGTAGCTTGGAATTTTATTGAGTTATCAAGCATTTTCCAAGATGTGTCAAACTTGCAGCTAATTCATTGCCATTGGTTCAATCTCATCATATTGGAGTTTAGTGTGCATTCTTGGTGATTTTGTTAAGGAATTATTCATTGAGGCTTAATTGAAGAGTGATAACATGAAGACTTGAAGATTGTGCCATTATGCTGCATTGTTAAAATTATTGTTTAGACTTATGATTGAGGTAAGGAATGTTAGCCTCTTATAGAGATACAATCATGAACTCCTAATATACCACATTTGTATGTCATATTCTAGGATATAGTTGTTATCCTAAGTGTGTTTCAAGGTTCCTATTTTGCCTCCTTTATCTTTCAATGAGGTGTCAAGATGAGAGAAAAGAGGTGGTTTCAATCATGTTATATATATTTGTATAATTGAAATGAATACAATGTCGATGATATGGCTTGAGGCCTTTTCCAACACTTCTTGTGTCTCTTGTCTTGCCATACATTTTATTTGTTTAACACCTTGGAGGTCTTCGTGCACTGCACTACTATGGGAGTTTCTTCAATATCAATTGCATGCAAGATTTCCTCTAAGTTACCCTTAACCACTTTTTGGCTCCTAGTAACTCTTTTGCTGCTATGTTTGCTAACTGTTGGCTTCTATTTTGCAGGTGTGGTTTTAGGTGTTTGAATCTTCAGCAAAGACTATATCTCTATGCTCACTGGTTCTAGTGGGGATGATATATTCCCTTCTTTAATTTCCTCTTCCACTGTTGGTGATGAGATACTTCTAGGTTTAGGAACTCTTTTAGGAGTGACAACATCAACTTCAAAATCACTCATGAACAGAAATGATGTCCAATCTCTTCCTAATATCTTTAACTCCTCTAAGGCAAGAAACTTAATCAAACTATGATGAAAGAGAAAAGTATCATTTCCTTTTGTTTTAAATTGGACCTTATCTGACATTTTACCTAGACTTCTGTATAAGTAAAAGGGCAAGTCAAGAGACCTCTTACCCACAAAATGCAACAGAAGCATGAGGTGGTAGGAGTAAACCATGTGAAACCTTCCTTCACATGTGAAATACTTCTGAATGATCATCAACAACTTTGAAAATTTGTCTTTCATGTAACTCCTTGGGATATCATTTGTGAGATTAATTTCACTATGCTCTGGCTTGATGAATTATTTGTAGTCCTGCATGGTGAATTTGATTCCTTTAAACCATTGTTCCCCTCCTCTAGGGATTCCTGTTGTTGCTGCAATGTTGTCTAGTGTTACTGTGAGGTTTAGCATTCCCACCTTTGAAGTTGTTCCAGTGAAACTGTTAGCAAAATCCTTGGAAACATGTAGATGACAACCCTGCAACCTTTGGCAGAATTGAAAACAACCTGTTCTTCTGAATACCTCCATGGCAGTTGGGTCTTCATTGATAAAATTCATGTCCATGGGCTCATATCTGTGGCAGTGACCACCTTTGTTGGTTTTCTTCCTTGCAGCCATGGTGACTTTATATCTTCTCGACCTCACTTGATCAATGACACCTGCAACCTTTGAAAATGACAGCAACATTCTTGGCTCGATGAAGAAGCTCTCCAGAAACCCAATAACATGCAAAGATAAATAAGAGGATGAAAAAAGAACTCAATTGGGTAATTTTTTATGGTTTCGATGACAACTCATGCCTTAATCATGACACATGCATGCTGAAAACGACAATGATGACCTCAGACCTGACTTTGTACTTTTGAATTAACCCTAACAGACTCGAATGACATCCACCCTAAATCCTCTAATCATGAACTGGCACTTTGCATCGGATTTGACAAGACAGACATAAATTTTTTTCGTAGCGTAGCTAGTTCATTCTCTGACAGTTTCGCTACGAAACTATTAGGCAGTTTAGTAGCGAAAACTATTAATTCTTAGTGTAAAACACTACGAAAAGAGGTAAAACTGGCTAAGTGTCCTTTTTCAAATTTAAACGCTAGGGAAATGAAAAATGACAGCAAATGATGACTGATGGGACATGACATGACCTGAATGGAGATGGATTAAGATAAAATGGAGGTGGTCTTGAACTTTATGATAGGTTAAATATGTAAAAATGAAAATTTCCTATACCAACTTGAGACCTTTGATAAATGAACTGTATGACATGTCAATTAATTGTTTCACATTTTTCTGAGTGATAACAGATGGAAAGGAAGAAACAATCACTTTCTATATAATTGGACCTTTGAGAAACTTTAGGGGATTTTTAAACCAATATTCCATTAGGCATACCATGGAGGTAATTATATTTCATGATATGGCCCCATAATAAATAATTTGTTGGAGCCTCCATAAGCTTCGAGCCAAAAGATATTTTGCTAAAAAATAAATTGTTTTTGATCCTCCATTCACCAAGCTTCTTGGGGGACACCACCTACTTCCAGTTAATTAAGGGGGTGCCACACTTATTACAAGCTCTATACCATACAAGTTTGAAACCAAAGTTCTTTATTTTTTTTAGAATTATCTTAGGACCACCCTAATTGACATCCAATATACCATAATACTCGTAATGGCCAATTTCAATAGGATTAGCATGCTAATTCTTGATAATAACATGTTTATCCATAGAGAGATTCAAGCTTTGATATTTTTGAACAAAAATTAAATTTTAGTGAAATTCTAATTGTTTGGCATAAGGAAGAAACCAAGGTATTTGAATCCTTCCTCCAAAACCTTTTTAGGAAAGGGAAACAAAGTAATAATATTCTAAAGAGAGGATCGGGAATTCGAATGGAATGAGATAAGACTTATCGAGGTTTTTATCCATTCATGTTTCTTTAAAGTAAAGATCCAAAATAACCTTTAGAGTGGATAATCCCATCAAAGAACCTTGAGAAGAATAGAGAACATCAACTAAAAATATAATATGGGACAAGTGATGTAAGTCAGATACCTTTATTCTCTTAAGCACACCTCTAAAATTGGGATCGTTTAACAACTTACAAAGAGCCTTGCCAACAAAAATGACAAGATAAGGTGAGAGTCGGCATATTTTTTCAAGGCTACGAGAGGCCCTAAAAAATCTTGAAGGACTTCGATTAATGAGAATGATGAAGGCAGATTGTACACGACCCATTATTCAATTCATAGAAAGGCTCATCCTCGTCCGAAAGAGGACCAATTTAAGTAAATTCCAACTCACCTGATCATATTATTTAGAAATGTCAAACTTAAGGATGATCTTTGGATGTTTTGTGAGATTTACGTAAAGTCAATGGCCTCCCAGGAAAGCGAAACTATAACATGTATCTATCTTCTCTGATGGAAACAAAATTGTTCATCCGAATTTTTATTTATCAAAATTGACCTAGAGGATGGGAAATGACCTTATCTATAATATTATTGATGACATTGTGGCAATAGATAGGTCTAAGATCATCTAAGGTATCATCATTCTTCTTCTTTCGGATAAGAGTAATAAAGGTGCAATTGAAGGACCCAAATTTTTTTCCAAATTTATTGGACTCAATTACCACCTTTAGAATGTTTTATTTTAGTAAATCATAGAAGGCATAGAAGAATTGAAAAATAAGGCCATTTGAACCTAGACTCTTACCTTTCTACATTATAAAGAGGGTAGCATCAACTTTCACTTCTGAAGCATCCTCTTCCAAATAATTGTTCATCTCTTTAGAAAAAACTTGTGGGAATTTAGAAAGTACTTCAAGGATTACTTGAAAAAGGCATCCAACTAGATCCTTGAAGAGTGCTTCAAAATACTGAACCCCCTTGAAATGAGGTTGTACAAAGAAGAAAATCTCACTTTCAATGTTAGTGATCATAAAATAATAACTTATCATAAAATTGTACAATTAAAAAATAATTTTATTCCTAGAGAACTGGTACAATTGGAAATTCTCTTCAATCAAAATGACATCCCAATTAGTTCATTTGCAAAGGAACATGTAGAAGAAATAAAATATTATAATATTGGAATAATATAAGAACCCAGTTTTGTCAAAATAGCTAATTTGTTGTGACATGAGGTGAAAGAAAGGTACATAACCTTATTTAAATAATACATAGATGTACTTTCTTGGTAGTATCAAGACTTTAAAACTTATGATACATCTATTATTTGGCATAAGATTCCATTGAAACCTAGTTCTAAGCCTTTCAAGCAGAAGCTTAGACAAATCAATCCCATTTTGTTGCCAACAATAGAGAAAGAAGTGAAGAAATTGTTGGATGCCAAAATTATAGTTCCAAAAAGATATTCAATATGGGTAGCTAATTTTGTTCCTGTAAGGAAGAAAAGTGGTGATTTCAGATTATGTGTTGACTTTATGAATTTAAAAAAGGCATCACTAAAAGATAGCTACCCACTTCCAAACATGGACTATCTTATACATAATGTCATTGGTGCAACTATAATTTCTATTATTGACGAATTTTCATATTGCAACCAGATATCAATTCAAAAGGAATACTAGAGTAAGACAATGTTCGTTATAGTTTTTCAGAAAGAGCCGCAACTCTGATCAATTTAATTTTATATCAGAGAAGTGTCCAATTATATTCAAATTAAAGAAAGGAGTGGGACCTTTCTTAATCAAAACTAGAGAAACATTGCATAAGGTTGAGGATATACTAAAATGTATGAAATTTCCCTAGGGAGAAGTGTGGCAATATGACCCCCCCATAAGATCATATAAAAAATAACAGTAAAACAAGGATATGCCCCTTATAAACATGTGCCCAAACTAGACATAGAACTATTTGCAAACAATATGTCTTGGAACAAGATCCACTACAAGTAACTCAAATTAGTGATAAAGTAGGTCAAAGTTCACAACCAATTATTCTGGATACTCCTCAACCAAAGCATAAATACTTCCAAATAGGATTTTTACAAACACAATAGGCATTCTCAATTTCGGAGATAAAGGAAATGCAAAAAAAAAAAAATACTTAGAGTTGAAGAAGAAGAGGTCTCAATTTTAGCTCAAAGAATAGAATAAGCTACATCAAATGAGCTTGTGTTCAATTGGGAACTCTTTCCAATAGATTTTATGGTTCAATATACTTCATCTTTGGGCATATCACCTTCAATAGTAGCGAAATAGGACAATATCTATTCATAATTCATGGAAATCAAGAATACAAATTTGAAAATGAAACAAGATGCTTATGTTAATTTGGAAGCTCAAAGAAAAATTCCCTCCTTTGGATAGTATTCCTCATCAAGAAATACCCCTCCTAGACCTTGGACGAATTTAATTTGGTTAAGGAAAAATATAATTTTATTATGAAAATCCACATGTGCACAAAAGGACAAGTCAACCTTAAAAGGAATTTGGACACCCCTGGATGGTTATAAATACAATTCAAGTGACCCTCAGTTGGAAATCATCATCAAGAATTATTATTTTCTCTTCTTTGGTTTATTCTTGCACATGTATGAAATTTTTTCATGGGAAATTCGTTCGCACAGGTTTGAAATTGCAAGGTCCTAGTTCACGTGTACAAATTAGGGCTTTTGGTTCATAGCCACAGGGTTGTCAGAAAACAATTCTAGCTGCAACCACATGCATACGATCTTACATTGCATGCAACCAAAATGCTTCAACTGCATGCATGACCATCAAATCCATGCGACCAACACTTAGTTTTTTTTTTCTGATAGTTGACCGCAGATGTTGAAAAATGACCACATGATTCTGAATCATGATTTTGATTAGTATTATTGCTAGTTTCATCTATGGGATATAATTTGGCTGGTTTTGATAAATAGTCTTGTGAATGGATAATTGGATTATTGTACTCTCTCTTTGTTGAACATTTTATGACAATCTAATAAGAATAATAATTTGAAAGGGTTTTTCCCCTTGTAGGGTTTGCCCTAGTCTCTGACCACTCCTGGTGTCTCTATGTGTGAATGATTTTCTTCTAATGTTCCTTTATGTTCCATTGCATTGATGATGATATTGTTCTTTCTATATAATTTCATATGTTGCTAATGATTTTATGACGCTATGGGGTGAATTCAATATGTAAATAGTGAAATGACATTATTTAAAGAAAAGAACACTATAGCCCTAATAAAAAATAACATGGTATCAAATTTTAGCTAAAGAAAAGTCATTTAAGATCACCCATATGAAGAAAACATTTATGGAATCAAGAGAATATGGAGGAGACCTAAAATAATACCAAGGTTTGAAGGAAACCCTAGGCAATCTGGTTATTAGGGTTTGATGGATAACATAAGGTTAGGGTTTGAAAGAAACCCTGGAATATGAAAAATGTTTTGAGTTATATAGTCTTGAAACCCTAACATGGTCAATGAGATGTTGATCTAGCACTTGTGACAAGATTCAATGCAACCATAGATGGTCTAGTCTCAATTAGGCCTGGTTGTGATGAAGACAATTGGAAATATTTAAAGGCAACATTGTTACATGGATACTAAACCATAATAACTATTGAAGGTTGGTTCAAGAGGGAGTTGATTACCTCTTGTTAAAAGATAAGTACCTTTTAGATTTATGTTATTTCCTTATGAAACTATTCTTGTTTAGATTTATTGATTTGAATATTGCTTCTTGCATGAATATTTGAGTATCTGAATACTTCTAACTTCCAGATGAGATGTGAAACGTAGATCCTTCTGGAGGATCATCTAAATTGTAGGAAAAGAGAGCTAGTGCAAGAAGTGAAGAGTTGGTCCTGGAATAGGAAGAAGTACTTGATGAAGGTTTTCGCAAAGTTGACAAAGTAGAATAAAATCTAGAAATTTCAAGTGTTACAATTGTCAATAAAAAATAAGTATTACTAGTTTCAAATGTATATGAATAGTACAAGGTATGTATAGTATATTGTTTCAACATTATGATTTAGCTGCAATATTGGATGGAAAGGTAAGCCCTGAGATATGACGAGAATAGCACCTTCATGCATATGAAAGTAATTTTGACTTATGGCACATGTGATATATCAGTGCACTTGATATTTGGCAAGTATCTTACATTTTATTAGAAATGTTAGATTTTTTGAAAGTACGCCAAAACCATTGATTTTGATACTATTGTTAATGATAAGCATGATAAACCTGATGATAAAAGTATAAATATATTCTTGTTGATCTTTATTATGTGTTGATTAGATTAGTAAAGTTGAAAATGTGGAAAAAATTGGATGCCCTGACTTGATGTGAACAAGAATTGATGTTGCGATTGTGATCCTCGAAGTATGAAAATACTCTTGTCAACTACCCTAATTATATGACACTAAGATTTGATGAATATTTGATGTTCATTTGTAAAAATGAAATAGCTAATGATGATTTTCTATGATGCATAGATGTTTTAGAACCTGTGATAGTTTGATTTTCATAGTTTTATTGTTGTAGGACAATATTATGATAGACAAGTTAATGTCTTGATTAAAGATGATTGAAGAGGCTTTCCATTCAGAGGGAGAAACTCTCCGTGAGTTACCAACACCTATTATTATTTTTCGTAAATGAATATAAGACTCTTGTTCGTTGAGGCAAGGTTTTGGACATGAATAAGATGATCGTATGATGTTGTTAAAGGGAGAAGTTTTTCACAAATTATGATTTGAGAAAATAATATTTCTCCTACTTCAAGCCCCAACCGTTGGGAGAAAGGCTTAAGGGTGTGGCTATAGGTCTCCCAGTTGCACAGAAGAAGACCCATGGGAGTGGTTGAGCCTACAGGATACAAAAATATAAAACCTTATGCATTAAACCAAGAGTGCATGATATAAATTTCTATGGAAAGAAAATAAACAGTAAGATCTACATAATGTTTGACTTATTGCAGGGATCAAAATGAAAGTTGTTCGATAGAAATACCTCTATAGAAAATTTGAAGTGGCCTATCATATCAATTAGATTTACTTTGCGTAGTAAATTTATACAAACCTTATTTAAGTAAAACATAAATAATTTATGCTCATTAGGGGTAACCCAAGTGGTTGAGACTCATGGTGAGAATGCCACCCACCTTGGTACAAATCCCAACCAATCTTTTTCAATACGAGTTTGTCTCTCTTCAATGAATTGTCACTACACCTTGATTCAAATTGTTTACATGGACCTATCTTTTCATCCACTCCATAGTGAGATTCTAAAGTATCCTTCACATTCTTCCTATTATATTTGATAAATGTTTTGCTTTATTCATCAGTATTGTCATTAGACCTAAAAAGGCAGGGGAAATTTGACTTGGATATGTTTGTCTCTTCCAAGGCTTATCTAGAAATCTGAGCTCCTTTTTTTCTATTAATATAAATGTTCCCCAATTTTGTTTTGAAAAAAATAAATAGAACACTACCTCTAACATGTGTATTGATTTTTAATGTAATACGTAGATTATCTCATCCTCCTCTGTGAGTTAAATTTCTTAATTCAATGGAAATAGAATAGTACTTAGTAAAAGCTATCATGGATGGTTGGGGAGTATTTCATGAAAATATCAAGGATGGCACAAGACATTGATGGCACATCCTCTGAAAGTTAAATTTCTTAATTCAATGGATATAGAATAGTACTTTTGTATAATAGCTATCGTGGATTGCTAGGGAGAATTTCCTAAAAATATCACAAGATGGCACATGGCATTAAAGCAAGAATGGGCAGGGCTAGAATTGTAACATAAGAGGTGGGTCAAACATATCTTTTCACAATTCCTTGGTTAACTAATATTCTCAAAACTTTCCAACATAACCATAAACATTTCAATTAATTTCACCAAGAGAAACATGGATTTACAATTATCATGAATGTGCATGTGCATATATAATGTTAGCAAAATAAAATGAAACACCTTAGCTATAATATGCATATAATGTGAAGGGTGGAGTTCAAATTCAAAATTAACTAAATAACCTTTGAGAGAGAGACCATTCATATTTTTATAATCATTCATGAATCATTACAAACATTGATATCTAAGATGAAAGTATGACTAAAGTAATCCCAAATTAAAGCTCTATCTGCAAAAGAGCCTATAAGTCTTCGCACCATGTGATGGTGAGTAAATCTTGCAGTGGACAATGAAATGAAAACAATAGTCTTTCGTGCTTGAAAAGGGGGCGTACAATGATGAAACTCTCATACACTTGGGTAAATCAAAATGAGAGCACAAAACAAGGTGAAAAATATCATTGGTAAATAAAAAACCACCAAATAAAGTGAAAATGGTTAGTGGTAATCCAAAAACAACCAAATTGAGTGAAATGTTAGTGTAAAACAAAAACCGCCAAATGGAGCGAAGATGGTTTGTGGTTAGCCAAAAACCACTTGATGAAATTGTTAAGTGTAACCCACACAAAACTCATGTTGTTTCTCCTTTTCACTGAAAAATGGGGGAAATGATGATGCCTATCAAACTCAAAGTTGACAACAAAAACAAAACAAACAATATGCAAGATCCACGTCAAAATCACCTGATGGGCATCAATAATTTATACATGACAGGGCTTAAGATTAGAGATTCAAGCAGTTCTAGAGGCACACCTAGTTTACTATTCAACAATGTTTTGAAAATGTTATGGTTTAATGAGTTGTAATTGGATCATACACAAGGCACATGATTGGGATGTTAATTGAGAGAGAAATTGTGGACATTTTGATTGAGTTATCAAGAATTTTCCAGGATGTGTCAAACTTGAAACTAATTCATTGTCATTTTTTCACCCATCATATTGGAGTTTAGTGTGCATTCTTAGCAATTTTGTTAAGGAATTATTCATTGAAGAGTGATAACATGAAGACTTGAAGATTGTGCCATTATGTTGCATTGTTAAAAATATTGTTTACACTTATGATTGAGGTAGGGAATGTTAGCCTCTTATAGAGATACAATCATGAGCTCCAAATATACCACCTTTGTATGTCATATTCTATGATATAGTTGTTATCCTAAGTGTGTTTCAAGGTTCCTATTTTGCCTCCTTTATCTTTCGATGAGGTGTCAAGATGAGAGCAAAGAGGTGGTTTCAATCATGCTATATATATTTGTATAATTGAAATGAATACAATGTCGATATATGGCTTGAGGCCTTTTCCAACACTTCTTGTGTCTCTTGTCTTGTCATACATTTCATTTGTTAAACACCTTGGAGGTCTTCATGCACTGCACTACTATGTGTATTATTTTGAAGCAAACCCAACATCTAAAGGTTACCTGCTATCATTTGAGTCCACATGTAATCATTTGCTACCAAAATTATTTTGGCATGAATACCTTGTTGAAGTTCATATTGACATAGATTCGATGATTGATAGTGATGCACGTGTACTTTATCTCTTTGCCCCTAAAGTGAAACTCACACACACAATACATCTTCAATATACACAAAGTGTAGCATGAAATTCACATCCACACTAGAACAATGGAGAGAATTCAATCCTAGGTCATATGTTGGACACATATTTCAGAGGACAGTGAAATGAAAACAATAGTCTTTTGTGCTTGAAAGGGGGGAGTACAATGATGAAACTCTCATACACTTGGTTAAATCAAAATGAGAGCAAAATACGAGTTGAAAAAGATTAGTGATAAATCAAAAACCACTAAATAAAGTGAAAATGGTTAGTGGTAATCCAAAAACAACCAAATTGAGTGAAATGTTAGTGCAAAACCAAAACCGCCAAATTGAGTGAAGATGGGTTGTGGTTAGCCAAAAGCCACTTGATGAAATTTTTAAGTGTAACCCACATAAAACCCATGTTGTCTCTCCTTTTCACTGAAATGGGGGGAAATGATGATGGTTATCAAGCTCAAATTTTACAAAAAAAAAACAAACAATATGCAAGATCGACGTCAAAATCACCTGATGGGCATCAATAGTTTATAGATGACAAGGCTTAATATTAGAGATTCAAGTGGGTCTAGAGGCACATCTAGTTTACTATTCAACAATTTTTTGAAAATTTGATGGTTTAATGTGTTGTAATTGGATATACTTGATTGGGATGTTAATTGAGAGCGAAATTGTGGACATTTTGTTCACTTAGATGGTCATTTAACTAAGCAAATGATAGATTGATCCTTTTTCATTGTAGCTTGAAATTTTATCGAGTTATCAAGCATTTTCCAAGATGTGTCAAACTTGTAGCTAATTCATTGCCATTGGTTCAATCTCATCATATTGGAGTTTAGTGTGCATTCTTGGCAATTTTGTTAAGGAATTATTCATTGAGGCTTAATTGAAGAGTGATGACATGAAGACTTGAAGATTGTGCCATTATGTTGCATTGTTAAAATTATTGCTTGGAACAAGGATAAATATAAGCTTCTATTTTGATTTATTTTCTAGGGAAATGTGATCCATTGATGAAGTTCTACTATCTTTGGCTAAAGGCCATTGAACCCAATATTAACCCATTTTTCTATTGTTGTATTGTGCCCTTAAATGACTATGGATGAGAGAGGGGCTTCATTAACCATTGTGATCTAAGGGTATGGAGGCAAGGTCCCTCCAAGGTTCCCTTGCAACACTCATCCTTGAAGGATGTCACACTTGTAGGTAAGGAAGGCACACGAGGTCATAGGGAGAAACATTTCTTCATTCCTAGAGAAGTCTAGCTTACCTTAACGAGAATGAGAGCAAAGAGATTTTCCAATCATTAGGAGTGATTAATTTGGAATCTAGGAACACTAAGGGAATCTTGGAGTTTAGAGGCCAAAGCTATTATTAGATCTGCAAAAGTGGGTTATGTACAAAGCAACATCATGGCAACATCACATGGAGGGACACATGTTGTTGGATTTTCTATAGGGGGAGGGATTCTCAAGATGGAGGTTGAGGAAGCCATTGGTGGCAAATAACAATTAGGGTAAAACCCTAGCCTACAATCATAGGGGATCAAATATTACCATCTTCAAATTGTTTGAAATGATTAAAAGATTGTGTTTTGATTTTAGACTATTTCAATATCAACTTGGGTAGAAATTTTGGACTCAAACCCTCTAAAATAAGATAGTGATGATTTTAAATTATTGAATGGACATAGCTTCACAATTGTTAAAGCTAATACAAAGTATAAAATATATCCTCTCATTTTGAGTATTGTAAATTTGTTAGATTTAGTTTGCAAAATAAATCTATACAATCGTAATCAAGTAAAACTTAAATCATTTAGGCTTGTCATGAGTAGTCCAAGCGGTTGGGACTTGTGATGATAATGCCACACACCTCGGTACAAATCCTAGCTAGCCTTGCTTAGTGTGATTTATGGGCACCCCTCAGTAACAACTATCACTACCCCCTTGCTTCAAATTGCTTACATGGATGTATCTTTTTATCCACTCCATAGTGAGGCTTTCAATTATAGGAAGAAGATATTCTTCCTATTAGATTCGATTAAGGTTATTCTTTACTCATTGACATATTAATGATAGCCAAAGATGATTTCCCTAAAAATGACAAATTATATTTGTCAAACAATGTTCAAGGCCACAAGAGACTTTGGAAATGTGTTGTCAGACCTCCTTGACTTTCATATGTAATGTACAACCTAAGGAAAGAGGATTCTAGGTATAAGGCAACATAAAAGCCTTGCTCACTCTTCTTTAAATTAACCTAAGGAGTTTTCAATTCTAGCTTGAGAATATCAATGAATAATTATATACATTCGTAGAATAATTTACAACTATAACTTCATTATCATTATTTATGAATAATTCTCCTAGAAGAATACTATCTATGGTGACTTATGTTTTTTTGGGTAGTTTATAGGTTATAGCTTTCTTGTGAAAAATGTCAAAAGATTGAAAACTTCACCATACAAAGGTGGTAATATAAAATTCATGAAAACAATTTCTTTACGCATATCTTGGATAACCATCAAGACCAACTTTAATGCCATCAATTCATAAAAGTATTAGTTTCTTGACCAATTCCAACTTTATAAAAAAATGTAGATAACATAATTTTATATGCATGACATTCTTTTTTCAAAAAAAGAAATAGAAAAATAATACTTTTCCAAAATACAAATAATATGAAGTAATACTACATAAAGTAAACCATATATATAGACACATTTTGATGAAGAAACGATGAAAATACTTCATTGATTTACAGGATTGACATTCTACTCACTCCTATGATATAACCTCATTAATAATAAAACAATCACAAAACCCTGGTATAAGAATAAAACAGTCACATAAACTTGATAAGATAATGAAATAGTAATACATGATCAGACATTCTACCATAAACAAAAATAACCCTAATATCCCTAATATGACAATAATATAATGAAAAATGTTTACCAGATGTTTTGCTACAAACAAAAATAATACCTAATTGATTGAAAATTGTTTCAAATCCCCACCAAACATACGCTCAAAAGTTAGACGATAAAAAGCATATTAAAGTGTTGCTGGTGTAAAGGGTCTAAACCATTGTGGGATATAAGTAATGATTTCGGTTTTTGCTTGAGCTCATCCACAATAATAACTCAAGTTCAACCTAGTAAAGATAGAATATGTTAAGCTAGGGGTGGAAAATGTGGGGATTCTTCACGATCCCAAATGCAAAATGGAATTGCAATACTTATAGTTGCATGGAAACAATATCTATAATCAAGTAAAGGCTTACTCCCTTTTCCAAGGTCTGAAATTACCTCTTGCTTGCGAAATTCACTCCCTCATTGTGACTGGGGATTCTTTAGTTGCCATTATTTCAATGATTAAGGTCTGGAGTTCAAGCAAAATCAGATTCCAATCGATTATATTGAGAATCAAATAAGAAGTGGTTAATATTCTGAGATTTCAGAATTTTCTCCACTGTAGTCATTTTAGTTTGTGGACACTTCGAGTTTAAACCACGAAGTAAACCAGGAAGTGATTTGTTTAAACCACACTTTGAAACGATGGGAGAGCAATTATGGAACCAGTTCAGCCATGAAAGGGAATGAAGGCAGTGGGAAGTTGCACCATCCTTTCAATTATGTACACTACTGGAAGACATTGTCACCAGTCCTTAAAGGGCAGGGAAATTTGACTTGGATATGTTTCTCTTGTCCTTCTAGACTTATCTAGAACTCCAAAAATTAAAATGGCACATCTTCTGAAAGTTAAATTTCCTAATTCAATGGATACGTAATCTTTTCAAAGGATGAAACATGACATTAATGGCACATCCTCCTCTGAGAATTAAATTTATTAATTCAACGGAGAAACTTTGTAGAATATCCATCCTGGATGGCTGGAGAGAGTTTCCATAAAAGATCATAGAATGGCCCAGGACATTAGAGCAAGAATGGGTAGGGCTAGAATTGTAACATAGGAGGTGGGTCAGACCAATCTTTACATAATTTCATGGTTGAGTATTTTTATGAGAACAATCCAACGTAACCAAAACCATTTCAATGTAGCCATAACCATAACTATTTTTAAATTAATTTCACCCAGAGAAACAAGGATTTACAGTTGTCATGTACTTGCATGTGCACATATAATGTTAGCAAAATAAAATGAAACACCTTAGCTATAGTATGCATACAATGTGATAGATGCGGCCCAAATTCAAAATTGATTCAATAATATCTGAGAGAAAAACCATCCATATTTTTATATTCATTCATCTTGTATCTAAAATGAAAGTATGACTAAAATAATCCCAGAGTATGACTAAGTAATCCCAGAGTAAAACTCTATCTGCAACAATTCAATCACTAAAATACTAAAACTTGATCCAGGTTTGGAGAGCACTTCTGGCTGTTAAGAGATCCAAATCAACTCCCTTCACAGTACATCATTATCGAGCATTGTCTCCAAGCCATACAAGCCCTGAAATATCAAATCATGCAAGCCCACATTCACGGTAGAAATAAATAACCAAACAATTTTTCATCTAATCATTATTCATTTTCTCGTTGAAAAATGTATAGAATAAAGAAAACAGCTCAGCTGCAGTACATAGAACATCCGACCTGTTCGTCAAAACTTTGGATCCCGCTCAGCTGCAGTACATAGAACATCCGACCTGTTCGTCAAAACTTTGGATCTCACTCGGCTGCAGTACATGGAACATCCGATGTTATATCTTCTCGGTATGTCACGATGCAGATGGAACTGCTTCATTACCCTAGTCTCTTCTGGGTATTTACCACTATATGAATTTGTGTCAGACATGGCCAAACACGGAGCCCCAGCACACACATTAAGGTTCCGTTTAGAAGCATTGTGGACAGGAACATAAAGCGATGAATTTCTGCTTACAGTAGTATCCGTGCTTACTCCCTGCAGCTGGTTAGGAACATCAGAATCCTGCACAGTTAAATCAGATGCCTTTTCTCTATGTTGCTCAATCATGGAAGAACCATCAGATATTGTGACAGGAACAGAGTTATCCTGCACAGTTACATTAGATGTGTTTTCTCTAGATTGTTCAATCACCGAAGTGCCATCAGGTATCGTGACCATATCTGGATGCATGAAATTCAAAGAAATATCTACACCATATGATTTTTGTTTGCTTTGCCCTCTAAATGATGCAGCTCTTGCATCGGTAACCTTTGTAGACTGGACGGACCTCATAGAATCAGGTGAGACACACTCCTCGCCTGAAATATCCACACCAAATAATCTTTGTTTGCTTTTCCCTTGAAATGATCCAGTATTTCCTTCAGGATACTTTACGATTATGACAGACTTCACAAGGAGAGGTAAGACTCCGTCTTTTAAGGATTCTACTACCTGAAATAAAAAGTTGCATTCATAAAGAAGTGTCAAAGATAAATTATTAACTCTCAAACAAAAAAGAATATCTAGGATCTCAATAACTAATAGCCATCGTGAAATTCTGAAAGTTCCATTTAACCCCGCACCAGGAGAGTAAAAAGGGTGACAAACATATAGATATAGGTGACAATTTCTGTCTGCTTAAAAGATTTAGGTTGAAATGCAAACAGAAAGGGAATACTTGCATTTCATTTAATTATAAAACAAAAGGGAAAATATCTATACAATGCAAACAATACTATAACATGAGAGCACTTAACAAAACATCGCACCTGAATTAAGACACGCAGTGTTTTCCCAAACATTTGACCTGAAGGTGCCATCAAACGCCAGTATGAGACATATAGTCCAGGTTCCACCGGAGCAATAAAATGGACGACAACATCAAAATCCTCATCCACCAAACAACCCTTCTCCTGAATCTGTATTGCACAGTTGTCAAATATATTACACCCAAGAATATATATCCAATGTGTACTTTAATGGCCTGTAACAGCCAAAAGTTCATTTCTACTCTAGCACTACATTGTTATCCCAAGGTAAATGCATATAGAAGGAGAACTAAGAGACATATATCCCACTGACCTCCAGGTTGACTTCATTTCCAGCTCCTAAATCAACGCCCCCACTTCTCACTAGATGAGTATGTTGGGGCCATGGCAATGTACCAGAATTGCGTAATCGCCAAATCTTAGTAAAATGAGTCCCTGGAGCCAATTGAGCTCCATCACAGACAGTGATATTTTTAACAAAACCACAATTAAGCGTTCCTGGTGATTGATGGTCCATTTTTCCATCTGGGGACTGCAAAGAAGAAAGATAACTTCTTTAGCTACATGAGCAGTAAGGAGACTGCCACAAGCATAAGGCTATGTTGCATCAGCAAAATTGCATTGTACATTGAAATTGTAGCAAAAAAGAAAGAATATAAATGCTTCTGATGGAGACATTACCCATGTATCAAATAACTTTCCCTGGTGTGCTAACCCTTCCTCGTAAATGTGTTGTAGCTTGCATGAATCAGAAGGATGGGTTATTCTTAAGCAATTTGCAACTTCTGTACAACCAAGTCCTCTGTATTGATCCTCATTGCCCACTTCTATACAAGCAAGTCCCCTGTATTGATCCTCATTGCCCATTTGACTGAAGGAATCATAGCAATGATCATAGTCATCCTTCCTACAGGTGCATGCCCAGAGTCAAGACATTAGTCCTATTAATTGCACTCATCTAAATGGGAAATCATATAAATAAGCAAACACAATTTAATATATCAACTTTATTTACATTTTAGAAGAAAAGCTCGAACAAACATTTGGACTCATTGCAGAACCATGGCACTGCACTTCTTTGGGAAATTTTGGAGGGGTGTTCTCGAAAGGATGGACAATTTTCATGTATTCATCATCCTTCCCCATTTCATAGAAGCAAGCAAGGCAGAGATCATAGCTATCCTTACTGCAGAAGCATATTTATATATTAGTTCTTTTATAAATGACAATAATTTGAATGAAAATCCATGGCACATAAACAGTAATGTATTAACATCACTTACATTTTGGATGCATAACGTGGACCAACAATGGGACTCATTCCACAACGATCACATTGCACTCCATTGTGGAATGTTTGAAATGTCATCTTGGAAGGCCTTGTGGTTCTCCTCAATCCATTACTAGAAACGTCTCCAGGGACATAGGATGCTGTAGGACCTGAAAGATTCTCAAGACCATGATGACAATTGTGATTATAGTTAGTCTCTATAGAAAGGGGAGGTGCTGAAGGACCATAAGAAATATGACGATCAGTGTGAAATTTGCAATCATTGCGTGCTAAACGACCAGGGAGAATATGACAACCAGCATGAAATTTGCAATCATTGCGTCCATTCAGTGTATTAGCCTGGGTGTCACTGCATGGTTCCAACTGGCACCCTTCTGTGAGGGAGCCAGCAGTAGCCACATGCTTATTCAAACTGTCCATTTTTACTGCCATCTTTGACATAGGTGCAACATATTTAAGAAATGGATCCTCAGCACATTTTATCTGTGTCTTTTGCAGAAGCTCAGGAAAATCTTTTAATATTCCATCCAAACATATGCTTCCTGAAATCAAAGTTTGATTGTTCCCCTTAGGAATTGGATTTGTTTTGAGGGTGGATGTTTCATTGGAAGATCTCATGGTAGCTTCCACATCTTTCTGTCTAGTAAATGATACCTCTAAACGAAGAGGATTTAGTCTCTGTTGAACAGCATCAAGTAATTCATCCTCATCCACCATATCAATAATATCATTATCTTCGTCTATGTAAGTGATAATAAAATCTGAATTAATTTCTAACTTAAAAAGATCACATATTTTATATCTCAAGGCATTCAAAGAAATATTTGGTCTTCCATCTTCCAAAATGTAGATACTGAAACGCCGCAGTGTACCCTCATACTTCACCTGCAAACAAGAAGGGCAAAGGAAATGAACACTCATTATTTTGAAACTTGCAACCCTGTAAAAGAACATCAAATTAATACAATGAAAGATGATTATCATAATTGATGGGTTTTGAATTTAAACCCACAAAGCTCATGATTGAATTGTAACTTCATGTTTATTAGACATCCATAATGACTTTTCAATTATCACAGCCTATTCACTCACAATTTGACTCAATACAGTCCAGATGACCTGGAAACTCTCCAAACCACACTCCACAATAGGGTCTAACATAGTGGTTGGAAAGAGGCGGGTGAACCGTAAAAGCCCATTAGATTGCCACAACATACCTTGAAAAGCAGGTAGGTTTGTTGCCTGCATATAAAGGCATTCGGCTCTCAATGAATCAAAAGTGTGGGTTAACTGCAAAAGCCCATTATATTGCCACTGCACGCCTTGAAAAGCAGATAGGTCTACCCATAAGGCCGCTCTCAATGGATCAAAAGTTATAAATTCCTAGCTAGTGATATGAAAAAATGATCAAAGATACAAAGAAAGTTTTACATCATACAGAAGGGACTTTTGAGCCAAGCTAAAAAGAAAGTACATTGTGCAATTTAGTGAAATAAAAGCAATCCTGCAAATATGACATTAGACTACAACCAGGAAAAACACAATACAAAAAAGTTAAAACAGCTTGCAATGGAATGGAGGAATACATTGGGCTGCTAGAAATTCTATGTGCTGCATTCTGAAATTTTCTTGTATCTTATTAGGTAGTTGTATTCCTATAAATTTATTTTTTTGTTTGTATAAGACAATGCTTGTTCAGGAAATAAAAGGATTAAATTATATTTAAAAAGACAATTGAATCCAAATTTTTAGAACCATTCATGATCCCAATTTTAACAAAGGGATTCCACTTCTCATGCTATCAGAAGCAGACTGAGCCTAGCCATATGTTCTCATAATTTGAAAAATCTTCAGGAAAAAGTAACAAAAAAAAATAACTAGGCCAAGAACCAACTTAATTCAGATGTGCTATTGCACTAGAACATAACTAACCCACAAACTCCATCAAACCCAAATCCTCTACGCTGTACATAAATATTCAAGAAACAGAGATAACAGGAATCCCAGAAACCCACGTTAGGAAAACCACGTTACCTTTACGACTAAAGGGGTCGATAGGCCGCTCTCAAGCCTACTGAGCAACGGAGGAGAAGACATGACGATAATAATTTCGCGTCCACGGGAATCGCGAGTTCGAATCACACGAGCACCAGGAATTTCAACTGATAAATTTCACTATCACGACACTTGGTGATTAGAATGCCCCTCTGACCATGTTCTCAACGCCTCAATGGTTATTTAATGGCCGAATCGAAAAGTTCTGCCAGCCTTCTTCAAACAAGAAATTAGTGGACTGGATCACCACGTATATTTTGCATGCACACACCTCTATATATATATAAATTTGGCAGGGAGTTACCTGATTTTTGTGGCAGAAAATGCGTAAATACAAAAGTATTTGGTCAGTGAATTAGTAATTAAATGTAATTATTTTTTATGTGATTTTTTTTAGTGGATAATTTTTTATTTTGATGCGATTGGTTATAATTTTAATGAATTTTTTAAATGAATTAAAATCCTCAAACATAGATAATATGCTTAAAGTTTTGCTCATAGGAACATTTTAATGGGTGATTGTGGTGTTAAGAAAGATTCCGGTGATACTTATTAGGTAAATTATGAAATTTATGGTTTAAATATTAGTGGTTTAAATTTTTATTATTATTTTTATTAATTAAATAAATTTTTTTTAAATATTGGATTTATGAAAATTATTTATAGAAAAGAAGTTAAGTTTACATACTTATTAACTCATTTATTAGGGGATAAATTTAATATTTTTAATACATTGTTTTTTTTTTTTTTTTTTTTTTTCTAAAGAGATGTTATTTTAATAGGATTATTTTGGTGATAGTAAATTGGAGATTTTTTAGCTTCTTTATAAAGGGCCAAAAGCATTGGCTATAATATTTTATAATCTAAATTCTCATAAATTAGAGAAATATTTTTAATGGAAAACTATTAAGTTTTTTCAATTTATTAAATGACCCCCTCATGAGGGTGATCAAACTTTGGAAAACGAGGTCTTGGGAACCCCCCCATCTCCACACGTCAAACACGAGTTATGTCATTAAAGACATTAATGGGTAGATGGTCCGGTTGAATAAGCCTCTAGAGGCCCTGACATTCTCATAATGCAAATATTGTGAAGTGTAAGTGGTTTTGTGATGTGGGAGATGAGTAGGGGCTCCAAGGAGGTTTGCCACTGTCAGGGTTGCCAAGAAGGCTTGCAGCGAAAGTTGAAAGGCCATTGGATCATGGGGATAAGAAAGGGTGATGGCTTCAATGTCATGTGTTGTTCTTAGGCATTTATCTGGGACTTTGGCACTCAACCTCCTCACCCTGGGATTTTTCTTCTCAGCCTAGTGTTAGCTACAAGTATCAACATTATTTCTCATTGCGACTGCCTTCCGTCCAACATAATGAGCTTCAAATATCAAGTATTCTCCTTCCCCTGCTAGTGGGTTTTGTAAAGGCTTTGGGCAAGGGAGGGTTTGGAGACTTGGTATCCTTCTTGGTGGCCCTCGTTGCCTACAGTAAAGTCTTCTCTGTCAAGTTTTGAATTAGGCACCTTTTGTGAGAACGAGTTCCTTACTAGCCCTTCTTTCGCCCTTCATCCAATTATTAAGCTAATGTCATGGTCTAAATAAGGTATTGGTTCCCTGAGGTCTCTAATTGCTTTTGTTTATGTTACGGTGTGCAATATAACTCATAGTTTGTCTCCTGAGTTTACCCATTGTGTCTCTAGTCAGTCTTGGTTTCGACATTTTATTATGAGTCAGGTCTGCATTGGCGAAGAACTTGGGTGGGGGAATTTTCCAAAATGGGAACTTGGTGGAAGATTTTGGGGTCTTCAAAACACCAACCATTTAGGTTAGATCCAAGAAGCAGATTTTGTCACCCCTATAATGTATGGTCTCTGTGGGTTCTGTGGGCTTCCTCTTCCTTAGCTCGGTTTTCTCCTCACTATCTAGCCTGGTTGTCGGGGGTCGTGTGGAGTAGGAGTCTAGTTGAAAATTTTAAGGGAAAAATTGATAATGTCATTGTCTGGGTCTGGGGTTTTTTCTTGTATACAGGGATGCCTCAACAACGAGGATGACCCTGCATAGGGGGCAGACAACAAGGAAGACCAGAGGCACGCACGAGTAGGGTTACCTCCTCCAACGAGGAATACTCAAATAGCATGGTTAGAGTGGGAAAGATTTCTTAGGATCTAGCTCGCTCACTTGAACATGTTGTCCAACCTCCGTCCTTGGACTGATGAACAATAGGGGCCTCTAGTAGTTCAGCCTATGTAGCCTCCCCATCTGCCACCTTAATATGCAGTCAACTGATTGTTTGCTCATTTTTCTCTTTTTTTGGTATGTATGGCTTCTAAGCCCGCCCAAAATAAAGGGTCAATTGCAAAATCTTATGCACTACATTCCAGCTCTCCTCACCAACAAATCCAGTCAAAACAACAAATCCAGTCGAAATGAGGTAGGAAGAGCCATTGAAAATCAATATATACCTAATATATTCATGTTAATATAATGGAAGTTCTTTTATCGACAAATTTTCTTTATAACTACATAACACTCATTATAGTTAATCGAGATTAATTAAAGTTAGTTGAAAGTTAAGTAGTGAGTTTTTAATTAAAAAATTTATAATGTGAGTGGGATTAATGGTTAAAAACATGTGCTTACTCGTATGAGATCATGGGTTCAAATCCAAAGGATAAATTTGATTGTTGTCTAGTATGACTTTAAGTGTAAATGAGAGATGACCTTAAACCGTACCAAATATCCTACCATTGCCTAAAATATGGAGCATGGGGTGCTTTGTTACATGGAAAGAATAAGAAGAAGATATGGTCGAGAAATATATAGGATAAATCTTTAAACCATTTTAAATATCTTGAAAAAGAGAGATCGAGGAGAAATTATAATGTTGAAATCCCTATTCATCCATTGAATCACTGATAGGGAATTACCATAGATGTGTAAATGAGAGATTCCCTTTCCCCCAAGCTACGTGTAGAGTGCGTTTCACGGCCACGAGCTCACAAAATTTGCTAGTCTCATTCCCAATGTTAGCTAAAAAAAGAGATAAAGTGATCACTTGAGAGCTCCTTGAAAATATCTATCAAAGAAAGCCCATGCTAAATGCCCATGCCATGTCTCTTTTGATTATATCTACATGTGACCTGATTGACTAGGATGTTTTTATGAGTTGGGGGAAGGATGAAATGATGTTTATGCTTTAGAGAGCACATTTGAGAGGGATGGGGCTTTCTCTTCAAAGAGTGAACATTGAATGTTTCCTCTGGAAGGGGATTGATTATGATTTTCTAAATGCAATTTATTCTTTAACATGAGTAATGCTCATATTATCAATGTTTTAGAGAGAAGACTTAGTTGGAAAGGTATTCAGATAACATTTGAATTAAGAAATTAAAGAAATCACTAATAAATTCATGAAGCCTATAAATTTGCTGCAAAAATAAATTTGGCCCTTTAGAGCTTTTAAATCACTGTATAGTGAGTATTTATTGGTACCGCCATGAAGCATATCCCATGTTCAAATTGGGAAGCTTAAAGAGCCTTTGAGGTGTCATGAAGATTAAAGAGCCTTTGAGTTGTCATAAAGTTTAAGAGGCACTTGGACGAATCTCAAAATTGCCATTTGTATTTATTTTACGTGCAGTATGACTATTAGATGTAATGACCCTTTTCAAGGCTTTTTTTCTTGTTCATTTTAACCAAAATTCAGAGATTTTTATAATTTTGAGATTAAGTTGTTTAATTTATAAAATTTTAGTGGCCCAAGAATTTTTTAGGGAGTTGAATCCATTATGCATTCAAAAATGTATTTTAAACAACAAAAATTACTATCTTGCTTGAAATCGTATCACCAATGAGAAATGTCACTTCACCTTTATTTTATGGTACTTAGTGATAGTTACTTTCATACATGTAAATATATATAATATGATCTCTATATCTTAGACAAGTTAGAAGCTTTATTTTATATTCTCTCTTCACTATGATAAAATCCTAATTAGCGTTGAGTGAAATGTCTCAAGTCCTCTCAAAGATATCAGAAGAAATAAGGCATAATATGTCCTTTGTTAAGAAATTAATCATTATTATTATGGTTTTATGATTTATTTGGCTTTAGTTCATTTATAGGTTATGTGGAGGAGAAATATTCAAGACAAATCTAAGGCCTAAAGTAGATAATTAGGCTTAAACTCAAATCAATTACTTTATCAAATATGATATATTTTATGTGGTCATTATGCTAATTTAAGTTGAAAGGTATATTAAGACATTCTCTCTCATTTAGTTAGCATGAAAATATTTGAAGTGGTCATTATACTAATTTAAGTGAAAAGTTGTATTAACATTCTTCCCCATTTAGTGGAAATATTGTTTTTTTCCTCTATTTTTTGGTGTCCAAAAGTAACGCTCATATTTTTATTAGGTAAGAATTTATGTAAAATTTATGCTTATGAGGTAAATTAAGACTATAAGAAACATCTTATTGGAAACCATGCTAAGTTAGGATAGCCCAGGTTAGGGTAAATCATTCATTAAACCAAACTAAGTTAGGATAGCCCAGGTTGGGGTAAATCATTCATTAGATTCATACTAAGTTAGGATAGCCCAGATTGGGGTAAATCATTCATTAAACCATACTAAGTTAGGATAGTACAGGTTGGGGTAAATCATTCATTAGATTTTTTCAACGCCTGATAGAAATCTATCTATGGGTAAATCATTCATTAAACCATACTAAGTTAGGATAGCCTAGGTTGGGGTGAATCATTCATTAGATTTTTTCAACGCCTAATAGAAATCTATCTATAGGCAGTGCAATTTGCACAACCCAAAAAGAAGGACAATTGGTTAAGTATGAATAAATGTGTGGTAAGTAATGAAGTTGAAAAGTATTGCTAAAGGGCTTTCCCATTCCTAAAAAGTGGATATTAAAATATTATATAATTTGGAAGTTAGGTGAAAATGAAGTATTAAAATAAATGGAAAATTGATTTTAACATTTTAAGTTGGGCATAAATAATGAATTATAAAATTTATTGTGATTGAGGCTAAGAAGTAATAAATTATTATTTATTTTGTTTAGAATGTGGTTTTATTATTTAAAGTGGACATGAGGTAACCAACTTAGATTCATCTTAACTCTGGATCCACCAAGTGTTTAGAGAGATTAAATCTCTTTTCACTCTAAAAGAGGTTTGCATGTCAACAGATTTGATCCTTCTCAACGATCACAAGTTAAGATGGATCTATGTTATTTTAATTTCCCCCTTTAAATATGCTACATTCCACATGAATACCATGAGTTCTCAAGATTGAGTCAATACATATACCATTTTTAATTTTATTATTATTTTATTTTTACGTGGCTATTTTTATTTAGTTGTTGTTGTTTATTTTTTTATTATTTTAACCGTTGTAGGGTCAATATCATAAACCATTTTTTATTTTATTATTATTTTATTTTTATATGGCTATTTTTATTTAGTTTCTTTTATTTTATTTTTTATTTTTTTTATTTTATTTTAACCATTGTATATAAGTGAGACTTTTTGAAAAGTTTTCCCATTTATTTTAGATCTAAACCTATTAGAATCTGGTAAGGATTCATTGAAATCACAAGTTTGACAAGTAAACTCTTCACAATTGAAATCCTCCTAGCTTTTTAAGGTGTTGAATCCATATATGCAGTCAAAAACCCAATTTAAACAACACAAATCAAGGTTTCACCACAAAAATTTTCCGAAGAACTCCAAAAAGTCATAGACAAGTCCATTACATTACATTACTTTGATATTTTTATTTAATTTTATTTTATTTTTATTTTGTAATTTGACTTAGTCAAAATGTTAAACATTAAGCTACAACACTCTACCATTGGAGAGCTCTCAGCCCAAGAGAATAAAGGTTCCAAGAAAAGGTAAAAATATTCTAAGTAAATAAATAAAAGAAAGTAATTCACTAGGAATGTAAGGGATGAATTAACAGGGTAAAACCATCTAAGTAAACAAATAAAATAAAGTAATTCACTAGGAAGGTAAGGGATGAATTAACATGGCTAGGTGGTCATGGGTGCTTACAAGACAACACCCTTGAGGTGACGCATGGCACTAGTTGCAACATCATCTGCAATATGTTAAATGTACATACATGTTGACATGACACTTGTATAAAAAATCTAGAATGAGACAAATTTTGTATCGTTAGAAATCTCTTAGTGAGTAGAAGATGATGGATACCTTAGAAGCTGGGTATGAAATGATTAGAAGAAAAAGAATTATAACCCCCACCTCCTTAATGTGACTTATAAGGTTGGATATTATATAGAGTGATATCTAAGTTATGGTTCAAACACTAGGCCTAGAGAGCTAGAAATATACCACAAAGATGAATTTTGAGAAAGATATAGAACTTGCTATTATGTTTGGAAATAGTAATACTACTTGGACTTGACCTTGGATAGAAGCTCTTGTGTCTTGAAGTGGAGCAATTATGTGGAAAGAGTTCTCTATGAGAAAATAGAGTCCTAATCTAGAAAAGGTGTCTTGAATAAGGTTGTTTAAGGGAGTATTGAATCTTGTGAATGATGTTGATCTAGGTATCAATAAGGTATAATTAAAAATGGAAACTGCAGTGGATGCCAATGAATTTATATGGATATGTGTATGTGGGCAGTTTTGGATGCCCTTGTTTAAGGCAAAGTTGGAGTGCATTGATAGAATGGATGTTATGGAAGTGGATATACTTATATATTTCGAGTAATGATGTGACTAAAGTTGATTATGTTGGGGATGAGAGAATTCCCTACACCTTGTGTGCAAATGGACATGCCTAGGTTAAAATGCCTTGGCTATGGTTCCAGGATAAGTGTCCTATATGGTCAAGGTATGATCCCTCAAGAAAAATGAAAAAGAATGCTATAGAGCATGGAATATGGATGTGGTTAATTTATTCCTAGTAAAAGAATGTTCATTATTATATTGGTTGAAATGCATGGGGAAGATGCATGGATCAGTTAAGTTGTTCAACAAGAAAATATCTACTTGATATGTTTTGGGTAGATTTGACATTACCTAGGTTGCTTGAGTGAAAGGATATGTGGCACATGGTGTTATGGATACAAGTGTGCAAGAGAAGGACACTCTTGGAAAGGATATGTGGCACATGGTGTTATGGATACAAGTGTGCAAGATGTTGGTTATGGAATGAGTACGTGGACAAGTAAACTACAATTCTGATTTTTTTTAAATATGATTGAAGGAATCTTGAGTGAGGTAATATACATGAGTATGTTTGTGTATGGGCATATGAAAGTATGTAGAGCATACCTGAAAGTACCTAGAGCATAGAAATGGCTTGAATGTTTATGTGAGTATGGAGTAGGAGGTAAGCCTATTTCTAGAAAGGTCAAGTTGTGGTATGTTGACCATATATGAAGATGTATGCCTAATATAGATTATAATTTCCTTAAATAAAGTTGGTATAAGTACTAACTTGGAAATTGAGTGAGAATGATGTGTGTACCATATTTCTTCACAAAAGAGGAAATGGTATTGCTAAGTGTGCGTATGTGGTTTTCCATTAGAGCAATGGAAAATAATTTGAAGATGCTTTTATTTTCA